>OZ005652.1:15049868-15714868 GCA_963930645.1 Salticus scenicus | reverse complement strand
ATTATTTTGAAAATCCTATCCAGCATGCTTAGTACTACTTAGCTGCCAATTCTATAACAGACACTTGATTCCCCATAAGCCAAGCTGTTGTTGAATAGGAGGTGCGAATCGACGCATCGTCCTGTTGGAATTTACCGTATTTTCCTCCTAAAATATGTCCAATGGGAGGTCGATTGCTTTTTAAAACATTTTATTATTCCTCAGCATATTGTCGACCATTAAAAAATATATATATATATATATATATATATATATATATCCGTTGTTCTGGGGAAACCTACTGCACCCCACACTATGAGAGAACCCCTTCCTTTATGTCGACTAAAGAATTTACGAGGTTCTCGTGTCGTACATCATGAAAATAGTATGCCTAACAAAAAGTTCGGGCCAACTAAATTATTACTTCCATTACCCTACTACCGTAGGTAATGGAAGTATTGTTTTCGGTCTGAAAATTCGATATCGGGTTTTCACCTGATTTACACGTTTTAAGGTCCCCTGAGTCCAAAAAAGTGGTTTTTGGCAATTGGTCAGTGTGTATGTATGTGTGTGTGTGTGTATGTATGTATGTATGCATGTATGTATGTGGAGAATCTTCTGGCTATTATAGCTCAGAAACTAATAAAGATAGAGCTACGAAACTTTAGAATTGAAATACGTCTGGTGTACAGATGAAATTTCCAAATTTTGGTGAAAATTGAAAAACCGGAAGTGGGATATCGGAAACCGGAAGTGGGACCGTAAGTCCGTATCTCAAAAACGGCTCTAACAATTTTCTTCAAACTCGCTATATAAACTCTCTATTAGATGTCCTTTCGAATGATATAGTTGGTTAGTTCAGGAAAATTGATAGGCGTCCTGTATAAATAGCTCAATTTCAGGCCTCGCAAAGGCGTTCCTTTAAAAACGGTTGTACGGATTTTTTTCAAACTCGCCATTTTAACTCCTTTTGAATATGCTTTTGTATGTAATTATTGTTTTCCTGTCAATAATTGAGTTTAACCGGAAGTGGGACCGTAAGTCCGTATCTCAAAAACGGCTCTAACGATTTTCTTCAAATTTGCTGTATAAACACTCTATTAGATGTCCTTGCGAATGATATAGTTGGTTAGTTCAGGAAATTGTATGTAATTATTGTTTTTCGGTCAATAATTGATTTTTGTAAAAGTTGGTATCTCAAAAACGGCTCTAACGATTTTCTCTTTAGTTCACTTTTATGTTTTCTGATCGCAATATCTCTCAAAAATGCATATAATATGTGTAATAGTGGGTAATGGAAGTCGTATGGTTGTTTCACACCAGATTATTTTTCTTTTGTCACTGAAAAAATATTTAACCATTCATCCGTCCAATGAATGTTTTTTTAGGCCTAAGAACGCGTGCCTTTCTATGGTGCATAGGTGTCCGACACATTATGCGATATTTATAAAATTTGCTTGCTTGTATGCAACAGTGAACAGTAGATCTCGAAATAGGAAACGCTAAATTACTTCCGATTTCCAAATACAAATTATTTTAGTTGAAACAGCTTACAAAATCTCTCTATCTTATCGCTGAGATCTGCTATGATTCATTTGTTTAGTAATATCAAAAACTTCAACATTTTGAGTTTTTACGTGCCGAATTTTATCTATATCCATTGCAGAGAATGGCATATTGCGAAGCACTATTCGAAAATGGAAGAACGAGCAGTGATTTTACATTTCAAAGTGGTTACATTACATGTACAGAACACAGAACATGAAAATTTTTTTGATATGGTTGCCATAAAACAAATTCATTTTCTTGTCCATAAATTTTCGTAACAGCTTATTTTGATTTTTTTTTTTTTTTTTTTTTTTTTAAGAAACCTGTGATATAAGCCTGGCATTTCTGTATTGCAACTTACTTACGATGTGATTCTATAAGCTAATTATTTTTACTTTTCGAACGTACGTATATGTAAGGAAAATATTGTAATCATGTCAGAAATCTGATTTTGAGATTTTGGTGTTTCTATACGTTTTCAGGTTCCTTGAGTTCATTTTTGATATTTTTACGATGATGTATGTATATGTGTGTGTGTGTGAGGCACACGATAGCGCCTAAATACTTTGTTCGAATGAGCAGAAAGTTGGTACGTACGTTGTATGCCACCATAGCACAAACCCTATTGATTTTCGTGAATCTAGAACTTATAGTTTTTTTTTACAGGGACACAAAGAAAAATTTGTTATCGTTACGGTCTACAGACGGTAGCAAAATTATTGACGTATACATCCACACTTTTAATATATATATATTTGTTTGTTTTATCGCTAATTTTAATCAACTTACTTTTTTAATAAACAGTATAAGACTAAGATCATGAATCGACAAATATTTACTTCACAAAACTGTGTTAGGCGCCCATCTTTTAAGCAGGAATTATTGCTAATGCTTCAATAATTTTGCTGCCGACTGTATGGGCCCGAATTCTTTAAAGTGCCATAACGTCTAAACGCCTTATTCGTCTGAGCTGAAAATTTATACACATGTTATAAATCACTGAAGCACAAACTGTGTAATCTAGCTCCCATAGTTTGTTTACAGGGACACAAAGAAAAATTCTTTATCATTATGGTCTATGAGCCCAAATTATTTAAAGTGTGATGGCGTCTAAACAACTTATTCGATTATGCTGAAAATTTACACACATATCATAAGTCATAGTCGCATAAAATATACAGATTTTGGTTAATCTAGCGCTAACAGTTTTCTTGCAGGCACACAAAGAAAAATTCTTTATCATTACGGCCTATGGCTCCAAATTCTTGAAAGTGCAATAGCGTCTAAAAGCTTTATTCATTTGAGCTTAAAATGTATATGCATGTTGTAGGTCCTTATTGCACAAATTGTATAGATTTTGGTGAATCTATCCGTTCTAGAATTTTGCAGGGACGCAACGAAATATTCTTTATCATTATGATCTAGAGGCTCAAATTATTTGAAGGACAATAGCGTAAAATAAAACAATGGTGAAAAATACTCAAACACCCTGTTATAATTTTCACTTTTATTTATTTAACGACTCGTATTGCTTTAATTTATTTGTACAACCGTGGCTTACTAAATGCTCAAAAAGTCAAGTGGAGTCACTCCAGATTATTATTATTATTATTATTATTATTATTATTATTATTATTCTCTCTCTCTTTTTTTTTTTAAACTATTATTTTAAAAATCGCTTATCCATATAATTTTGAGATGCACTGTATAAGGTTATCTAACTGACGAAAATACTGACAAAATTCATGTATGATAAAAAAAAAAAATAATAATAATCTGGTGTGTCATTCACACGACTATTTCTTACCCTGAAATTTAATACTATAAGTACGGATTGGAGATTAAGGGTTAAGATAACAAGTACTGTTATGTAGACCTTTGTTAAAACAATTCAACTTTGGATTCAGAACAGCTATATTTGACAAATAATTCCATGTGAGGGGGGCTACCGCCCATTCAACCTCCCGTTTCATTATTGTAACTACATTTATAGATAATTCAAATCTGTTATTAAGTTCAAAAGTTCATTTAAAATTATTCAGACAACTTTCACACGCATCATTCCTTCAAACTTGCCAATCTTGAACAAACTTTTCTAGTAACAAACGTATTCCCCTCAAAATACATCATTTGGATCGCCTGAAATTATTTGTTTTTAATTTACTCTAACAGGCACAGGCAAAGATCAAACTATAAAACATGACTTCGATATTCAGGAAGCCTCAAAACGTGTAAATATACAAGGAACCAATCGACGAATATTTAGCTAAAAAAATACATTATTTACCATATGGCTTTAAAAAATTAGTTTCAATTCTTGAGCAGCTTTCCTGGACATGGTAAAATATTATATGTATAGTATGTTATAGTAAAGCACTTCCACTAACAAATAAAGAAGTATGTTATGGCTTAAATATTGGCAGCAGCCCTGTATGTCTTTTGAAAGTTATGTACACATCACATGATGCGCATAAATATAATCCTACATTAATAATACGCAGCACAACCTGAAATACACTTCCATAAATTTTCATGTATTGTCGCATTATAATCTAGTTCTTTTGTGTATCCCTATAAACGAACAGTGGACGATTTCTATACCATATTCTACATGAAACATGTTTGTACGCATGTAAAAAAATGTATTCGTTTCTTTTGGTTTAGTGAAGTCTATAGATGTCAAACTCTACTTACCTGCAATTTCCCCCATAGACGCAATGTATTTGAATTCTCTTGGCTGTCCCTGTACACTAACCATTTCCTTGAACTCAACGAAAAGCTTACTGTAGCATCACTATATGATACTCATTTACAATACCAAGTTTGATTTTTCTGTTATAATTTGTTTTTGAGATATGCTGATAACAGACAGACACACACAGAGACCAACCGCTAAAAACATGATTTTTAGATTCAGGGGACCTCAAAACGAATAAATACAACAAAAAATCAATTTCAAAAATTTGACCCCAAAACAGTACTTTCTGTACCTTATGGGTAAGAGAAAGTAAATAGTCTGGTGTGTTACTCACATGACTTTTTTAACCCTGAAATTTAATACTATAAATATTGGTTGGAGATTAAGAGGTAAGATAACGAGAACTGATATGTAAACCTATGTTTAAAAAATTCAAATTAGGCATCGAAAGAGTTTTATATGATAATTAGTTCTGTGTGAGGTGGGCTGCCGCCGCCATCAACCCCCCGTTTTATTACTACACATACACTTATATAGAATTTAAACCTGTTTTTAAAATTAAATGTTCACTTAAAATTATTCAAAAAACTCTTACACGCAACAATCCATGAAACTTATCCCTCTTGATCAAGTTTTTCCAGTAGCAAATTTATATTAACTTGAAAAAACAACTTTTGGATCTCCTGAAATTATTCGTTTTTAAGTTACTCTAAGAGACACAGACAAAGATCAAATGTTAAAAATTTGACTTCGGTAATCAAGAAGCCTCAAAACGTGTAAATACAGCAAAAACAAGCGATGAATATTTAGCTTTAAAACATATATTACTTACCGTATGTTAATGAGGAATTCATTTTAATTTCTGAGCAGCTTTCCAATTTTATAATAAAGCATTTCCACTAATAATAAAAAAGAATATTATCGCTTAAATATTTGCAGCTATGTATATCTTTTGAAGATTATGTACAGACCGCATGGTGTACTAAATATGATCCTACAGTAATAATACACGGCACAACCTGAAATTAATTAATTATCCATTAATTCCTCCATTAATTTTCAGCTATTGTCGCATTTTAATCTAGTTGTTTTGTGTAGCCTTGTAAATGAACAGTAAATGATTTCCCATCCATATTCTACATGAGGCATGTTTTTACGCATCTAAAAATATATATATTCATTTCATTTGTTTTAGTGCACTCTATAGCTGTTAAACTCTACTTACCTGTAATTTCCCCCATAGACGTAATGTATTTGAATTCTCTTGGGCGTCCCTGTACATGAACCATTTGTTTCATCTCAACGCAAAGGTTAGTGTAGCATCTCTATATCATACACATTTAGAATACCAAGTTTGGACTTTCTGCTACCATTTTTTCTTGAGATATGCTGATAACAGACAGACACACACATAGACACAAACACAGACACACAGACACACAGACCAACCGCTAAAAACAGGGTTTTTGGATTCACTGGACCTCAGAACATGTAAATATAACGAAAACTCGCTTTCGAAAATTTGACGCAAAAAAAAAAAAAAAAAAAAAAAAAAAAAAAAAAGAAAGAAAAAAATACTTTCTTTACTTTATGGGTAAGAGAAAGTAAAAAGCGTAACTGCTAGAATGTTTGAAAACTTTATTATTATGCAAAAATGAAACTAATTGTACTTGCTATACAATTTGCATGAAGGTAGAGAAAGTATTGTGTTTGGGTCAAATTTTCGAAATTGAATTTTTGTTATATTTATAAGTTTTGTGGTCCCCTGAATCTAAAAACATGTTTTTAGCGGTTGGTCTGTGTGTGTCCGTCTGTCTGTTATCAGCATATCTCAAAAACAAATGATAGCAGAAAGTTCAAACTTGTAAGCTTTTCGTTGAGATCAAGCAAAAGGTTCGTGTACAGGGACATCCAAGATAATTCAAATACATTGCGTCTGTGGGGGAAAGTGCTGGTAAGTAAAGTTGCATCTAAAGACTGCACAAAACCAAATGAAACGAATATATATTTTTTATATGCGTAAAAACATGTTTTATGTAGAATATGGTATAGAAATCATTCACGTTTTTTTAAAGGGCTGCATAAAAGAACTAGATTATAATGCGACAATACTTGAAAAATGATAGAAGTGTATTTTAGGTTGTGCCATGTGTTATTAATATAGGATTGTATTTATGTGCACCATGTAATGCGTACACAACTTTCAGAAGATATACAGGGCTGCCAATATTTAAGCCATAACTTTTTTTTTGTTAGTGTAAGTGCTTTACTGTAATATACTATAGTATATAATATTTTACCATGTCCAGGAAAGCTGCTCATAAATTGAAATTAATTCCTTTAAGCGATATGGTAAATTATATATATATATATTTTTAAAGCTAAATATTCATCGATTGGTTTCTTGTATATTTACACGTTCTGAGGCTTCCTGAATACCGAAGTCAAGTTTTATAGTTTGATCTTTGCCTGTGCCTGTTAGAGTAAATTAAAAACAAATAATTTCAGGCGATCCAAATGATGTATTTTGAAGTGAATACGTTTGTTACTAGAAAAATTTATTCAAGATTGATAAGTTTTAAGGAATGATGCTTGGGAAAGTTGTCTGAATAATTTTAAATGAACTTTTAAACTTAATAACAGATTTGAATTCTCTATAAATGTAGATACAATAATGAAACGGGCGGTTGATGGAATTGTTTGTTAAATAAAGCTGTTCCGAAGCCTATGTTGAATTGTTCTCACATAGGTTTACATAACAGTACTCGTTATCTTAACCCTTAATCTCCAATCCGTACTTATTGTATTAAATTCAGGGTAAGAGAAAGTCGTGTGAGTGACAAGCCAGATTATTTTAACATATAGAGAAATTAGAAAGCTTTACCGGCACCGCTGCAGACTATATTTAAAGAGTTTTGAAAAATCCATGTTACATACTAATATGAAACCTTAAAAAATATTTAAACAAAAAATAAAAAATCCATTAAATATGAAAACAGTATTTATTTCATAACAATACCAAAGCAACTGATTATAAACACAATATTTTTCATAAATTAGTCAAATATAACTTACTGAGAAAAATTTATCCCATTTTCTTTCATATATTTATTAGCACAACTAAAAGCCACGCCATATTTCGGCATTTTCAAAATTCATCAACTCTATTACTATTGCCGAATTTCAATACCCGGTAATGGTTGACGCCATTTCTTTCTTTTTTTTTTTTTTTTTTCATCACAAATATTTGGTGAACAACATGGGAATAATAGATCTATATAAATTACCATATCTATGGGCTTAATATATTCGGAAGTGTTTTTAAAGATTTTTTAAAATATCTCTCTTTTATAAAGCAATTAAATATTTCAACGAAAATTATTGGTTTTAAAATAAAAAACACTAAATGTAACATGCAAAAAGCTGTTTCCTGAATTTATTTTACATTTTCTCAAACTGAAATATCTGTTTTCGATATGTTGTTTACAGCTCATAATGCCAATAGTTGCAAATTGGTTGAATTTTTAAGTAAGAAGTTGTGTTTTGCATATAAACTATTTATTGACGATAAAAATTTTACTGTCGAGGTAATTTTTAAAATACTTACTGACTTCAATTTTGAGTGTTTTTCTAAAACTGAAGTTTATTTTTATTATTTACTTTCTTTTACGGTGAATGTTGAAGACATTATTTGCAAATTAGTATAAATATAATGACTGTATCAAAAGAAAAAAATAAATAAATAAAAGTTTTGGTTGCTAATAGTAACTTAAATTTTATTCTCTCTACAAACCGTAACATTTAAAAACGATGGGTGTTAGAACATTTTTTTACTATGGTGAGTAACAATTAAACGTGCTGAAATACAGATGTTGAATAATGATAAATTAAACTTTGTAAGCAAGCATGATGAATTGGTAAGACACTCAAACCTAACTTAAAATTAATTGCCGCAGTATAAGTGAACATTACTTTATATTGAATCTGCATTAAGTAATAAAAAACACAAGATGGCGTATGATATCATATTTAAGGAATTTCAAGAAGAGGTATTTTGTGTCCCAGAATAGTTTTCTGTTGGATTTAATTTCAAATGGAATTAAAAAACGTAATTGATAATTGGTTAAACTGGGATGACACCTCACAATGGTTTAAGATCGTCATAATTAATCTTGACACTACATCAGGTAAAAATAAAAAATAGCACGAATGCCGGAAGAAATCCTATTGAAAAATCAATTAAATGTGTAACAAGTTGTATACGGAAAATTTTGATATTTTAGCATACTTTTGGTGTATTTCATTTTAGGAGTTATCGGTTTCTACAAACTATCGACGAATCATGGAATTTCCAAAGTTTTTACGAATCGCTTCGACATGCGACCATCAATTTGATATGAGAAATAAAACCGCTCTTTTAATAATCACACCATTGAATATTGTTAGCTGTAAATTAATTGAGCTTTTAAGTGACAAGCTGCATTTTGCATATGAAAGAGTGCGCCCTACAGATGCTGAATTCGGAAGATTGTTGCCTAATGGAAATTGGACTGGTATGGTCGGAATGGTTTTACGTGGTGAAGCAGATTTAATAATCGATCAATTATCTTTTACAGAACATAGAAACAGTGTAATTGATTTTAGCCAACCTATCTACGTAGATCACTGGACTTTTGCGACTAGACTTCTGAATCAACAACAAAGTATGGTATCTTTTATAAAGCCATTTACTATTGAGGTTTGGATAACTATATTCGTTAGCTTTTCTGTAATTTATTTAATAGATTACATTTTATTTAGGCGCAATAGAACATACGGGCGCAGAACAATTCAGGCGCAGAAGACGGTAAACCTAGTGAGATCCTCATCAAAAAAGTCCATAAGAGAAGAACGATCTGGAATAGGTTTCCTGCAAACCGCAAACATGATAGCAGAAACATTTGTAAAATTATTTTACACATCTCTCCTTTTATCGTTCTTAATAATACCATCCTTGAATGATGTGCAGACGATTGCTGATCTCGCAAAAGCTGTGAGTGAAGGAACCTATCACTGTGCAGCTGACTCTGCTGTGGATCCCCGGAGTATTTTGCCTATGTCAGAAGACTCAAACTTAGAAATTATTGGCCGCAGTATAATTGAATACGAAGGTCAACGTGATATTGAGTCTGTATTGAGTAACAGAAAATATAAGACGGCCTATATAAACTTGGAATCCTATTTACGGAATTTCGAGAAGAGATATTTTGTGTCTCAGGATAATTTTCTATCTGATTTGATTTCAATGGGTATTCGAAAAGATTTTTGTTGCAAAAGTCGCTTGAATTCAATGATAAGTCATATAATCGCTTCAGGTATAATGAATCAATTCATGGACTATGACTATTTCCATAAAATTATCGCCACGATTTTTAAACTGCACTCAGAAAGTTCATGCAGGTCTTTGTCAATACAAGATTTTCAAGGGATTTTTGTTTTCATTTCTACGGGATATGTTTTAGCGATGATAACACTATTTTTGGAAATATTGATAGATAAATTTTATCGAAGAAAATAACTTGTTAAATGTTTCTTTATGTTAATTAAATTGACATTAATTATACACAAAAAGTGCTTTCTATAAATTACTGTATGATGGTTAGCATTAAGTTTTACAAGGCAACACAAAAATATTCAGATACTTTAAGGGCTGCAGCCAGAAATTGCTGGAATTGCATTTTTTTATTTTATTAAGCATTTTTAACTCTTCCTAACAATGCTTAAAAGTGATTATGAGTTGAATTAGCCCATCTGTCTGTCTTTCTTTTCACCTGTCTCTGCATCTGTCTATCCGTGATTTAACTTCTGTAAATAATCATGGAATTCCTTGAAATTGATACATATTATTTACGTTTACTAAGCAATGCCTCCTATTGAAAATGGAGTAAAAACTACCTCTAGTTTGTGTACAGGAACGTCCGAAACAATTTAAAAATATTTTTAATAAAAACAGTATTATTAGCATTAAGATTTATAGGGCCATTCAAAAAGATTCATTTAAATTAAGGGCTATAACCGGAAATTGCTAAAAAATAGATTTTAAATTTTATTAATCATTTTTAACACTTTCCACCAACGTTTAAGTGATTATGAGTTCTCTTTGTATACATGTACGTGTTTCTCTCTCTCTGACTCTCCGACTGTCTGTCTATCTTTCTTCGCTCTAACTCCCATAAATATTCATGGAATTCTTTAAAATTGATATATATTATTTAAGTTTAATATGAAATGCTCCATATTAATTCCGTAATGAATTTAACAAAACAATACTCTCTCGGCCCTATGGGTAAGAAAAAGTAAAAGTCGTTCAAAAAATGTTCACTAGGTGGTGCTTTGCACAGAAAATGATTTTTTTTTTTAAAGGGGGTCGGAATCCGCATATTTTTTTTTTTCATCTGCTGCGTGTTGTTTACAGAGAAAGTTTAATTCTAACCGTCCTGTATATATGCATTAAATTACCGCATGAAAAATATTTAAAACTGAATATAATATAAATATGAACGAAAAACAAACGTAACTAAACCACAAATTTTAAAAAAATAAATACAGATCTATACTGACTAGCAGAAATTAAAAAAATAATCAAATTTTAAAATAAAAAAGCAGGTTGCAAAACTTGTGTGTTGGTTGAATATGTTAAGCTGACAACACTTCTAAAAACTCTCGCAACCACTAATTGATGGGGGTGGGGGGCGGGAAGCAACAAAAAACACATAATAAAATTTTCTATTAATTGCATCTACAACCATGAACATATTGAAGTATATCAATCCGCCCCACAGTGTTCGGAATTTCAAAAAAGCTGGCCAAAAGTCGAAGCTAAAGAAAATAAGTGAAATTGTGATGTATATATATGTTTTCGAGGTCGCTGAATCCGAATCTGACATTGGTTTCTTGAAAACTTCAAAGGCAAACTCAAAAACAAGATGGCGGATCCAATATGGCAGACAAAAAATTAAAAAATTAATATAAGATGGATAATTCTTACATTAAGGGGTTTTTGAGGGCACTGAATTCAAATTTGACGTTAGTTTTCATAAAAAAAGTGATATTATACTCAAAAACAAGATGGCGGATCGAATATGGCGGATCAAAAATCAAAAAATTGATAGATGAAGGATAATTTTCACATTTAAGGGTTTTCGAGGGCGCTAAATTCAAATTTGATATAAGTTTTTATAAAAAAAGTGATCTTGCACTCAAAAACAAGATGGCGGATCCAATATGGCAGACCAAAGTCCAAAAAATTAAAAAATTAAATTAAAAAGTTAAAACGCTTTTACACATACAGGGGCAGGCGGGGGCACCCAATTCTTTAACGGCTGAATAAAATGGACATCCCTTAACACTCTCCACTTTGAATGAATGCGGGATCTTGCGAGATAAAAAAGTTTCCATACTTTGAAACTTTTGGTTATGTTATAATTGAGGTTAACTTCAAAAAGCCGCTCAGGAGATCACTTGATGAAAAAAAATACAGCATAAATATTATCTACTAACCTCCACAATTGTCGGCCATATTTTGTTGAATGTTGTTGTTGCGAAATTTTCCGAGAAACACTATTTGTTTAACTGTTAAAATGCATTAAAAGAAAAAATTCTCACGTTTTCCGCCAGCCTACACTTAGAAATATGTAGATAGAATAAATTTTCCACCTCACAGTTTCATTCAGTGGCTCCCTCTGAAGGTATTTCCGCGGTACTTACGTCTAAAAACGCGCCTAAATTTTTCGACTTTTGGCCAGCTTTTTTGAAATTCCGAACACTGTGCGCCCAGACGGATAACATTTACCATGGTTATTCGTTTTGACGTATAATCATGTCACTAACGATTTGCATTTCACTGTGAATTGTAAAAACGCATAAAAAATATGTCCAAATTGAACTGTTAGCAGTGAAAAAGTTGTAAAATAACTGCATCACAAGTTGTATAAAGCCATTATTATATCAGAATAAGATTCAAGAAGAAAGAAGAAAATGGCTGTGAAATAAGGCTTTGCACAATCTATTCAGATGAAAGTAATATTGACGTACATTTTCAAGGACTCTTGGTATCAATTATATCTAGTCTGTTTTAACAACAATTTTCTTTATAAAATCTTTCGCACTATGTGCAGACGATTCGAACATCAATCTTTTTACCTTCCTCCACTTCAAAAAGTATTGAGAATTTAGATCTGCTGCGCTAATAAGCATTCAGGTAATAACAAACCAGAACTTCATGTCTCTCTGTATGGTGCGCGTGACAGGTTGCAATACATTAGGAAGCACTTTCTCCATGAGAATATGGTATTCTATCGAAATAGTAGGATGGCTTAGATGGTGAGGCTTCCCTTTGGTAATGGTCATTTTTTGTTCATGATGGCACTAACTGTAGGATGGCACTAACTTTAGGATGGCACTAACTGTTTAAAGTGGATTCCTAACTTTACTCTCTATGCCTGAAACGGGTTACGAATTCAGCACCTGTTAACTGAAGTCCATTTCAGCAGCTCGGAAATTATTCATGGTACGATCTTCGTATTGTGTGTCCATTTCCATTTTGTTGGTCATACATTTGATGCATGTCAAGGAATTTCCCGTACATCGAAATATCAGACGTTGTTATAACCGATGTACTGCAGAATTCTGCGAAATCTTACTTTTTTTTTCTCACTGCGTTGGGTGTTTTTAATGGTTTTTGATACGCTGAATTCAGAAATACTTATCATTTCTTTCTACCATAGAAGGGTTCGTTAGAAAGTTGGAATGAAGATCTGAAGAATTGACTCAGAGACCATAACAAAATCGAAACTCATTATGCATAAAGCGCATTAAAATAGGTTATTATTTACACATTACCTTTTAAATGTCTCTATTTCTTTACATCTTAGCTCCGTTTAGAGTTTTTTCGCTCGTTTCACTGGTTGAGCAAACTCTACGAAGCATCCAACAATAAACTGATGACATGTTAATTCCATCCGCCCTGATACCTCATTTCCATTTCTTTGATGATTTGAATGAAATCGATTGTCTTGTTCTTCACTGACATAGCCTAGATTTTCCGAGAAATAGTTGAGATGGGAATTGAGAAAGTAAAGTTTTAAGCTCATTTTTGTCAAAAAAAAAAAAAAAAAAAAAAAAAACTTCTCTATTTAAACTACACGAAATGGAATATTTTGAATATTTTATCCTTAATCAGCTTCCAAAAGTACATCAGAAAACACATCACGTTCAAGAATATTTTTTTATCACAGACCTGTGTATATTATTATTAGCATTCAGAGCATACCATGTTTAAAGAACGTCATTCACTTTGATTGCTTTACTACTCACCCTAGATACCTCAAACAGCTGGAGGCAGTCCATCCTGTTGTTTTCTCTGAAAATTTGTCTTCACTCAGTAGTTCAATGTGCCTAAAGTTCTGGAAATTTGCTGTGTTTCCGACATGAAAGAACTTACATCAGAAGTAATGATTTGTGCAAGTGCACTGGTTATGTTTCCAAATCACTCTTTTCAGATATTCAGCGAGGACCTTAGATTCTATAGTAAATATTGTTTCTTTTAAATGGGTATAATGACCTAACTTATTTTGTCGAAACTCTAAATCACCTGTATGTACATACATAACCAGAACTATTTCTTTTATTACTGGTGGAATATCTCCACCTCAACCTTTATAATTACTGATAATAGTGATACATGAATATTATAAATCTATCTGATGAAATATGAACATTTTTACTAAATAATTGATAACTACACATGCGCAAACGTTAACAAAATTTCTTTTGCACAATTTATTAATGGAATGTATAGTTAATGTATAAAAAACATTCATGCAAATAACGTGAAAATTTAAAGTTATACTCTTGATAAAAGAGTTGAATTTGAAGTACTTTCAAAAAGAAGCAAAACGATAAGAGGTATTACCTTTTTATATCATTGTATTACGTTGATTCAATTTTTCTACTGACGATAACTTTCTAAAATTTCCCTATATATCTTTTTTTTTTTTTTTTTTTTTTAAGTTTAACTTTATTTAATTGTTTAATAAATTATGCAAAAGAAACTTTGTTAATGCTTTCACAAGCTCAGTTAAAAATCGTTTAATCAAATTTTAATATTTTCGGATTATGATTGCTGTATGTTGTGCCTAATGTAATATGTCATTTTTTTTTCTTTAAATAAAATTGCACTGATTTGAAAATGCTGCATTTTATAAACAAAAAATGTACAAAAAATTGTCGATGTCGTTAAGAAATCTGTGTCACCATAAATGTGCATACTATTCTCATATAAACGAATACAGATAGTTAAGCATCAATATCATATGCTACCCTTACAAAGTATTTTCACCAAATTTAAAAATTCATATAAATTTAAAGGAATTGGTAGAATTGAACGCGGTTTGCCAAAAACTTATTCTCGTGAAGGGAGATTTTTTTTTGGTTAAAAAAAAAGAAGTTAAAATTTCTTCGATAGAGGGCGCTGTATAGAATCAAATCACAAATTTTCGCGAGAAACTGCATTTATTTACACGCTAATTTTTAGAGGAATATACATCATACTCGCGGTTCTTACCAGAGGAAAACATCTTCACCAGTAATCATCCACCAAATCCGCATCGCAATTAAAACTTCATATATGCGCAAGTTAGTTGGTTGATCGATTGGGTTTTACGTCGCACTAGTGTTACGCAATGGGCTATTGGCGACGGTCTGGGACCCCTAGAGGTAGCTGGGAGATATGCCATCACAATTTTGATCCTGCAGTCGGTAACAAAAATCTTCGAACACTGGCAAAAATTCCTACATAAAAAAAGTACACAGTTTTGTTAAATAAATCCTTGTCGAATCCTGTTCTTAGTCAGTCTAAAAACAGGATTCGACAAGGATTTATTTAACAAAACTGTATTAAGTGTATTTTTTTTTTTTATATAGTAATTTTTGCTAGTGTTTGGAGACTTTTGTTACCAACTGTACACGGAGAGGATGGTTAACCTTTTCGGTAACCCCCAGAGGTATAATTTTGATGGGAACATGGAGGACATTGCGGTCACGACAGATTTTACGTACACCAGCCACCATTAGTGTACACGACGGTCTGTGGCCGGCTCAAGCACTGAACCCGCAATCTTCCAATTACGAGTCTAGCGCTTTACCGACTAGGCTACCGCGGCCCTATGCGCAAGTTGGACACAAAATAAGAAATAGGCCGTGTTAATCGCAAAACCGTACAATTTATAAGACTCTGATTTGCATATTTCTCGTTACGCATCCATGCAGCGCCTTCTATCGACGAAAATTTTAACTATTTTTTTTTCTTTACTCCCCCCTTTCCAAAAAAATCTTTAAGAAAACGATTTTTTTTTTTTTGCAAGCCACTTTCAATTTTACCAACCTCTTCCCTTTTTATTAATTTTTAAAATGTCTATAGTCTTATGGGACACCCGATATTTGACAGATGATTCAAGCATTATGCTTTTTTTTTAGTTTATAACTGATCCTTTTATGCTTTAGGGACAAAACTTTCTCTGAAATATATGAGTCATGAAATATCCTTTTTAGCTCTAAAGTTCGATGAGAATCTATGGAGTATTTCTATAGCTTTTTAACAAAAGTTTAAAATCGGAAAGTGGTGCATTTAGTTTTGTCCATGATCATGATGATACAAAGATTACGTATCTTTTAACTTTTTAATCTGGTGTGACACTTACATGATTTTTACTTATCCTGCATGTCAATACTATAAAGACATATTGCAGATTAATTGGTAAGATAACAATCACATTTACAGCAAGTTTGATTTTTCTTGATACAGGGTGGTCCGAAAAACATGATAGAAAGTAAGCGATTGTTGTGAAAAAAATAAAATATGCAAGAACATGAAACCTATGTTATTGAATAAAGATATGAATGATATTTAATATACAAGGTGCTCGAAATGTCTACCGTCCCCGACTATAGTGTTGTAAAGCCAGTTCCGAAACTCTGTCATAAAGCGATGGAGTGTGTCAGAATCAAGTGCATCAATCTCGATTCTGATGGTCTATTTCAGATCCTCAAGTGAATTCCTATAGATTCTGTCCTTGGTGTAAACCCATAAGAAGAAGTCGCACGGATTTAGGTCCGGACTGTATGGGGACCCCTCTATCCCGTGCCCCGTGAATTTTTCTTCATCCAAAGCAATCAAACGCTCACTAAACGTCGTTTTAAGCCACAGGAAGACATCAGCAGTTCTATGGGGACAAGCCCCATCTTGCATGAACCAATACTGGCGTATCATGTTTAGACAGCCCGCTTCAGGGCCAAAGTGATACTCTAGAAACTTTCGATACTTCACTTTCATGACCATACCGTCAATGAATATCGGACCACTCATCCACTTCGACGGTATGGTACACCACACCGTGACCCTTTGTGGATACAGTCGTGAGACGACACTGAGATGAGGATTTTCCGCACCTCAATGCCGCCTCAAAAAATATTCTTACAATAAATAATCGTTTTTCCAAGGTCAGTGATTCCATATTGGTTATTCATTATTTCCGGTAATCAAGCATTCACCTTAAATGTGAATATGTGTGCTATTACAATATGGATGAATTATACTTATATCGATAAATTTGAAATCAGGAACTTAAAATACTTTCTATCATGTTTTTCAGACCACCCTGTATTATCTTGCCATGACAAATTTGCAGTGAAATTGCCGCAAAGTAGACAGAACATAAATCTGTCCTTCGTTTTAATTAATATTTGTTTTTTCCCCGTTCACACCGTTTTTTCTGAAAACTAAAATTGCTATGTAAGTATTTGAAATTTAATTATCTGAAAACTGATACTGAAGCGGTTTCGCGACGTTTTTATGCTCTTGGTATTTACTGGAGGAAGAAGCATGACGTTGTCTGCGGGGGCTTCCAAAATATTCGAAGTCTCGTGTTAACACGAGACTTAAGTAATAAGACTTAAGTCTTATGTGAAATACAAGTTATATTTACATGTTTCTATGTGTATTTGCAGATAGTGTGACGTGATAAGAATCTGAGTTTGCAAAGCATTAACAGTTGGTGTGACATGACAAGTTTGCCTATTGCATTGAATTTGCAGTATTCTTGATACGACAATGCTAACTTTTCTAATAGTTTGCAACGAATTTGCAGCAAATTTGATACAGTAAGAGTACAACTTGCACGACAAGTTTGCTGCAAATTTGGCGTATGGTGACTTCGGAGTTTGCGTTATCTTGCTTCAATCTTGTTATGAACTTACAAGCTTGTCACGCTGAACTTGCTGCAAGTTTGTTGATTTACGAAGCAAGACTGCTGCAATTTCGCTGCAAATTAAAGTTGCTATGTGGGTTGGTAATATAACAAGTACTGCATATAAACCTATGTAAAAACAAAAAACTGGTTTTAGGAACGGTTTTATTTTACACATTATTTATCCTTCTCAATCCTTCATTTAAATAGAGTACTACATAGAATTTGAAACAGCTGTATTTGACAAATAATTCTGTGCAAGGAAGGGGAGGGGCGGGGGTACCGCCCTCTGAATGCTTAAACATAATAATTATGCAGAATTAAAAGCCGCTATTGAACTTAAACGTTTAGTCCAAATTATTGAGACAATTTTCACCCGCACAACCCCTTGAAACTTGATCCAATATTTCAAGTAGAAACCTCATACAAACTTCAAAATATTAATTGCCTGCAATTATTTGTTTTTATAATGTTGACAGACATACACAAAAATCAACCGTTAAAATCTTCACTTAAGTTAAGATTAAAAACACTTTAAAAACAGATTTTCTAAAATCATACTTTATTGAAAAAACATTTTAAAATTATCCAAAACTTTTCGCTGACAATAGTTACAGCTTCTACTTGCAGCACTTTGTTGATCCTACAATAGTTACAACTCCTACATGCAGTGCCTTGGTAACCATGGAAGTTCCACTTCTTCCTTTTCTTCGCTCCTTGATCCAACCTTCACCAGACTTCATAAGTTACTATTGCTTTTGTTCAACACACCACAATGTACTAAAGAACTTAACTCTGTCATCTGTGAAATGTAAAAAATATATAAAAACTGCTCATTGGAAACCTGTATTAAATCCCTGAGGATGCCTTGATCTTTCAAAGCAAAAAGCTTCGGATAATTTTAAAATGATTTTAAATAAAGTATAATTTTAGAACACGCGTTTCTAAAGTGTTTTTAATCTTAATATCGATGACACGTGTCTTAACAAAGGTCTCTTTAGAGATAATTTATACTTTACTTAAGTATTCAGAGATCCTCAAAAAGCGTAATTACACAAAAAACAAGGGTTGGAAAAATTTAACTTAAATCTTATACTATTAAGTGAGCAATATTTGTATATATATATATGTGTATATTTCACTGTTATCGAAAACGGTAGCTCGAACAGTCACGTGATTTAACACAAAGGTGCCCTCCGAAGGGTCATTGTGCACATCGAAGCCAGATTTTCGAATTTTCTGATTAGTTTTTTTTTAATTAATGAAAATATGAAAATAAAACTTCCCATTTCTATAATGACGCAGAATGGAGAATCTTAGAAGAGATTTTAATTGGTTTATTTGATTTTCATTGATTTGAGTGTATTTTACATTGAACTACAGCTACGTTATGAGGAATTACTAGAGATTTGATTGGTTTATTTGATTTTCATTGATTTGAGTGTATTTTACGTTGAACTAGAGCTACGTTATGAGAAATTACGAGAGATTAGATTGGTTTATTTGATTTTCATTGATTTAAGTGTATTTTAAGTTGAACTAGAGATACGTTTTGAGAAATTACGAGAGATTTGATTGGTTTATTTGATTTTCATTGATTTGAGTGTATTTTACGTTGAACTAGAGCTACATTATGAGGAATTACGAGCAGTAGTTCCGGAGATACAGTTGCCACCAAATGTTTGTCTCTCACACACACACAGACAGAGAGACAGACAGACATTTTCTAAAAATGGTCAAATCGTGTTCTAGGCCTCTCAAAACGTGTAAATCCGTCGAAAACCGGAGGTCGAAAATTTTTACGAAACCAGTACTTTCTTCTATTGAATATAGAAGAAAGTAAAAAATGTACACGTCATATTGTATACTTAAATATAGTTTTATATTAATGACACACAGCACAACTTGAAAATTCTAATAGTTCTTTTAGGCAGCCCTGTAAACGAATGGTGAATGATTTGCATACCATTCTCACCATTCCAAACATGCTTTTATGCATATAAAAAATATATGCTCATTTCGTTTTGTTTAATGCAGCCTGTACTCGTTAAACTGTATCTACCAAAAATGTCGCGTATAGACGTAATGTATTTGAATTCTCTTAAATGTCCCTCTACATGAACTATTTGCTTGGTCTCAACGAAAAGTTTAGTATAGCATCCCAATATAATACATATTGAGAATAACAAGTTTGACCTTCCTGTTATTTGATCTTGAGATTATTGATGGCAGACATACACACACTGACCAACCGCTAAAAACCTCATTTTCTGGATCAGGAGACTTCAAAACGAGTAAATATAACAAAAACTTAATTTCGAAAACTTGAACCAAAAACAATATTCTCTGTATCATATATATGGGTAAGAGAAAGTAAAAAAATAAATAAATAAAATAAATAAATAAATAATCTATTTCATTTACAAAATTAGTATAAATAAAATTATAATCATTTGTAAAAATTTATCTAGAATTTTTAGTGTTAAATTTAAGTAGCCCTGAAAATTCATAGTTTAATTTATATGTCAGTGTCCGAAGAATTTATTTAAATTAATAGTCTCTTTATCGTAATTTTTTCAACTGATTTTTTTTTTTTTTTTTTTTTTTTTTTTTTAAGCGTTTTTTAATTTTTTTATTGCTTTATTTTTTATAAAACGTTATTATTATTATTATTATTTGTAAGTTCACCGATTTTGTAAATCATCCGTTTAAAAATCGCCGGTTTTTGCGCGTCTTTAAGTTTTTCTTGACAGACAATAAAAATACAATTCTTTCATAGCCGTTAATGATGAAAATTATACTTTCATATGGCCGATTAACAAACAAACAAACAAACAAACAACAACGACGACAAGGAAAAAAAAAAAAAGCTATATTTTTGTGAACGATTATCGAAATGCGGAACTATTTCGCTGCTGATTGAATACATATATTTAATCACAGATAACACTGCTCTGCAAAAAAATTCGAGATCTGATACCATTCTTGCTGATTCTCATGTAAAATGACCTCCTGAATCAGAATAGGACTCCCATTTTGCCCAGTCACCCACCGTTTTCTAGACACACCACCCCGTCCCTCAATTTCTTTCCCTGTTCGACAATTTTATGACCATGAATTTGATTTGAAGAATGAAAAATAATTCATTTAACACATAAAAACAAAAAAATTATAAAGTTTAAAAAATAACATTAATAACAGATTAAAGAAATATAAGATATGTAATGCATAATTTCAGTGGCATTTCGGAAAATACAAAAGAATAAATATGTCTATATATGAATTACGCGAGTTTAAATTTAGACCTGAAAAAATCCACTGGCCGCATGCCGATACAAAAAATTAAACAACTCGCCCCCCCCCCTTTTTTTTACAAATGTCCATGTTTTAGAATTTTCCAACTCTGTAGCCCCTCAGAAGATATTTAATGGTTAAAATAATCCTCCACCCTCCTAAAAATCAAATTTATATCCATAAAATCACCGAGAAAATTATAAAAAATAGGGAGCCATTCCTAAAAAACGGTGGGTGGTAGGGCAAAATGGGCGTCCTATTCGGATTCAGGAGGTCGTTTTACATGCTGAAATGGTGTCAGAGGCAATTTTCATGCCAAGCAGTGTAATTTCAGAAAATCATGATATTTTTTCTTCCCTCATTTGCTGAAATAATCAGTTATTTTGTTGCTGATCGACGAAATTCCTGAATTTTTTCAGAGTTGATTCTTAAAATACACAGGTTTTGTTTACCAAAAATTTACAGTATTCCTCCTTTTTTTATGCCCGAAATGTGTAATATTTCTGAAGCTTATGTATGAAATGCGAAATTATTTCACTACTGTCTGACTCGATTTACGTCCAATTGTTGATTATTCTAGTTTTACGGAGTCGAATAATGAAATTCAGAAGAAAAAAAAAGTAGGGAGGGGGCGAGTTGTTTAGTTTTTTTATGTCGCCATGAGGCCAGTGGAGTTTTTCAGGTCTAAATTTAAACTCGCCGAATTCATATATAGACATCTTTATTCTTTTGTATTTTCCGAAATCCTTTAATGCTTATGTTACTTCCGCAGTTAAAACAATGCAAATTAAACTCGTAGTTTTATGTTAATGGTGAAGCATAACCAAAGTTCTTTAAAGCTTAAATTCATATATATATATATATATATATATATATATATATATATATATTATTATTATTATTATTATTATTATTACTTAAAAAAAAGAAAAGAAAAAAAAAAGTTGCTATTTTTAAGTAAGTACCTGATGTATTTAATTATAATGGATGTTCAATATTATTTAAGGAAGTTGATTTTAAAATTTTTTATATAGAAACCAATATATTCTCTGATGAATAAAACGTTTATAATGAACTGTCAAAAATTGCCGAAGCATGTAACAGTTGTTTCGTACTGAAATAATAAAGAATGATTTATCATCAGGCCAAAAAATGTAGGCACAATCGCAGCATATAAGCAGAAATGCACCTATATGTTGCATATGTGCCTATATTTTTCGTCAGATGAAAAGTCTTACTTCATTATTTCGATCCGAAACAATTGTTGGGCATTTTTAAATATATGGTAATTGCATAGAAAGTTTTTTCATCCTCACTCAAAGCGAGTATTTCTAAGTATGTTTCTATAAAATCCCCCCCCCACCTCTCTCTCTCTTTTCACTGACAAATTCTCATCAAATGCCGGAAAATAACTCTCCATTCACAACTTACATACAGTCTTATAATTTAATGAACGTTTGATTAAAAATTATTCGGAATTATATTTAAGAAAAACATACTTCTTCATTCTGAAAATAAATTCTCAGATTACTATAAATGCTGGTGTTAAATAAGTAAATTAGCAGTTTAATTCACCCCAATAACACACACGCACACAAAATTCCCTTTGATCTAGTACAAAATATAAATGGATAAATAAAAATAAATTAAATAAATGCTTCAAATTTTTATGAAATAAAAATAATTTAAGCAGCATATATTCGGAAAACAATTCTGTGTAGCATATGGAAGCTACTTGCTAAGCGAGTTTAAAAACAAAGAAGGATATTGGAAATTAATAAATTTAATGCATATATAAAATTGCATGACTGTATGTCTTTTTTTTTTTTTTTTTTTGTGAGATTTACATTTTGATTGTAAAAAATATTTTAGAAATACTATATCTATTAAAATCTGCTTTAAAGCTATATGAATTGATCTGACTATCAAAAAGAAAAATGCATCAAATGAAAAAAAAAATAAGAGCTTGAAATTAAAAATGTTTCACAAAGAATAAAAAAAAATTTCCCTCGAACAAGTACATTTCTATCACAAATCATAAAACAGTATTTAAAAATGTATGGAAGCAGACGAATTAAATTTTTATCTTAAACTTTCTTTATCTGAATTAAAAAATATATATATATATTCCCGCCAATAGCTTTCAATTGAAAACTTAGTTAGTAAAATCATATACCCTTAAAACCATTATGGACTTTCCCATGTTTAATCCAGGTCACCAATTACCATTATTTTTCGCCAATTTGGTGAATTATTTCTTTCAGAATTTTACATGGTTAATTGCATTTAGAATTTTCCACTTTACATAGGGAGATTCTAAAAGATGCATTAAAAATTCTTTTAAATGTAGTTTATTTTTTCATAAACTATATACAGGTTTTAAAGTAAATATACTTCAAGTGCCGTACATTGTGTTACATTTTATAATTTGGTTAAAAAAAAAAAAAAAAAAAAAAAAGAAAAAGCTCGTAATTAATAAGTCTATTCTATATTTAAACTAACTTTTGACCATTTTGTCTTGATCGGTAGATTAAAAATATCACTACGAAGCAAATGACCTAAAAATTCGCAAGCACATTATAAAATATTTTAAAATTAAATCTGATTAGATTGTATTTATTTTTTCACAATAGGTTCGTCACTGCATCCATTATTTTGAAAACAAAGTTACGTCTAGCGAACATGGAGGAAAAAAAACATCTGCCGAGTATTGTAACAGAATTTATTTTACAAATGTTTTCTCAGCGTATTCATTGCATTCTTTGAGTTAAAAAAAAAAAAAAAAAAAACACTTTACATGCTTAATTCTTCATTTGTGTAGTATTTTTCAACATATCTGCTTAATAATTTATAAAGTAAATACTGTACGAAATAGGAGTAAGGAAATTTGTTTCTAAAATCTACAGATGTTTATATTTTCTATAGAAGAAAATTATACATATATATATAATCTTATTTTATATATTAGAAAAAGGTTACATAATGTTTACAAATTTTGTCATACTATCTTTTTATTTCATGTACTGAATGACATGAAAAGCCGTTTGTAACAGTAAAAGAGTTTTAAATCTATACATGTACGTAAATTTTGTATTTCATTAATTTTTGCATTACCCTCCAAATACAGCGATTCTATCAAATATTTTCCCTTTAATAATAATATCTGATTATGAATGTAAAAAGTTTAAAGTATTCAATGTTTTACTAAATGGAAAATTCTTGAAATTTGAAAGTTTATTTTTAAAACTTTCACAGTTTAATTTTTACCTTTTTTCTCGGCTTATAATTGTAATTGTGTTGTAATTTGTTGTTAAAGAAAAAAAATCTTATTTCACCTTTTTTTTAAAAAAAAATTTTTAGTAGAACAAAATTTTATCTTTCATGATTTATCAAGAGAAAATGAAAAAATCTTGTAGGGTTGCCTTAAATAAAGAAACTATAAATAGAAGTGCCGAAGAATTATCGTCTGAACATTTATTGTGTTGCTGTTAGATATCTCGCTGCTCTTTTCTTGTGTTCTAGTAAGTAAAATTTATTCTTTTGGTAAAGGTTTAATAATTATTTATAGGGTTAATTACGTGAATATAAATTTTTAATTAATGAATTTTCATTATTTTCTTCTTTTTTTTAAAATTAGGGAGATACTATATAATCGTGTGAATTTATGTGAAATTAATTTTTTGTAACTCGACCGAATAAAAGAAGCCATATCTAAAGATTAATAAAAGCATAGAACAAAAAATATAAATCTATAGTAACTGAGAAATTTCTAGGGGATTTTTTCTCCGCTTTTTAATTTAAAAAAAAAGTTTGAAATATTTCACTTTTGTTTTAAGAATCATGTAAAAATAAATAAATTAGTTATTTTTCTCAATTTAAGATTTAACCGTTTTCTGCATAGAATTTTAAGTTTTCGATGAGAAATATAATTTATAAAAACATTATGAGCTCAACTGCGCTTCAGTTTATTTGATATGTGTTTTAATTTTTTATAAACATTAAATTTTATACCATTTTTAGAAGAGCGTGCAAAGATTTTTTATGAAATATTAAAAGAATTTTCTGAACCGTTCTTTTCTTAGTAAAATTAGTCGGTGTCATTTATTTTTAATTCATTTTTTAACATTACCCTAGCGAATGAAGGTATTACTTTTTACAAGGATAAAAAAAAACTTCCTAAAATACTTTGAAAACAACTAAATAGGATAAACTAGCTTCATATTTTTATGAAACAATGTCATAAAGCCCCTCTTCCCCTCACTAAATGTAAATATGTTAACTGAATGCAATACTTATACTAATATATTATCATAGTGTAGCAGGATTTTATTTCTTTCAAAAACAAGCGAAAATTTTAACTTTAATTTACTTTACTCTAAATTTCACACTTTAAAAATATTTTTAAGGTCGTATTAATCCGATCAGGTTATCGCTTTTTTCAGCACCTTGTCAGTTTATCATGGGTCTTCTATTCACAACTTTTGAACAAACTGAGATATTTCAAAAATTCAGATTGCATAATAAAATTTAAAAATGGTATTTTTACGGAAAAAATCATGGACATGATGGATAGGTATTTCTTCTATATATGGATTCTTAGGTTTGAGAGAAAAGAAAAATGGCTCGGGTCTCCAACGACCCACGATAACTTGATCGGGTTAAAAATGAAGTAGAGGATAGGAAATATGACATATGACTGATTTAACTATGCATATAAATCTGTTAGTCATTAATTTAGTTCACACAAGTAGAAACAAATTTTCAAAAAAGTTTATCAAATATAACTAAAAATCCCTTTTTTTTTCTTACACAGTAAATTTTGAACTTCTTTTTTTTTTATTCTAAAAGTGACTAAAACTTTATTTCCAATGAACTAACATTTATAAAAATCAAAATGTTTTGAATTCCACACAATACATCCCGCGTGAAAAAATAAAAATAATATATATAGCTCTTTCATTTTTTAACAAATATTTATATTTTTCAGCATGTATATATATTGCAAATGTATGTAAATAAAAAATGCAATTACATCTTCTTTATTTTATTTTATTTTATTCATTGAATTTTCACGAATACATATAGGACGGACATTTTTTTTTTTTTTTTTTTTTTTTTTTTAATGGCATGTGTAGAAAGCAATTTGACTTTTCGAATTGTGAAGATGTTAGATAATAAAATGCGCATTGATGTTAAATACTCATCAATAATTAGTTGCTTGGTAATTAAATGATCAAGAATAACATCTGTCCACCAGCGACCGAGCGGTTCTGCGCTCAAAGCTGGTAGACGTGAAGTGCCGGGTTCGATCCCAGGTCGCGCTCGTCGGCCTAGCCGTTCGGAGTTTTCTGTGGTTTTCTTGCGTAAATACTGGCTAGATCCCCTTAGAAAGACCCCCATGGAGGGCACTTCCCCTCAGGCCTAGGACCTACAGAAGTCAATCGGCCTTATTCCCAAGTCCAATCCAACAATAAAATCTTGAAAATTAATTGCCTTATATGTATAGCTATTTATGATTATTATTTTTTTAACGTAACCATTGATTTATTTATTACTGTATTTAAGTTTCACGCCAGCATGGTGACATAGACAATCATTAACAAATCGCACCGCGCCAAAAAAAGTGATACACCTCAAAAATACAGTATTTGAGAAAAACCAACTTGAAGATAATGATAAAGTATTGTATAGATTACAATAAAACTGACATAATCTCTTTTTAAGTGGATAAATTTCGAGATAAATATGTGCTACTTTTCGTGCACATTTGGGCACTTCATACACATTTTTAAAAACATAAATTCAAATTTGTCATTTTTTGACTTGTGTTACTTTTTTTTTGTCAATGTGTTAAATGATGTCAAAATCATCAGACATGCACAACAAATTTCTCACCCAAAATATTTTTTTCTATTTTCTACTTATTGTTAAAGGGGACATGGGATGTTGAAATTATTTTTGTTTTACTATCTATCACTTTTTAAATCTTATACTGTCATGAAATCTATCACTTTATTTATTTTTTTATATATATAGAGAGAGAGAGAGCATATTTTAAACTATAAAAGTAATTCTAGATATGAAAAGTCCTCTTTTAAGGGGAATATAATACAAAATAATACCCAAATGCTCCATGCAAAATTCTAAATTATTTTTAATTTCTAGTTTTTTTAATATGCGTTTTTAGTACGTAACTGAACATATATATGATTTTAACTTCTTTTATCTCAAGTACAGCATTAGTTACAAAAAAAAAAAAAAAAAAAAAAAAAAAAAAAACTTTAGGTACAATTTGAGCTTTTGTTGTCAGACTGAATTTGAGAGTTTATAATAAAGAAAACGATTTCAAATTGAATACCCAGTTTTGTAAAATGTACTCTAAACAACAACGTTTATATATATAAGTATATATATATTGTTTTTTTTTTTTTTTTTTTTAAGGATTGGATAAAAACAATTTTGCAAGCAGCGTTCATTATCAGTAACTAATTATATTGATTAATACATTCTATAATAAATATTTGGGTATTTTTTGTTGCATCGAGTTTGATAATTTTCATCATTCATTGCTCACTTTAACCGTTTAACAGTCCATTGGTTTCGCAGCGAAACCAAACATTTCACATAATTTAAGAATTTTTATGCAGCAGTTTTTTTAACATTCCCCCCCCCCCTCCTTGTTTTAATCAAGTTTTAAACTTTTGTTACTTTTCTGTTCGGTAGATAGCAACACTATTCCAAAATTTAACAAATAATGCTTCAAAGGAAGCTAAATGCATAAGTCACTTGAAGTTTCTTAGTGTGCACAAGTGCGAATTGCTGGTTTGATGATGCACTCATGTCCATGTTTTTTTTCGTTTAATGAAGAGCTGGACTATTATTTTCACCTGAAACAACTTTTACGAGTTTTTTTTAGTCGATAATGTTTCCTTATAAAGTGTTTTATTTATTAAATTAAATATCTGAATTTAATAAGGTTAACTTATAGATTTTTCAAACCAGAAATTTCTCGAAAAGGAACAATGCTAATTTTTTATTTTTAAAATATTTATGATCAGCTAGGTGTCTAAAAGCCATTTTTAAAATTAGTTTAGTAATTTAAAAAAAAAATTAAGTAGTGAACGTTAAGGGGTTAAAAAAATATGTATAATATAATGCTGATTTTAAGAAAAACATTTAACCCTTCCATTCCCCTTTTCTTTTTCATTCATAAAACATTATATTTTATATTTAGTCATAATAATATATTTCAAAAGTAAGAAAAATGTATAATATATTTTTTTTTTCAAGGAGTAATATCAAAGTAAGAATTAATATAGTTCACAAAGCAACTAAGATGTGTTTATTTGTATTTAATCTAACCACTGATCTGATTTAAAATCATAACCTTTTCAATAAATAAAAAAGTCTAAATTTTGAAAGAATTATGTTGCAATGAATTAAAATAAAAATTATAAACATTAAAAAACAAAGAAATATTTGAAACAGTTCGTTTACTTAAATTGCCTTAAAATGGAAACTGTGTGATTCCGATATTACCAGAATACAGTAAAACATCCTTTCATTGATCAACAGGGATAGTGAAACCATCTAAAAAAATATTTTTTTCAGAAGGAAAATGTATGTAGATTACAATATTCCTCATTTTGAATCAGTGGAAGAAATCAAATCTTAAATGTTATGATTCCAATTGGGATAACGGGGAATGAAAGAGTAAAAAATTACCAAAAACCATAAGTAAGCTGATTTCTTCGTAAACATAATTATTATCTCACTAGCCGACATCAAGATTTTTCTATCTTCTAAAGTTTCGTATTAGTGCTACTTCAGTCTGCTATATTGCGATATTTTTCCCACAGCACCCATGCCTACATTATTTACTTGATGAAAGGTAATGCATGTTTATTTCGACATGAAACAGTTGTTTGTGTATTTTTGCAATTTATATGGTTTGCTTACTTGCTGCATCTTTCAATACATCTTTTTTTTTACTCAAATTAACTGTAAACAAGTAATAGTAATTAAAAATTCATATTTTTACATATAAATTAAATACTAAAACTTTTCTATTTTTGTGATAACTAATATGAAAATCTAAATTAAAAAAAATTTTCACGTGGCACCTCTTATGATACCAAAATTTAAAATCAAGAAATTATTTGGTTTCAAGTTATTCTGATAATATACAGTCACGCAACCCCACATATCAACCTTTGGAAACTTAGTTTTCGCTTTCAGCGACCCTCAAAATGAGTAAATTATAACAAAAACTCAACTTAAAAGTTTGACATTGAATTAAGACTTTTTATATCTCAAAAGTAAGAGAAAATATTTTTTTAAAAAACAGTTTTCTTAGGTATGACATAAGTTAGTAAAGCACTTACATCAATTAGATCTATTAGAAAAGTATGTATTTCATTAATTTCCGTACCACTGTTTGGGTACGCTGTGTATAAACTGCATGCGTACCACATAATGTACTTAAATTTGATTCGGTAAAATAAAATTTTAATGAAACTTTAAGTACATTTGAGCATTAACGTGCATGTCGTTTAATATATCGGTATTTTTTTTTTTTTTTAAAGTCACCCCTTAAACGAATGAGTTTTTTTCATGCCATATTCTATAGGTATAATGCTTTCCTACAAATAGAAACATATGTGAATTTCATTACGTTTTGGAAGAAGCACCGAGAAGCTCTACTCTACAGCTTTAGAACGAGAGATGCCAGGTTCGATCCCAGATCAATCGTTGCCATAACCATTTAGAGTTTTCCTTGGTTATCTTGGAAATTTGTATAAATTCGGGATAGGATCCCTTAGAAAGCCCACCTCCCCCCACAGAGAACAATCTGCGTAGGCTTTAAAGACCCTTACGGGGTCATTTGGCTTTCATGCACACAACCATAATACATTATGTTTAATGTAGTTTTAAAGATGTTAAAATCTGCCACTGAGAATTTTTTCTTGATAACCTCAATGTATTTTAATTCTTTTCTGTGTCTCTGTACACAGACTATTTGTCTGATCTCACAAGGAAACATTCAAAAGGTGTCGTCTTCAAACAATATTGAAATATATATATATATATATGATTCTAGTCTTCATAAAACACCAGGAAGTGAAAAATATTTCGGCTGAAATGAATTACAGCGACCCCAAAAAATTATCAAAATTAAGCATATTTGGCGATTTAGCTCTGTTAGGCGTTCAGTTCGCTGGCACCGAGATTGCCGTGTACGAACAGAACCGTGTTTTGTTTCTCCGCCAAGTACTCAAAATCAATCGCCTAAGAATGTGAAATCACCAAAAATGCTCAATTTTGATAATTTTTTGTGGTCGCTGTAATTCATTTCAGCCGATAATTTTTTCACTTTCTGGTGTTTTAGGAAGAGTAGAATCACATATATTTTTTTGAATATTTTTTGAAGACGACATCTTTTTGAATGTTTCCTTGTCAGTAAACTTTCTTTAAAGTAATGTCGTCCATGTCGTCGTCTCGTTTTCCTTCAAATTGATGATATGGGCAATTTTGCTGAAAACTCTGGTTCAGTATCTTTTCAAAGTAGGAGAAATAAATGCGACCTTTAAATAGTTAAAGATAAAAATTCCATAACCCCCCCCCCCCCCCAAAAAAAAAAAAAAAAAAAAAGTGCATAGATTATGAAAAACATTTTGAATGTATTTACCATTTACAACTTTTAGCCTTCAGTATATTTTGCCTCCATGATGACACTTATAATTACATGTTGATTTTAAAAGGATTCAACGTGTCCTAAACAGAAGTAAAAGCCAGTGTTATTCTACGTGGAATTTTTCTCTAATTTATTAATTAATGCATATTTTAAAATTCAGTTTTCCCATTGAAAAAATTCATTATTCGTATTAGAAAGAGAAAAAAAAAGTTAAATTTTCTAAAAATTTATTTATTTATTTTAACTTTTGGAGCTATAAAACATGAATTTTAAACTAACAAGTGAAATTTTGTATTTGACAGTCTTAAAGTAAATCTGAAAAAATTAAAGAAAAAAAAAATCTATTTTTTAAAACCAAAAACCCGTATAACAGTTGTAAATTTTTTGAAAGTAAAACGAAATTTTTAAATATATATTAGTTAATGTGTTATGATGGGACAACATTTCCCATAGAATAACATTGGCTTGAACTTCCGGCGACGATAATTAGAGTGTTCTCATTTAAGGAAAAATCTTCTTAAAATTATCTTTATATATTTTTCTTTATTATTTAAAAAAAAAAAGTACGATAGATTGAATTCATATAACCCTATGTATTGTTTAGAAACATTAAGGGCCCCCTTCACTCACCGCCGCCGGAAGCCGAAGCTAATGTTATTCTATGGGAAATTTTTCTTTGCAAATAACTTATTAACTAATGCATATTTTTAAATTCTGTTTTCACATTCTGAAAATTCCCAGCTGTTACATGGACGGACCTTTTTTAAAAATATATTTTTTTAATTTTTAATATTTTATTTTGAAGCTACAAAAAACAAATTTTCAATATGTGAAATTTTTTTCATTTTGCAATTTCAAAATAAAATATTAAAAATTAAAAAAATACATTTTCTGAAAAAAAGATCCATCAGTTTAACAGTTGGGAATTTTCAGAATGTGAAAACAGAATTTAAAAATATGTATTAGTTAATAAGTTATTTGTAAAGAAAATTTCCCCATAGAATAACATTGGCTCGGGCTTCCGGCGACGGTAAGTGAAGAGGGCCGTTAAGGCTACGAAAATATATTTTGTTTTTAACTGTGGAGGAAGTAATCTTACATAAACATCTGTATAGATTTATTTCTAATTGATCATTTATTGTTGTTCTGGTTTTAAATTTCAGAAGCAGTGTGCTGAACCTGCAAAGTGCATATGTTGCGGGAAGACTTCAAAAGGTAGGCTTGTTTACTTGAATTCTCTTAATCTTTGTTATTTTCACCTTTAAAACTTCTTACTAGTGAGCATGAAAGTCATCTAAACCCCATGTGTGATTATTCAAGGTTAAATTATGGGATAATAAAATAAGGTTAAATTATGGCAAAATAAATCCCCATCATTACTCACTACGTAATACATAATTTAGATTCTGTTTTCGCATTCAGAAAATTCATGTACCTTAATTTAGGCCATATTTTTCAAAAAATTTACGTTATAAAACTATTGACATGAATTTATATAATTTTAAAGATTACAAAACCCAAAAAGGTTAGAAAAACCAAAAGGAGAATTACAAACCAATGCGCAAAATTGCAGCGAAAGGAAATGCAAAACTTAAATGTAGGAATATATAAACAAATGAATGAAATAAATGAAATAAATGAAATTAAACCAAAAAAAACAATATTGCAATAATGAAAATGATTTAAAATTTGCTCTTGAAGACCTAAAAAACACCTTGCAAATTAACTGTTACCCGTCCCAATTTTTAACTGTGTTTTTCCAGAGTTTTCCTATCTCGGTTTGTTCTACTTCCTCCTTCAAAGGCGATATTTAAGTACCGACGAGTAGCCCCGTCGGCCGAAGAAAGGTTTTATTTTATTTCATTTTATACTTTCTTGTATACCTTCTGTAATTCTTTATTGTATTGTATATTTTTAAATGAATTGATGTAATTTTATAACTGTTTTAGTATTTTTAGGCTTTATATATATGTTTGATTTCTCTTCAGTTGTTGGTGGTTTTCTGTTTGGTGAGAAGTTGTGGGCTAAGGATAGTTATTAGCTAATTGCTACTGTCCTTTCAGAAACTTCTCTTTCACCCCTACACTGAGGGGCCTCCCTGATGAAGATCTCCGTGCTTTTTGGGGTTTAATTTCATTCATTTGTTTATATTTTCCTACCTTTTATTTATTTCTACATCTAAATTTTGCATTTCCTTTTGCTGCAATTTTTGCGCATTAGTTTGTAATTCTCCTTTTGGTTTTTCTAGTCTTTAAACTTATATTTTTATATATAAATTCATTTCAATAGTTTTCTATATATGTACATATATATTGTTATTATGAATGTGAAATTTCCCTAAGAGAAATTTAGTATTTTAGAACTTCAAAATAAATTTCAAGAAAACTAATAACAAAAATATTTGTTTTGTTTTCGGAAAATGCATTTTAAGGTCTTCATTAAAAATTTAAATTCGGAAACATTTCACTTAATGATATCTTGTTATTTTCCAAGCGTTCTGCCATTTAAGAAAAATATTGTAACGATAAAAAATTCCGTCTATGCTGTTTGTCTGTTTATTTTATTGTATCTTAGATGTTATTTTTATGGTGATGTATGCATGTGTGTATTTATTTATGTATTTTGAAGTGTAGGTGTGTAATTGAACAGGATAATTCTAAATGTTGCATTTGAAAGAGTTCAAATTTATGAGATGTGACTACATATCATCGATTCTTGAACTCTAAAGATTTTTATGAGTGTGGTTCTTAGCTATTTTACAAGGATACAAAGAAATCTTATATATTACGAGCTAAGAACTGAAATTATTCAACATGTGCCAGTGTCTAAACTCTGCATTCAATTAAAATCAAATTATTAGGTATGTTTTAGGTCACCGTTGCAAAAATTAGAGTTTTACATATATATAAAGTGTAGAACTAATTTCTTGACATGGATACAAAGCATAATTTTTATACATTACAAACTGTAGACTGAAATTTCTTTGAAATTCGTTTTAATAAAAGTAATATTATTTAAAACATAAAAATAAACGAATAAATAAAACGCTTATGTAGCATTGCTTTGATAATAATGATCATTATGAGAAATGTTTATATAACAACAGTAAAAAATATGTCCTATTTGCTGCCAGAAATTCTCTGTAATTTGAGAAAAAATTACGTTGTCAGAACGTATTTTCTCAAACTATAGAGAATGTCTGGCAGCAAATAGGACGTATTTTTTACAGTCAGCAAATAGAACATATTTTTAACAATGTACAGTTCTTTTATGGGAAAGCATAAAAGACATTATTACACCTATTACGTGCTGTGTGTGTGTGTGTGTGGGGGGGGGTAATTATCTAAATTGCATTCAATTTTTTAATGTGAATAAAATTGATAAATCTTAGAATTTTGCTGTAGATTGATTGCGGTAATGAAATTTCAAACTGACCTTTAGTTTTTTATAAAGACTCACAAAACCTAGTATGTCATGACTTTCTTCTATATTTTCCTATAGAAATTCATACAGTAAAAATAATTAAAAATAATTATTTATTTAAATTATCTTCCATGATGAACGCAGACGATTTCCATTCTAGAGAAGTAGTAATAACATTAAATAAAGTCAATTTTTTTTCTTTTTATAGACATCTTGTTGTTAAAAATGAAAAATTTTAACAACTTTACTTTGAATTATCGCAGACTGATAGTTCAACCATTAACTTTAAAGGTACTGACGAGCTCTTTTGAAAGATACCCCATGATGAAAATTTGCCCGCTTAAGGGGAAGCGGCGCTCTAGGGTATACAATTTTTTTTTTCCCAGTTGACTACCGCTATTATGAACAATTCTTTTTAATTTCATAATGATTAAAATAAAAATTATCTTTATATATATTTATACGAAACTTTATCCTATACTGCCATGTTAAAAATTTAGTAAAAGCAGTATGGCAACGCCACCTGTTGGACGGCTTTCACCAAAAGTTGATAGGCACTCATTTATGTCAAGGTGCAACTATATATCAAAATTTAAGATATTCTCTGCAATAGTTCCCGCGATACAGTTGTGACGATATTTTGTCACACACACAGACAGACATTTTCTAAAATTGGTCAAATCGTGTTCTAGACCTCTAAAACGTATAAATCCATCGAAAACTCGAAGTCGAAAATTTTTACGAATCCAATACTTTCTTTTATTGAATAGAGAAGAAATTAATAATTACACTACACTGTGCAAATATTGAAGAACTTGGGAGAATATATTTACTGTTTCAAATTTATTTTAACATTGATTTCCCTGTTGATTAACATTGACTGTTGATTTAATATATGCTCGGAAAGTGTAGCGGAATACCTCCAGAATTTTAATTATGTAGCCATGCCAGTATTTTTTTTTAAATTGTAATTCATTGGGAATTAATCAAGGTGTACAGAAAAAATGTTTACGCTTATTTATAGCCATCTGCTCTAAATAAATCTACGGTATGTTTATCACGACACGCGTCAGAACTTTCCGGTGAGATGACAGTACAGTGATGCCAGATTGGGGATTTTGTCCCATTTTGGGGATTTTTGAGACTTCTGGGGACAATTTTGGGAACCAAATGTTTGTGGGGACTTTTTTGGGGAATTCTAAAATTTTTGGGGACAAATCTGGGGAGTTCAACTTTCTGTCAATGTTGGCAACGTAATGATTTATCCCTACGACCAGGGATTTTCAATAATTTTATTGTTAGTTGGGGATTTTTTTCAAAAATTGCCTTCATTTGGGAAAAATCTTAGCTTAAATCCACTTAAATCTGCTTGATATAATTTTTTTTTTTTTTTTTTTTGAAATTTTTTTTTATTTTCCCTTTTTAGTAGAAATCAAGTTGGGGATTTTTTCAAAAAAAAAAAAAAAAACCTGATTTGGGATAGTAATTTTCGACCATCTGGCATCACTGTGACAGTATTTCTTAACGCAAACGAAATTTGCTTTCCAACCATACCATTCAAAATGCTCTTTTCATGCAATCTCATATTTTTACTTTCTCATCTATATAATCTGTGAATATGTTAGAGAGCTCTGGTTTCCAATGAATTTATAAGTTTTGAGATGCCATGAACACGATCTGACCCTTTTTAGAAAATGCATGTAAACATTTTGTGGACGCTGTGTCTCACGATTCAATGGACGAAATTTAACCTAACTTGATATTGAGTTAGACCTTGACTTGAATTGCTGCTAATTACATTCGGGAATCAATCGCCGAACAAGGCTCCCGAGCGGTTCTGCACTCAGAGCTGGTAAACGTGAGATGCCAGGTTCGATCCTAGGTCACGTTCGTCGGCCTAACTGTTCGGAGTTTTCCGTGGTTTTCTCCTAAACTTGTGTAAATACGGGCTAGGAACTCTTAAAGACTCCCACGTAGGACGCTCCTCTTCAAGCCTAGGACCCAAGAGCAGCCAATCGTCCTTGCTTCCAAAATCCAATCCAACCGCCGAATCTGTCATTCTATTTTTTTTCATAATTTTTAATATGGCACTAGTTCCATACATTCAGTAAAAAACAACGTTTTGTAAAAATGTACATAATGAGCATTATTTTTAAAATAAATAAAAAAGTATTAAAATTTATAAAATTAATATAATATATATTAAAATTAAAATATATGGTATAAATATTTATAATAGTAATAATCAACTAGAAAGTTTCCTTTTATATGTAAGGCATCGCTTTCTCCTCGTGAGAAGTACTTCCTGGAAAGTATTAATTTTCAATATGGGTATCTTTCAAAAGAACTCGTCAATACCTTCAATATTTTCACGAATGGTTGAATCATAATGGTATTTTAAAACAGATTTGCGGAATTATTTACTTTTTGATAAATTATAATAATAATAAAATAGACTTTCTTTAGATATTTAGTGTTATATTTCTCTGAGATTAAAACCGCCTGCATTCCTCATGGGAAAAAAAAAAAAGTTAAATAAATTAGTTGTACTGCATTAATTTATATAGGAAAATGTAGAAGAAAGTTTTACGATGGTCACAGTCTAGTCCCTAACAGCACAGTTAGGGTTAACTTATCCACAGTACATCTTAAGGACGTTTTCGGGATGTCTTTTCATCCAGAAGACATCTTGAAGATATCCTGGGAAGGCAATGTGCTGTCTGGGGTAGTTTTTACTTAACATACATAAGTAAGGAAAGTATTGTAATCATGTCAAAAATCCGAATTTCAGATTTTGATGTTTCTGTATGTTTTGGGGTCTCCTGAGTCCGTTCACTATTTTTACGATGTATGTATGTGTGTGTGAACACGCTAACATCTAAATGCTTTGCTCGAATGAGTTGAAAGTTGGTACGTATGATGTAAGTCACCGTAGTACGAACCCTATTGATTTTGATGAATCTAGTACTTATAGTTTTATTTACAGGGACACCAAGAAAAATTCTTTATCATTATGGCCTATGGGGCCAAATTCTTAAGTGTGCTAGCATTTAAATGCTTTATTAAATTCAGAAAAAAAAAATTATACACATTTTATAGGTCGCAGTTGCACGAACTGTATAAATTTTGGTGAATTTAGCACTTACAGTTCTTTTTACAGGGACACAAAACAAATTCTTTTCCATTATGGCCTATGGGACCAAAGCTCAGTAGCGTTAAATTAAACATAGTGTACTATATGGAGAAAAATACTCAAAATACCCTATTATTTTCTCTCTTTTGTTTATTTAACAACTCCTCTTACTTTATCTACAAAACCGTTAATTACTCAATGTTCGGAAAGCCGAGTGACGTCAATCCACATTTTTTAATAGTGCTTGCATGTGTGTAACATTATGTCATAATTATTGTTTTGTACACATATATAGAAACGATAACACTGTTATTTATATACTTCCGGAGAGTATTTAAGTTAAGTATACGATTTAGAAATAAAAAGAAGTTACAGAATTTATGTTAATGATTCTAAGTTAATGAAAGTTTTATGGTCTGTAAATGAATATTATTTGCATACATCTTTTACATTGCACAGAAAATATTAAATTCAAATTTTCACAGTTTTACTTACCTTATTTTTCTACTTATTTTTTTCTTTTAATCTTTTAAATCTATATTTCTTCACTTTTTTCTTTTTAATGTTCTTTTTTCATAAACTTGACATTGTTTTCTTTTAATTTAATTAAAGCAATACTTTAGCTTAAAGTAAATATTAAAAATCAGCAACAACAAAATTATTATGAATAATCTGGTGTGCCACTCACACGACTTTCTCTTACCTTGAAATTTTAATACTATAAATACAGGTTGCAGATTAAGAGGTAAGATAACGAGTACTGTTATGTAAACCTGTGTTAAACAATTCAAATTAGGCTTCGGAAGAGTTTTATATGAAAATTAGTTCTATGTAAGGGGGGGGGGGGGTGTCTACCGTCCCCCTCAACCCTCCATTTCATTAATGCGCCTACATTTATATAGAATTTAAATAGATTATTAAAAAATAATTGTTTTTAAAAAATTATTTATAAAAATTATTTAAAAAAATTATCTTAAATTATAATGCAGACGATTACCATATTAGAGAAGTAGTATAACACTAAACAAGAAAAGGAAAAAAAAGTTGAATTTATTCACAATATTACATTAAAAAAAAATATGTTATTCAAAATGAAAAAAAAAATTATAACTTTATTTTAAATTATCATCGCAGATCGATGGTTCAACCATTCGTTTTAAAGATATTGGCGAGCTCTTTTGAAAGATACCCATCATGAAAATTTACTCCCTTCGAGGGGGACCTTCCCCCTCAGGGGGGGGGGAGAGATGAGGCTCCTACATACACAAAAAAAATTTTCTCAGTTGACTATCTGTATTACAAAAAATATATATTCGTTTCATTTGGCTTAGTACAGTCTATAGATGGTTAACTCTTACCTGCAATTTCCCCCATAGACGTAATGTATTTGAATACTTTTGAGTGTCCCTGTACACGAACCATTTGCTTCATCTCAACGAAAAGCTTAGTGTAGCATCCCTATAGGATACACATTTAGAATACAGAGTTTGCAATTTCTGCTACTATTTGTTCTTGAGATATGCTGATGACAGACACACAGACCATTCGCTAAAAAGATTATTTTCGTATTCAGGGGACCTCAGAACATGTAAATATAACAAAATCTCACGTTCGAAAATCCGACCCTAAAACAATACTTTCTCGACCCTATGGGTAAGAGAAAGTAAAAAAGTATAATATGAAAATTCAATAATTATCGGTGAAGGTATTTTTTCATTTCATGCGCGAAAAAATACTGTTTTTTTAAAGGGGAAAATAATATTTGGAAAAATACACAGAAAATTACTGAAAAGCTTTAAAGTTCTGATTTATATATAACTTAATAAGAATTTTTATGATTATAAATAAAAATACGTTCTATTTATACTTTTTAGTTAGATCTTGGATACATATATATAAAAAAAAAAAAAAAAAAAAAAAAAAAAAAAAAAACTCTATTTTTTTTCTTTTTTAATTGTTAGGTTTTGGTGGACATTCGGATAGATGGCATTGATGATGGTGGACATTTGGATAGATGGCATTGATGGTAGACATTCAGAAGTTGTGAGTACCCTAGAGGGTCATCCTCTTTCAGAAGGGGAGCCTAACTAGGGTTTCTTATTATTTTTTTATAAATTTTTTGTGAAAGCATTTGTTTAAAATTTCGTGAGTGTTTTTATAATCAAATTTGTTTATTTCATCGAAATTTTTCATATAAATTTAAGTGGCGGTAAGGCAAGCGATTTAAAATAAATGCTTTATGAAGAAAAATTGGCAGTAACTGTCAAAAATAATTTCATAATTTTATTAGAAGTTCTAGTTACATTTCAAAAGTTTTGAATATTTGGTCTATTTAGTTTTCAAATATTCTGATCCGTCTTTGAAAATATTTTGTTTCAAGTTTCATAAAATTTTCTGGAGGACGGGAAGTGCCATGTTCGATCCCAGGTCGCGTTTATCGTCTTAGCAGCTCGAAGTTATAAGTTTTTTTTTCTTCTCTGGAACTCTCATCAGTATGGTCTTGAATCTCTTAGAGAGATTACCATGAAGCTTATTTCACCCAGAACAAGGTCAATTGGCCTTAACCCATACAGTGACAATCTCGGATTTTAGCAGAATTTAGATTTTAAATATTGTTCTATAAGTGTGATTTTTAGCCAATTTTACAGAACATTTTAAATTTGGATTAATCTTCAGTTGTCTTACTCAGAATGCGTTCTTGTACATACTATGTTTAAATTGGTTTTAAAACATTATATTCATATTTGGGTTCAGCCCACTTTTGTCATAGTTTATCTTTCAAGTAACTTTCACTAGCATAAGTTTTACTTTACGTTTTGAGCCTCAATCCTTTTCAGATGTTTCGTCATGTGATAGTGGCTTAAACTTCGCTGAGATTAAAGTAGTCACCATAACTGAACTCAATGTACAGAAATATTAGTTCAACCCTGCTTTCTGCAAGTTTTGCTCATAAGCAACAGTCTCAACCATAAATGTTATACGACAGCATATTGTGTCTAAATATTTATTCGAAAGTCTTGGTGCAAAGTCTGCACTCTCTATATAGCATATTTTAAATAGTTTGACATACATTCATAGTTGGGTTCAACCCTGTTTTTGGCAGAGTTTTGCTTTAAAAGCGACTCTGTCAAGTATCAATACTTTTATGACGGCATTTTGAATTTTAATACTTTTCAAATCATTTCTTGTGTTTCCTATCATTACTTCATTTTCGGTCTCATAGAGTTGTTATAGTCTCAAAACGCTCATTCGAAGTTATTTTATTTATTTTTTTTATTTATTGAAACAATTTAATATTCTAACTTTTTTGTGTTATTCATATATTAGAAAAAAAGGTATACCTTGTCTAGACCCGTGCTGGTTCTAGTGAACAGAAGGACTTATCTTTCTGTACCATCTGAAGACTTTCTTTCGCCCTCAGTCGACTCAAACAAATTATGAAAATTAATCTTTCCGCGCAAAGAAATAATTTAGAATATGCATGTTTAAAATACACGGATATTTCGGTGTTAAGATGATAATTTCACGTGATATTGTGGATATACAAATCTTAGTGCAAATGGCATGCAATTCAGCATTCGAAACAATCTACACATAATCCTCTAAGACCTCCAGCACGAGTCTGACCTTGTCAGTCATAAGATTCATATTTTCAGCTACAGTACAGATGAAGACGGGATCAAGTCTCTGGATAAAGGTTGGTAGACGTACCTGGGGAGATTGCTTGGTAAATTCTAGGAATCCGGCCATCCGTCAGTTATACCGAGTGTAAAAGGGCCGGTCCTCGATTTTGCCAAGTAATCAACCAAATTGGCATCCAGGTTTTGATTTTATTTCTAATGATTTTTCTTTTTTATTGTTAAACCCTTCCCGGCTCAATTTAATCCGGATTTGAAGGTCAAAAAACGTAATTTTATGTTTATTTTAACGCTTATTTTCATAGATATCCATTTTTTTTTTTTTTTAAGTTGATTTACCGGGAAGAGGTTAAATTTCAAAGCTTAGTTAAAACTCCTTTAAGAAAAAAAAAAAAAAAAAAAAAAACCTTTTGTGGGAGAAAGAGGTTAAATATTATCCTTTTATGAAGCTTCTATTTATTTATTTATTTATTTATTTATTTATTTATTTATATGTACTCCTATGCATAAATTTATGAAGCAATTTTGCTACTAAAATAAGTTTATTAAGGGTGAAGACGACTAATATTTATTACTTCAATTCGAATATTTCTTCACCCAACTAGTGTCTGTTGGTATTCTGGGTGAATTAGATTCCTGGTTCAGGCTTGATAGTCATAGGAGCTCAGAATACTTTTTAAACCATAAGTACTGGTCTAAATAAGCTTTATAGTTGGCGAAAAATGACCATAGAGTGACCAAAGCAAACAGAATATTTCTACACCCCACCCCCTCCCTTAACAATACTTCTTACAGAGTATTCTCAACTCAGTGACTTACACTTATATTTGGGTCAAATCCTGCTTTTAGCAAAATTATTCTTAAAAAATATAACATAGAAGTGCATCTAAATGCAAATATAACATAGAAGTATTTTACGCCCAGATAATTTTGCAAAAAACCCCTTCCAAATACACTCCACGTACATTATGAAAAAAATAACCTAAGAACACTCATATATATATGATTGGGTTCTACCATTATTTTGATAGAATTTTGCTTCAAATGAGGCTCTTGTAAATGTTTATTTTAATTTAAAAGACAATTAAAATCGAAATATATATATATTTTAATAATTACTCCCACGAAAACATTCCATATACAAGTATATACGAATCTGCTTATAACTTATACACCAATTTGGATTTAACTCTGACTTTAACAGAATTTTGTCTTAAAGACGATTCTTTCAAATGCTAATTTTGCAAAACATTTAAACCTGAGTATTTTTCAGAATTATTCTACCAAAGACATTCTGTTTTCATAGTATACACGAATTACCAAATAACATATATGTTCGGCCTATTTTTCTGGCAATTTTAGGCCTTTCTGATCTGAATATTGCTTTAATAGCCTTCTAGTTAGCACATTAAATTCACAATCTAGTGAAACCGCTAAATTACGTTCTCATACATTTCGATTTGAACATTTTATTTATTTTTTTTTCGGGGAGGGGGTTGGGGTGCTACATTTTATTCACATAAAAATATAAAGTTTTATTTTACACTATGATAAAGCTGGGCATTTTTTAACCGAATATTTCAAGAAAAGTTCCTTATGCTGATATATATTCCTGTTCAATAATATTGTAAGTTGCCAGTAGTCAATAACGAACTTTTGTACTCATTTTGATTTATTGATACAGGATAATCTTACAATCCTTTCTAAAGATTCTGCTCTGAAAGTTGATAACTGATCTGATATTTGCTGGGATCAAACCCAAATAGCGCTTATCGGCTTAGCCGTTCGAAGTTGTGCGTGGTTTTTCCGAAATTCGCGTGAATATATTATGGGTAGGTTACCTTAGGAAGACCCTCATGAGGGTAATTTTTCCCAGCTGTAAGATCCTTATGTATTAATCTCCATGCAACAAACAATTTTTAAACAGAATTAATTATTATTATTAAAGTAGAAAGTTTTATTGGAAATTTTAGGAGCATGGCTAAATTCATAAGGGAGAAATATCTATTTAAAAAAAAATACTAAGTCTAAATTTCTAAAGGAATAATAAATTTCAAATCAATATTACTGCATTTAAAAAATATTGTGCATTAAGATATGCTATTTGCATGTTAGTTTATAATCTACTGAAAATTCTTTGACTATTTACAGCTGCTCTAATTTTTGTAATATATAGACATCACACCTTAGCAAGGAAAGTAACAGAAGTCAAAAAATGGAAATTTTGGGTTTATATCATTGTTACCTTTTTTTAATTATTTTTTCTCAAATACTGCATTTCTGAGTGTGCCACATTTCCTGTGGGGGTGTGATACGTAAATTTATTTATTATTAATATGCATGAGTTCGAGAAATTTGAATTTTCATCGAGATTGAATTTCCATTCTTACCTCAAATTTAATTTCTAAACTAAGTAGCACTGTACTTTCACTGATGTATCATATTTGGTTGTTTTTAATTAATTATGACTGACAAGGGTGTATCTTTTTCATATTGTATTTGCTGTATACATGTTTCTAGCAAACTTCACAGATGAAGACATCGCCGAGGATAAAGGTCAAAGGTCAGATTTCCTGGGGATATTATTCGGTAAATTCGAGGAATCCGGTGTTCGACTATTATATCTGCACTATTATATCTAATTGTCCGTACCGACTATTATATCTAATTGTCCGACTATTATATCTGCACCGGTCCTCGGATTTGCCGGATAATAACCAAAACGGCATCCAGGAGTTTAATTGTATTAATGATATTTTAACCTTTAACTTGTATTTTTGAAATATTTTTAATGTCATTTAGTGTCATTCTTAATTCAGGTCCATTAAAACGTGTAGGGAGTTTTTATTTGCTAACGCTTCATTTCGTGGATTTTTGTTTTTAATTGCCAGAGTTTATTTAGACTCATATGTCCCCACAAACAGGAGCACAAACTTATAAGGAAATACTTACATTACTATCACGACACTCTACGCACGTTTATGTAAGGGTTTAGGGCAATATTTTACAGGGTAAATATTACAAATAGATATGATTTCCGTAATAATTTTACTACACTAAGCCTAACTTCTAATTTTTGGATCGATATGGGCTGCTTAAAGTTGTGTACTATAACAGGGTAACACATTCCTGCCCATTTTTAACAATTTGTAGTATATACAACGAAATTTTAGTAATTTTGTTTGATCTACTTCTAATAGATGACCCAATATTATAAATCCGTAATAACATTAAGAATATAAATCTTTGATAGCCTTATAGCTTATATAATTAGTTTATATAACACTAAGTTTCTTGTAGTATTAAAAAAAGTGTAGTTGTGAGATTGTATTTTTTTCCCTCGTTTCATTCCTCTTAAGCTGTCTATAAAATAAATATATTTTTATTTCTTTTAATGCTTACATTTTAGTGCGATCTCTAGTCAGTGCTTCCAGATTGAGGGAAATTTTTATTCAATAACCACCACTAAATTTTAATTATTCGTAGACATCTAACAAAAATAATCGTCGAAAAGATTAGACAACTACTTCGTTTAAAATTTAGTGGTGGGAATTGAATAAAAAATTTCCCTCAATCTGTCAGCACTGTTTCTAGTATGTAGTGTTTTCGCGTATCATTTTAACATTTATTGCCCGTTATACTGAATTTATATCCTAGTTTGTATAACAGCAAAAGGATTTAGTCTCATATTCAGTAAAATTGCTCTATTGTGAAAAATTAAAGTACCTTTACCTTAATTAGCAAAAGTAATTAAACTTTACGATTACCGAATTATCCTGTAACTTCTAATACGTTCGCTATTATTGATACTACGATGTTTATGGGAGTTGACGCTCATTGAGCGATTCGCATCAGATGATTTAAAAAAAAAAAAAAAAAAAAAAAAAAAAAAAAGAGCAGCAGCAATTTGAAGAACATGAAGAAGCAGTATTTCCCTCCGTCAAAAAGAACAGCTCCATGTAAAGAATGTGTATCATATGTTTATGTAATAGCAAAAAGTGAAATAAAATATATATATATATATTTTAATTTGTATTGTTCTTTCTTCCGTAGATAAAATAAATCAAACTGAATTTATTTCTGTAAATTGTTTTAACTTAAATAAAACTTTTAAGAAAGTATGGCGTCTGTTTTAGTTTTAATAAACAAGTAAAATTATTTAAAATATAAGTTTTTGGTACTTGCTTTAGTTAAGAATTTGTCATGGAAGTTCCTGTTGCAGATTCGTGACCAAAAAATGTTAAAATATTATAATACGTTAATGTTTGTAAAAAACTAACATAATTCGAGGATTGTAAGTATTTTTAAGTATCTATATGCTTGGTTTTATGCAATAAACATTAATATTTTTAATAAGTATGTTTTGGATGGTGAGAGTGTAGAAGTTCTACTATTACACATACCTTAAAGCACATATGCTAAAATTAATAATTTAATACGATGCATTGTTAGTATCAGACTTTTCTCACACCATATTTTTTGTAGTGTAATTTCCTATGATATGCAATTATGAGTAAATAAGAAGGAAAATACTCTTTTAAAAATGCAGTGCAAAGAAAAGACGAGAGGGAAATTCTTTCGGAATATACACCTTTGCAACAACTCTAGTATATTCCGAAGGTGAGATCCTTTCACCTTCGGAATATACTAGAGTTGTTGTCATGTCTGTGTAAAGGTGTCTAAAGAAGGAAAAAAGTACGTACTCATGATATCCGAGGATGTGTCACGATGTATAATGGATCCTAGGAATAGTGTGCTTACAAAAAATTAATTGTTCTATCTATATGTATATTATCACGTGCGATTTGTTAAATGTTAGTTGTTCATATCTAATTGAGTTTCTAATTGCAGGAATGCGAAGAGTGACCTTTAAAATTTAGTTTCAGCGTTTTGCAGTTAGAAGAAGAGGGTCTTTAGGATGGAGTGTTGATGCTTAAGTTAGTAGATACTGCAACATAAATTATCTATATCCTAGGTAGAGTAAGTATTGGGTAAGTCTATCTGTGTCTTGCTAAATTAGGAGATTGGTATTAGAATGATAGTATTTTGGGTGGGTGGGGGGGGGGTAGTGTTAGAAGATACAATCTTTTGGATACCATGAAGGCGTCCGAAGAATGAAGGACATTCTTACGAGGCCTAATGGATCCGAGGGCTTGTGTCTTCAAAGGGAATAATTTTCCTGTGTATTATAATATTGTAAAAATATTAGTTGTTCATATCTAATTGAGTTTCTAATTGCAGGAATGTGAAGAGCGACCTTTAAAATTTAGTTTCAGCGTTTAAGAGTTAGAAGAAGGGGGCCTTAGGATAGAGTGTTGATGCTTAAGTTAGTAGATACTGCAACATAAATTATCTATGTCCCAGGTAGAGTAAGTATTGGGTAAGTCTATCTGTGTCTTGTTAAATTAGGAAATTTGTATTAGGATTATAGTATTTTGGGTGGGGGGGGGGGTAATGTTAGAAGATACAATCTTTTGGATACCATGAAGGCGTCCGAAGAATGAAGGACATTCTTACGAGGCCTAATGGATCCTAGGGCTTGTGTCTTCAAAGGGAATAATTCTGTACTGATAAGTATAAAGGATTTAAGTCCATATTCTTGATTTTTCAGGAGACGAAAAATAAACTAACTAAAAACAAATCAGAAGAATCGATTAGGAAAAACGGATTTCGTTGACTTATACTCTTTATACCTTTCAGTGATTGTCAACCTTCATTTAATAACGGGAAAAAATTGAATTAAATATCTTATACCATACATGAGTGGTAAATTTCTGACTTGAACCTTTTTTTACCAATGGATTTTTTCAAAGACTAAATGGCATAGACTTAAATCCTTTATATCAATCGATTGAGAATTTTTTCTGAGTCTGATTATGTACTTAACACAAAATCGACATTTTTGGCCTTAAATCTTTTATACATATCAGTGCAGAATTTTCCTGTGTATTATCATATTGTAAAAATATTAGTTGTTCATATCTAATAGAGTTTCTAATTTCAGGAATGTGAAGCGAGACCTTTAAAATTTAGTTTCAGCGTTTTGCAGTTAGAAGACGGTGTTTAGGATGGAGTGTTGTTGCTTAAGTTAGAAGATACTGCAAAATAAATTATCTATATCCTAGGTAGAGTAAGTATTGGGTAAGTCTATCTGTGTCTTGTTAAATTAGGAGATTGGTATTAGAATGATAGTATTTTGGGTGGGGGGTAGTGTTAGAAGATACAATCTTTTGGATACCATGAAGGCATCCGAAGAATGAAGGACATTCTTACGAAGCCTAATGGGTCCTAGGGCTTGTGTCTTCAAAGGGAATAATTTTCATGTGTTAATTGTAAAAATATTAGTTGTTCATATCTAATTGAGTTTCTAATTGCAGGAATGTAAAGAGCGACCTTTTTAAAATTCAGTTTCAGCGTTTTGCAGTTAGAAGAAGAGGGTCTTTAGGATGGAGTGTTGATGCTTAAGTTAGTAGATACTGCAAAATAAATCATCTATGTCCGAGGTAGAGTAAGTATTGGGTAAGTCTATCTGTGTCTTGCTAAATTAGGAGATTGGTATTAGAATGATAGTATTTTGGGTGGGGGTAGCGTTAGAGGATACAATCTTTTGGATACCATGAAGGCATCCGAAGAATGAAGGACATTCTTACGAAGCCTAATGGATCCTAGGGCTTGTGTCTTCAAAGGGAATATTTTTCCTGTGTATTATCATATTGTAAAAATATTATTTGTTCATATCTAATTGAGTTTCTAATTCCAGGAATGTAAAGAGCGACCTTTAAAACTTAGTTTCAGGCGTTTCACAGTTAGAAGAAGACTGTGTTTAGGATGGAATGTTGATGCTTAAGTTAGCAGATACTGCAAAATAAATTATCTATATCCCAGGTAGAGTAAGTATTGGGTAAGTCTATCTGTGTCTTGTTAAATTAGGAAATTATATTAGAATGTCAGTGTTTTGCGTGGGGACAGTTTAGAAGATAGTCTTTGGGATACCACGCAGGCATCCGAATAATAAAGGTCTTTCTTACAAGGCCTAATGAACTCTAAGGGCTTGTGTCCATCAGGGGAATAATTTTCCCTGTATATTGTCGCGTGTTATTTCTAAAAATATTAGTTGTTCTTGCCTAAATGAGCTTTTAATTACAGAAATATCTCAAAACAGTCATCTGGGGTTATTTTATTTTTTAAATTTCTAGTTAAAATAGTCTTGTGGAGTTGAGGCTATTTTTTGATGGGGAGAATTTCGCGGTAGATATCTTTCAGGTAAATTTCTAAAGGATAGGTTGGACTTTCTCTTTCGTTAGCTTGATGTGATTTAGGATGTTTTTTGTAGTCTTTATAACTACTCAAAATAGAATTGTTTATTACATGATTCTGGATTTTTTCGGTATACCATTTGGACATTTACCATCTTTTGTTCATGTTTTAGTTTTTCCAAAAGGGTCACTTTTAATTTCAAATGTGCTTATTTCATTTATTGCGGTTTTCACTTGGCAGTTTCAATCATTTCTATTAAGGATTGCAAGTTTTAAAGATTTTGTCAGTTAAAACACGCGTGATTACCTTATTCGTTTCAAATTGTTTTAGTGCTTACTCAATATCGACATTACTGCTTTTTAAATAATTTTCTGAAGTAAAAATGTTTCTCTTTTAATAACAACAGAGCTAGAACTCTTGAGAAAGAAGCAAGACCGTTCAAAAATTGTTTTAAAAAGCAATGTTTAAATTACCTATTTTTATTATATGCTTCGTGAATATTACTTCTGGCATTATTTTCCTTTACTGAACCATTTTGTGGACGGTAGGGTTAAAATTTATGAACTAAAGGATTTTTCACACATTCTTACACCTAAATAAATAAATAAATAAAAAAAAATTGAATGTAATTCATTTGGTTTATTTGTTGGTGAGGGATTTTAATATAGATGTTAATTCAGAAAGCGGGAAAGAATTTACCGAAGAATTAAAAATTACAGACCTTGATTTACTAATCCGAAACACTATCAACCACAAAGGCCGTATAACAATAGACGCATCTTTTTTAATAAAGGTATGCAAACGGAGATTTACACTAACGTGTACAATTATCGCATGCCTTTTATGTGGGAGAATAGACAAAAGAAACAAAGTTTCTAGTATACCAAATAACTCTGTCGCTTTTATTAAATTAAATTTTCACTCTGATAGAATTTACTTCTTAAATGTTTCCAGTATAAAATAATTACCTAATTTTAATTGTTTAATTATGTAATGAAATTTAACCTTTTAACAGTTTAGATGGATGGAAGTTAAAAAAAAAAAATACCAAGTAAATACTATAATTTTATTTTTTAGTACCACAAATTTTGTAAAGTATCAGTCTATTTGTTCCTCTACAACTTCTTTGGTTTCTTTATGTAAGGTATATATAAGGTGTAATGTAAGGTGTTATATAAAAAAAAAAATAATAGTATATAAAAATAAAATTATAGTATTTATCTGGCAACTCTACTTAGACGGTACATTCTTCTGGATACCACAAAGGCGTCTGAAGATTGAAAAAATACATTCTTAGGAAGCTTAATGGATCCTGGAGATTGTGTCTACAAAGAGAACAATTTTCTTAATTGTATTCATGTGATTAGTAAACATCAGTTTTTCTTGTCTAATTAAGTTTTGCATTCCAGAGAAAAGAATTAGAGAAATTCTCGAAAGCTGAACGAAGAATAGAGGGGCTTACGGACCATAATATCTAAATGCTTTATTGTTTGTGAAAAAAAAAAAGTGTGACATATTATTGGTAGGGTAAGTACTGGGTAAGTATTTACTGATGAATATAAACTTTGTAAGCAAACATCCTAAACTGTAAAAGCCATTTCTAATCAAAAATAGGTCTAAGCTTTCTCGAACTGAGCTGTTTCGGATTTGAATTAGTCCACCACTGTAACTATCACGGAAGCTGATAAAAGTGGTGGTTTCTCAGCCCCCCCCCCCCCAAACAAAATTGGATTACATATTGAATTATACATTACAATACGTTTTATGTTAAATTAATTTTTAACCTTGGTCTATATTCTGAATTGATCATTGCATGAAACATTTTTATATTTCATGGACTTAATATAAATTTCTGTTTTATTTTATCACTTTTTCGTGAAATTTATGCCGTTTGCTTCAAATTGATTCTTGATCTTCGTTCAACAACAGTGTTTCAGTTCATTTAACTGCAGTTTCTGGTTTAAAATAAACTATATTTTAGCAGATTGTAATTTGTCTCATCTATAAAGGTGTTTAAATATCCATTAGAAGTTTGTAGTATTAATTCACATTTATTAAACGAACCCTACCGTCGTTCTCATAACAAACAGACATAGCTCAAAATGATGCACTTGGACCTAGTTTTTTTTCTCTTGGTAAAGGCTGTGCTGTAATTTTGACTTAATACGAGGATCAATTTGCAATCGACAGTGTTAACTTATGAAATTATTAATTAATTAAATTTAAATATTATTTGAATTTAATCAGATTATCATATAGGTGTTTAAAACTAAAAATTTCTCAAAAATCAAAAATACGTTTTTTTTTTTTTTTTTTTTTTTTTTTTTTTTAAACATATTTATAATTATCTGGCTGTCTAATAACCGTTTCTTAAAAATTAGTTTTTAGAAATTTTCAAAAGAAAATATGGAGTGAACGTTTAAGGATTAAATGTAAAGTGACACTTTATTCCCACATAAGATATTTCAGCTCGTTGTAGACTGATTTTGTCGACATTTCAGACAATTTAAAAAAAAAAAAAAAAAAAGTCATGAAATGTCATGAATTGTAAAATGTCACTCAGTTATATATGAGTAATAACAGCGCTCTGACGCGATTGTACTTCTACTTTAATGCTACCAAAAAATATTTCTCATAATTAATGCTTATCCCGACATTTCTACATGTACATCATTTTACTTTCACATTCTTTTGTCCAGATAAAAAAATTATTTTCAGCATTTTTTGGTCAATATTACGTATGTTTTTGTTTATTTTATTTTCTTTTTCTTTTTTTTTTTTTTTTTGGGGGGGGGGGGATTATTTTATTTTCATACGTAATCATTTTGTACAAGGTGTGTCTATTAAATTCCAGGACTGCTCTAATAACATCAGAACTGATGATGTGAAAAACGTACCCTTTTAATATATTTCGAAGTAACTGCCAAATGCCGTAATACACTTTTGTGTTCGGCTGTATAAGTTGCGTAAACAACTTTTAACGTCCTCTTTCGGAAGTCTCTTCAATGTCGACGTCACGTGTTTATTGATGTCTTCGACATCCACAAACCGTGTTCCTTTCATCAGAGTTTAGAGTTTCGGAAACAAGAAAAAGTCTGCGGGGGCTAAATCCGGTGAGTATGGAGGATGATTCAGCTCCACGACCTCATGGTTAGCCAAAATCTGGAAGACATCTTGTGTTTCCTAGGTCTTACGTCAGAATTTGGCGAACCACCTCTTTGTCGATGTTCATGTCACTGGCCAGTACTCGAATAGTCAGTCTTCGATCCGATATTACAAGCTCGCAAACTTTCTGAATTGTTTCCGGCGTACTCACGGAAATCGGCCTTCCGGTGTGGGCGTCATCTTCAACGCTTTCGCACCCGTCCCGAAAACGTTCAAACCATTTAAATGTGCGGGAACGGGATAATGCTTTCTCACCATACACTTTCTTCAACATTTCATGTGTTACTGTCCCACTTTTGCCCAGTTTGAAGCAGAATTGATGTTCATCCTTTGTTCCATAACTGCACTTGGAAACAACAACACTTTACCAGATACGTTTCCACACTTCTTTGGCCCGCTGTACACTGACGAGACATGAGACAAAGTTTAACGCGACTTGCGACTCGCGCATGCTCTAAATACAAGTTCATCTCCTGAAAACTGTTTAGAGCATGCGTGTGTCGCATGTCGCATCAAACTTTGTCTCATGTCTCTTCAGTGTGCGGTGGGCCTTTCAAGGCGAAGCTCTTGCTTCCCAATGGCGCACGCTTCGGGGAACATGCGCAGATGCACTACCTTCCGGATACCAGCTGCGTCTCTCTCTTGCGAGTTATCGGTTTCGTGCTGTTACGTCAGTCCTGGAATTTAAGACACACCTTGTACATTGTTTTTAAATAGCACTATATATTTTGTTTATGTAAGGAATGTAATTTAAATCAAATTATGATATTCTCTTTATATTTTCGCTGAAAAGTATATTTTAATACTTTCATTTTTTGACGCACAGTTTTACGGCAGGTTTTTATTTATGGATAGATCATTAGATTCAATTAAAAATAATAATAGCGAAATAGGCCTGTAATATTAAATATTAAGCAGCTCAGTATAAAAAATCTCCCAAATAGCTCAATAAAATTAGTTTTTTTTTTTTTAACAAATTTCAATTTCATTTTAATCTTTTCTTCATTTCAGTTTTTTCTTTAGAAGTAAACAAGCGTAGTCCTCAGAATGGACAGAAATGCATAGCTCATTATACAGCTGTGATGTTCCAGTAATCTCAGATGAATTTATCCTGATTTTCGTCTTTACTGTCTACAAGATTCTCTGTTATTTGTGCTTTTCTACGTCACTCATAAGTTTAGATTTAAAACTTTTATAAATTTTTCGCGCGCTCTGTCTTGTCCCTGTAAGAAATATTGCAAAGAAGACCTATTCTGAGCGAAAATGAAGATTCAACTTGATACTTCATTCAACAAATACGATATCATAGCTTAGAAATAGCACGTAAAGAAATAAGATCTGGCGTGTAACAAACATTCGACTTCCGCTATACTGACTACTGCATATATTATGAACTCTTCATGGCGGTAGTATGGTCAGAAGACATAAAATCGACCCGACTAATCAGGACGCCTGCCATTTTTTCTGTAGTAATAAGCTAATATATGCGTCATTAAGACATCTCAAAAGGAGTTTATAGAGCGGGTTTCAAGAAATCAGTAGAGCCGTTTTTTAGGGTACTAATATTCGAGACCTATAATTGATCTGCCTACATAAGATGCCTAATAATTTAAATGTAATAACTTATTACATAACGAAAGGACATCCAAAATAAGTGTTATACAGGTAATTTGAAGAAATGTTATTAGAATCCTTTTTGAGATGCTTACCTTCGGTCCCACTTTGGGCTTTTCATATCTCACTTCTGGTTTTCATGTTCACTAAAATTTGGTCACCTAATCTGTCTTAATTATAAAGTTGTGTTCATCTATCTTCGTTTTGTGGATATGATAATCGATCCCGATTTCCCCTTCCCCCTCCACACACATGTGCACTAACCGATTTCTTAAAAATACCTTCTAGTCCTTGTACTCCAAGTACTTTAAAACATGTTTATAAGATGAAAATTTGATATCGAAAACTTTGACTGCATAAAATACTTTCATAAACTTCGTAAGGTACAAAGCAGATCAACAAATTTTTGTTGGAAAGAATTAAAAAAAAAAAAAAAAAAAAAAAAAAAAGACACCGTTGCAACTAGAAAGCATAATAGAGTAAGTAAAATGTAACGAAGAGCGGTGATATGTTTAAAGAGTAGTCAGTGAAATTCCAACCACCATTTGTGCCTGAAGACACCGCACGCTAAAATTAGTTGACTGTTGGATAATGCAAGCCTGTATGCATCTTTCGACTGGACATTATTTACATTTATTATTTTCTTCTATATTCACCACAAGGCATTTTTTTCGTATAATTTTTTGACTTCTTATTTACGATGAATTTTCAATTTCTTAGAGCTCTACAAGATTTGACCATTTAAAAAACAAAAAAAAAAAAAAAAAAAAAAAAAAATCACTTTTTCTGCCAGTGCATATGTGACAACAATTGTGAGTATCTCCATCTCAAGAACTAATGCACGCAACTTTATACAAAGCTCTTATATAGTTAGACCTTGACATAAAGTAGTGCATTAAACTTTTGCTGCAAACCGCCCAACAGGCTATTCTGTAATTTCTTTTATTTACAGGAAAGCATTATCTCAACTTTTATTTCGTGTAATTGCAGAAAACTGGATATGTGATATGGACAATATAAAAAAAAAAGTATGCTGATTCAATTTAGGTACATATCAGCCGACGGGTACCCTATCCTGTTGCAATTTTGAAAACGAATGATAACTAAATTTGATTGTACATCATCCGGCATGTGGTCCTGCGATTTTCAACGTGGCTATATCTCAACGTCTATTAGTTAAAATTGCACCAAACTACATACATAAAGTTTTTGTTGCGAGAAACTACGACTGAATTTTTATATGTTAAGTCAATAGGTGGCATTGTTATGTAGAAGGATATTGAAGAGAGATTTTTAGTAACTTATAATAGAATTTACTAGTCTCTACTGCACTCTCTACTGATCTGCAACAGAAGAGAACTTCCACATTCACGTTACATCTCAATACTTTGCACAGCTGTATATTTTGAGCAATAAAGCTCAACACGTACGTTGATCCTACATAAACCGTATACGCAATTTTCTGAAAATCCTTTTCGTTTTACTGGCAACTCTTTTTTTTTTTTCATAGTAATAGGGTAAAAATGTGATAGCCTTCATTACACTTATCATAAATGCCCAATGTAAAGCACAGACAGTAATATTTTAATGAACGAAAATTCCCCAGTTTCAAAATATCTCGATTTTTACCCGGTTTTCAATTTTGTCCCAATTAAAATAGATCAAATTGACTAGAACATATTAAAATTTTGACAATTCGGGGAATCCATTCAAATTTTGGTGGTCTTGGACAAATATCAGATTTGCTCATGCAGTAATGACAGTTTGTACTGCTGACAGTTTTTTTTTTCTTTTATCTGTGTAAAAGCCTCAAGTCGATATTTCGGTGGGATAATTGTAGTTCCAAACAATCTTCGATTCTCCTGTTGGAGCCCGTCTGTTTGACGACTGGTTCTAGTCCTGAACGGAATGATGAGCGAAAACGGGTTGGGCAGTTAACGTTTTAATTACTTTTAAACAAAAAATGGAGATCGTAATATTTCAATGTAATTCTTCCCATTAGGTCTGTTTTTGGTCAAGCTTTTCCGCTTTCTTCTTTAAATGTCTTTTTTAAATAACATTAGTCCTTACTTCCAGAAAATTTTAGAGTGGAAGGCTGATTTTTTTTATACCAACTATGTGAAAAATACCAAAGCCGGGAATCAAACCCGGGCCTTCCGCTTTACTTGCGGATGCTCAAACCATTGATCTACCCTGGCTGATTACCAACTAGGCATTTCTCACAACATTTGTTGGCAAAGTCACAGAGTCTGTAAACACAGCTATATCAAGTGACATTAATATTCATGGCACAACTCCAATAGACCATGAATTTTTTTAATTTAACTTAGAAATTTATTTATCAACCATGAAAGTTCATTTCAGAAAATTTTGGAGTGGAAGGCTGATTTTTTATACCAATTATGTGAAAAATACCAGAGCCGGGAATCGAACCCGGGCCTTCCGCTTTACATGCGGATGCTCAAACCATTGAGCTACCCTGGCTGATTACCAGCTAGAAATTTCTCACAAAACATTCGTTGGCAAAGTCACAGAGTCTGTAAACACAGCTATATCAAGTGAGAAATGCCTAGCTGGTAATCAACCAGGGTAGCTCGATGGCTTGAGCATCCGCACGTAAAGCGGAAGGCCAGGATTCGATTCCCGGCTCTGGTATTTTTCACATAGTTGGTATAAAAAGTCAGCCTTCCACTTCAAAATTTTCTAAAATGAACTTTCATGGTTGATAAATTTCTAAGTTAAATTAGTTCTTCCTGTCTAAATATTCCCTTATTTACCGGCAAAGCATTCCCTATTTATGATTATCAGTACAGTCTACCCTTTCAAATTTTATTTTCTCACCTCAGCTAGTTTAACTTGCATTAATCGTTGATCCAATTTTGTCTTCTTTCCCTCTCTGTTTAACCTATAGTTGTTAGTCTTTTTTCTTCCTCTTTATCCACTTTGTGCATTTATATATTTAAATTTTTTTTCACAAGTGCATCTTATTGAATTTTATTTTATATTATTTATTTATTTTTTTTACTCCACGTATTTTTTTTTTATATCCATGTATTTTCTCGGTATCCAATACATTCTGTAGTGTGCTTTTATATGTGCTCCACTTACATACTATATTCTATAATATGTTACTCATTTTTACTTTCTTCGTAAAAATTTTCGACCTTGGGTTTTTGATGGATTTACTGGTTTTGAGAGCTGTAGAACAGGATTTGACCATTTTTAGAAAATGTCTGTCTGTCAGTCTGTGTGTGTGTGACAAAATTTTGTGGCAACTGTATCTCAGGAACTACTGCACCGAATTTCATACAAATTGGTATGTAGTTGCACCTTGACATAAATTAGTGCCTATCAACTTTTGGTAAAAATTGTCTTACAGGTTGCGTTGCCATCCCTCTTTTTCTAAATTTTTCACATGGTGATATAGGACAAAATTTTGTATAAATGTGCATAAAGAGAATTACTTTTTAGTAATCATTATGAAATTTACAAGAATTATTTATAATAGAGATAGTCAACTGGGGAAAAAGTTTTGTATGTGTAGGAGCCTTTCCAACCCCCCCCCCCTCGAGGGGAGTAAATTTTCACGATGGGTATCTTTCAAAAGAGCTCGCCAATACCTTTAAAACGAATGGTTGAACCATCAATCTGCGATAATTTTAAAATAAAGTTATCGATTTTTTTCATTTTTGACAATTTTTTTTTTTTTTTTAATGTAATATTGACAATAAAATTGACTTTATTTTGGATATTTAGTGTTATACTACTTCTCTAATATGGAAATCGTCTGCATTATCATGGAAGATAATTTTTTTAAATAATAATTTTAATAAATTATTTTTACTGAGTGAATTTGTATAGGAAAATATAGAAGAAAGTCATGTGGTGGCCACAACATACTAGTTTTCCTTTCTTTCTATAGCCCCATTAGTTTCCGAAAGGCTCTGCTGTCGAAAATGGTAGATGCGGCATGCCGCTTCAAATCCAGGTCTGGCTCATTTGCATAGCCGTTCGGTTCTTTACTATATGTATATATATTTATTTATTTCAGAACTCTCGTGAATACGGTGTAAAACACATTATAAAGACCCCTAAGGAAGTCATTCCACCGAGGCTTAGGACCCAACTGTAGTCAGTCTTTCTCAAACTGATGATTGCACCACGTTCATTTTCTATATTACGCATTTTCAGAATTGATTGAAAAGATTAAATGTCCTATTTTCAAATTTTCTTTATTTTCATGTTTCTTTCTTTTTGCCACTATGCAGAATATACATTATAATGTTTAAATCTTTTCATCACTTTGTATGTTATACTTTGTATAAGGAAGTAAATAGTGATTCCATCACAAAGAATAATTCCTAGCTAACCTATTCTTTTTGGTACTTCTCTAGTTCTGATCACAATCAATACCTTCTTTTAATCTTACAGGTTTGAATGCGTGTCAAAAAGTAACCATAATGTTAATTACCTTTACCGGATTTGTACAATATCATCAAGAGTGCAGGACATAGCAGGTCGCACAGCATACAAATCCCGGCACTTTAGTCTTTTTGGTACTCATTTTAGTTTTGACATGCACTTCTTTTCTCAATTGTAGGAGTAATACTTTCCTTGTTAAGCCTAGAACTATTTCCTGTCACATTTCTTTTTGGTACTCATCAAGTTTTGACCCGCACCAATTTTAATTTAGTTAGTTACTTACTTACTTTTATTTATTTATTTATTCTATAATTATTATTTTTTTATTTTTTATTCTATATTATTATTTTTATTTTATTATTGTTATTACTATTATTTTATTTATTTTATTCTATTTTTTTTTCTTTTTTTTTTACGAGGGTGTGGCGGTGTCTGGTCCTCGTTAGTCTATGCTGCACCGTCAAGTGCTCGATGGGGTCGTTTAGCAGTCATCGGGCTACCAACGCGGGGTACCATCCCCCCCCCCCCGTGGTGGATCAAAATTGCGATGGTCCCTCTTTCTCTTCTCCATTCGGCCTCCCTGCGCATAGCAATTTCCCTCCCAGTTAGGATTATTTAGGCCTTGCCACTTCAAAAACTTCAAAATTTTCGCTATGCGCCCAAAACTATCTTTCATCCCCCAGTGGCTTCATGTAATCATTTTTTTTTTAATAATCTCATTGTTCCTTCCTCGTTCAATCCCATTGTTCCTTCCATACATAGTGATTCCATCACAAAGAATAATTCCTAGCTAACCTATTCTTTTGGTACTCATCTAGTTCTGATCACAATCAATACCTTCTTTTAATGTTGCAGGTTTGAATGCGTGTCAAAAAGCAACCATAATGTTAATTACCTTTATCGGATTTGTACAATATCATCAAGAGTGCAGGACATAACAGGTCGCACAGCATGCAAATCCCGGCAACTTAGTCTTTTTGGTACTCATCTAGTTTTGACACGCACTTTTCTCAATTGTAGGGATAATACTTTCCTTGTTAAGCCTAGAACTATTTCCTGTCACATTTCTTTTTGGTACTCATCAAGTTTTGACCCGCACCAATTTTAATTTAATTAATTACTTACTTTTATTTATTTATTTATTCTATATTATTTTTATTTTTTTATTCTATATATATATATATATTTTTTTCTTTTCTATTTTTTTTCTTTTTTCTTTTTTACGAGGGTGTGGTGGTGTCTGGTCCTCGTTAGTCTGTGCTACACCGTCAAGTGCTCGATGGGGTCGTTTAGCAGTCATCGGGCTTCCAACGCGGGGTACCATCCCCCCGTGGTGGATCAAAATTGCGATGGTCCCTCTTTCTCCTCTCCATTCGGCCTCTCTGTGCATAGTAATTTCCCTCCCAATTAGGATTATTTAGGCCTTGCCACATCAAAAACTTCAAAATTTTCGCTATGCGCCCAAAACTATCTTCCATCCCCCAGTGGCTTCACGTAATCATTTTTTTTTTTTTTAAATATAATCTCATTGTTCCTTTCTCGTTCAGCTTGTGTTTATCAATTCTTAAGTGTTGTCCCCTTCCCCTTTTCAAATGGCCTCCTCTTTCGGCATTAATTATTGTGTGCACTACTAACTTTAGCGGCTCCCCTAGCGTTTTTTTCCCCCTCCCTGCGTAAATTCAAAATTGTTTTAATTTTGTATAATTCCGGTTATTTAGACTCTCAGCTAGTAAGTGCACTTATTCCAAATTCCTTAACATCCTGGAGCGGTTCTGTGCGTTTCCACTGTAGCTATCTTGGAGGGTGTGGTGTACAAATCGAGCTGTGTGTCCAAAGCAGAAGTCGATACCCTGCAATTCCTGAGCTTTGGCGTTGTAGTTACATTGCTGCCCAGCAGCTTCCATGCGGTGATTTGGCGATTTATTCGCTCCGGCGGACGGCATCCAACCCGTTAAGCTTGGGCGAGCCCAGGCAGGCAGGGGCCATCCAAATGTTTCAAAGGAAGTATAGTAATCCCGATTTGCGAAATGGATTTTATATTTCACATTGCTCGAAAACGAATGATCACTGAATGTTCCCAATTCATACATGTGACTGTCACGATGCCTAGTTGTACACCTGCAAGTGTCGTCTTAACACGAGCTCTCGTTTTAGCGAGAGCTCGTGACTAAGCGACTTTACACGATTTTTCGTGACGTCTGTATTTGTGTGTGTGTTTGTGTGTGTGTCGCATAACTCAAAAACGGTTGGGCGTAGAAAGTTGCGAATTGGTACATAGGTTTGTTATAACATCTAGTTTTGCACCTCCCTTTTTGGACTTTGTATGATTTTCCGTTTTGGAGATATTTAGGAAAATTAGGTTCCTAATGACCAAAAATACAAAGGTTTTGGCCATAATGTATCAAAAAATGGTAATAACTCAAACGGTTTGGACAAATCTTGCAATCGATTTTTAACTGACTTCTCGACTAGCTAGACATTTGAAACTTTCAGAAAAGCTCAGAACACGTTGACAATGCATTTTTAAAATATTTTTAGCCAACTGTTTCGGATACCTGCTGCCTTAAGCAGCGTTTATATGATTGAACAGAAAAATTATTTAACTATCTTCCCGACTAGCTAGACATTTGAAACTTTCAGAATAGTTCAAAACACGGTGAAAATGCGTTTAAAAATACTTTTAGCCAACTTCTTCGGATCCCTGCTGCCTTCGGCAGCGTAACCTGTACAAATCTTGCAATCGATTTTTAACTAACTTCCCGACTAGCTAGACATTTGAAACTTTCAGAAAAGCCCAGAACGCGGTGATAATGCCTTTTTTAAATATTTTTAGCCATCTGTCTTCTGTCCAATGACAATGCTTTTTAACATTATGTATATATTTCTGAAGGTGTATAAGAAAGTCGTGTGGTGCCCACATCAGATTTTTTTTTCTTCTTCCATTCACTATTATGTTGTCAGTTTTTTTTTTTTTTTTTTTTTTTTTTTGACTTCGTTTTTTCTTCATTTTATTTTCAAAAAATGTCACATTCCGTAAAACGCGTATATTTAATTTTTCTTTTAATCTTCAGTTGAATTTTTCATTTATTATTATTTCTTTCTTCAATCTCATTTGAGTTCTGAATTTCCAATATGAAGGTATAATTCGATATCCAAACAACTTCTTCAAATGAAATATTCCATTTTCTTCTTCTAAGTGTTTCAATTTTTATTTTCAAGCACAATATATTTTGTGTTTTGTTTAAATGGTTTTGACCATTTTTATTTCCTCTTTCAATTTCAAAGTAGTAACTTTTTATATCGTCCCTTTCTTTCCTTATTATGTGAAAGCATTTCCTTGTTTATCCTATTCACACTTCTGTTTTTTACAACATGTATTTTTCTTTTCAAAGTGTGTAGAATATTTTATATTGTTTGCACTTCACATTCAGTATCATGTTTTATTATTACTTTATTTTCTGTACTGTATTTATTTCCGTTCTAAATTTCATGATACATCCGTTATAATTTTCTTGTTTCCTATGTATTTTTTTTATTCTCAATACTTTGTGGAGTGTTTGAAGTCTTCGATCTGCCAATTTTAATTTACTCCGTATAATTTTAGTCGCCATTTTCATTCCTGTTCAGTTAATTTCTTCATTTTCAGTTTTTCTGTAATAATTTCAATGGCAGATTTTTCCTTAACTCTTTTTTTTTTTTTTCTCCAAAATGTTCTGGTATGTTTCGTACAGTTTAAATCTTAATCCGAAATCCTCCCATCTTCCTTTCGTATCTTATTTTATTTGTATATCATACGTGAATTTTGCATTAGAACACTTTCCGATTCTGAATTTTCTGTGCCTAATTCATTTTAATACTATTTTTGTACTCTCTCTCCCTTTTCTTGAATCATTTGTGTAAGTTTTTCTGTGTTTTATTTTCCAATATTTTGTTGAATATATCTTTCGAATAACTTTTACTTGATGCATTATTCGTATTTTTCATTTTGTTTTATTTCTAGTGCTTATTCTCAGCAATGAGTATTCTCGATTATATTTGTGCTTTTACATTCTTCGTACTTAAACTATTTTCAGTTACAAACATGTACAGTTCCTGCCGCTAATTAAAATCACTTTCGTTCTGAGCAAAAGGGATTTTATAAAGCGGTTGATTTTTGTATCTGGTGAACGTTCCTGCATACTTGAAAAGGATATTACCTTCCTAAATTTAAAAGCAATTTCAAAATGTAATGAAATTAATAAACAATATTGCTTAATTTTTGTTTCGATACGCTTTCCTTTCAGGAAAATCATTATTACTTTGCCAAAATGCCACGTTTTTTTTTTTTTTTTTTTTTATTATTTAAAATCTCTTCTTTTGAATCTTTTGTTTATTAGTTATTTCAGAATAAGGACTAAAAATTGTCCTTTAATAATTAAAAATTAAATCACTTGCAAAACAAATCAAATTTGTTGCTTATTACCGCGCTTTAAAAAAATACTTTACTTGAAATTGTGATTAAGACATGTAATGGGTGTGTTTATTTTATAAGTATGCTTTAAATGTAAAATTTTTGACAAAGAGTGATAACGGAGGAAATGCTGTATTTTTTTTTCTTTTTTACTTCAAAAATAAAAAATTCACAGTGTACATAAAAAATTTTTTTAGTGTGCATAAATGTCGTTTTTCCCGCTGAAGAGACACTTTTTGAGTTTATTAACCGGCGATGTTGATTTTATTAAGCGGCGGTTTTAAAGTTGATTTGAATTGATTTCTTTCAGGTCCTATCAATTTAATCAGTTTAAGCGGCTGATTTTATTAACCAGTGAATTTATTTAGCGGCGGTTACTTTATTTGCTGAATTTATATGTGTACTCTAATGAAGATTTTTAATGAAGTTTATATATTACATGTTTTTTTCTTTTCACCGTGTACAAAATATTTTCTATTGCTTGCACTCCACATTTAGTTTCATGTTTTATTACTCTTATTTTTGTCTGTACTGTATTTCGATTCTAAATTTTATGATGCATCCATGATAAGTTTGTTTCCTATGTAATTTTCTTTTCTTGATATCTAGTACACTCTGATGAATACTTCAAATCTTTCCATTTTTTAGTCGTCATTTTCTTCCCTCTTCATTCCATTTCTTCATTTTCAGTTTTTCTGTTACAATTTCAATGGCAGATTCTTCCTTCACTCATTTTCTTCTCCAAAAATGTTCTAAATGCTTTCTACAGTTTAATTCTTAGTTCCAAATTCCACCTCCGGATGCTTTTGTTTACAATCTTATTTTATTTGTATATCACGTGTGGATTTTGCGTTAGAACACTTGCTATTCTGAATTTTCGGTGCCTAGTTCATTTTAATATTTTGTGCTTTCTCTCTCTCTCTTTCTCTTTTTTAATAGTTTTTTTTTTTTTTTTTTTTTAAATTCATTTGTATAAGTTTTTTCTGTGTGATATTTCCAATATTTAGTTGAATGTATCTTTTCAATAACTTTTGCATACTTTTTTTCCAATACATACATTTTCATTCCATAGTTTTACATACTTTTTTCCAATAACTTGATACCCAATTTGTATTTTTGATTTTGGTACATTTCTAGTGCTTTTTCTTAAAAATGCTTCGTTTATGATTGTGCTTTTATATTTTTATGCTTCAATAATGTTTGATGATATGTTATTTATGCTTCAACGATTCGTTTATGCTTGTGCTTTTATATTTTTTAAATTGCTCAATTTTTTTTTCTTCGTACTTTTTAAACAATTTTCATTTACAAACGTGTATTTTCATTTTTCGCTAAATTTATATGTATACTTTAATGAAATTTCATCCCCTTCCCCGGCCCCTTGGTGTAATTAAACTTTCCTTTCACATTCATCTGAATGATTCTTATTTTATTTTCGCATTGAAACTTCTGCATTTTTAATATTTTGTCGATGTTTTTAATGTCGAAAACTTCACATTTTCTTCCCTTTTATATGTTTCTTTTCTTTTTTACAGTTTGAATATTATTTTCTGTTAAATAAATCTCACTTTAAATTTTCTGTTACTCAATTCACGTTGGTTGTTTACTCCAAATTTTGGGGTAATTTTAAATATTTGTTTTATATTCTGTTGCATTGTTCAAAATTTTTCCTTTTTATTTGTTTTCCTTAATTTGCATTATATGTAACCTATATTGTGTTTTTACACCTTTCGTGTTCCGTTGAACTTTTGTTTGTTATTTTCTACTTCTGTTAAACTTTATTAGTAATTTCCATTTCGTACTGCATTTTCGATATTTTTATTTTAATGGATCGTCAATTAATTTTCCGAATAGCCGCATTCGTTTCTTTTTATTCGATATTTTTATTATTTATTTATTTATTTATTGCGTATGTGTAGGAACATAATATTTTTATACTGTTTAAATCGTCTTAATTGAATATCCTGTTCTTCATTAAATTTCATGTCGACGTCTTACCTCTTTCTTGTTTTCTTATTATATCGAGGAATTTCTTTTCTTTTTATTTATTTCAAACTCGTATTCTTTTCTCGATGTGTTTTCTTTTCACGGTGTACAGAATATTACATATTTTTTGCACTTCATCTATTTTCCCCCCCCCCTTTTAATTTCAAGCTTTTCGCTTTTAAAACGTGGTATTCTTATTCAGTGTTTAGTGTTACATCTGTTATTGAATTTATCATCTTTTTGCATATTTCTTTTTATGATGTGCAGGATGCTCGGTATTCTGTTTTTAAATGTACAATATATTTAAATTATTTCATTTCATTTAATGTCTGCATCTGCATTTCTTCTTTTAATTTCTGTGCTTTCAGCTTTTCCATAAGAAACACTAAACGTGATTTGTATCGTTTTCAATCTTGATACTAATATTTCCAGCCCCCCATCCCCCCACCCCGCCCGTATCTCCACTTCCATTTACAGTCTCTTTTTGCTGTTTTTATTTTATATATTGTGAATTTTCACATTTTTGTTTGTTTCATTTATCGTTATTGCCCCCGTATTGCCCCATATCTGTTTGTGAGTATTACATTTTTTATATCATTCATCTGTTTCTCACATAATTTCTTACTACGTTTCCAATACGAGTGAGTATTTTTTTTTTTTTTCTAAAGAGCCTTAATTTTTCTTATTAAATTTTTCTTTTCACATATTTCTCATCGATTATATGAATGGTCATTACATTTTTCAACCTGTTTAATTTTCCATATTACTGAATATTTTGACTTTGTATATTAGAAATTTCATTTTGCATTTGGTATTGTTTAATTTCATTCTTCATTCCGAGTGACAATTTTTCTCGTTTCTAGTGATTTTTTTTGTTGTTGTTGTTGTTCTGGTACAGTTGGTAACATAAGTCTCCGAACACTAGCAAGAATTCCTATATAAAAAAAGTACACTTAATACAGTTTTGTTAAATAAATCCTTGTCGAATCCTGTTTTTAGTCAGTCTAAAAACAGGATTCGACAAGGATTTATTTAACAAAACTGTATTAACTCTACTTTTTTATATAGGAACTTTTGCTAGTGTTCAGAGACTTTTGTTACCGACTGTATATTTTCAGATGGATTTACTTACTTTAATTAAAAAAAAAAAAAAAAAGTTTGTAAATTTCTTCTAAATAACTATGAGTGAGTTTGTATGTCAAGATGTGTTTCTTGAGATATATATATATATATATATATTGTTTGTTTTGGTATATTTTAGTTTATTTTGCTCATTTTAATGTTTTTCTGGTAAAAAAGGTTTGTATATTTCTTCTAAATAACTATGAGTATGAGTTTGCATACCAACTGAATATGAATTTGTGTACAAACATGTTTCTAGAGTTTTATTTTTCGTTTGTTCTGGTACATTTTAGATGATTTTGCGTATTTCAATGATTTTTCTGGTAAGAAAAGGTTTGTAAATTTCTTCTAAGTAACTATGAATATGAATTTGTATACCAACATGTTTCTAGAGTTTTATTTTTCGTTTGTTCTGGTACATTTTAGATGATTTTGCGTACTTCAATGATTTTTCTGGTAAGAAAAGGTTTGTAAATTTCTTCTAAGTAACTATGAATATGAATTTGTATACCAACATGTTTCTAGAGTTTTATTTTTCGTTTGTTCTGGTACATTTTAGATGATTTTGCGTATTTCAATGATTTTTCTGGTAAGAAAAGGTTTGTAAATTTCATCTAAGTAACTATGAATTTGTATACCAACATGTTTCTAGAGTTTTATTTTTCGTTTGTTCTGGTACATTTTAGAAGATTTTGCGTATTTCAACGATTTTTCTGGTAAGAAAAGGTTTCTAAGTAGCTATGAATATGAATTTGTATACCAACATGTTTCTAGAGCTTTATTTTTCGTTTGTTCTGGTACATTTTAGATGATTTTGCGTATTTCAATGATTTTTCTGGTAAGAAAAGGTTTGTAAATTTCTTCTAAGTAACTATGAATATGAATTTGTATACCAACATGTTTCTAGAGCTTTATTTTTCGTTTGTTCTGGTACATTTTAGATGATTTTGCGTATTTCAATGATTTTTCTGGTAAGAAAAGGTTTGTAAATTTCTTCTAAATAACTATGAATATGAATTTGTATGTCATTGTGTTTTTAGTGGTATTTTTTTTTTTGTGTGTGTGTGTGTGTGTTGTGATGTGTTTTCAGATGGTTTTACGTATCTTAATTATTTTTCTGTAAATATAGATTTGTAAATTTCTTCTAAATAACTATGAGTATGAATTTGTATTTCAAAATATTTTTTTAGTGGTAATTTTTTTTTCTGATATGTTTACAGATGGTTTTGCGTATCTTAATTATTTTTCTGTAAAGTTAGATTTGTAAGTTTGTTTTGAATAATTATGAGTATCAATTAGTATGTCAAAACGTGTTTTAGGGGATAGTACTTTCCTTTCTTGTTAATTGTCGTGCCATTTCGAACGCTTTTGTTTCGTATTAATAGTTATTCTGTAAAAGCAAATTTTTAATTTTCTAAATAACTGAGTATGAATTTTTATGTCAAAATGTGTTTTTAGGGGTAATTTATTTTCTTTCTTTCTTTTTTTGTGTATGTGCGTGTTCTGATGTGTTTTCAGATGGTTTTACGTATTTTTCTGTAAAGACAGATTTGTAAATTTCTTCTAAATAACTATGAGTATGAATTTGTATGTAAAAATATTTTTTTAGTGGTAATAGCTTTTTTTTTTCTGATATGTTTTCAGATGGTTTTACGTATCTTAATTTTTTTTCTGTAAAGATAGATTTGTAAGTTTCTTTTGAATAACTATGTTCGTGAATTTGTATGTTAAAATGTTTTTTTAGTGATAATTATTTTTTATTATTATTATTATTTTGTTGCTGTTATTGTTCTGGTATATTTTCAGATGGTTTTGATAATTTCAATGATTTTTCTGTAAAAACACATTTGTAAGTTTCTTCTATATAATTATGTGTATGAATTAAACAAAATGTTCTTGCCAAAATATGGATTTAGTGTATTTCTTTTTAAAAAATTCTTATACATTTTCATATTTTGTTGATTTGCATGGTTATTCTGTAAAAGATATTATTTTTATTCATTCAATTATGTACAACTGTTATATTAAAAATTTGTGTTTAGTGTCATCTGATTTCAATTCTTTTGCATTTTTACGTACTGTTTTGCGTTATGTATCTTATGTAAAATCGTTTATTTATTATGTAGATTTTATCATTTATCTGAATTTTTTGTTCAGTTATCTGTAAATTTTATTGAAGAAGAAATTTTCTGTTTAGAATAGTTTCTGTTTGTCTTTTCACTTGCTGTTGTGCATCTGTGGAATATATTTGCGTACAATATGTGTGTTTGAGTATTGTGTATAATACATGCATTATGAAATATTTAACAGTTTGTTTATTGTTATTACACATAAATTTATATTGATTATTAGATTTATTTGTATATAAATATTTTTTTCTTTTTTTGTGTGTGTTAATGCATTTATTTATATTTGTACACCCTTTTTTGTATACGTGATGTGGGTTTGAATAAAATATTTATTTTTAAATGTAGTAATTATTTTATTTTTTTTTCCCAATGTTAATAGATTTTTAAAGTTTGTGGATTCACTCTACTTTATTACTTTCTTATATATATATTAGAAGTAAACATTCAAACCGTGTTTTCTCCAAACACAAGAAAATCGAATTACTACTTTTATAATAAGTTTAAAGAAAAATCGTATGTCTTTATATCTTCCTAGACATGTCTACGTATTTTCGTGGTATCTAGTAATACAAAACAGACGGTAATTAGGTTTTAAATTTAGTTATTTTTTAATGTATTACTTTCTGAATTGTTTGAAAAATTATATCCGAAGGAGAAAACACGGCTTGAATGTTTGCTCCTTATATATGTAAGAAGAAAGCCTTGTATTCGTGGAAGTTTTTGAACTTAGGTTTCAACAGGTTTTCACGTTTCGAAATATCCTGAACACTATTCAATTATTTTCAGGAAGTGTCTGTCAGTCTGTGTATATCACAAATATTGTGGACGCTGTATCTCATGAAACAATGATTGAAATTCATCCAATCTAAGTATTTACTTTGACCCTGACCTACACTATGGCTGATTATATTTGGGAATCAATCGGTCAACAGATGGCGCTGTGATTTCATCTTTTTTTTTCTAAATTTTTAGCTTTGCAATATAGGGCAAAATTTCCTATACATATACTTCCTTACTTTTTGACTCATGATTGTAAAATTAATATGAATTATTGATAGTAGTAGTAAAAAAAAAAGTGTGTGTGTGGGGGGGGGGGGGCATCACTGCGCCCCGCTAAGGATGGGGGAAGTAATCCTTTAAAACAACATTAAAGTACTTTTAAAACAAATAGTTGAACCATAGATCTGTGGAAATTTAAAACAGTCATCTATTTTTCCCCCTTTTTTAAGGTAAAAAAAGAAAAATCGCATTTCTTCTGATTGATTTTTTTCGACATTTAGTGTAATACAACGCTTACATAAAAATCGTCTGCGTATTCATCATGCAAAACAGTTTCAACAGTTAATAACACTGCTCTTGAAAAGAAAAAAATTCGAGATCTGGTACCATTTTTGTGGATTCTTGTGTAAAATGATTTCCTGAATCTGAATACGACACCATTTTGCCCAATCACCCACCGTTTTCTAGATATACCCCTCCTTCGTTTTTATCATTGTTTGGTAATTTTATACCCATCAGTTTGATTTGGAGAGGAACGATGATTATTTTAACCATTAAATGTCTTCTGACATGAAGAGCTACAGAGGTAGAAAGTTCTAAAACACGAACAAAGTTCTAAAACACGTAGTAAGGAGGAAATTTGAGGGGATTTGTGCCCAGAAAACAAAAGAAAATCAATAAAAACAATCAGTTTTTTTTCCGCAATATTTCTTTTTTTTTTTTTTTTTTTTTTTTTACACAGTCCAGCTTCCAGTTTGCCATTTTCTTACCAAAACACCCCAAATAATAAAAATTATACAGTGAAATATTTTTCAAAATGTTGGTAAAGTCTCAAAGCCCTTGCAAGAAAGTCTGACTGATTCACTGTACGACGTTTGCTTTCAATAACTCCCACGTTAAATGTTTTGGACAGTAAAACATGAACAGTAAAATCTCCTGCTTTGACTCGTTTTAAAGGTAATTGCTCTTATCAATGTAGTCGTCAGTCGTTATCTACCTTTAGTACACGTTTTGCGATAAGAGAGTGAACTTTATGGTGTTCTCGACGGTGGTGATCGTGTGTGGTGACCTTTTAACACGTGTCAAAGGAGGATATTTCACTGTTCATATTTTTTTGCCCAAAACATTTAATGTTGGATTTATTGAAAGCAAACGTCGTACAGTGAATCAGTCAAACTATCTTGCGAGGGCTTTGAGATTTTACCAACATTTTGAAAAAATTTTCACTGTATAATTTTTATTATTTGGGGTGTTTTGGTAAGAAAATGGCAAACTGGAAGAAATATGTAAAAAAAATATATATATATATATCCATGCCGTAGTGACTCACAAAAATAATCGGACACTTGGATTTTTTATGTTTTATCAATTATCAGAAATATATGAAATTAAAATTAAAAGAGCTATTTGTATTTTGAAAATACGTTAATTTAACATTCTTCTGATATTAAATATATTTTCAAAAAATGAAATAGTAAGTATAAAAAGGAACATCTTACGATACAGATGAAAAATAATCTCACAAAAATAATCGGACACTTGAAAGGTTACGATTTAAAATCGATTGCGTTAAATACAAAATGCACGTCTATGGACTTTTTTTGAATAGACAGGTTTGGCAATTTTTCTAAAGTCGTTTGCTTGCGTTAATCAACAAAAATTTACAAAATTTCAGTTATTTTAATGTTATGTTAGATTGGCTCTTTCAGGGAAGCAAACTTCACCAGAAACCCGTAGATTAGTTATTGATTTGCATACAATAAACGGCAAATCTATTAGAAAATTTAGCAATTTACTTAATTTAAGTCATTCAACAGTTTTCGGTATAATTAAACGTTATAAGAAATATCATAGAATTGAAAATAAAAAAAGGTCTGGAAGACCATCTAAGTTATCGAATGGAATAAAATGCTTTATTCTGAGGAATATTAAAAAACATCCATGACTAAGTGCTCTTATACTTGCTGCGAAAGTAAATAAATTATATGGAATATCTGCTAATCCAGAAACTATCAGAAGATTAATCCGATCTAAAAGATATCATGCACGAGTAGCAAGGAAAAATGTTTACATTAGTGAAAAGAACAGAGAAGCTAAACTTTCTTTCACAAAATCTATGAAAGAAAAAACACCTGATTATTAAAAAAATGTTTTGTTTGTCGATGAAAGTAAATTTAATATTTTTGTCTCGGATGGATGAGTGTCAGTGTGGAGGAAACGAAAGAAGAATTTCGGAAACAAAACTTACTTCCAACAGTTAAGACACGGTGGAGGAGAAGTTATGGTATGGGTATCTGTGGCATTTTCTGGAGTAAGTAATATAGAATTTATCTATGGTATTACGGATCAGTACAAGTACATTCACATATTAAAATGGAATTTGGCATCGTCAACACAAAAACTTAATATACAAAGTGGTTTTAAATTCTACCAAGACAATGATCCAAATCATACTGCACATAATGTTCGACCGTGGCTGCTATATAATTGCCCAGAAATAATTAAAGCGCCACCACAATCTCCAGATCTTAACGCTATCGAGCATATTTGAAAAGAATTAGAACCCAAAATTCGTAAACAAACAATTTTTTTAAAGCAACAACTAAAATAAGTGATACAAAATGAGTAGAACAAAATCCGTCCAGAAATAACAAAAATACTAGTACAATCCATGCCAAAAAGATAGTAGTTTTAAAAGATGTAGTTTTAAAATCAAAAGACAATCAAAGAAAATATTAGGAATTAATTTCAATGAAAATTTCTGTCATTTTTTTTGTTGTTATACTGAGTGTCCGATTATTTTTGTGAGACTATTTTTCCACTGTCACCATAAGATGTTCCTTATAATACTTACTATTTCCTTTTTTGAAAATATATTTAATATAAAAAGAATGCTAAATTAACATATTTTCAAAATACAAACAGCATTTTTTTTTCTTTTTTTCATATATTTCTTATAATTGATAAAATATATAAAAAAATCAAAGTTTCCGATTATTTTTGTGAGTCACTGTATATATGAGAAATATTGCGAGGGAAAAAAAAAAAAAACTGAAACTGATTGCTTTTGATTTTCTTTCGTTTTCTGGACATAAATCCCCTCAAATTTCCTCCTTACTACAAATGTTCGTGTTTTAGAACTTCTCTGTAGCTCCTCAGGTCAGGAGACATTTAACGGTTAATACATGTATATATATAATTTAACATCGTTCCTCTTCACATCAAATTGATGGCTATAAAATTACCGAACAATGATAAAAATGAGGGAGGGGGTGTATCTAGAAAACGGTGGGTGATTGGGCAAAATAGTGGTCATATTCTGATTCAGGTCATTTTACATAAGAATATACTGAAATGGTATCAAATGCAATTTTCATGCCGAGCAGTGTAATTTAATAAATAATTTGCACTGCATAAATTGTATAATATTATATAGGAGAAAGTGTTTTATTGGCCACAACATACCATATGTTAGGGAAATTTGGCATCGTAGTTAACTGTTTTATGCATTCAAATACATATTTATATATATATATTTGTGGCATCAAATGGTAAAATTCAGATTAATTTAGATGCTTTAGACACAAATTTATTTGTATGAGTTTGAGTAGACATCGAGTTATAAAAAAAATTATCTAATAAAAATGATAGGTATTTAAAAGAATAGATTCAAAATATTCAATATATTAAAACTATAAAACTCATTTTCAAGATTATAGGTAACAAAACTAATAACCACTTGCAAGTATATAAAGCGATTTTTCTATTTATCATAAAGCAAACTTTAATAAGTTATTTAACTAATCGAGTTTTTAACTTAAAGCTTGCGTTATATACTAGGTCATGAAAAGGTCATGAAAGTCATGAAAAGGTCATGAAATTCAGCAATAGGTCATGAAAGTCAAGAACATGTCATGAAATTCGACTGTCGGTTTGAGTCACATATTGGTTCAGGTAACCCAATTTCACTGGTCGGATCGAACATTTTTTTTCTCTTGCAGTTCGGGTTGAGTTGATTGAAAAAAAATTTTCCTACGAGTTGGGTTGACTTGAGAATATCTTTTAAAATAACTTCTTTAACATAATTTCAAAACCATAATTCGGCAACACATCCTTTGATGTATTGTCGCTTTGCTTGTGCACTCATTCCCACTTTGTTTGCCTGATGAATGGTCGTGTTTTTTCAACCCAAAACAATTGTTGCAAGTTTATTGCATTTTATGGTGTTTATTCAAAGTTTTGTATTGAAGTACATTTTGTACACTTGAAGTACACAACACACCTAAATGGTTAAAAATTATTATTTATCCATTTTTCAGATTTTAAAACTTTTAACTTGATGCATTAGTAATTACATTTTAATTTATTTACCAGTTGTATATCAATAAAAATTTACTTTATAACTTAAATCTCCCCCCCCCCCTTCCCCTTAAAAAAAAAAAAAAAAAAAAAAAATCTTTGATTTTTTTTTTTTTTTTTTTTTTTTTTTTATGTAACACTTTAATTTTCGAAAATGTATATATACTCAAATGTATGTATACTCAAAATATTTTGTTAAACAAAACAGTATTAATGTATAATTGAATGAACTACTTTTCTCTTATTCAGAATGTATTCTATTTTGAAGTATAGGAAAGACATCGAAATGCAAAGTTTGAGATGTATAGTTATATACTTTCTTTAGTTTAGTTTAATAATTCTATTCTTCTATTTCTAGTCTTTTCATGGGGAAAAAAAAAAAAAAAAAACTAGTATGATGTGGCCACATGACTTTCTTCTATGTAATTTTACACAAAATTCATTCAATACATATTATTTATTAAATTATTTTTCATTATAAATGCAGACGATTTTTATCTGACAGAATTATATCCATCACTAAATGCCGAAAGAAAGTCAACTTTTTGCAATTATCAGAAGAAAAGATTTTTTTTCCTAAGTTTTTTTTTTTTTTTTGTTAAAAGATAAAAAAAAAAAAATCAATAGCTTTGTTTTAAATCATCACAGATCTATAGTTCAACCATTCGTTTTAAAGGTATTGACGAGATCTTTCGAAAGATACCCATATTGAAAATTTACTCCCCGCGGGGAGAAGCGATGCCCCCACATGCACAATTTTTTTTTCCTAGTTAACTATTACTATTATCAATAATTCATATTAATTTTGCAATCACACGATTAAAATAACGCTCATTACGTATATTTATACGAAATTTTGTCCTATACTGCCATGTTAAAAATTTAGAAGAAAATGCGATCACAGCGCCACCTGTTGATCGAATGATCCCCAAATCTAATCAGCACCAGTTCATGTCAGGGTCTAACTAAATACCAAGTTTGGTCAAATTTCATTCATTGGTTCGTGAGATACAGCGCCCACAAAATTTGTGATACACACACAAAGACTGACAGAGAGAGAGACATTTTCTAGAAACAGTCGAATCGTGTTCAGGACATCCCCAAAATGCGTAAATCCGTCGAAAACTGGAGTTCTGAAACTTTCACGAATCCAATACTTTCTCTATATATACATATAGAAGAAAGTAAAAAAAAAAAAAAAGTTAGATTTGAAAAAAAAAAAATTAATATTCCTCATCTTAATGCAAGGAAAATAAATGACAGTTTTCAAATCCCCCAAAAAACTAATAGTTCAATATTATAACATTGCACAAATAGTGTGCATATGTATGTAGTTATATGTGTCTGTTTTAGATTCATTTCCATTACTATTTACGTAGATTGTTAATAAAAAAAAAAAATGTTTTCAGTTTTTTTTTTTTTTTTTTTTTTTTAACCGCTAATACTGTTGTTAAATGATAATTTAAAAAATAAAACAAAGTGATATATCGGTAAAAAAAAAAAAAAATAAATAAATAAATAATGTTAATTTAAAAAGAAAGATAAAATAGGTCATGAAAATTTTTTTGAGGTCATGATTTTTTTTTTTTTTTCTGTCAAGTCAGTAGATCCAATCACTTATTAGAAAAACAGGTTATTTTAGAAAGTAATTTTTTTTCGTATTTTATTTACCTCTAAAACAAATGAAAAATATTAAAAATACGGTTTTATGCATAATTTGTGTCTCGTTACAAAATCATTCTTCACTTTCTTTCCTTAATTATTCCTCTTACGGAGAGTACTTCAACTGAAAGTTTAAGATTTTAGTAATTGTGCCTCTTTTGGAAAACACTTTCTGCATACGTCATATATCGTCCATTGGCAAGATTTTCTTCTTTTATTCAAGGGGACTTGCACCACTGAGGATCTCGATAAAAAAAATTTATATTTCCATTTAATATTTATAAATTGAATTATATTAGGTTTGATCAATAAAGTATATATACAAGCAACAATTCTTATTGTTTTATATATATATATAGATATATATATATATTTCACAAATCTTTAAACTGCGTTTTCTCAGCCTTTTTTTTTTTTCTTTCAAAGGAATTCATGAAATTTTTACAGATACTTCACGGCCCTCTTCACTCACCATCGCCGGAAGGCCGAGCCAATGTCATTCTATGGGGAAATTTACTTTACAAATAACTTATTAACTAATACATATTTTTAAATTCTGTTTTCGCATTCTGAAAATTCCCAACTGTTAAATGGACGTACTTTTTTTAAAAATGTATTTTTTTATTTTTTAATATTTTATTTTGAAATTCCAAATTGAAAAAATTTCATATATTAAAAATTCGTATTTTGCAGCTTCAAAATAAAATATCAAAAATTAAAGAAATACATTTTTAAAAAAGATCCGTCCATTTAACAGCTGGCAATTTTTTGAATGTGAAAACAGAATTTAAAAATATGTATTAGTTAATGAGTTATTTGCAAAGAAAAATTTCCCATAGAATAACATGAGCTTCGGCTTCTGGCGGTGGTGAGTGAAGAGGGCCCTTAAGAGAAGACTCGTTTTTTATTTATTTTTATGTGTAAAAGAAACCTATTTAAAAGAATTAGGAATGGCCTTTAATTAAATATCTTTAGAAATATTCAAATTTGAAAAATTTCTTCATACACTATAAAATTAATGGAAACATTTCTGGTTTCGAATGGACGTAGCCTTTCTTCTTCATGTGCAAAATACGTGTTACTGCTTTGGAGGCAAAAGCAAGTCTTGCTTTTACCTCGTAGGTGATAGCACACACTTCACACCTGAAGACGAAAAGCTACGTCTTTTCGAAACCGGTAGTGCTTCCATTAATTTTATGGTATATGAAGAAGTTTTTCAAGTTTTAAATATCGATCGTACACCAGTTCTTTAATTTAGTATTATCTTTAGAAAGTTTACCATTTTGAAGTTCATGAATTCATGAAAAGATGCGCAACGCAATTGAAAGATTTGAAATCTGTGAAAGTTATATGAAAAACCACAAGAATTGTTGCCTCAATATATATTTTATTGTATAAATCTAATATACAGTGAAAAACGTTTAACACGAAACTGAGGGGACCGAAATATTTTTTCGTGTTAAAATAATTTCGTGTAAAATGATTCGTAAAAAAAGTACAAAACTGGCCGATGTTTTCCATGTCGTCAATTATTATTTCCATTTCCTGTAAAACTACTACTAACTGGTATCCATTAGGATAAAAATCAAGTACAAATATTACGGTTTTTGGAGGAAAAAAATCACATATGTTTTACTTCTTTTTCAGCACCATATTGTTCAAAAACTGATCGAGATCATACACTGTTTTATTCCTCTCTGAATTTGAATGCGCATCTAAATAATTTCGGATAGTCATTATTTTCTTCATTTCTGAAGCAGAAGGGACAGGAACTGCATCGTTGATTCAGTTGTCAGATTCGTCATCAAAATTTACGTAAGTGGAATTATTTTAATGATGAACGATTTCAAAAATCCCATTGTTGGTGCTGTAAAACACATGATCATTGACGGCATCATGTAGTAGCATAGTAACCAACGTTTTAACTTATTCCAAAGCACTTTTAGCCCCGCCTTCAATCTGTACCACTTTATTTATAGACTATTTTCCTTGAGTATATAACTATGATAAAATAAGAAAAAATTACTCTTAAGAAAAAAGTGGTATGGAAATAAAGGCGGGTCTAAAAATGCTTCGGAATAAATTAAAATGTTGGCATCTCTGTTGTAGCAAACATGCCACTGAAGATCGAAAGCGAATATTTTTTGTAAACGATTTTTCTTTCATGTTAAAAGAAAAAAAAATGTATTAAATAGCATAGTATACTGTTCGGACCGCTGTATTATTTCGTGTTAACAGATTCCTCATGTTAAGCGTTTTCGTGTTAAACGTATTTCACTGTAGTTCAATTTATGAGTAATAAAAGGGAATATCAACTTTTATGTAAAACCAACAAAGGTGTCAAGCCACCTTAAGAGGGGGGGGGGGGTATTCTGGTTTAGAAATTGAAAAAAAAAATCGATTTTTTTTTTTTTTTTTTTTTTTACATATTTTTATAGTATAACCCTTTAAAAATATGTTCCTAAAAGGATTTTTCGAAATTCGAATTATTTTCGGAGTTACATTCAAAGGAATTCTTAATATTGACTCATACAAGGGTAAGCCTATAGTCATCAAAAAGAGTGTGTGGGTCATGTCCAGAAGAGGATGGGGGCCCGTATGCGAAAAGCAAAAAAATAATACTGGTATTGGTGGTAAAGGTCCCGGAAAGTTGACAGATAAAGTTATAAATGAGCTCAGTCTTTATTATGGCTTAGCCATTCGAAGAAATCCAGAGTCCGTAGAAAATATGCAAAATGAGGTATGGGCTACTTCTTTTCATAAAATTTCTACGGACTCTAATCCACAACATCACTTTTGTCCACAGGGTTCATCAAGCTGGTGTAAGTGGCGGGTCGCTGAAGCTGAAGGTACTCTCGATGAATTTCAACATGAAAACCCTCCGTTAACTGAAGCTGTTCAAAAAGTTATAAAACCAATCTACGAGGACTTATCTTCAGAAAGCTTGCTGGAAAGGTGCTTGGGCTCTGAAACTCAAAATAACAACGAATCTTTAAATTCGCTCACCTAGACTTTCGCACCCAAGCATATCCATGCTGGTACCCATACAATAGAAATTGCTAATTTCATTGCGGTATGTATATTTAATGAAGGGTTTTTACCAGTTTTAAAGATTGTTAAAAATGGGAATAACAATTGGGCCAGAATCCCACGCGTTCGTTAATAGACGCAATCAAGTCCGAATTAACAGGTCCGAGGTACGAGCTTCTGAGGCTTCCAAGGAAGCTAGAACTGCTAGATCATCTGAAAGGTCGTCTTTAAACATGACATTTGAAGTGGAGGAAGGTACTTTGTATGAAGCAGGAATCGCTGATTAAAAAAAAGTAAGTATAACAAGCCGGTTGCGCGCGACTTGTCCTCAAACTTGAAACGCGTTTTTCTGGGAACTACATTTTCAGAAACGGTGTGCATGATATCTCAAGTTCTACTCAACCGATTCACTTGAAATTTAATACAGATCTTCTTTATATATTATAGTATCGCACTACCAAGAGTTTTTTAAAAAATTTTTCTTTTCTATATTTTTAAAAAATTCCGAACGGCCAAAAACCAGGGAAAAAACGAAACGTATTTTTCAAAACGCCGCCATTTTGTGAGAATTTTTTTTTTTTTAATCCTCTCGTAGTGCGATAACTATATTCTTCCTCTTCGAGGATTATTAATGGTTTTCCATTTCAGGTCACTGGAAGGACTAATATCCTGCACACCAGGACACGCCATTTTTCCAACAGTCCCCACTTTGCCGGCCTGCAGTTTTTTGAAATCTGATTTTTTTTTAATATTATGAATGTTTTGTATTCTTTAAATATCATTAAAAAACTTATTAAAAAAATGGATAGTAAAAATATTTATTATTTTTTTTTTTATCACCTCCAGAAAAACGCCTAAAATTTGAGCTTCTAAACCAGAATACCCCCTTAATAAAAATGAATAAATAAGCGAGAATGTGACTGCATTCATTTGACTTTCATATCTTATAGAATATACCATTCGTGTTTATCTGTTTTATATCAATAGGACCTAACACTTCGACTTGTCCTTCGAGACGAAAGGGGAAGAGGTTGGCCTATTCTTGGGGAGGGGGGGGGGATTCCCCAAATCCTTAACACACTAAAAAATATACGTTTTTACACCGTAATTTTTTCGTGAATTACGCGTTTTTTCTTTAATTATAGAAAATTTCTGGCAACAAAAAGGACTTTTTTTTAACAGTGTGTTTTTATTCAGAGCAGTATCAGTGAATTTTACTCTAGGTATATACGGTTTTAAACCTTTAACGTACACTATATATTTTCTTTGGAAATTACTTAACAAACTTCAAAAATGGCTATCAGACACACTGGTAATCATTAATTTGAAAAAAAAAAAAAAAAAAAAAGAAGATAACACTGCTCTGCAAAAAAAAAACTAGTATGTTGTGGCCACCACGAGACTTTCTTCTATATTTTCCTGTACAAATTCACTCAGTAACAATAAAAAAAAAATTAAATAAAAAAATAAATAAATAAATAGGGGAAAAAAAAAATCCAAGATTTTTTTCTTCGTTAAAAGTAAAAAAAATCGATAACTTTGTTTTAAATTACCACATATTAAAAGTTTAACCATTCGTTTTAAAGGTATTGACGAGACCTTTCGAAAGATACCCATCTTGAAAATTTACCCCACCCCCCAGGCGGGGGGGGGGGGGGAATCGATGCCCCCACATGCACATTTTTTTTTCCTAATTAACTACTACTATTAACAATAACTCATATTAATTTTACAATCACAGGTTAAGAATAACTCTCATTATGTACATTTATACGAAATTTTGTCCTATACTACCATGTTAAAAATTTAAAAGAAATACGATCACAGCGCCTCCTGTTGTGCGATTGATCCCCAAGTCTAATCAGCACCAGTTTATGTCAGGAGCCAACTAAATACCAAGTTTTGTTAAATTTCGTTAAAAAAAAAAAAAAAAAAAAAAAAAAAATTCTAAGTTTTTTTTCGTAAAAAGTAAAAAAAATCGATAACTTTGTTTTAAATTATCACAGATTTATAGTTCAACCATTCGTTTTAAAGATACTGACGAGACCTTTCGAAAGATACCCATCTTGAAAATTTACTCCCTTCGAGGGGGGACTTCACCCCCAGGGGGGTTCACGAGGCTCCTACACATGCAAAATTTTTTCCCCAGTTGACTATCTCTATTATAAATAATTCTTGTAAATTTCATAATGATTACTAAAAAATAATTCTCTTTATGCACATTTGTACAAATTTTTGCCCTATATCACCATGTTAAAAATTTAGAAAAAGCGGGATGGCAACGCAACCTGTGAAACAATTTTTACCAAAAGTTGATAGGCACTAATTTATGTAAAGGTGCAACTACATACCAATTTGTATGAAATTCTGTGCAGTAGTTCCTGAGGTACAGTTGCCACAAAATTTTGTCTCACACACACACACACACACACACACACACACAGAGAGAGAGACAGACAGACAGACATTTTCTAAAAATGTTAAAATCGTATTCTACATCTCTCAAAACGTGTAAATCCATCAAAAACCCGAGGTCGAAAATTTTTACGAATCCAATACTTTCTTCTATTGAATATAGAAGAATGTAAAAAAAAAAAAAAAAAATCGAGTTCCGATACCATTTTTGGTGATCCTTATGTAAAATGACCTCCTGAATCCGAATAGGATTCCCATTTTGCCCAGTCACCCAACGTTTTCTAGAAACACCTCTCCCTTCCTCATTTTTTCCCTGTTCGATAATTTTATGACCATGAATTTGGTTTGAAGAATAGAAAAGATAAAAAAGACTTATTATATATATATAATAAAGTTTAAAAAACAACATTAATAACAGATTTAAAAAAATATAAAATATGTAATACTTAATTTCAGTGACAAATCCCCCCCCCCCCCCAAATTTTTCTCTTATTGCAAATGTCCATGTTTTAGAATTTCCCAACTCTGTAGCCCACCAGAAGATATTTAATGGTTAAAATAATCCTCCACCCTCCTAAAAATCAAATTTATATCCATAAAATCACCGAGAAAATTATAAAAAATAGGGAGCCATTCCTAAAAAACGATGAGTGATAGGGGAAAATGGGCATCCTATTCGGATTCAGGAGGTTATTTTACTTAAGAATAGGCTGAAATGGTGTCAGGAGCAATTTTCATGATAAGCAGTGTAATAAAACAGCAAAATTTCGTTGGTGTAACTAGTTAAACATGATGAACAGGATATTATGTCTCTAAATTCTTTAGATATGAAAAATGAGATTCATAAATCAACATTTAGGCTCTCTCACATGTTAGAATCGTTACAATTTCATGCCGGTTACCGATTAAATTATTAATTTTCCTTTAGTATGTGCTTTTCAATTAATTATTATATAAACGATGTCACATTGGTTTCTTATTTATCCATCTGATTACACTAAGAGCACGGAGTAATATTAATAGGAGTTGAAGGTCCAATGGGAGAAAGCTACGAAACTGTGATGTAAATTTTTGGTAAATATTGAGGGCGCCACTTGTGATTACTCCCTACCTCGGCGCGGATATAATGTTGTTTTTAATAGAATTTTGCTGGAGTACATTTTAAATTTTTTATTTTAAGCAATTTAATTTTTTTGTAAGTTCTTAAAACTGCATAATTCAGATGTTTCAAATAAATGCTTCGTTCCTTGTTGTAAAACAGGCTATGATAGTGATAAGGGAAAAAAAAAAAAGCCCCAGGAGAGAAATAATGTCCGAGTTCGTGTTTTCTGCACCTAAAGTAAGTTAATTTTTTTTCTTTACAAAATTTCATCCATTCTCCTTCCTCCCAATTGTCTGTTTTAGCTAGCTTCGGTTCATAAGGATCGTCATTTTTTAAAAGCTCTCTTTCAAAGTAAAATTAGTATAAAATGGCTCTTAAAAAAAACATGTTGGTTAGAATACTCTATTTAATGAAATTTGCTTTCAATCGAACTTTTTTCAGCTTGATATTATTTTTAAAAAAATAATTAAAACGAGACATTTCCCCATTGAATAACATTGCGGAAGCTGGAGAGAAGGAAGTATTGTACGCTGGCGCCCTCTGTAAACATTATAAAACAACATCACAAAATTTCAGCGTTACCTTCTTCTCCTGTCTTATTACTCCGTGACTAAGAGGCAGGTCAGGAAGAAGTTGTGATTAAAAATAATAATAATAATAAATTGCTATGTCTAATTGATTAGGCTTTTCCCGTAAATAGAAAACCAAATTCGATTCAAATGTACATAGACGTAATGACAGATATAGATCAACTACTAAAAATTGGATTTCCATATTCATGTGACCTCAAAACATATTATACAAAACAAAACAGAGTTAAAAATAGATCATCAAAACATAATTTGTTTATTGCATGAATATGAAAATTTTGTTTTTCTTCCTGAGCAGTATTTGTCGACATAGTAAAGTGTAGCAAAACATTTCCATCAATTACGTTCAATAGAAAAAAAGCGTTTGGCTTAATTTTGGATAGCCTTGTATACTGAAGTAGTCACTAAAATAGTTTATGCATTTTACATATGACTGACCATCTGTCGCAAATGAATTATGCATGTTTGCCGACATTCTAATTAATGTTACGTAGTATTATTATTAGTACCCGCCATTTTCCCCCCACAAGTCCTTTTTTTACTTTCTCTTACCCATAAGGTAGAGAAAGTATTGTTTTTGGGTCAAATTTTCGAATGCGAGATTTTGTTATATTTACATGTTTTGAGGTCCCCTGAATACGAAAATCATGTTTTTAGCAAATGGTCTGTGTGTATGTCTGTTATCAGCATATCTCAAAAACAAATTATGGCAGAAAGTTCAAACTTGGTATTCTAAATGTGTATCATATACGGATGCTACAGTAAGCTTTACGTTAAGATCAAGCAAATGGTTCGTGTACAGGGTGAATCAAGAGAATTCTAATACATTACGTCTATGGGGGAAATTGCAGGTAAGTAAAGTTTAACGTCTATAGACTGCACTAAACCAAATGAAACGAATATATATAAAAAAAAATTATGCATGCAGGAGCCTCGCCTCCCCCCCCCCTGGGGGGAAGTCCCCCCTCGAGGGGAGTAAATTTTCATGATGGGTATCTTTCAAAAGAGCTCGCCAGTACCTTTAAAACGAATGGTTGAACCATCGATCTGCGATAATTTAAAACAAAGTTATAGATTTTTTTTACTTTTAACAAAACAAAAAGAATTTTTTTTTTTTTTTTTTTTTTTTTTTTAATAATATTGAGAATAATATGGACTTTGGACTTTTTTTTTTTGGATATTTGCTGTTATACTACTTCTCTAATATGTAAATCGTCTGCATTATCATAAAAGATAATTTTTTTAAATAATAATTTAAATAAATTATTTTTTAAAAACAGAATTATTTTTTAATAACCGAATTAAATTCTATATAAATGTAGGTGCATTAATGAAACGGGGGGTTGAGGGGGGCGGTAGCCCCCCTCACACAGAACTAATTATCATATAAAACTCTTCCGAAGCCTCATTTGAATTGTTTAATATAGGTTTGCATTGCAGTACTCGTTATCTTACCTCTTAAACTCCAACCTGCATTTATAGTATTAATTTTCAGGGTAAGAGAAAGTCGTGTGAGTGACACACCAGATTATTTTTTAGAGTATTTATCTTCTTATTTAATCTTAATTACATTTGGAGAGAATTACTCTAAAAATAAGGCTGTGTGAGAAATGGAGCGTGCACTAATGCTACGGAATATTAATTAGGATGTTGGCAGGTTTGATTATGTCGCGATGGTTTCAAGAGGGTCCCTAATGTTTCTTTGCGCAGGGCCCCAATTTATCATAATCGGAGCTTGCTAAAACTTTGAATTGTCCTTTACTTGTATGAACAGAATGAGACGCTCGTAAACTCTTCAAACTTTTGTCTGAAAATTTGTCGGAATAAAAAAATTTTGCGATAGCTTCACGTTTCACATTCCACGAAAGCCGAAAATGACTTCAGAAAATTTTGCCTGTGTGTGTGTGTGTGTCGTGGTGTCTGTATGTCGCTTTTTTTGTCCAGGTATCAAGCGAGAACCGCTGTATAGAATTCAACGGCACTTGGCAGGAATTTAGGTCTTCACCCAACTTAAAATCATATCTATAGAAAATTTCAAATTTTTGATTAGTTTTTGAATTGTGGGTAAAAAACGCCTGCGCCTGTGCCATAAAGATTTTGTCAGTAAAACGCTTTGAATGGGGGGGGGATGGGTAACAGAAAGTAACAGAGCTGAAAAGCTGAGAAAATAATATTTTTGATTGCTTTATACTTTATTTAAACAAATAAATAAATAAAATGCATATTTACCAATAACACGAAATACCCCAAAAAGTTAATAATAGGCTTATGGATAAAAGCTAATATGTTATTATCCATTTGATTCTCCGTTATTAACTAGTATGTTGTGGCCACCACAAGACTTTCTTCTATATTTTCCTATACAAATTCACGCAGTAAGAATAAAAAAAAAAAAAAAAAAAAAAAAAAAAAACGATTTTTTTCAGTTTTTTTTTTTTTTTTTTCGTTAAAAGTAAAAAAATCGATAACTTTGTTTTAAATTACCACATATTTATAGTTCAACCATTCGTTTTAAAGGTATTGACGAGACCTTTCGAAAGATACCGATCTTGAAAATTTACACACACACCCCCACTGCCATGTTAAAAGTTTAGAAAAAATACGATCACAGCGCCACCTGTTGAGCGATTGATCCCCAAATCTAATCAGCCTCAGTTTATGTCAGGGGCCAACTAAATACCAAGTCTGGTTAAATTTCGTTAAAAAAAAAAAAAAAACCGATTTTTTTCAGTTTTTTTTTTTGTTAAAAGTAAAAAAAATCGATAACTTTGTTTTAAATTATCACAGATTTATAGTTCAACCATTCGTTTTAAAGGTATTGACGAGACCTTTCGAAAGATACCCATCTTGAAAAATTACTCCCCTCGAGGGGGGACTTCCCCCCAACGGGGGGTGGCGAGGTTCCTACGCATACAAAATTTTTTTCCCAGTTGACTATCTCTATTATAAATAATTCTTGTAAATTTCATAATGATTACTAAAAAATAATTCTCTTTATGCACATTTATACAAAATTTTGTCCTATATCACCATGTTAAAAATTTAGAAAAAGCGGGATGGCAACGCAACCTGTAAGACAATTTTTACCAAAAGTTGATAGGCACTAATTTATGTCAAGGTGCAACTACATACCAATTTGTATGAAATTCTGTGCAGTAGTTCTTGAGATACAGTTGCCACAAAATTTTGTCACACACGCACACACACACACACACACACAGACAGACAGACAGACAGACAGACATTTTCTAAAAATGGTCAAATCGTGTTCTACAGCTCTCAAAACGTGTAAATTCATCAAAAACCCGAGGTCGAAAATTTTTACGAATCCAATACTTTCTCTATATTACATATAGAAGAAAGTAAAAATAAATAAATATATAAAAATTGTGCTTTTGAAAATTTTAGAGTAATTTGTAAGTAAAGTAATATGAATTGATCACAAATAAGAGTGTTCTTTTAAATGACTTGGGTACAGCTTTAGTACAGTACCCTCTTGCTGGTATTTAAATTTTTGTCTTTTTCGCGATGAATTAAAATAGCTATAGCAGTTACGTTAAGAAAAGACCTTGGCGAGAAACGACAGAGCTACTTCAGGCCAGATCTCATATTTTACCAGTTTGAGGCTACTAAATCTGCTTCAAAATACAATTATTTTCTCGATATTATAACGCATTTAAATTAAACATGTGTATTTTTAATCAATTTTTTTTTTTTTTTTTTTTTTTTTTTTTTATAAAATAAAATAAATAAATAAACAAGTAAAGTTTCTAAGAATAATTTCCGTTACCTACCTTAATTTTTTGTAGTTATGAAAGTTTTTTTTTTTTTTTTTTAAATTCGTATACTAACTTTTATGAGAATACTTTGCTTTTCTCTCTTTATATATATATATACATATATACTACCTGATATCGATACCGAATTCAAATATCGCCATATATTTATCATTTGACAAAATTTCAGAGCAGAAAACTCTAATAGATTGTCGATGCAGTTGAATATTGAAGAAAAGATACAGTTTTAGTATAACACCCTTTTGGCAACTTTTTATTTTATTTTTGCCATTTTGGCAATGAATTATAGTGGCTATAGCAAAGTCTGATATAAAGAAGTTGGCGAGAAAGGTCCTAGGTACTTTTAAACCAAATTTCAAATTTTGTATGGGGATCTTATACTAAAGCTGTTCCGAAGAAAAAAAACAAAAGGAAAAATAACATAATTTAAAAAATAAAGTAAAATGTAAGTTAAGCAACGCAGCCACGCTATTTGACGTATGATGTATAGTCGGCTGCAAAATTATTCGAGCACTAGCCAATAATTCCTATATTTAAAAAGTACACTTAAGACTGTTTTGCTAAGTAAATCCTTGTCGAATCATGTTCTTAGACTGATTAAGAACATGACTCGACAAGGATTTATTTAACAAAGCTGTATTAAGTGTACTTTTTTTTTGGCAAGGATTATTGCTAGTGCTCGAATAATTTTGCAGCCGACTGTACACGCGAATGCACACGCGATGATGCAATGCACACTCGATGATGACGCGATGAATGCACAGTGTGTTACGAAAAGATTGTCTATGGGAGTATTAAGCCATTTGAGATTTTCTTCTCTCGGACAACTCATAAAGAAGATATTTGTAACAAATTATAAATTAAAACTAGTATGTTGTGGCCACCACAAGACTTTCTTCTATATTTTCCTATACAAATTCACGCAGTAACAATATTTAAAAAAAAAAAAAAAATTCAGTTTTTTTTCGTTAAAAGTAAAAAAAAATCGATAACTTTGTTTAAAATTATCACATATTTATAGTTCAACCATTCGTTTTAAAGGTATTGACGAGACCTTTCGAAAGATACCCATCTTGAAAATTTCCCCCCCCCCGGGGGGGTACTTCTCCCTACGGGGGAAGCGATGCCCCAAATTTTTTTCCTAATTAACTAGTACTATTATCAATAATTCATATTAATTTCACAATCATAGGTTAAGAATAACTCTCATTATGTACATTTATACGAAATTTTGTCCTATACTGCCATGTTAAAAATTTAGAAAATATACGATCACAGCGCCACCTGTTGAGCGATTGATCCCCAAATCTAATCAGCCCCAGTTTATGTCAGGGGCCAACTAAATACCAAGTCTGGTTAAATTTTGTTAAAAAAAAAAAAAAAAAAAAAAAAAGTTTTTTTTTTTTTTTTTTTTTTTTTTTTTTTTTCGTTAAAAGTAAAAAAAAATCGATAACATTGTTTTAAATTTTCACAAATGTTCAACCATTCGTTTTAAAGGTATTGACGAGACCTTTCGAAAGATACCCATCTTGAAAATTTACTCCCCTCGAGGGGGGACTTCTCCCCCCCCCAGGGCGGGTGGCGAGGCTCCTACGCATACAAAAAAAATTTCCCAGTTGACTATCTCTATTATAAATAATTCTTGTAAATTTCATAATGATTACTAAAAAAGAATTCTCTTTATGCACATTTATACAATATTTTGTCCTATATCACCATGTTAAAAATTTAGAAAAAGCGGGATGGCAACGCAACCTGTAAGACAATTTTTACCAAAAGTTGATAGGCACTAATTTATGTCAAGGTGCAACTACATACCAATATGTATAAAATTCTGTGCAGTAGTTCCTGAGATACAGTTGCCACAAAATTTTGTCACACACGCACACACACACACACACAGACAGACAGACATTTTCTAAAAATGGTCAAATCGTGTTCTATAGCTCTCAAAACGTGTAAATTCATCAAAAACCCGAGGTCGAAAATTTTTACGAATCCAATACTTTCTCTATATTACATATAGAAGAAAGTAAAAATATTAAATACTTGAGGTAAATAGGGTTTCAATTTACTATTATCTATATTAATAAAATCAGACTTTTGTCAGTTTTTCTATAAATTTGTCAGAATCAAAAAACTTTGCGATATGTTTACGTTTCACACACCATGGAAGCCAAAAATAACTTAAGAAAATTTTGTCTGTGTGTGTATGTGTGTGTGTCGTCGTGTATGTATGTATCTATAATGCTATTTTTGTCCGGGTTTCACTTGAGAACGGCTGAACGGAATTCAACGGCGCTCGACAGGAATTTAGGTCCTTACCCAACTTAAAATTATATCTATCAACTTTTTCAAAACTCCCCACCCCCCTCCGTTACCCTCCTGAGTGGGCAAAATTCAAAAACACGTTTATAAGCATAACTCGGCTCCAAATAACTTCACAGTAAAGGAACTACACATGGGGGAGTCTAGAAATAAGTAAAAATAAAGCATTATCTGTGATTTAAGAATTTTTGATTTTTAAGGGGAGAAAGGGAAAAAATCGATTTTTGGCGGGGAACATCGCAATTTCTGGATTTTTGAGCAGAACTCTACCAAAACTGTTGAAAAAAAAAGCTATGCGACTTCCTTAAACTATTTACAAAAACACATTTTTTTTTTTTTTTTTTTTTTTGGTAAGTTGCGATATTTTACGGGGGGGGGGGATTACGAGGGGACAGAATCGAGACATACCTTTTAGCGCTAAATTTGTTCTGGGAAATCTATGGGAGCTGCAGTCATGTATTGTGGTGCTTGGATAGTTTATATGTATTCAACACCTAAACTAACGTGATTTATCAAAATTACCCCCGTTCCCCTCCTTGGGGGAACAGAAGACAAAAACATCTTTGTAAGCATAACTCGGCTCCAAATTACTTCACAGTGAAGAAATTGCACATGGGGAGACTACACATGAGTACAAATAAAAGATTATCTGCGATTTAGGAAGTTTTGATTTTTAAGGAAAGGGAGAGAAAAATCAATTTTTAGCGGGAAATTTTGCAAATTCCGGATTTTTGAATAGACTCTACCAAAAAGGGAACAAAGATGTTGAAAACAACCTTGCGTTTTCTTTAGGATATTACCAAAACGCGTTTTTTTTTTTTTTTTTTTTTTTTTTTGTCATCTGCCACTTTTCTTTCTTTCTTTCTTTCTTTCTTTTTTTTTTTCGATTGGGGAGAGGGGGGAGTATGTGTTACGAAGAGCAAATTCGAAACAGATTGCCAGCGCTAAAATGGGGTCTCGAATTTGCTACTTTTAAGCACTAAATTTGTCCTGGGAAATTTATGACAGCTGCGATCATGAAGTTTGGTGCTTGAATTGTTTATGCGTATCAAACACCTAAAGTAACCGGATTTATCGAATTCCCCCTGGAGGTGCAGGAGGCTATTGTAAGCATAACTCGGCCCCAAATTACTTCACAGTGAAGAAATTGCGCAAGAGGAGACTAGACTTGGTATAAATAAAACATTATGTACGATTTTAGAATTCTTGGTTCTTAAAAGAGAGAGGGGGGGGGGATCGTTTTTCATGGGGAAATTTCAGAAATTCCGGATTTTTGACTAGAGCTCCACTAAAAATGTTACAAAGGTATTGAAAACAACCATGTGGCTTCTTTAGGATATTAAAAAAAAAAAAAAAAAATTAAGAGGGGGGGGTGCGTAGGAAGTTGCAAATTCGAGATTCTCCTTTTAGCGCTCAATTTGTCTTGGGAAATCTATGGGATCTGTGGTCACGAAATTTTGTGAGTAAATTATTTATATGTATTTGACACTTATTGTGACTGGATTTTACAAAATTCCCCCATTAACCTCCTAGGAGTCAGGAGGCACATGTAAAAACACGTTTTTCTGTTTGAATTCGCCTTAAATTATCTTAGAATGGCGAATTTTGCTGTGCGGATGTTGATTAAGTATACGCATTATAAACTTTGGTGGGGTTTCGCAAAATTTCGGACATACCCGCTGGGGAAGGGGAAGTAAGAAGCAGGTAAGTTCTGCCGAAGGCAGTGGGAACCTGGACTCCTCACGTTGCGAGCGGGAAACACGTGTATCGAACACATCGGGAACTTCAACTTAGGTTATTAATAATGATACGTGATTTTGACAACTCATTTCAGTATAGTGTCTAGCGAAGCGGGCAAAGCCAGCTAGTTTTATTTATGAAAAGCAAAATTTAATTCAAATTTTTTACATTCTCATTCCATAGAGTTTTCCAGAGAAGTCCTACAAACATCGATGAGTTAAAACCGATCATAACTGAAGAAATCTCGTCAATAACACCAACACTGCTGCGAGGTATGTCAAAACACTTTGTTCGACGTGTTCATGTTTGCATTCAAAATGGTCGCGAACATTTTCAACATTTTCTGTAAGGAATGATAATGTAAAAAAATTTGAATTAAATTATGTTTTTCAAAAATTAAATTATCACAGGATTAAGTAACACTGTGCGTCTCTATTTCTGTTTTACCTCACAAATAAAGTTGTAACAGTCCAACAGTGTTAGAAATTGTCTCCCACACTTAAACATGGTTCAAACAATTATCTTTAAGTGTTAGAATAGTTACAACATCCGTCAGATTTAAGGGTAATAGGAAAAACCAACGGGTGCTCTTTTAAACTGGTCACCCTGTATATATATATATATGAAAAACCTTTTCAACCATTTCACCGGGAGAAAAAATGAAATGGAAGATTTAATTTAAAAAGATTAGCAGAAAGCTATTTATCGTTATCTTAAAAAACTGGAGAACACAGGGAATTTATAAAAGATTTTAAAATTAAGAGTAAATTAAATTTCTCTTTAAAAAAACTGAAAACACTGAGATTTTTTAATTTCTTAATCTTTCGTGTTCAAGAAATTGTCTTTAATCTTCACGAGACAGAAAAGAATAGTCTGGTATGCCCCTCACTGACTTTCTCCCATCCTATATTATTCTGGACATATCATTACAGTTTAAGAAGTAGCACATGATGTACTGTATCTGAACATTTATAGCGAATTTTAAATGACAATTCAAAACAGTTTCAGAAATAATTTTATCTGACAAACATGTTTATGTCAGGAAAAGCTACCCCTCTTTTACTCCACTCCCTATTTAACTAATGGATCTGCAGATCAGTAGCCTCTACGTCCTACCTCCATCACACATTATTTAACAGGTCATTTTTATTTATTCCTTATTATATAATAGTATACATTGATTCGATCGACTTGTTATCATAATCAGATACGTTCCTGAAAGGGCTGCCGCACCTCTCAACACCCTGCTGTCTCTCTCTTTCTATACCTATCTGTATATCATATACATATGTATTCTTAGTAATTGACAGTCTTGTATTATTTCCCTGAAATTTATAAATATTTGTACCGAATTTCATGCAAAAAAGATTACATAACATATCGGAATTATTTTGTGAAACCCTTTAAACTAATTATCAATTCTATGTCCATATTTTCCCACTGAAAAACATGCTTTTAAAATTCTAGTAAAAATCCATTATATTTAATGGGGGTGTAACCATGTTAAAATACACTTTTAAGAAATACCGATTATAGACCGTAATAGCACGAAATTCTTTTATTTATCCCGGAAAAGTAGACACAGTTATTATATACGGCAAAAATAAGAATACACCTAATTAAGTATGACTTATTAATTTTTGAGACAAATTTGAGATCATCTGGGTGATTAAAACACGTCATTGTAATTCTTTTGTGTGGTCCCATAAATAAATTATTTATGCTATGCATATCTTTTTTAAGAGTAAACATACTTTTAGGCATCTTTACAATGTATGTTTATTCCATTCTTTTCAATAGAGCATAAACACATTAACATTGTAATGTTAAGAATTTTGGCGTGTCTCTGTACACAGTTTATAAACAATATAGACATAAAAAATTATACAGCTATTTCTATGCAAATCTTGAATGTGTGTGTCAATTTGCAAGTCAATCAGGGATTTTTTGCGGCCGCTACATACAAATACTTACCATAGGCCGTAATGAAAAGAAAAACTTTGGAGTGTTCCTGTACACGAACTACAAGTGGAATACCCAAAACTATACAGCTGATTTCATGGGGATAGTCAACATGTGTAACAAATTTCAAGTCAATAGCGTGATTTTTGCGGCCGCTTTCTCGTGACAGACAAACACATAGACGGAACTCGAAATCATTTTGAATCTCAACAGAGGGCCTCCACTGACGTTTCGGCAATTATAGTGTTACCAACATACTCTTTATTCAATTTTAAAATTTATTTCGAATTATTCAGAGAATTGCCACTCAAACCCCTCGATGAAACTTATTGGACTTACCTTGAGTGGTCCTGCATATTATCTATAAATTATATGCATACCAAACAACATTTTAAAAGTTATCACAATAAAAAAAAAAAAAATAAAATAAAATAAAATAAAATAAAATAAATAAATAAAATAAAAATACGTGACATAACTTGAAATGCATTTCAAGCCGTTTTCAAACATATCGGATATTTTTCTTTCTTTTTTTGCATTGCTCCTTAAACGAAGGCTAAATATATACCAAACCCTATTTTATCTGAAAGTATATGTGTCAGCTTTATTTTATTGAGTGCAGACTGCATATGTTACACTTGGTCCCTAGAGAATTTGAATTAAATATACCAAATAGTACTAATTTGAATCAATAGACGAAATTCAATAGAAGATTATATTGGGTTGATTGAGTGAGTTTTGCATCACACTAGTGCTACGTTAAGGGCTACTTATCTAGGCTATCTACTAGATGGCTGCTTATATCTGGCTGGAACTACTCTTAATTTGGCACTGATGAGCTTTTGGTGCACGCTCAACAGGTAATCCTGTTATTCCGTTTATGATGTGTAATAAAAATAGTAAGCTAGGAAAACCTTTTTCTATATGTGAGAGCATCACTTCTTCTCTAGCGGAGGAGGGGTGGTAAATCGTAAATTTTTCCAGTATTTTTAATCAACGAATATTTTTTTTAAAAAACTCGCTAATAACTTTATAATGAATGGATGAAATATAAATTTGTAATAATTTAAAACAAAAGAGCCAATATATGTATTATACAAAAGTAATAGCAAAAAAAAAAAAAAAATCCAGCATTTAATATCCTTGAATTAATTTTTAACCTAGAATTAAATTTCACTTAAACGTGCATGAAAAGAATGATTTTTATCATAAAGATGTAGGAACACCTTTTTAAATATTAGTTTTGATGCCGGTATGAATATCATCAACTAGAAACATGCTACTTTGAAAATTTCGCAAATTATTCGAAATTTACAAATTTCTTAACGTGGCGGAATACAGCAAAATTTTGTATAAATGTACCTTTTGAGGGACCTTTTCATCGTAAATTTGTCAGACTACATTTAAAATATTATATAAGATGCTGGTATAAACACCCTTGACTATGTATTTTCCAGTTTAAATATTTCGCAAGTCACTGGAAATTTACGATTTACTTAATATGGCTGAATAGCTGCAAAATTTCGCATAAACGCCCACTTTGAAGGATATTTTCACCGTAAAGATGTCACAACACTTTTAAAATGCCATTTAAGATACTGACATGAGCATCCCTGACTATGAATTTTTTATTTTAAAATTTCGTAAGTTATTTGGAATTTACGATTTACTTAACATGGCAGAATAGGACAAAATTGAGCATAAACGTCCAATTTGAGGATAAAAAATATATCAGACAACTTCAAAATGACATTCATGATACTTATGATTGACTGATTATGATTATATGATTGACTACAAATATTCTAAAAGGAAAATTTCGTAAGTTATTCGAAATTTAAGATTTTATCAACATAGGAAAATGGGCCGATATTCCATATAAATATGCATTTTGGAGACTGTTGCATTGGAAATAGTAAACTAAACTACGAAATTGACTCCAATAAAATAAATTAATACATTAGAATGAGATACATATATCGAACTGAACGGTGGGCAGCCTATTAGGCTGGGATTTCGTTCTGACACTGTGTCAAGCATTTGGTCAAATTCATTTCTCTTAACATGAATATAATATGTTTTGTACTAGAAATTTATGAGAACATACATATGATGAGGAACTGAGCAAAGTTCACCTATGCCAACTAGTTTTATATGTGGTTCCATCTAGTTTTACTTATCGTAGGAAATGCCGGAGAAGGTGAGTACGATTTAATTTAACCTTATGCATGCAAAAATAAAGTTTTATTTTTGATTCATTCAAATTGATATTATAATTATGTAATCATAGTTCAAAATTCTTATTCTTTGAAACACCGTCGAAAACCGGAAATCAAAAATTTTTACAAATCGAACACTTTCTTCTATTGAATATAGAAGAATGTAAAATAATCTGGTGTGTCCCTCACACGACTTTCTCTTACCCTGGAAATTTAATACGATAAATACAGGTTAAAATTTAAGAGACAACGTAACGAGTACTGTTACGTATACCTATGTTAAAACAATTCAAATTAGGCTTCGGAAGAGTTTTATATGATAATTAGTTCTGTGTGAGGGGGCTACCGCCCCCCTCAACCCCCCGTTTCAGTACTGCACCTATATTTATATAGAATTTAAATCTGTTATTAAAAGTTCACTTAATTCAGACAACTTTCGCATGCAACATTAATTGAAACTTATCAGTCTTGATCAAACTTTTCCAGCAACAAATTTATATTAATTTGAAAATACATCATTTGGATCTCCTGAAATTATTCGTTTTTAAGTTACTATAAGAGACACAGACAAAGATCAATATTTAAAAAACTTGACTTTGGTAATCAGGAAGTCTCAAAATGTGTAAATACACAAAAAACAAATAATGAATATTTAGCTTACAAACATACATTATTTATAATATGTCTATGAGGAATTCATTTCCATGCCTGAGCAGCTTTCCTGGACATGATAAAATATTATAGTAAAGCATTTCCACTAACAATAAAAAATAATGTTATCTCTTAAATATTTGCAAACCTGCATATTTTTTCAAGAATATATACAAACAGCGTGTGCATCTAAATATAATCCTATAGTAATAATTTACGGCAAAACATGAAATGCACTTCTATCAATTTTTAGCTAATGTCGCACTGTAATCTAGTTAACAGCAATTTCCCCCATAGAGGTAATGTATTTGAATACTCTTGAGTGTCCCTGTACAGGAACGACTAGCTTCATCTCATAGAAAAGCTTAGTGTAGCATCTGTATATGATACAAATTTAGAATACTAAGTTTGGAATCTCTGCAGCTATTTGTTCTTGAGATATGTTGATAACAGACAGAAATACTGCAATTTCTCCCATAGGCATAATGTATTTGAATACTCTTGAGTGTCCCTGTACACGAACGATTTGCTTTATCTCGATGAAAAACTTAGTGTAGCATCACAATGTGATACACATTTAGAATACCAAGTTTGGAATATCTGCTGCTATTTGTTCTTGAGATATGCTGATAACAGACAGACACACACACAAACCAACCACTAAAAACACGATTTTCGTATTCAGGGGACCTCAGAACGTGTAAATATAACAAAAACTCACGTTCGAAAATTTGACCCTAAAACAATACTTTCTCTACCTTATGGGTAAGAGAAAGTTTAAAGAAAAGAAAAAAAATTAGTTATAGAAATGTTATAGAATTGAAAATTGATGACAACATTATCATATTTCGCTAAGATAGCTGTTGGTAGTGTGCACTATGTAATTATTTTTCAATTTCAATTATTATTATTTATTATTATTTATTTTTCGATTGTTTTTCAAAACATACGTAGTTTGTGTCTACATTACTTTCTCTTTTAAATTCAGAGATCTCTAAAAATGCGTGAGAAAACTCTCTAAAACATTCGTGAAACACAGATAAAGATATTTTACTTAATTTATGGCACATTTTATCAGAAATATTTCAATTAAAAGATTATATATATGTATACTGATAAACCGCAGGAGGGAGATCCCTGGCGTCATCTGCGCATGGGTGAAAAGGGCTGGTCCATTTATAAAATAGGAATGTCCGTAGTACCTAGGAATGTGTTTGTTTATGGGTATGAAAAAATTATAAACTCACTGATTGTATTTCTTTTCCTTCTTTGAACTGATTCTTGAATATCTGGTTACATAAATATTTTACGATTAATTAAAAGAAAGAAAAACTGATAATATTATAACGGGATAATTTTAGATTTCAATATAAATATTACTATATTAAAAATAAAAATAAAAGCATTGTCAGTATTTTGAAACTTTTGAAGTGCGTAACACTAATTTAAAAATTATATCAATTATTATTTACAAACTAGTATATAACCCCGTCAAAAATGACGGAATATGAAATCAATTAAGGTAGTGAATCAATGAATGCTTTGCCAGCTTCGCTGGTCACTCTATTTAAATGGGACGAATGTGCAAGTTGTACCTGACGGGACTAATGTGCAAGTTGCAACGAACAAACTATTTAAAATGACAATTTAAAATTGGATGTTGCTTTAAATATTTGACACTTACTTCCATTTTAATATTTATTATCAAAATTCTTGAAGAAATAATTAAAATTCTTCAAACAATAACTTCTCCTTCTAAAGCTTCTTTATCACAAAACTTAATGACATTATGTACAATACGCTTTGATTCACTACGGAGAGGTTTAATCTGAGAACTCGTACCAGATGTATGATCCATTTGTTCCAATATAAACAGTTATACAGAAAGAAATAAAAGAAAACAAAGCAGAAGTATTAATGATTCTACTCATAACAGAAGAAACAAGAATAATTACAAGATAAAAAGATCTTTTTATATACCATGTTTTTAAATTTTCTGTTCAATCATATAAACGCTACCGAAGGCAGCGGGAACCCGGAGCAATTGGATAAATTTTTAAAAAAATTCATTGCTCTCGTGTTTTGAGCTATTATAAAAGTTTCAAATGTCTAGCTAGTTGGGAAGTTAGTGAAAAATCGATTGCAAGCTTTGTACTGGTAACGCTGCCGAAGGCAGCAGGAACCCGAAACATTTGGCTAAAGGTATTAAAAAAATGCATTTTAACCGTATTCTGAACTATTCTGAAAGTTTCAAATGTCTAGCTAGTCAGGAAGTTAGTTAAATAAATTTTCTGTTGAATCATATAAACGCTGCTGAAGGCAGTAGGGACCTGAAACAGTTGACTAAAACTATAAAAAAAAATATGTATTGTCACTGTATTCTGAGCTATCCTGAAAGTTTCAAATGTCTAGCTAGTCGAGAAGTTACGGAAAAATCGATTGCAATCTTTGTACTGATAACGCTGCCGAAGGCAGCAGGAACCCGAAACATTTGACTAAAGGTATTAAAAAAATGCATTTTAACCGTATTCTGAACTATTCTGAAAGTTTCAAATGTCTAGCTAGTCGGGAAGTTTGTTAAATAAATTTTCGTTCGAATCATATAAACGCTGCCGAAGGCAGTAGGGACCTGAATCAGTTGACTAAAAGTATAAAAAAAAATGTATTGTCACTGTATTCTGAGCTATCCTGAAGTTTTCAAATGTCTAGCTAGTCGAGAAGTTAGTGAAAAATCGATTACAAGCTTTGTACTGGTAACGCTGCCGAAGGCAGCAGGAACCCGGAGTAGTTGGTTAAAAATATTTAAAAAATGCATTTTCACCGTGTTCTGAACTATTCTGAAAGTTTCCCATGTCTAGCTAGTCGGGAAGTTAGTTAAATAAATTTTCTGTTGAATCATATAAACGCTGCCGAAGGCAGTGGGGACCTGAAACAGTTGACTAAAAGTAATAAAAAAATGTATTGTCACCGGTTTTTGAGCTATCCTGAAAGTTTCAAATGTCTAGCTAGTCGGAAAGTTAGGAAAAAATCGATTGCAATCTTTGTACTGATAATGCTGCCGAAGGCAGCGGGAACCCGAAACAGTTGGCTAAAGGTATCAAAAATATGCATTTTAACCTTATTCTGAACTATTCTGGAAGTTTCAAATGTCTAGCTAGTCGGGAAGTTAGTTAAATAAATTTTCTGCCGAAGGCAGCGGAACTTGAAGCAGTTGACTAAAACTATTAGAAAAATGTATTGTCACCGTGTTGTGAGCTGTCCTGAAAATTTCAAATATCTAGCTAGTCGGGAAGTTAGTTAAAAATCGATTGCAAGATTTGTCCCTGACAAACACACAAACACACAAACACACAAGAATCGAAGTTAATAAAAACATGGTAATAATAGAAAAATTTCCCCTTTCTCTTCCTTCTTCCTTTGCTGTGTCTCCCAGCGAGTGAGTGGAATCGTCCTGGCACTTGCCAACCAGGGATCAATCGACCGCGGCCGGACAGTATATATATATATATTAATTTAACTGAACTTGTTTAAGTTGAAATTCCTCTTTCCCTTCTTCTCCATTCCCCATTTACTCCCGAAAGATACCCTAGCCCCTAGTATTTCTAGTTTTAGCAAAAAGGAAGATATTGTCTAAGGAGCTATTAAAATGGAAGTTGACGATATCTGCAAGAAATTTGAATCACAAGAAATTGCGAAAAGTTTTATCACAAATCGATATAATATTTTAAGTTTTTAATGAGAATTCGTCTTATTAAACGCCTACAAGGGACGGAAGTATCGTGAACCTGTCCACTCATCTTGGATTTTTCCAATATTACTCACATGAACATAATTGTTATTAAGAATGGGTAAAAAAAAAAAGAAAATTGAACAAATTTTTAATATTATTTTTCGATATCATATACGCATATACAGTAACAGTTAAGTGATTAAAAAATTAAAATGATCATAACCAAATAGAAATTACGGTTATGATATAAAATAATTACATAGCTATTTCACGGATAACTAGAATAAAGGGCGAAGCCCCTGCGGCGGTTGGTGAGCGAAACAAACAGCAAGAAAAGTTCCCTAGTAAATAAAAAGAGGGAAAAAAATAAACGGATTCTTGTTTGTTGATTTTTTTAAGAATTAAAAAATTATATATGGCAGTCATTTGTGATGCTGTTCTGCAGAAGCCTTTTAGCCGTTACATGTCTTCCACATGTAACGTTTCCAGGGAGAACCACGAGGCGGTAGGCTTCGTCTCTCCCCTTTTTTTGTGGGGGGATGGAGAGGGGTATGCCTCTCTCCAAACAGTTGCTTTCCGAATAGGAGCGTAGGGGGTCATAGTGCCTTCAGGGAGGACTTTTAAAGGGTAGGTGGCCCGAATTCTCGTTTTCGTACAAGGAAAACCCTGAAAACCTTGTACAACCACCCCACTCGAACCGTGCTGGTATTAAGGCGGCGAATTTCGGTTTCCAGCTTTTGATTTTCTGGTAGCTAACTAAACTACTTCGCTCAATGAGGCTGCCAGAATAGGGAAAATGAAACTCACAAGTGAAGTGTGAATCTATAAAAATCGTAATAAAACCAAACCAAGCCTAAATTAAAGAGCATAGTTGGGAATTTAAGAAAAGGGCGGACAAATACTGCATAAATTAATTGATTCAAAATATAATGGTGGTTGTGTTGGAAGTTAAAGCCAAATCACTGCACGAGGGACCTAGACCTTGACAAAGAGGAAGAGGTGGGGGGGGGGGTTCTTTGTAAGGGTTGTTGTTTCGTATTCACACGAGTTTCCGAGAAAATTATGGGAATCTTCGAATAGCTAGGCTGACAAGCGCGACGTGGTTTCTAACTAGGCATCTTCCGTTACCAACTTCGGGAACAGTACCTCTCTGTTATAGGTGGGCTAGATATGACCCAAAATGTGTTACCCGTTATTATCCAAGAAGTGTTTAACTAGTTGACTTAAAAAAATATATATATTTGCATATTATTACTAAATTTTCGGCGAGGATGCTTCTTTTCAATAGAAATGAATTAAGAAATATTAAGAATGATATTAATGATAATAAAAACTCAATATGACAAAATATAAGCAAAGAAAAAAAGGAAGATTATTTTTAAAAAAATTAGGAAATTATGTTTAAAATTAAAAAATAAGTTTTAAGTTTAGGAATATAACAGTTAAAAATAACTAAGTAAAAAAAAAAAGTTCCTGCCGTGCCAGACCTACCATCCATGTACCAAATGGCATATTGAAGATCCTCACATTCCTCTCTTCGAGGCCATTTTCGCTTTCCGAATATATACATATATGAAAGGAAAGTATTGTAATCATGTCAAAAATCCGACTTTGCAATTTTGGCATTTCTATGCTTTTTGAGGTCCCCTGAGTTAATTTTTACTATTTTAACGATGTTGTATGTACCTGTATGTGCGTTTGCATGTATGCGAGTGTATACAATAGTGTCTAAACGCTTTGATCGAATGAGCTGAAAGTTGGTACGTACATTAGGTCATTATAGCACAAGCCCTACTAATTTTGGTGAATCTAGGAATTTTAGTTTTATAGGGACACAAATAAAAATTCATTATCTTCATGGCCGATGGACCCAAATTCTTTAAAGTGCGATTGTGTCTAAACGCCTTATTCGTCTAAGCTGAAAATTTGTACACATATTACAGGTTACCGTTAGACAAATTGTATAAATTTTGGTAAATATATCAATTACAGTTTATCTAAATACCTTACGCAATTGAGCTAATATCTTATGTAAATGTTATAAGTGACCATCGCACAAACTATATAGATTTTGCTGACTCTAGCACTTCTAGAAATTTACAGGGACACAAAAAAAAAAAAAAAAAAAAAAAAATTCTTTATCTTTTTGGCCTTTGGGCTCAAATTATTTAATGTGCGAAAGCGTCTAAACACCTTTTTCAAATGAACTGAAAATTTATATACATTTTATAGGTCATCCTCATAGAAACTGTGTGAATTTTATAGAATATAACTTTTATAGTTTTTTATACGGGAAAACAACAAAAAATTCTTTATCATATTATGGTCTTGGGCTGAAATTATTTCAAGTGCGATAGCGTCAAAACATCTTATCCAATTGAGCTGAAAATGGATATGCATGTTATAGATCGCTTTTGCAAGAACTTTATGGATTTTGGTGAATCTAGCACGTACAGATTTCTACAGGGACACAACGAAATATTCTTTATCATTATGACTTACGGAGTCGAATTATTTGAAGTACAACAGAATTAAACTAAATAACATAACCGAAACATCACATTATAATTTTTTCTTTTGTTTATTTGTATAGATAACGACTTTTCTTACTTTACTTTATCCATACAACCATTAATTACTTGAAGTTCGGAATGTCGAGAGTTGGCTTTCTAGATTTTATTTCTTTAAATAAAATCATGCAAAAGTTTCTGGGTCATATCTATACACAGTTGAATGCAGTTGTGAAAAATTTGTATCTTTTCTCATGCATTCAACCATGCTCTTTACTTAAGCTTATTTTGGTTTCAGTTTGAATTTTAGAGATTAATACTTCCTTTGTAAAAGCTGAAGGAAATACAAAATGTTGAACGTTGCCTTGAGAAAGCTGAATAGGAAATATTATTAACGGCATAATTTAAAAAGCTGCTTAAAGAGGGGAGATGTATGAGCCAGAAGTGTGTTAATTTTAAAGGAAAATGAGCAAAACAATTTGTGATTTTGAAATGTGCTCATTTTGAAATGAGATGGCAATGTAAATAAGAGGCGATGTTATTGATTTTGACGAACTTGAAGAGAAACATTAGAGTCTGATAGCACAGGCTTTTTAAATTGTTAAGATGAGGAGTGGATGAGGATAGATTATGATATTTTGAAATAATTGAAACAGACTGTTTTTAGTTCAATGTAGGGATTCACGAAAGGGGAAACCCAAGAAAAAAAAACTTGTTTTAAGTTAACAAAATGTAATAACAAAGTAAAATCCTAAATTGTGAACCTAAGCGTTTGTAAATGTTGTGCACCAAGAAAGAAACACAAAGAGCTACTTTCTGAAAACTTTCATTTTATTTCCAAAAAGACAAATTACATTCATAGAAAATGAGAGAACAGATAACTAAAATGTTTAACAAATTAAAGAGAAAAGACAACAAAACATGTGTTATTGTGTATGAAGTTCACAAAAATTAAAGAAGAAAAAAAAGTGTTCAGTGTATAATATGCCAGAAAGAGTCGTTTCCAAAAGAAACAGTTTGGGGTATGTTATGTCTTTCTCGAGATCATAGACACCACGTTACTTTGAAAAAAATTGACACATCAGACACCATTAATTAACAAATTTATTATCTGAAAGCATATCATTACATTAACATCACAAATACGGGACAGCAAATACAAGTATAATAACTCCAGTTGAAAAAAAAAATATATATATTAAAATCGCCATACAGCGATTACTCCTCCAATAAAAAAGACAATGAAAACGCGAGTGTACAACCGGATTATAGAAATGATTTCGCATATTCCGATGTGTTGCCGACGAAACGCCACTTTATCTTTTCGTATACTTATCATTTTTCCTTGTAAAATAATCACCGATAATACTTTGAAGTTCCTGTTTTCCATGTAATTATACGTAGTCGCCTTTATCTTCTCCATATGAGTATTATAGTGAACCAAATAATCCGACATTGAAAGTTTTCGCTGAGAGACAGGAAGCTGATGGTTACGTTTTCACGTTGTTAGAACTAAGAAGCCACGTTTTCAGTGAGATGAGGAGAGGTACGTCTGTTGCTGTGGTGTAATTCATATGCAGTGCCAGAGACTTTTACGTTTCACCTGATATTATGAGAAGAGAGGGAAGTATGCCGAGCGTGATTCATAAGCCATGATAGACGTCAAAGCCTGAAACTTGTTACGTGCAATGTCAAGAATTATTTGTTGCCCCAGAAGCTACAGATGAAGCCTTGGTTAAAGAGCAGAAACAATGATGAATGACAATCTGAGAGTGATGCAAGAAGCTGAAGAAGCTATGATTAAGGAGCAAGAGCCATAGGATGCTGACAAGCTGTTAGTGATATCGTAAGCCGTTAGTGATGCCAAATCGAGAACCAGTGGATGCCTTTCTCTACCATTTTTTTTTTAATACTAATTGTTTTTTGTGTAATAAATTGAAGATTCTTTCTTATATATTGCTTAACTGGGCATTAAGATGTCCTAATAATCTAAATAAATAAATAAAAGAGCCAAACTAAATTATTAACAGTACTGAGGTTTTGAGGAAGAATTATGCTACGGAAAAGGAAGAAAAGATTTTATTGTTACACCATTAATTTTACTAATTAGTTGAACAAGATTTAAATTGGTTAGATATGGGTTAAAAAAAAAACAAAATACTGAAGGTATTGAAACTAGGCATTAATTTTATTTAATTTCATTTATTGTTCTATAAAATACTGTTAATGGCAATTGGAATATTGAACTTATTGAGGTGAAATGTATGCATTCAACATCAGTAATAATTTTGAAAGAGTGTAATTTTAATAAATAATTTACACTGCGAAAAAAAAAAAGAAGAAAAAAGAATAGGAAAATGTGAAAAAAAAAAGTGATGGTTACAACGTATTAGTAAATTTATATTAGTGAATTGCCAGTCTCCTCCATCCCCTTCAACAACTGGCCCGTTTCCTCTCCAGCAACAGAGAGAAATCACCGTGCTCACTTCGGAAGAGGACACAAAAGATTTCTCTCTGAAATGAGATCCGTCATCGCTCCGAAAGATAAAGCAGATGCCGCACCATCGGTGAACTATTCTGCTTCCAAACAAGAGAGAACGAAGAGCGAAAATTTCATAAACTTCCTTTTAAAAAGACACGAAAAAATACCTTCAACTCTCTTCTCTCCTCTCCTCATGTGCATGTTTGTGAATGTAAGTGTGTTTCTGGGTTTGTGTGTGGGGGTGTGTGTATCAGAGAGAGGAAGAGAGGGTGACAGAAAGAAGAGAAACCTCAACGACCCAACAGTAGGAATTAGATCCGACTAGAAAAAAAGGAAGTTCCTAATGCAGGTCTCTCTGAAGAAGAGATAACGAGATCCGCCTTACTATAGAAATGAACGATGACAGAAAAACCAAGTAACAGAGAAAGATCGAAAAAGAATAAAAGTCTCGACATTTACGATTGAGAAAAGCTACTCTTATTGAATTGAAATCAAGAATACAGCCACACAGAGGAAAAGACAGAAGGAAGAGGTAAGACAAAGATTCCACACATTCTTCCAAGCCATCACTCTCATCCAGGGTCACCTGAAAATATCTAAACATTTATAAATGACTATTTCAGAAAAATTTATTTTAAAATATTTATTGAAATCCATTGAAATTAAATTATTTCAACTATTGAAAAAATAAAATAAACTGTTTTACTATTTTTACTACTGTGATTAAGATATTTTCTTTAGTCTATTGCTATTGTTATGGTAGGAAAATTTTGAAATGATGGCCGAAATAATTGCATTATAATTTTTATAATATCAAATATATATTTATAAAAATTTTGATACATTGGCCGAAATGGTATATATACATTTTAAAAAAATAATAAATACATATCTTTAAGAATTTAGAATCCATGGCCGAAATTGTTTTAAAACATTTCTTTAAAAAGCTAAATATTTATTTATAAAAATTTTGAGCTATATACATAAAGGCCGGTAAATACATTTTTATTTTTATCAAAATGCGACGAAATTTCGATAACCTAAATTGAGCCGAAAAATTACAAAGTAATAGATCATTTCACTAAAATTAAGCTGGAGTAACTTTAATATAAAATAATGCAAATTTAATTTTTTAAGTTCAAATTTTTATTATCTGAAGCTAAGATACAAAAATTTTCGGCCCCCCCCCCTACCCTAAATAAATAAATAAAAGAAGAAAAGAAGTTTAGCCTGAAATGACATTTTAGAGATTGTCCATAAACAAACTTAGTTTAAAATTCGCATAATTCGCAATTCGAACGTAAAATTTAAGTTTTTAAAACAGACGTGACAATTTAGGCTTCAAAGTTTCGTCGCATTTAGATATTAAACTTAATTACTACACTTAAAACTATACTTAAAACTACTCTTAAAAAACTACTCTTTAAACTATATATTTACATAAGAAAAGAATAATAAAATCAAGATGCCACACACTATCAGCTGCCTAACTTCTAACCTCATGAACATTTTTTATTTCGGCTGCCTCTCGATAATCTTTCGAATCTCTTCAACAAGATTTAGAATTTTCCCGCAATAAATTGAATTTTACGTCATAATTATCAAAAACTTTATAATTTACTTTTTTTTATTACCCTCAATCAAAATATCGCCTTCTGGCATAACCCTCATATTAAACCCTTTTTACGTTAACATTTTACTATCGCAATTTTGTTTCGCCAATTTTAATGAAACGATCCTACAATTACATTAAAACCAAACTTGCCTCATAATTTATTACTATCAGAAACTGCCCTATTTTGAGTTTTAACTTCAGTAATACTCTTTATACATACTTGAATTTTTAGAGGAATTCATTTTACAATCTATACTAAATGAATCCTCTGAAAATGAATCCTATTTTACTCCCAATCATTCCTTTCCCAATGTCTAAGCATTTATTCCCATTTCCCACGCTACATCGCCCTCTAAACAAGCGCCTCCCCGAAAGCGAGCTGCATGGACTCTAAAGTACCAAAATACTGCTCGCCTCCAACCCTAACCATCGCGAAATCCCCACAAACTGCCAAATCGCCCTTGCGTTTTTGCAGAATGGCGATCGGGTACGGAAAACCGACCTCACTGCCCACCTGGGAACCCGACTCATGACTTACGGGGGACCCCATCTGACGCCTCCCATTCCCTCGGATCCTAGGGCGTACACTGGGACCGTCCCAGTGCAAAACGCGCTCCCCTGATGGAACCCATTCCCCGGCCAATACACTACGGACCATTCGGAAATGGTCCCGAATCTGCTCCCTCACTTCCAACTGACGCGACCGAGAACCCCCCTCTCCCTCCTGCCCTGAAGGACCTACACTTCCCTCCTGAACTGAGCGCACCCACCACATCATTCCCGTCTCACGCGGAACACCATCCCCCTCTCCCTCCTCAACAAAACCACCCATACTTCCAACCCCCCGCTCAACAACCCCCTGACGCGAACCCAATCTACGCCTATGCCTACAACAACCGAAACCAAAACATCCCCAGCCCCAATCCACACTCCCAGAGCCCTCCCGAACCGCGTCCCCAGCTTCTGTGTGTGACACCTTACCTGAAGAGCGCCTCTTGGAAAAAAAGGACCTGTATAAGAAGAAAAGAAATGTTTTAAGTTACTCTTGTAATTATAAGTAGTTAAAATTTACATATATACAAAAAAAAAAAAAAAAAATTTATAGATAATATGAGATATATAAAAATAAAAGAATGTATATTCAAGTAATACATTTTTTTCATTCCGTATAGTCATAAGCAGTGGCGTAGCAAGGGTGGGGCAGAGGGGGCGGTCCGCCCCTTGCCTCTGGTCCTCAGGGGCCTCCGAAGAAAATCAACCATACGTATATATATCTGGTGACTTTGTTGTGCCATTATTTTAACTCGAAACACTCCCTGCATTTTCTCTTTAAGTTGTAGGTTTTTGTCTAAAGACCCTTAATGTACAAAGCGTTATCTTAGAGCGACAATTCCAAACCAAACTAGTATATTGTGGCCACCACATAACTTTCTTCTATATTTTTCTATGCAAATTCTCCCAGTAAAAAGAATTTATTAAAATTACCTTCCTGATGAATGCAGATGATTTTCATCTTAGAGAAGTAGTATAACACTAAATATCAAAAGAAAGTCTATTTTATTCTCTATATGATATCTTAAACAATTGCAATTTTTTTTTTTCTTTTCTTTTCCTTAAAAAAGAAAAACTCGCTCTAACTATATTCTAAATTATTGCAATCGTTTTAAAAGTATGTATGAGCTATTTCGAAAGATACCCATAATGAAAACTTGTCTTCCGCGGTGGGACCACCACCAGGGGGGAAGCAATGCTCCTACATTTACAAAAAAAAAATTCTCAGATGAGTATCACTATTATAAATAATTATTTTTAATTTCATAATGATTATTAAAAAAAAAAAAAAAAAAAAAACAATTCCTTTTATGTACATTTATACGAAATTTTGTGCTATACCACCACTTAAAAATTTAGATAAAACGGTATGGCAACGCCACCTGTTAAAAGATTTCTACCAAGCGTTGATAGACACTAATTTATGTCAAGTTGCGACTATATATGAAATGTTATGAAATTTTCTGCAGTTGTTACTGACATACAGTTGCCACAAAAATTTGTCACACACACAGAGAGACAGACAGACATTTTCTAAAAATTGTTAAATCTTGTTCTAAACCTCTTAAAACGTGTAAATCCATTAAAAACCCGAGGTCGAAAATTTTTTCGAATCCAAGACTTTCTTCTGTTGAATACAGAAGAAAATAAAAAACTCATTTATGCAAAGCCTGAGTAAAGCAGAGCAAGCGAGACTAATGCCCCAGTCTTTCTTATTAGGTTTGGCTTCTGAATTAATCTTAAATTTTACTTTATTGCCTTTTTGTAGTAATAGGATTAAGTGAAGAAATGCAAGGGGGTCCCTCAATATAGGAAACACTCTAATTAACCCCCCCCTCCCCCAATGAGAGTTTCGACCCGGGCCTCGAGAGTTGTAGGTCCGTCACACACCGTCATTGAGTAACATTTGTTAACAGTAGATACATTGTATTAGTTTAATAATAAAAAAAATAAAAAAAATAAAAACACTTTATATGTTTATTTATTTTCACAAATAAGAATCGATTTTTGTATGTTGTAGTGTAACTGTTACATTAACTAATCTAGCAATAAATAGTGGAATATATATGGATTATAACTTGAAATTAATTTAAAATGTTTTAAATTAAATTTAATCGCGTAAAGGTGTTACAACAGTTTAATTAACTTTGCTACTGGCCAAAATGGCTTTATACCGTACCCTGTTACACTGTTAATGATATCAGTACCAAAAATCAGAATACTTAACGTTTTTCAATCAACAATATTAACAAATATGAACTAAATGATGATTGTAAATGTATACAGCAAACAAAAAATGATGACTAATGATATAAAATACATTAAAAATGATGATGTATAAAAGAATAACACAGATTAAATCGGATCGATCAAAAATAAGAATAGAAAATGGGTTATTTTAGCAATCGCTATAGATATAGAAGACATCGTGTGCTCTTTGTGAATGTGACCTGTCACGTCAGGTGGGAAGAGCCCATTGTTTAATAATTAAATTTCTTTAAATTGTTGTTAACAATCTAAAAGGGCGATAGCGTTCTGCCCCGCTAAGCTAAGAGAAACATTAAGAAAAACAACTGAAATTTGCAAAGTAGGAAAATAAAATGGCAAAACGCTGCTAGAGTATATTACGTCGACATAGCTACTTTTCGACTACCTGTATCCTGTATCTCAGCTCCCTGACCTCTCAGATCTATGGTATTTTTCATAGCCCTTGAGAATACCCACAAGACAAATCGTATAAATTTGCAAGTCGGTCAGATTTAAGGTGCCCGAGTACTGTAACTTTAAAAACGGGAAATTTGCCCGTTATTTTCTTTTCTTGTCGTTTAGTTTGACAGCTGTAGAACCTAGAGTTCTACATCTATTGAGATAAAAGTTTGCATGCATACTCCTTCTGACATGTATTAGTACCTTTTGGAATCAAAAATTATTTTGCCTAATTATACAGGGTAGTTATTTTGAATTTCGAAATTTTAACGCAAAAAATTGTCAAGAGATGGCGCTCGTTTTCAATGAAATTTGAAATTCGTTTGGGAGATATACAAGAAATTAAAAATGTAATAAACGCCTTTTTTTTTTTTTTTTTTCAAAAGTGAATTAAAATATATTAATTAAAAATAATTTTATGTTAAAAGTTTTGAAATGCTTGTAAGAATCATGCTTGTTAATAAGAAAAATAATTGATGAAAAATTAGATCAAAATCGCCGAATGATTTTATCGCCAATTTTCGAATAAATAAAGGCTTAAAAAAGATGCCCAAAATAGGCTTTCAGCAAAAGTACAATGGGGTATCAAATAGTGTTTCTATGAGTTTTAAGGTTTCCTGAATTAAATTTTGTTATTTTCACTGTGGCGAAGGTATGCATGCATGTGTATGAGAGAATACGATAGGGTCGAAACTCGAAACGCTGCATTTCATTCAGCTCAGATTTGTTAGATATGCTAGAAGTGACGCACAAACTACATAGATTTTAGTATTATAGAACTTAGTTTGTTTGTTTTTTTCTGTACACGGATACAAAGTAGAATTCTTATACATAAGAATTTATGGTCTCGAATTATTTAAAGTGCGTTTAAAAAGCTGAAGTGCCTTCTAAATTGAATTTCGCTTTTTTAACGGTGATGTCTGTATTTATATGTGTCTGTATGTATGTGAGTAAACACGATAGCATCCTAACACTAAATTCCATTGCATTCGTATGTGGTATGCATATTATAGGTCACCATTGCATAAAACAGTATAATGAGTAAAGAGTGAATGCGACGTCGTTTTAACGCTGCATTCGATTGAAATCGAATTCAGAATACATATTTTAGGTCATCATAGCATTAAATACATGTTGTTGAATGAACATAGGACTAATTTGTATATGCAGTTGAGTGAGTGAACGCGATATCGTTTAAACGCTGCATTCAATTGAACTCAAATTTAATATGTACGTGTAATTGTTACAACGGATTAAGTCTTTTCTCTGGATCAATTTTCCTGCTCCAGTGAAAGTAGTTTTACTGGCAAAGTGAAGAAAAAGAGTGTATACGTTTTCAGTTTGGTTATTCTTGGCGATAAATTTGGGAAACAAATTTTGCAGAAAAATTATAGTTAAGGATTCATGGAGTTTGGAAAGTTTGCAATGAATAGCAATCGAGATGTAAAGCTTTCATGAGATTCTCGATGTAGCTACCAACAAAATCCCTCACCAAAAGGCATATATAGGAAGGAGTAGACTTCTACGACAATGAGTGAAGTCACTGCGAGTCACTGTTGTTCAGAGACCTAATCTGGGCGATTGAGCTTTGAAGATTATGCTCCAAGCGACTGAACTTGTTCATGAGCTAGCGGAGATTTTTGCTCTCTTGCATTTGATGTTATTCACTTTTCTCTTGCGGAACAAGTGACAGTACTTTTCCGTTTGTGGGACGCAAACGAAAAATCGCCAATTTAATGTTATCTCGCCAACATTATGGCATTGCTATCTATATTATTACTAGCTAGAACCCGTCGAATTCGACGGTCACTTTATTGACCGTATTTTTTCAAAAATCGTTGCTCTTCGATTATGCCTGTAGGTTTTTTGAATCCGCATATTTAAATGTCACCAAGGTCTTGGAGAAAATGGACAGGAACAACTGAAGAGCGATGCGGACGTGAGATGGCTTGTGACAGAAAGAAGCGTCTCTTTGTAGCGGCAAACGTCTATGGAGCTAACAAAGGAAGTGTGAATTAATAAAATCGCTATTGAAACCAAACCAACCTTAAATTAAAGAGCATGGTCGAAAACATTGGGTACCGTACAAATTTGCTGCAACAACTCCCATGGGGGTGAGATATGCCCTCTATTAGTTTTAGTTATTTCTATAAAAGCCAACAAAACACGCAGCGTAGTGCGAACAGATGGTGCAGTGCTAACGTGCTTGACTTCGGATACGGAGATCGTGGGATCGGGTCCCCTAAAGGGCGTTTTGTAATTTTTTCGATTTTTTTTTTCTATTCGTTTTTAATTAAATTAAATTATTAATTTAAGAGAAAATATTTATTACATTAAGAAGGTTTTTTTTTTTTTTTTTTTTTTTTTGAGTATTCCAATTAATAAAGTATTGAGAATGAATTTAAGAAATGCATTTATTTTTTATTTTTTTTATTTATAAAAAGGAAAATCATGCTTAAAGCTACGAATATACATAGTTTCTAATTTATAACAATTATGATTAAAAGTAGAAAAATCATGAAACCATAAGTATTTTTCACAATTAGAACAAGAAATATAAAAAGATTGATCACAATTATTTGAATTTCAATTTTGTTCACCGTCAATTATTGTTCATCACGAAAATTTTGTCAAATATTTGGCTTTTCGTCGAGATTACTTGATTTGTAAAATTCATATTTACCCAGATTTTGAATTTTTTTTTTAGATGTAAATTAATTATAATTTAGTAAAAATCATTTTGAGAAAATTTGTCATTGTCTTCAATATGTCAGTTCTTTCGACACCACTAAATTTGACAGTTGTTTAATGAAATATTTGAAATAAAAGTTAAACGTCGAATAGTTAAGTAGCAGCTGTTCATCATTCAGGATTTTTCATTCAAAAAATTGCCTGAATAAATAATACAATTGAGAGCAGACGTTTAACTCTTGCTATTAATGTCGTCGTTAAAAAAATAGTAATTAATAATTTATGTAAAACAATCATTAACAAAATTTTATCTGAATGTAACCATTAACAAAATCTTACCTAAATATAATATAAAAGTATTTCCCGTTAAATTAATAAATTGGTTAATATATATATATATATTAAATTATCCGCGCTGAAAAAAAAAAAAAAAAAAATGTTTTAATATAATTAATATTTTCTCTTAAAATAATGATTTAAATTAATTAAAAATGTCAAAAATAAATATTTCAGTTGAAATAAAAAAATAAAATACAAAACGCCCTTGCGGGGACTCGATCCCACTACCTTCGTATCCGAAGTCAAGCACGCTAGCACTCTGCACCATCTGTTCACACTACGCTGCGTGTTTTATTGGCTTTTATAGAAATAACTAAAACTAATAGAGGGCATATCTCACCCCCATGGGAGTTGTTGCAGCAAATTTGTACAGTACCCAATATTTTCGACCATGCTCTTTAATTTAAGGTTGGTTTGGTTTCAATACCGATTTTACTAATTCACACTTCCCTTGTAAGTGAGTTTGGCGAGAATTCACGCTTGGCGCTCAGATAACTAATTATGCGCGTAGCAACAGAAGACATTTTTCAGATTTATTTTGTCATGAAGCAAAATGTGCACGTGCTATTAGATAAATTTAATTTTTTATTTTGATTATTTACTTTTATAATGTACTTTTAAAATGTGTTTTTTCATGTACACGAAGCGTACAGACATGTGTATTACTAATTGCAGAAATATGTAATTTCATGCATTTTTGAGATTCATGCATTTTGAGATAGGGGTATTCTGTGTTTTTTTTTTTTCATGTACACGAAGCGTACAGACCTGCCAATTGCAGCAATATGTAATTTCATGCATTTTGAAATAGGGGTATTCTGTGATTTTTTTTTCCCTGAACGCGAAGCGCACAGACGTGCGTATTACTAATTGCAGCAATATGTAATTTCATGCATTTTTGAGATTCATGCATTTTGAGATAGGGGTATTCTGTGATTTCCTTTTTTTGGTTTTCATGTACGCGAAGCGCACAGACGTGCGTATTACTAATTGCTGCAATATGTAACTTAACCCCTTCCACTCCAGGCTAGCTGTAGTGTAAATGTCTGAAATACCAGATTATAATTTTGAAATAGTATCGTATACTTTCTTTGGACGTATGCACGTACGTCCATGGTATTAATGGCCATTAACACTAGGACGTACGCACGTACGTCCCTGGAGTGGAAGGGGTTAATGCATTTTTGAAATTCATGCATTTTGAGATAGGGGTGTTCTGTGATTTCTTTTTCTTTTTTTTTTTTTCCCGTGTACACTAGTCTAACGCTTCGTCTGACTGGTTCTCTCAGCAGATATGCAAAGAACACTGGATGATAGTTTAGAGGCCCGCCAACTACTAGTAAAAAGTGTTTTTTTTTTAGATTCATGCATTTTGAGATAGGGGTATTCTGTGTTTTTTTTTCATGTACACGAAGCGTACAGACGTGCTAATTGCAGCAATATGTAATTTAATGCATTTTGAAATAGGGTATTCTGTTATTTATTTATTTATTTATTTATTATTTTTTTTTTTGGTTTCCCTGTACGCGAAGCGCACCGACGTGCGTATTACTAATTGCAGCAATATGTAATTTCATGCATTTTTGAGATTCATGCATTTTGAGATAGAAGTATTCTGTGATTTTTTTGTTCATGTACGCGAAGCGCACAGATGTGTGTATTACTAATTGCTGCAATATGTAACTTCATGCATTTTTGAAATTCATGCATTTTGAGATAGGGGTGTTCTGTGATTTCTTTCTCTTTTTTTTTTTTTTTTTTGTGTACACTACAGAGGCTGTTCGCACATTTTTTAGACGATTTTATTTCGCAGTAAGAAAAAATCGTTTGCATGGAGAAGTTTATTTTCAAAACAGTTATATTTTTGGAAGTTTTATTTATCTTCTGATATATAGAATTTTTGTTTAGATGCAAAAATGCGCTTTTAAAAAGGCAGTGGATGGAAGGATAGGTTTCTGCTTTTTCCAAAGAGAGTTTTTAGTGAAATCGTTATGAAAAGCATTTATCAGGAGAAAAAATGGAAAAATGTCGCAACAATAGATGAATCTTGGGTCTATTTAAGTGGTTGTAATAAAAAAAGATCAATTTATTATCACAAAAGTGGAGAAAAATTTTTTTGCTACATGGCTCAGAGAATCAAAAGAAAGTTTTTCTAAAGGTTTTATAATTGTCACTGGTTTTTCATACAAGCGCAAGATAAAGGCAAAAAAAAAAGGTGACAAAAATGTCAAAATCAGCTCTAAATACTCCAAGAACATATTTTAATTCCAATTTTTAAAAATGAAATTCCAGATCTTTATCCACAATGCTATCAATCCGTTGAACTGTATCAAGACAAAACAAGCAGCCGCACATCACAATCCGCAATTGCTTTTCTAGAAAAAAAAATGGAACAAAAACGGGAATTAAAACCGTACCCTTCACTGATATTCCTGCTAAATCTCCTGATGTATCAGTGTTGGATTTTTGTGTTTTTCGACTCTTAAAATCAGCATTATCCAAACACCGACCTACAACTCTTTGTGGACTTTGGAAAGCCGTTCAAGAGGAGTAGAAAAATATACCTCTTCCGATATTGTAAAAAGCATTATTATCATAGAAATTACGATGTAGAATGATAGTTAAGAACAAGGGCTATCAAACTGAACAAATAAAACATGAAATATGAGTGAAATTGTTTCAGTACACTCCAACAAAATCGTCTAAAAAATGTGCGAACAGCCTCTGTAGTCTAACGCTTCGTCTGACTGGTTCCCTCAGCAGATATGCAAAGAAACCTGGATGATAAATTAGAGGCCCGCCAACTTCTAGTAAAAAGTGTCTGCATGTGATGTCAGTCTTCTATTTTCTGATGTCAGTCTTCTGTCAGTCTTCTTCATTGCCTGAAGAAGAAAGTTTTTTTTTGTTGTTGTTGTTTTTTAATGCAAAGGCATAATTTTGTTACATATCCTTGATATTAAGTAAAATTTCAGTTGCTTTCCAAACGATCAACTTATTTTTTAATGTGAAAAGAATACCGACTTTTAATCAATAAAAGCAGATTTCGATTTCCTGTTCATATTATTCTTCTATCATTTCTCCTCAAACAGCCAAACAGTAACAAACATAAACTTAACAAACCTAAGCGAAAGAGCTCGGTGAATAAGCGCCTAGCGTCAAACCACAGATAACTAGTTATCTGTGCGTCAAACGTGAATTCTCGCCAAACTCGCTTAGCTCTATAGACGTTTGCCGCTACAAAGAGACGCTAGTGCGACAGAAAGGAAACAAATTTCACGTCAGTTCAGCTTACTTTAACAACTCTACGCTAGATGGCGGTGAAATGATTGAAATCGTTAAAATTTGTTTTAAACTATCTTTACTGAGTAAAAAAAAAGAAGAGTACATATGGAAGTATGAATGAGCACGAATACAGTTACCAATTCTAATTGAATATTTCATGAACGACGATATTTTGGATCCAGCCATCGGCCACGGGACGTCCAGGTGAGACCTCGAGAGTGATCTTGACTGCCACGGCACCCAAAGCTGGGACCCGTCGAATTCGACGGTCACTTTATTAAATGTAAATTTCAAAAATTGTCACTCTTCGATTGTTCCTGTCCGTTTTTTAAATCCGCATATTTAATTGTCACAAAGGTCTTGGAGAAAACGGACAGGAACAATCGAAGAGGGACGCGGACGTGAGATGAGTTGTGACAGAAAGTAAACAAAAAATTTCGCGCCAGTTCAGCTTACTTTAGCAATTCTACGCTATATGGTGGTGAAATGATTGAAATCTTTAACATTTGTTTTTAACTATATGTAATATATTTATTTATACGTTAATAAATATCCTTTAGCTGCAAAATCTTTTAATTGCACTTTTCACTCCAGTGGGCACAGTGTATTCTTGTACTAACATCACAGACGGTCAGGAAATACAAAGACCTTTAAAAAAAGGTGTAACATGATAGGGTCATAGCCCATGTAACCCGGATAATAATGGTATGTAAAAGTTAGTTTATTATCTTTATTATACCTTCCAAGAACTTTCAAATATGGTGTCACATGGGGGTGTCAACTGCAAATTTCTTCGGATGCACTACCACCGCCAGGGGGCGCAATGTGTTATTGTACGAACATCACCAACGATCAGGAAATAAAAGATCTTTAAAAAAAAGGTGTAACATAATAGGGCCATAGCCCATGTAACCCGGGTAATAATGGTATGTAAAGGTAAGTTTATATTTATTTATACGATCCAAGACCTTTCAAATAAGGTGTCACACGGTAGTGTCAACTGCAAAATCTTTTATTTGGACTTTTCAGTGTGTTCTGTACGAACATCACCAACGGTTAGGAAATACCAAGACATTTAAAATAAGGTGTAACATGATAGGATCTACAACAAAATCACCTAGTTCCATTTTTCACCACCAGGGGCGCAGTATATTGTACACGAACATCACCAATCGATATGACATTTCAAGATCTTCAAAATGAGGTGATATATGTATGGGTGTAAAACGGATTTCCTCCTCAAACTAATTTCCCCCCTTTCCCTTCCTTGGAATCTATTTCCTCTCTCCTCCCCCCCCCCCCCACTTTAAAATCAAAAATTCCAAATTCGCAGAAAGTGATTTTTTAGTAATTGAGTCTAGTACCCCCATATACAATTTCTTCACCGTGAAGTATTTTGGAGCTGAGTTATGTACGCCAACGTGTGTTTAACCCCTGCCCCCCAGGGGGGGGGGGGGGACCGTTCGACTTTTTTTATTTTTTCTCTATTGATGCCACATCTACAGACCAAGATCTTTTATTAGACACCTCAATCAAATTTTTACACCTAGCCTTTCTCTCTATTTAGTGGTGACAGGCAAAACACGTTTCAAATTAATATATAGATTGCTATTTATATTCAAATCGCATATTGCATTCTTTACCAATAAACCTTTCTCTTGAAAAAAATAAACTGCATGTTCTTCAGTTGTGGGCAAATCCCAAATTTTCATCATTTTTGCAAAATAAAAATTCAGGTAGAAGAAAGAATGTTAATATATTTTACTTAGAAAAAAAAAAATGTTCTAATGTTAATAATTGGCGATTTTTCGTTTGCGGTCCCGCAAACGGAAAAGTACCCAAGTGGCTATTTTCTTGGACTGTTCCAGAACATTCGTCGAATAGTGACTTTTGCGAATCATTGGATTGCCACCCCAATATTCGTTAAAATAACAGTAGCATTAGACTGTTTCGAAAATATTTGTTGTGTTCACAGTTTTGTACAGATTTGAAAATATAAGTTAAATAAAGGTCATTCATCGACTAGAAACTGCCTGTTTCTTTATAAACTATTTTTTCACACAAGAAAGTAGATACGTTTTTCCTAACAGTATTACAGGTTTAATGTGTGTGGTATTAATGTGGATATTTATGTAAGTGATTATACAAGGCAGTGCACAAGCACTGCAATTTCTATTGAGCTTAAACTGGGTAGTTATATTTAAGGTTACCGTTGTAAATTTTATTTATAGAATTTTATGAAATTAAAATGTATAGTGCCATTTCAAGCGATACCAAGAAGAATTCCTATGTATTCCTATTCACGCAAACTATTTGATATTCATTTTTTAATGCTAAAATTTTTAAAACAGAAAAATGGCTATTTTGACACTGTTTCACAGACCCTGCTATAAACTAACATTTACCTATATTCAAGGCCGTAGCTAAGGGGAGGGGGTTTTGGGATTGAAAAAAACAATTAAAATTGTGCGGATTTCTTAAGAATTTCTTAATTATATTTCATTTAAAACACTTAGTATTAGTTACTAAAGTTTGAACCCCCTCCGAAATTATTCTCTGGTTACGGATTTGGCTATATTGAAGGCAGCTTAAATCTTTTGTAATACATACAAATAACAAATAATTTTAATGAAAATTTTAAAATAAATAATTTAAAATGTAATTAATAAGAATAATATTTTAATGTTGTTTGTGAATTACATGAGCAAAAACCAACTCAAATGCTTTGTTATTCCGATTGTACTATCGTTGGGTCTCGTCGTGTGCAAGAATCGCCAAATGCGCCAGATGGCGGGACAGTCTTTTAATGAAAAAGTTGTCACTTTCAGTTATTTGTTAAATTATTTTAGGATACAACGCTTTTAAACGTCTATATATATTAAACTTTTAATAATTCGAGTACAGTCAATTCAGATTTTTTAATTACGAAAAACACTAGAATTGAAAGTGAGTTTAAGCAGAGTTGAAAAAAATAAAGTAGAAATTCATTCAAATATGAATATAAGGTACACATACATTTTATAAATGCGCAACATGAGATACCTAAGTATCACACACTCGCATAATACACACCATTAAACAACCCTATTTATCGCAAATAACTCTCAAATTTAGCCTATATTATTCTCGGTATTTACAGACTTTTAAGAGAGTCAAGGGAATAACCCCACATTAATATGCTTTAAAAAAAATCACAGCAAAGAACGTTTGAAAACAAGTAGTTTGGAGCAGATTGATATTTGTCATCCTTGGCGAAAAGAAAAAAGAAGATCGCCAAATTATTAATATTCAACTCCTTTTAAAAATCTTTATTATTTTAAACGTATATTAACAGAGCAATTAATAATATGAAACAATATTTCGTTCAATATTTATTACGGAAATATACATCTGGCATGTATATTTTCAAATTATGTTATTGATCGCCAAATACAAAAATCGCTAAAGACGAGAGATATCAATTCTAAGCCCTTCAATAAACCTGAATCGCAAAATTCCCGAAATTCTGATTCACAATAATCAATATCACGAACATTAATTGTCAAGTTATAAAATTTTTAATGACACATTTTATAAAATTTTTAATAACTAACATATATACCATATAAGTTATGTTAATGCGTGAGCAAATGAAGGTAAGAAAACAGATGTTGCTTCGATTGCGAAAAGCTATTTTTCATAAAAAGCGTGTAAAGCATATTTCAAAATAAACTTAAATATCATCTTGTTAGATGATAATACTAATAAAGCATAAAAATTCGTTAATAAAGTGTATATGAAAGCTAGTCTCTATAGTGATAATTAGGCTTCGTGATATTTAGTCGACAGAAGATAATTTACGTAAAATTCCGTATTTCTTTATAAATTTGTCAAATAATTAAAAATAAGTAGCTCATGTAATTTTTGTTTATTTGAAAAATAAATGTCAAATACAAAAATTAATAGTAATAAATAAGATATAAGACAGTATGCTTTGTAACATATAAGCCTAACTTTATTTTCGTTTTGAATTTTATTAAACATTAAAACAAAATGCAGAAGAGGATACATAGACTTACAAGAGACGCCGAAAAGGCATTTTCAAAATTTTCTACACTTTATAAAAGAATGTTTCTCGATTAAAACCTTAAAATATCTTTCACGCATCAAAAGCGTGAATTAAATTAAAAGAGAATGAGAAGTAGAAATAGCAATATAATTCTAAAAAATAATCGATTAAAAATATTTATTATCATTCACGTGCAACAATGAGTTTGTGTTGGCAAAGTGTACATTGTTCAATAATACAACCAATTCCTGGAAGTGACGTCATAATGCGCTTTCAGAGAAGTAGTAAAATCCAGAAAATTCAGAAACTAGTAAAATTAACGCTAAATTATCCGTACTCTAAATGTAATAATTTTTTATTTAAAACTTTAAAGAGTAATTTTAAAACTGTTCTTCTTTCTAAAAACGAATTTATCGGATTTTTGGGTTTAAGGTTAAATCATTAGTTGTTTTTCACTTCAACTGATTTCTCATTCTATATTTCCTTAAGAATTTTTCTATGAAACAAAACTTTCGCTAGAATGCAAGCCATGCAAGCATTTCCCTATAGACTACAAGTATAAACATGAGAATGTTGCAGTTTTCCCTGCAATAGTCACGATTAGATTCCCCTTAAATAAAATATATAGGCCGACGCATCGTCGCCATTTTTTTGCCTCAGAAGAGGGCAGCATCCCTAGTCCAGGCAACGAAGGCCAAAATTTAACGAATAGAAAAAAAAAAAAAAAAAAAAAAAAACTAGTTCGCATAGGTGGACTCTGCTCAGTTCCCCATCATATTTATGTTCTCGTAAATTTCTAGTGCGAGACATATTATAATCATGTTAAAAGAAATGAATTTGACCAAAGCTTAATACAGTAACAGAATGAAATCCCCGCCTAATAGGCTATCCACCGTTCACTTCGATATATTTATCTTATTCTAATCTATTAATTTATTTTATTAGGGTCAATTCCGTTGTTTAGTTTTCATGCTACTATTTCCATGCAATAATCCTCAAAATTCATATTTATGTGAAAGATTTACAATTTCGCTATGTTGATAAAATCGTAAATTACGAATAATTTACGAAATTTTCCTATTAGAATATTTGTGTTCAATCATGTTCAAACAAATATCATAAATGTAATTTTCAAGTTGTCTAATGTATTTAAGATCCTCAAAATGGAAGTTTATGCTCAATTTTGCCTTATTCTGACATGTTAAGTAAATCGTAAATTCCAAATAACTTACAAATTTTTTAAATTGAAAAAAATCATACTCTATGATATTCATGCCAGTATCCTAAATAATATTTTGAAAGTGGTCTGACACCTTTACGATGAAAATATCCCTCGAGATTGACGCTTGTGTGAAATTTTGCCCTATTCTGCCATGTTAAGAAATTCGTAAATTTCTAATAACTTACGAAATTTTTATATTGGAAAATTCATAGTCAGTGATATTCATGCCGGTGTTCTAAATAATATTTCAAAAGTAGTCTGACATCTTTACGATGAAAATATCTCTCAAAATTGACGTTTATGGGAAATTTTGCCCTATGCTGCCATGTTAAGAAATTCGTAAATTTTCAATAACTTGCAAAATTTTCGAAGTAGCATATTTATAGTTGCTGATGTTCATTCTGGCATCAAAACTGATATTTTAAAACTGGTCTGACATTTTTACAGTAAAAAGTTTCCATTTAATGCACGTTTAAGTGAATTTTTGTCCTATTCTCCCATGTTAAGAAAATCGTAAATTTCTAATAACTTACGAAGTTTTTTAATTCGAATGTTGCAAATGAATAGGGTTCTTGCCAGTGTCGAAAGTAATATTTTAAAACTGATTTGACCTCTCTGCGATCGTTTGTTCGTGAGATATCGTGTACACAGACTAACAAACTAACGGACTAACACTAACACACTAACACACTAACAGACACCCTACAGACAGACACCATACAAATTTTGTCATTTTCGGATTCCTCACACCTGAAAACGTGTAAAAAAGTAAAAAAAACGAGGTCGAAAATTTTCACGATTACCTAAGTTCCCCATACCTATAGTATGATGGGGAACTAAAAAAAAAAAATCGTGTAGTTTTGAAATTTTGCATATTCATAGCCGAGAGGGTCCTGAACAACATACTAAAAGTCCCCGCCCGTGATAGGTGAGCGGGGGGCAGGGGGGCATTTAAGGGGGGCACTTTTCAGTTTTTATTAAATATCTTAAAAACTTTCACATTTAGAGAAAAAATGTCTACTATAAAATTAATTTACGTAAAATTTCCTACAAAAATGTACATTACATTTTGTTTGTATGATCAATAGTTTAGAAGATATAGTGGCATGAAATAACACATTTTCTTGAAAAATTCTTTTTTGCAATAGTAAAATCAACTAAATTGTGCAATCAAAAGGGTTCTTGTCAAATATTTTCTAATGTACAAAACAAATATACACATAGGGAATATGCAAGGATAATACAGCATGTTTTGTAAGTTTTAAGCAATTTTAATGCCAGTAGGCGCAAGTGGCGGTTTGAGTAAAAATCCAGATAACGAAGACCCAAAAACCGATCAACATAAAAAAAAAAAAAAAAAAAAAAAAAAACTCATGTAGCTTTGAAATTGAGCACAGTTATAAAGTTAAGTGTCCCGAACAACATACTAAAAGTTCCCAATCATGGGGGGTGAGCGGGGGACAGGGGGCATTTAAAGGGGCACATTTCAGCTTTTATTACGTATCTTGAAAACTATCGCATTTAGAGAAAAAAAGTCAATTGCAAAATTAATCTACGTGAAATTTCCTACAAAAATGCGCATTACATTTTGTTTGTATGATCAATGGTTTAGAAGATATAGGGGAACGAAATAACACATTTTCTTGAAAAATTCTTTTTTGCAATAGTAAAATCAACTAAAATGTGTAATTAAATGGGTTCTGGTTAAATATTTTCTAATGCACTAAACAAATATATGCATAGGGTATATGTAAGGATAATACAGCATGTTTTGTACATTTTAAATAATTTTAAGGTTAGTAGGCACAAGTTGTGCTTTAGGTAAAATTGCTTTTTAATCCCTAACTTAAAAAAGGGGTGTTATAAATTTGAAGCCTTTGTTTGAGAAACATATCTGACATATCCTCGTCTCGAGGAAAGTCAGATGTTCCTGGAAACTGTTCGAACGATTTTGATATGTATTTATGGTTTAAGGACTTTTTAAATGACCAATCAAATTGTATTTTATTCATCTTCAGGAAAATTAATGTTCACAATTAGCCTTCACACCTCTCGTTACAAAACTACGGCAGATACTTTCTAGGAAATGGCTGTAACGGTTTTGATAAAAACTCAGCTTTGAGGGTTTTTTAAGATGATAAACCCATATGATTTACTCTCATATTCACGAAAGTTAGATTTCACTGTTATCCTTCATTTCTGATGCGGCAATGTATGGAAGATACATGGTTTTCGTGGAAACTATTTGAATGATTTTCATAAAAATTTAAATTTAGCGAATTTTTTAGTTTACAATTAATTTGTAAGCACAAAAGATGACTTTAGTTGAATCTTTAGAACAAACGATTACTCTTTGAATATTTAGCGTTTACCGACCCTAACAGCACAGTTAGGCTTAATTTATCCACAGTACATCTTAAGGACATGTATGGGATGTATTTTCATCCAGAAGACATCTTGAAGATATCCTGGGGAGGCGATGTGCTGTCTGGGGATAATCGCGCTTCCTCTGTATTATTCTTCAGAAATATTAATCGCCATTGCTCTGGAGCAATACAGAAATCTTGTCTTTTAGGAAGGTTATTAGGATGTCTATTAGGAAGGTCTTTTAGAGGTTAGAAATCTATAGCAGAAATCTTGTCTTTTAGGAAACTACTTGAACTATTTTGATAACAAATTACAGTTAGAGATTTGATAGGATAATTGGATTTCAATTTGTCTTATCACCAGGAAAGGCCAGAGGTAAACAAATAATAAATATAATTACCTGAAAACAAATCCCTGTATGATTTTTACAGTGAGTACAAATTTTTTACAGGGTGACAGAGTGAACTCGCGGTCATCCAAGTACTAAGTACAATATTAATAGAAAAATATCAAATTAATAGACAAGGCATTACGATCCCGAATTAAATTCCGATTAACATTAAAATGTCTCCTTTCTTTCATTGCTACTGAACTAATGCTTTCACTCAGACCTTTCACTTCGCTTCGTAATCATTTGCTGTGTTTCACCTTAAATACGTTTGTTCACTATACAAAGCTACATCGTTCAAACGATTACTACAAAAACTGGTAGATTTATTAAACAGGACAAAATCTAGTTAACGTTCTTTTAGGTCGATAATAATACTCCAAACAATACTCACCACGATAATAATATTCTAAATCGAAACAAATTTGAACAGTGAATTTATCTTATAAATATCTTGGATGAGTTCGTTAACCAAATTGTTCTGCCTTTTTCTTTTCAAGTGGAGAGGCCAGTTGAAAATTTCAAATCCACATTGAAAAAAGCGTGTTTGACCGAATTTGCTTGATTTTTGATGTATATATAGACCATATACGGTGTCAACCAAGATTATTTGTGAAATGTATTCGCCATTTTCAACAAAGTGGCGTATTTTTTAAATTAAGCAATGCGACTTGAAATCAGGCTACCACATGAAAATTTAATATTACGATTACTTCCGAAAAAATACTCCAAATTGAACCAAATATGGACAGTGAACTTATCTTATAAATATCTTGAATGAGTTCGTTAATCAAATTGTTCCGCCATTTTAAACAAAGTGTGGATATCATAAACTAACTTGAAATCAGGCTACCACTTGAAAATCATGATGAGTTTTAGTTCCCCATCATACTATAGGTATGGGGAACTTAGGTAATCGTGAAAAATTTCGACCTCGGTTTTTTGACTTTTTTATACGCTTTCAGGTGTGAGGAATCCGAAAATGACAAAATTTGTATGGTGCCTGTCTGTACGGTGTCCGTTAGTGTGTCAGTCCGTTAGTGTGTTAGTCCGTTAGTTTGTTAGTCTGTTTAGACGATATCTCACGAACAAATGATCGCAGAGAGGTCAGAACAGTTTTAAAATATTACTTTCGATACTGGCAAGAACCCTATTCATTTGCAACATTCGAATTAAAAAACTTCGTAAGTTATTAGAAATTTTACGATTTTCTTAACATGGAAGAATAGGACAAAATTTCACTTAAACGTGCATTAAATGGAAACTTTTTACTGTAAAAATGTCGGACCAGTTTTAAAATATCAGTTTTCATGCCGGAATGAACATCAGTAACTATAAATATGCTACTTTGAAAATTTTGCAAGTTATTGGAAATTTACGAATTTCTTAACATGGCAGTATAGGGCAAAATTTCACATAAACGTCAAATTTGAGCGATATTTTTCTCGTAAAGATGTCAGACTACTTTTGAAATATTATTTAAAACACTGGCATGAATATTAATGACTATGAATTTTCCAATATAAAAATTTCGTAAGTTATTGGAAATTTACGAATTTCTTAACATGGCAGAATAGAGCGAAATTTCACATAAACGTCAATCTTGAGGGATATTTTCATCCTAAAGATGTCAAACCACTTTCGAAATATTATTTAGGATACTGGCATGAATATCATAGACTATGATTTTTCCAATTTAAAAATTTCGTAAGTTATTTGGAATTTACGATTTACTTAACATGTCAGAATAAGGCAAAATTGAGCATAAACTTCCATTTTGATGATCCTAAATACATTAGACAACTTCAAAATTACATTTATTTTATTTGTTTGAACATGATTGAATACAAATATTCTAATAGGAAAATTTCGTAAATTATTCGTAATTTACGATTTTATCAACATAGCGAAATTGTAAATTTTTCATATAAATATGAATTTTGAGGATTATTGCATTGGAAACAGTAGCATGAAAACTAAACAACGGAATCGACCCTGATAAAATAAATTAATAGATTAGAATAAGCTAAATATATCGAAGTGAACGGTGGATAGCCTATTAGGAGGGGATTTCATTCTGTCACTGTGTCAAGTGTTTGGTCAAATTCATTTCTTTTAACATGATTGTAATATGTCTCGCACTAGAAATTTGTGAGAACATAAATATGATGGGGAACTGAGCAGAGTCCACCTATGCCAACTAGTTTAAGTACGGATTCAATCTAACAAAAGTTAGACAGTGAACCTATCATACAAATATCTTGGATGAGTTCCCTAGCACGGGTCGGTAAGTAATTTTAGGTGGGGTCCAGATAGTTAAAAAAAATTTTATTGGGTTCCAGAAAAAAAAAATAATAATAAAGTAAATAAACAAATAAACTCGTATTTCTTATTAACTTTTTATTTTAATTTTCACTTTCAAAATATTGCGAAATACATGAGATAGGCATATTTGTATTAAAAAATTAATGGGAAAAATTACGTTTGCGGTTTTGAGCTAGTTTTTACTTTCTTCTATATTTAACAGAAGGAAATATTGGATTGGTAAAAAATTTCGACTTCCGGTTTTCTACCAATCCGTTGAAAATTTTTGTGGTACCAACGGACCACTGTTAATTTCGCCCCCTAGAAAATATACATACCAGATGTATATTTTTGTAGTATATAATGTATAAATATTGGGGTTCTAGTGAAGAATGAGCGACGGTCGTCAAATGGGCTATAAGCGCACGAAATTTGGTGGTATTTTTTTCCCCAATAATTCGCGCACCAGAAAAACCACATTATATTCAGTTGGTATCATTGAAATTTTAAACTGGCCAAAGCTGTCGTTCATTCTTCATTACTCTCAAATGTTGCTTAGTATTACTGATTACTCTAAAGTTATTAAAATAACGATGATTTTTGGAGGAATTAAATATGGTCACTAGATAATTTGGCGATCTTTTTTTTCTTTTTCGTCAAGGACGACAGCTATCAAATCTGTTCCCGAGAAACGTCCTTGTTTATTCGATATCAAATTACAAATTTCGAAATAACTTGAAAATCAAAAACATCACACAAAAATACTAAAAAAAAGTTTTATCGCACAATTCAATAACTGCCAAAGACGACAAATATCAAAGCACTCAGTAGAAAAAATTAAAAATAAAAATAAATAAATAAAATAAATATATGATCTCATGATATCTATGCATGAATTCCGTGTAACAGAAGTACCCACTAGTACGCACGTACGTATCATCCATGCATATTAAAGTTAAAGAAACCCCACTAGATACTGATTCATTAATAAGCATGAATCTATCTGAAAATTGTAGAAATTCTATGTCGCAGTGATCACTAAGACGCATGATAACCGCCGAAGAACACGCCAATCAGAAGGCGAGTTGTGTCATAAACTGATTACACACAAGAGGAGAATTAAATTGCAAAATACACTACTCTGAAAAAAAAAAAAATCGAGATCTGATACTATTCTTGCAGATTCTTATGTAAAAATGACCTTCTGAATCCGAATATGACCACCACTTTCCCCAATCACCCATCGTTTCTAGATACACCCCCTTCCTCATTTTTATCATTGTTTGAATTGTATACCCATCAATTTGATTTCTAGAGGAACGATGATTATTTTAACCGTTAAATGTCTTCTGCCCTGAAGAGCTACAGAGGTAGAAAGCTCTAAAACACGAACATTTGTAGTAAGGAGGAAATTTGAGGGAATTTGTGCCCAGAAAAAAAAAAGAGAATCAATAAAAACAATCAATTTCTTTTTTTTTCGCAATAATTCTGGGAATAACTTCAGTATATCCCCACAACGATGTTTTGCGATGTTTTGTTGGCGATTATGGCTAAATCATAAATCTAAAAATCCTAAATGATAAAACCATAATCATAATCTAAATCATAAAATCATAAATCCAAAATAACTAACATATAGGCTGCCATATTATATCGCACAGTCCAGAACGACATCGTTATCGTTCAAAACGGCGCCAAAGAAAAGTCGTCAAATTCAGCTGTGGTGATATGATATACTGAAGTTATAGTACCTATTTCTGTTACTTTTTGCATATTGCAGCTTCCAGTTTGCAATTTTCTTACCAAAACAGCCCAAATAATAAAAATTATACAGTGAATTTTTTTCAAAATGCTGGAGAGTGGAGTAAAGTCTTAAAGCCCTCGCAGGAAAGTTTGACTGATTCACTGTACGGCGTTTGCTTTCAATAACTCTCACGCTAAATATTTTGGGCAGTAAAACATGAACAGTAAAATATCTTCCTTTGACACGTGTTAGAGACTTTACTCCACTCACCAACATTTTGAAAAAATTTTCACTGTATAATTTTTATTGTTTGGGATGTTTTGGTAAGAAAATGGCAAACTGGAAGCTGGAATACGTAAAAAATAAGTGAAATATTGCGAAAAAAAAAAAAAAAAAGAAAGAAAAGAAACAGAAGTTGATTGTATTTATTGATTTTCTATAGTTTACTGGGTACAAATCCCCTCAAATTTCCTCCTTACTACAGTTGTTCGTGTTTTAGAAATTTCTACCTCTGTAGCTTCTCAGGTCAGAAGACATTTAACGATTAAAGTAATAATCATCGTTCCTCTCCAAATCAAACTGATGGGTATAAAATTACCAAACAATGATAAAAATGAAGGAGGGGATATATATAGAAAACGGTGGGTGATTGGGCAAAATGGTGGTCATATTCGGATTCAGGAGGTCATTTCATGGAACAACTTCAGTATAACCCCACAACGATATTTGGCGATTTTTTGTTAGCGATTATGGCTAAATCATAAATCTAAAAATCATAATCTAAATTATAAATCATGAAACATAAAATCATAAATCCAAAATAAACAACATGTAGGCTGCCATATTATATCGCAAACAGTCCAGAACGACATCGTTATCGTTCAAAACGGCGCCAAAGAATAATCGCCAAATTCAGTTGTGGGGTTATACTGAAAAGTTATACATATTTGACATAAGATTATGCTGAAATGGTGTTAGAGAAAATTTTCATACCGAGCAGCGATATTTAATCCCGATGTTAAAGTTACTATATGAAATCAGTTAGATTTTTCTTTGGCGCCGATTTGATCGATAACGATGTCGTTCTGGATTGTTTGCGATATAATATGGCAGCCTGCATGCTATTTACTTTGGATTTATGATTTATGATTTAGCTTATGATTTTATCATTTATGATTTTAGATTTATGATTTAGCCATAATCGCCAAAAAAAAAAAAAAAATCGCCAAATTCAGCTGAGGAGAAATACTATAGTTGTTCCAAAAATAAATTTAAATACCATTTTATTACAAAATAGTAATTAAAAAATATATATATTAAATGCGTAATCTTAGGTTAGTTATATGAGCAGAAACTGGCCTCTATATTGAAAATTAGGCTTAAACGATTTTTAATTCACAGGTGTAAGTAAAATGTCGTATTTATTTAGAAATTTGACAAACAATAATAATAATAAAAGCTAATTTTTATTTTTATTTATTTCAAAAGTAAATGGCAAATGCAAAATAATAATAATAATAAATACGATGTACATGTTGGATCATTGAATCTTCATTTTATTCCTTTTTATCTTGAATTTTATTAAATATCGAAAGAAAATGATATAAAAACTTACAAGAGGCACCGCAACGACATTATCTATATTTTCTTTGCTTTATAATTATAATAAAGAATTATTCCTGAATTAAATTATATCTTTCACAAAAGGACTGAATTAAATTAAAAGAGAATGGTAAGTAGAAGTAGCAACAGAATTCTAAAAATTAATCGATTAGAAATATTTATTATCATTTACCTGCAACAATGAGTTTGTGCTGGCCAAGTATACATTGTTCAATGCAACCAGTACTGAAACTGACGTCATAACGAACTTTCAGATTAGTGTTGATGTAGTACAATTAACTCTAACACTGTTTACAGACAGGCAGATATTATCTTATATAGTATATATAAACATTCCTATTGGTATCATGATTAGAATATAAATTTTGGATTTTCTTTATTCACACACAAAAATAAACCTCATTCTCGGAATCACTGGACAGACACTAAAATCTGTTATTCTAGCAAAATTCGGCCAGAAATCCTTGAATGATTAAAAAAAAGTAAGAAGTTATGTAAATGAATGAAATTTCAAAAATTTCGTTTATTACATTAGATAATAACCATATTTAATTTAAGTTTTAATTAGTTTTTGCAAACTTTTACATGTCTCTCTATCTCTCTCTCTTTTTTTTAAAGACTTTCTTTTATTAAAGGCTTTTTTCCAGCTTACATTCTCTGTCAATCTGGGTTAAAAACGGAAAATAAATCAGAATATGAGACCTATCATTACAAATTCGGTAACAAATTAAAGGGGCAATTTTTCTGAATCCAGGGGTGCAAACAGTTTTTCGACCGACAGGACAATTAGATTTTTTAAAATTAACTAAAGTATGAAATTTAGGCGACAACAAAAAAGTTAAATTTTTATTAGGAATTTCTAACACACGTGATCAATAGGTAATGTAAGATTAATTTTTCTTTTTTTATTATTTTTTTAGCTTAAATTCCCTGTTTAACCGTGGGATGTCATATTCTACGTCTGCATTATTTGTTATTCAACAGTTCTTTTCCTAAACATTCGATATGCTCAGATATACTTTTTAGAATAATTTAATAGAATATAGTATCACTGTATTTTCTACAGCAAAACAGGTGTGCTTTATCTTAAAGTAATTTCAATATCTATGCAAGAGCATGTTTTTGCATGGTGTTGAAAATACTGGTGCTTTAAGTACTTCTACTCGGGCAAACATTACTTCAGTTAATTCAAGGTTAATTTATTTCCGTTATCGTATCATTAAGCTGTTTCATTTAATCTTGCATAGTTTACGTATTTTAGTATCAAAAATCCTAATATCTATTATATTAGAATTTTCCTGTAAATTCGGCACTTGTTAACATTATAAAATTTCTAAAAAAAAAAGTTTTTTTTTCTGCATTATACATATATTTTTTATTTAAGCTTGTAGATTTACGCAGGGTTGGAAAGCCAAAATGTCATAGATTAATTATAAAATAAAAACTTAAATAAAAAACATTTTTTAACATTAGACGCTTTTTATTGTGGAGTCCTAAAACGCATAAAATAAGTTCATTCTTGAAAAGACATGCTATAAAGAAATGTAAGTTTCAACAATAAGAAAAATATGGAGAAAAATATAACTAACTTTGGCAAGAGATGAAAATTTTTTAATATTCAAAATATTTTTAAAAGCATTCGAGACCAATATTCATAGTTTTTGTATCAGTATTCGTTAAATCATAAATGTCAAAGGTCTCGAAAGCTTTTTAAATATTTTGAATATTTAAAAATTTACCTCAAAGGAGGATATTTTACTGTTCATGTTTTACTGCCCAAAACATTTAACGTGGGAGTTATTGAAAGCAAACGTCGTACAGTGAATCAGAACTTTACTCCACTCAGCAACATTTTGAAAAAAATTTCACTGTATAATTTTTATTTGAGGTGTTTTGGTAAGAAAATTGCAAACTGGAAGCTGGAATATGTAAAAACTAAGAGAAATATTGCGAAAAAAAAAGAAAGAAACAAACAAATCTGATTGTTTTTATTGATTTTTCTTTTGTTTTCTGGGTAAAAAATCCCTTCCAATTTCCTCCTTACTACAAATGTTCGTGTTTTAGAACTTTCTACCTCTGTAGTTCCTCAGGTCAGAAGACATTTAACGGTTAAAATAATCATCGTTCCTCTCCAAATCAAACTGATGGGTATACAATTACCAAACAATGATAAAAATGAGGGAGGGGGTGTATCTAGAAACGGTAAGTTATTGTGCAAAATGGTGGTCATATTCGTATTTAGGAGTGAAATATCTATATTTTTCTTTAAACTTTTCTTATTGCTGAAGCTTTTATTTTTTTTATAGCAAGTTTTTGAAAGGATGAATTTTTATTTTATGCTTTTTAGGGCTAAACAATGAAAAGCTTCTAGTATTTTTTCTAACTTAAAGTTTTACTTTCTGCGTATTAGTAACATAAAAAAGTTTCTTAAAAAAAGATAAAAATTTCTTAGGATAGTGTGTAGAAAATGAGACTTTCTTTTATCAATTGAAACCTTTTCTATTAATAGTCAGCAAAAGTCAACACACTGGACCTTCGAGGATCGAACTCTTGACCAGTGCGTTATCAACATGGTGCTCTAACAAACTGAGCCAACGAGCGACGAAAAGAGCTGCTGACGTTTACTTTAAAGTAGAGGCGCCTTGTTTTTTAGCGTGATGCTAGGATGCGATGACAAAATCCAATTTCAATAAAAGGCTTCTAAAAAATTCCTTTATGAAAACCATTTTGAAGAAGAAATTTTTTTCTTTGAATTCTTACAAAAATAAATGTTTTCTTATCGAAGAATTTCCCTCGATCACATAACATATGACGCGACCGCAAAAGATGAAGGTATCAGATTACACCCTCATGTTGAGGACATTCACTGTAATGACAAGTCCCATTGGTGGAGTAATCTATATAAAGTATATGTGGAAACCGATGTATATGGAGACCGAATTTCTAAATTTTCAAAAATTGATATTGAGGTATTATTTGTGTTTGCTATATTTTAAAAGCAATAAGTCCTACAGATATTGTTATTATTATTTTGTTTGTTTCAATTATGAAGATTTATTAGAAATCCCTTTCTGCCAACCCCCCCCCCCCCTCTCTCTCTATTTGGGGACTGAATTTCTAAAATTCCAGAAATTGCTTTTTAAGCATTTGTGTTTGCTATATTTAAAAGCAAAAACCTTACGGATATCTTTTTTTTTTTTTTCGAGATATGAAGATGTGAAATTACGTTTTGCTCCCTCCTTCCCTTTGGAGACCGAATTTTTAAAATTCCAGAATCTGGTTTTTAGGTATTTGTGTTATCCGTGAAATTTTTTCTTTAAAATATAGCTTTTTTTTTTTTTTTTTTTTATTATTGCAATATGAAAATTTTGTGAAATTACGGTTTGCTCCTCCCTCCTCTTGGGGATCGAATTCTATAAAATAGCTTCTTAATTGGTGTTTCATCACAGAATGGATGTTTTCATCAAGTTTCATGCTTATAGCAAGGAAAGGTATCCTTAAAGCACATACTCAAAATAATCTAAAAAACATTATGCTGGACTACTTACTTTCATAATGTAAGATCAGTCGAATTTAACGGCGGAATCTCAGTAGATAATCCTTTAAAAAAAATAAATATTTTCGAGTATTTGGCGCGTAATACCCAAAGACAGCTTACAATTTGGCTAACAAAATACTTTCTCACCAAATGCAATTAATTTTAATAAATTTAAAAATAGTTTGCTAAACAAATGCTTGCAGAATAGTTAATGAATAACTTTAAAATTATCCGATAAAATAATAGATTACTTTATATATAATCTTCTATAATTTACTGGGGTGACATGTGGTTGAAAGTATTTAATTTCACTTCTTAAAAATGTTTTTTATCCTATGATTAACAAATGTTTAAGTCACATCCGCTTAAGTTATACGTATATTTAGTAGTTTATTTTATTTAAAAAAATCTTTTTCTAATGGTGGCTAATGCACGTAAAGACAGTCATGGCCGCGATGTCCTCTATGTTCCCATCCAAATTGTACTTCTGGAGATCACTGAAGCGGGGAAGCCATCTCTTCCATGGGGGATCAGAATTGTTATAGCATGTCTCTGGACCATCCTTAGGGGGCGTATCCCAGACCATCGCCAATTAAACATGGTGCAGTAATAGTGCGATGTTATCCAATAAACAAACCAACCAAAAAAATCTTTTGTTGATTTCTGCAGATTGCAAATTCCAAGTATTAATTTATAATTTTAGTTAACTTTTAAGATATAATTTTAAAATTCGAAAAAAAAAAAAAAAATATATATATATATATATACAGACACGACATTATTTCCTTATTTAAAACATGAAAATCTGACATTGACAGATTTTAATTTAGTGCCAGAGGCCTACTGCTAAACTTGTTAATATCGACAAATTCTTCTTCAGTTAATTCGTGACGATCTAAATTCCATGATAAAGTTTTCATTAAATCAAACCAATGTGTTTCAGCTGCAGATACTGTAACAAATAACGTTGGAAGTCCCAAACTGTCTTATAGCCGCAAAACAACGTTTTTTCTCTTTTTCCCAATGAGGGGGAGGTGTGCCTTGGGGGGACCTATGTCAAAGTTGGGCCTGGGACGGGGGACTCATGTCAAAGTTGGGCCTTGGGGGGACTCATGTCAAAGTTGTACCTTGGGGGGGACTCATGTCAAAGTTGGGCCTGGGGGGACTCGTGTCAAAGTTGGGCCTTGGGGGGACTTCATTCAATAAATCCCTATTCAATAAACCGACTGAAATAGGCCCTTAGCACTATTAAGAGTGACGTATAAAAATTCGACAACGCTGGGCCTTGGGGGGACTCATGTCAAAGTTGTACCTTGGGGGGGACTCATGTCAAAGTTGGGCCTGGGGGGGACTCATGTCAAAGTTGGGCCTTGGGGGGGACTTCATTCAATAAATCCCCATTCAATAAACCGACTGAAATAGGCTCTTAGCACTATTAAGAGTGACGTATAAAAATTCGACAACGCTGGGCCTTGGGGGGACTCATGTCAAAGTTGTACCTTGGGGGGGGGACTCATGTCAAAGTTGGGCCTGGGGGGGACTCATGTCAAAGTTGTGCCTTGGGGGGACTTCATTCAATAAATCCCCATTCAATAAACCGACTGAAATAGGCCCTTAGCACTATTAAGAGTGACGTATAGAAATTCGACAACGCTGTACCGACTGAAATAGGCCTCTAGCACTAAAATGAAAATTATTTTTTAGTTGAAAATAACGATTTTAGAAATTGACACGCCGAGTGTTATTAAGATATAATTCGGAAATCCTGTTCAGTTTGCATTTGGAGCTCAAATTGTAGACAGTTTTCAAATGTTTTTCCCTTACAGGTAAGGAAATAAATAGTTTTTTCAGTTTTCTCAAAAAGTGGTTTTAAGGACTCGAGTCCTTTCTGCACGGTTCGTTGGTTGGTTGGGATCAACGTCGCATTATGGGTAATTCCTTTCTACACGCAACGATTCAAATATTTCTCCCTTTTCTTTTCTCTAACTCTTATTTTGATAAAACCACACAGCAGGATTGACTTTCCGGACAAAAAGTAAATGTACTTATTTATTCTCGTTATTTTTATTATCATTCGTCACTTGTGTACGAGTTCTAAAGCGAGTTCTAATGGATTTATTATTTTTTTTTTATGAGGTCTTTATGTTAAGGTGTAGAAAAGTAATTTTGGTTACCCTTTTTCTCTTGTCATTCGTCGGAGACTTTGGAACAGTTGTTCTTTCCCTCGCTTTCCCAAGATGGGAACATTTTGACCCCGTTTTAAAGTTGAAATTTAGTTAAGTCCGCCTCATTCAAAAAGTGCTCTAATTCGCCAGATAGCAAACGTAACCAGTGGAATGTTGCAACTTCTAAACGATACAAAAAAGCGCGGTGCTGGTGATTATCGCCAAACGTGCCAAGCGGCACCTGAAAGTGATTTTTATGCAGTAACGCCTTGATCTTGGGAAAGCGAGGGTTAAAATATTGTAATACTTTAGAACCGTGTGTGTTGAAGAATAATTATCACAAAAGTGCAAATTTTGGAAAAAAAATTCATTGCCTTTAAATCCAAGCAGTACCAGCAAAGGATCAAAATTGTGACAGTACGTCTCAGCACTACCCTTAGAGATAAGCATTGACTACATATTAGTATAGACCCCGGACAAGTAAGCTATATGTTCCTGAACATCACATTCCCACCAATCCACCAGCTAAACCGTTTTTTCTACTGTCAAACTGACATTCCACCTTCCACCAAAGTAGGTTTCCTCCACCTACCCCTGTCACAGAATTTCAGTGCTGTATGCTTTTCAGTTTAACAGTGATACGTTAGAGTCTTTTCAGCACTTTATATTATATTCTTCTTGTAATTTCATAATATGAGACTTTTCTTTGGAGTTTTGGTAGTGCCAGGAACAAACCATTTAAAACATGCAAAATCCAAATCGTTAAAAGAAGGCGCCCTTTCACCTGAAAACTGAATTGGAACGTAGAATCACGTGGAATTTTTTCCATTGACAGTACAGGTACAGCGTCTATAATAAACAGTGTGGAAAACGGTATAAAATTGAATAAAATTGTACTAAAAAAATTAAGCCTGTCACCAGATGTCATTGTAATCGAAGCTAGTTTCACGACAACAAAACCGAGACTCCCTATTGGTTAATTATATGATGCTTAGATCACGTGATTAAACGGACGAAACTGGGAAAAGCCAATCAGGTCTTCGATTTGAGCAATAGCTTCGATTACAGCGACATCTGGGTAAGCTTAATTTTTGTAGCATCATTTTAAAAACACGGCTATAGGCGATTGCCACACTGTTTATTCCAGACGCTGTAGTACAGGGTATCGACCTGTAAGTTAATGGAGATAAGTCCCAGACTATCGTCAATTGTTTAATGTGTAACTATAGTGCGAAGTTAACATCCACTCAATCACAACCAATAGTTGCATTCAAAGTTTTTTTTTATATCAAAAATTGTTATATATAGTAGTTGTAAGTCAGGTGCATGCATGTACCACGGAGTAGAAAGAATAGGAGGGGAAAGTCCAATGGTGCCCAGCCTTTGAAAGTGGAAGACGATATTTTTGTAAATATTGAGGGCACTGTAGTCTACTTTCTCCCGGTTTTCCTTGACAGGAATTTTCGGTTTTCGACTGCTTTTGCTACAAAATAAACTATTATTATTACTAAAAGATATTTATATCAACACAATTTTATCGTTTTCTCTTTCTACTTTTTTTTCTTTCTTGCTTATATGTTATGATCTTTTCTTTTCCTTTATTTATCAAACTCCAAGCCCTTTTTAATTTTTTGCCAAATAGTGTATATGTTTTCTATAAAAATTAAAAATAAAGTTTTTTTTTTTTTTTTTTTTTTTTCTTTTTCCTTTTTCTAGTCGTGTTGGTTTTAAGCATCTGCAACTTTCTTTCATTTTAATTGTTTCTGTATTTGGATTATTATTATTTTAATTCTTGCTGTATTTGACTTAAGGATTTTTTTTCAAACTCTAATATATATATATTATATTAATAAATGCTCATACAATATCGCAATTATTCGTAATGTGTGAAACTGGATAATAAATCAATAAATATTTTTCAAAATTGTTTAGATTTTCTTTCTTTCATCAAAAATATGTTATCTTAAAATAGATTAAAAAGATTTTTTAATTTATGTCTTTTCTTGTAACATTGAAAGCAGTGTTGGCAGGTTTTTGACGCATAACAGTTTTTGACAGTTTAAACCATAGTTTAAACTGTTATGTCAAAAACCCTGTGTCAAAAACCTCAAATTTTACACTTCTTAATATATTTTAACAATGAAGTAATCATATTTAGAGAAACGAAATAATGTAGTCTTAAAAAGAGTGGTTAATTTATAAGTTTCTCATGGTTAAAAACTAGTATGTTGTGGCCACCACGAGACTTTCTTCTATCTTTTCCTATACAAATTCACTCAGTAACAATAATAATAAAAAAAAAAAAAAAAGTATAGAATTAAGGGGAGAGGGGAAAAAAAAAAAAGTGGGAATTATCAAATTTTCACATTTTACCCAAAATTTTGTCAAAGTCCCACTTTTTTTTTTTTTTTTTTTTTTTTTTTTTTTTTCCCTCTCCCCTTAATTCTATCAAACTTCACGGTTTCCGTGTTCTGACAAACTTAAACAAATTTTTGCATTTTTCCCCCAATTTTGTCAAAGTCCCACGGTTTCCGTGTTTTGACAAACTTAGAATAATTTTCACATTTTACCCAAAATTTTGTCAAAGTTTGTCAAAACACGGAAACCGTGGGACTTTGACAAAATTAGGGGGGAAAAGCAAAAATTAGTTTAAGTTTGTCAGAACACGGAAACCGTGGGAGTTTGATAAAATTAAGGAGAGAGAAAAAAAAAAAAAAATTTCTAAGTTTTTTTTCGTAAAAAGTAAAAAAAAATCGATAACTTTGTTTTAAATTATCACAGATTTATAGTTCAACCATTCGTTTTAAAGGTACTGACGAGACCTTTCGAAAGATACCCATCTCGAAAATTTTTGCCGTATATTACCCTGTTAAAAATTTAGAAAAAGCGGGATGGCAACGCAACCTGTAAGACGATTTTTACCAAAAGTTGATAGGCACTAATTTATGTCAAGGTGCAACTACATACCAATTTGTATGAAATTCTGTGCAGTAGTTCCAGAGATACAGTTGCCACAAAATTTTGTCACACACACACACACACAGACAGACAGACAGACAGACATTTTCTAAAAATGTTAAAATCGTGTTCTACAGCTCTCAAAACGTGTAAATCCATCAAAAACCCGAAATCGAAAATTTTTACGAATCCAATACTTTCTTCTATTGAAGATAGAAGAAAGTAATAATTTTTAGAAGAGTATTACCTGTTTCCTATGAATGTCAATGATTTCTGCTTAAGTACAAAAAATTCATATTTATTACACTTACAAAATACAATAGAAATTTGTATGTTCTAAGGTGAACTACTTATTGCACTAAGTTATCAAAAATTTTACTAAGAACTCTATTAAAATATTAAATATAATTAAAAGGTGCCAGTGTCATAAGTATTCTAATCCCAATGAATAAAATTACTGTGCAATATTGCATCATATCTTTTCATTTTAAGTTATAATCAATATCGGTAGCATGTTTTAATGCTGTACAATTAAAACTTTTTGAGGTGTTGCATGATTAGTTGAACTAAATTTTTAATATGAATCCCATAATGCAAATTTTAATTGTTTTTAATTAAGAAGATAATGTACAGTACAATTCTCTTTTGTGAATTAATGTCTTAAAGGTATGAAAATTTAGATTTATATGCATTAATATGTAATATTAAATACTTTAAAATGCAATATTAAATAATTCATTAAAATTTCTCAAACTGTATTTAAATAAAAACATTTCCTTCCCTTTTTAAAAATGCTTGCATCTAATTAACTTTTAATTTTATATCTCGGTATTATAGATATCTTTTAGAACACGAGAAATGCCGGGTTCGAACCCAAGTCGCATTAGTCATTTCAACCGTTTGGAGTTTTTAATAGTTTTCACCAAAACTTGCATGGATATAGGCTAGGCGTTCTTGGTTTCTTAGAAAGATCTCGACAGAGGATATTCTCCCCACGCCTAGTTCCTTCGTGTAGGCAATCTAGCTTAACCAGCACACCACTCCTCTATATATTTTAAAAATCTTAATAGAATTAATATATAGATACAGAGTTATAATATAAATCAAAATATTTAACATTTGAAACAATAATTAAATTAATTAAATCACGTAGATTGAATTAGACCTGAAGAAATTCACATTCAACACTCGCCACATGGCGACTTAAAAATTGATAAAATCGCCAATCCCCTCTTCCCAACTTTCATAAGCATGAATTTCCTTAATTGAATATGTGGTTGAGAGGTTCAGCTCTCAAAGCTGGAAAACAGGAGGTGCCGCGTTCATCGCAGGTTGCGCTCATTGGCCAAGCCGTTCAAAGTTTTCTATGGTTTTCCCCGAAAATAGCGTAAATACGCATTAGTACACCTTAAAAAGATCCCCACAGAAGGCTTCCCCAGTAACTATAGAAAAATACGAATGGTTTCGTCGACTAACATAACCTGTATTCAAACCCGGCACTTCCCTGTCTACCAGCTCTGAGCGCAGAACCGCTCGGCCACTGTTAATAAGGTGGTGCTGGTGCTGGTGCTGGTGCTGGTGTGAAGGTTAAGGCCAACTGACTAGACGAGGTTCTTAGGCCTGGGTGGTGTGCCCTATGAGGGGTGTCTTTTGGAGGGTACTAGCCCGTATTTATTCAAGTTTGGGCAAAAACCACGGAAAACTCCGAGCAGCTAAATTGACGAGCGCGACCTGTTATCAAGCTCGGCGCTTCCCATCTACCGGTTTTAGACGCAGAAACATTCGGCCACTGCTTAATAAGATGATGGTGTTACTGTATGAAGGTTAAGGTCAATTGACTACACGAGGGTCCTGGGTCTTGGTGGTGTGCCCTCTGTGGTGGTCTTTCTAAGGTGGTGCCAGTCTGTATTTACGTGTGTTTCGGCGAAAATCGCGGAAAACTCCGAGCAGCTAGATTGACGAGCGCAACCTCGTATCGAACCAGGCACTTCCCGTCTATCCGCTTTGAACGCCAAACTGTTCGCCCACTGTTTAATAAGGTGGTGGTGATGTGAAAGTTAAGGCTGATTGACTACCCGAGGATCCTAGGGCTGGGTAGTCTGCCCGCCGTGTTGGTCATTCTTAGGAGTCAAAGCCCATATTTACTCGAGTTTTGGGGGAAAAAAAACACCGAAAACTCTGAGCGACTAGGTCACCGAGCGCGACCTGGCAACGAACCCAACACTTCCCGTCTACCAGATTTTAATCGTAGAACCACTCGGCTGATGACGGGGTTTTTAATAAAGATAATTAACGTTTTTAATAAAGATAACTAACTTACCGACACATATGTAAATTAAAATAGTTTTAAAATTTTTTAACATTAAAAATCTATTGATAATTCAGTCAGATATTTACATATAACACATTCGTTAAAGATGAATGAGTTTTAAAATAAAAATAATACATAGTTTAGAAAAATCATGTTATCCTATATAGTAAAAAGAGGTGCGGATGAATTTCCCTGTAATTTGTTGAAATGAAAATAAATTTAAATATATCTCCACAATTTCTAAAATTCCTTAAATAACAGAAATTATGATAAAATTTTTACTTATATTTACGTTTAAAAAAAAAACTAGTCTGTTGTGGCCATCACATGACTTTTTTTTATTTTCTTATACAAATTCACTCAGTAAAAATAATTTATTAAAATTATTATTTAAAAAAATTATCTTCCATGATAATGCAAACGATTTCAAGATTAGAGAAGTAGTATAACACTAAATATCCAAAAAAAGCCAATTTTATTGTCAATATTACATTAAAATAATAATAATAATAATAATAATATAATAAAATATATATATATATATATATATATATATTTTAATGAAAAAAATCGATACCTTCATTTTAAATTATCTCAGATCTATGGTTCAACCATTCGTTTTAAAGGTACTGGCGAGCTCTTTTGAAAGATATCCATCATGAAAATTTACTCCCCTCGAGGGGGGGAAGCGAGGCTCCTACATATACAAAAAAAAATTTCCCAGTTGACTATCTCTATTATAAATAATTCTGATAAATTTTATAATGATTATTAAAAAATAATTCTCTTTATGCACATTTATACAAAATTTTGTCCTATACCACCATGTTAAAAATTTAGAAAAAGCGGGATGGCAACGCAACCTGTGAGACAATTTTTACCAAAAGTTGATAGGCACTCATTTATGTCAAGGTGCAACTACATACCAATTTGTATGAAATTCTGTGCAGTAGTTCCTCAGATACAGTTGCCACAAAATTTTGTCACACAGACAGACAGACATTTTCTAAAAATGGTCAAATCTTGTTCTGCAGCTCTCAAAACGTGTAAATCCATCAAAATTTGCGGTCGAAAATTTTTATGAATCCAATACTTTCTTCTGTTGAATATAGAAGAAAGTAACAAGATCTTTAGTATTACCTTAAAAAAATTAGTAGGATTAACTTACTTAGGATTACTTAGGTGTAACTTACTGTGTTACAAGTAAGTCAAGATAACTCTTATTAAATTTAAAGTTTAAAAAAATAATATCAACAGGAAAAGTACACCGTATTATATTTATGTATTAATTAATATTTCTTTTTTTATAATTTTCTCTTCTTTTTTTATTTAATTTGTAATTTTCATTATTTGTTACACTTTTAATTTTGTACGATCACCTTGTACAATAGTGAAAAGTTATTAATAGCTTTTATTCGAATTTTTATCAATACGATCTCATTTTTGTATAACCTATTACAAGGTCATAAAAATTCTTACCGTTATAAAAAAAAAAAAAAAAAAAATCTATATGTTATTAGGAAGACCTTATATAACATTATTTCTGTTTTCCAATTTTCTTAAAGTTAAAACTTTCCATAAAAAAATTAAACTAAATTATGATTTTCCCCATTGAAAACCATTACGGGAGCTTTTGGAGCGGGAGGTTCGCGATGGTGGCGCCATCTGTTTTTCTGAAAAAGAATATGCAGATTTGAAAGCCTCTTTCCCATCCACTCCTGTTAATCCGTGGCATGTACCCATCTATGCCTACGTCATCACTTCGCTACTGCGATTCTTTGGGTTAGAGATTAATGAAGATCAATGGATCCTTTTTTTAGGATCTCTAACTGGCTTAAATGATGACATCCGTTTAGCAAAAGTAAATGAAAATAAAGGACAAACTTGAAAAGAATACAAATTTTCTAGATGAAATCTGTTTTTTAAATATATTACTACCTTTGTTCTGAAAGTTAATGAAAAATCTTATAATAAATTTATTTAACAGATTTTGTTGGCAGTGGATATGCATGCACAAAATGTAAACAATTGTTCGAGCGGGTGCCAAGAAAAATTTAATTTTTGTCTAAAAATCACTTGTGTGCTGGAGTATGCTAATTTTTATATTATTAACATTGTAGAAAAGAGAATATTGTTTTATAAATAATTTTATTTGTGATGTATTAAGTATTTAAAATTTTCGTTGCAAGAGTTAAAAATACTTTTCTGAAACATGGGAAGCTTTGTTATGAATTATAAATTAAATCTTTAACAATATTTGCGATTAGGAAGTGGTGTTATGAAGTCAGCGCCAAAGCCAATATCATAGACTACGAGAAAATTATGATAGTCCGCAGAAAAATCTAACACACAGTCTTTCTTAACGCTATTTATGATAAGGTAAACGCACCAGTAGCGGACACTTCTAATTTTAAACTCGGAAAATAAGCTCCTAAAGATTCTGAAGATTCCAGCAATGTTCAGGAAGGAAGTTATAGTCCTCTACTGTTAAACCCTTTAACTAAAAATAATTCCGGCCATTAGTTTTAAAATAATATTAGTTTAACTAAAAAAATTTGCACTTTTTGTGATTTTGCCGTTTTCGTCTTATCACTAGGGCTGGACGATGTCAGGAATTTAATATGATATATCATCATCCTCATATCACGATATTCTGATATATCGATATCTCGACAAATTCAAATAAAATATTATGGTTATAGAATCATTTCATTATAGTAATTATTATATAAGCGATTAAATAATTATAGTTAGTAAATAAGCAAAATTCTGCAAATTAACATATTTATTAAAATATAGGCAGAAAAATACAGAAAATATTTTAACACGTTGACTGTCAAGCTACGAAATAACTCATAGTTAAACTACGAGTAAACTCATAGCTTGGTAAACAATGTAATAAAATTTTCTAATGAAAAATTGTTTAATGCAAAGATCATTTAGTACACCAAATATAAACACTACTTTCTACAGGTGAACTATCAAAATCATTCGTTTCACTGTAAGTACGTATAACAATACAGAGTCAATAGCTTCTTTGAAGTGTACTCACTAAATTCTAATGGATGGTGCACTTTCAAATGAGAAAGTAAATTTATTGTACTCCCTCCTTTTGCACATACATATTTTTGGCAGAGTTTGCAAATTGCCACATCAGTGTTGATAACAGTACCATGCTCATTGGCAGGTATCCCAAAAGTAGACCAAACCTGACTTTTAGTCTTTAATTTAGATACCAAACGATGATATTCCAAAGAATCAATAGTATGCCTCATTGTCATTTTAAAATTTGAAGATTTTAAAATAATAAATACAAAAAAATAAAAATAAATAAGTATATATTTAAATATTACTAATTTTAAAAGAATTTCAACAAAAATAGACCATAAATACTGATTGGTTTGTAGAAATTTTCGATCATTCATCTAGTTTTAATATATTCATTTATGATTCAATCATTAATTAGCATCATGAATTATGTATATCACTAAAAAAAAAAATTTTTTTAAATAATTATATAGAACAAAGAATTCTGTTTATAAATTACATTTATAAAATAAATTTAGACAAGATTAATTAATTAACATTAAAAATATACCATTAATTAAATTTAATTATATACAAGTAAACTTTTTTTTTTTAGAAGAAAAAAACTATTGCAGATACAAAATGATAGATTTTTATTAATTTACTTTCTTTAATCTTTCTTTAAGATTTATTGTAGCTCAATACTTATTATTCATTAATATCGAAAAATCAGCAGTCTTCCCAACAATTCTAATAATCAAATTATGAGTCCAATTAAGCAATAAAAATTTAACATGCTTGTTCCCCGCTGTCCCGTAATATTCAATCACGATCTCCGGCGATCGTCATCGTCAGTAATATGAGTAAACAAAGAGTATTTTCCCTTCTTGAGTGTTTATCGGCTATTCTGCGCAAGCATGATGTTTCTGATTATATTCATGAATGTTTCTGATTATATTCATGAATATTATTCAGCACCGCTGTGAGTGAGTGAATGTGAGTATGAGTTAATTCGAATAAGGAATCAGAAATCAACTGTATATGATTACGATGATAAAGTGTATTGCCATTGCCGACTGGTTTCACTCATGAGTAGCGGGGATGATTGGGCAATTAGATATTTCGGTTTCATTTATGAATATGATATGGACATAATGTTGAGTTTTTAGTGAATATTGTGAAATAAATCTTGAATGATTGAAATGAAAGAATAGATTCTTTGATTGAAACGATATTAAAGTGTGACTATCATTGAAAAAAATTGATCTATAAAGCAAGTTTTTTTTTTTTTTTTCTGTTTTAGGAATGAAATTTGCTATAGGCTTGCTTTATTGGAACAAATAAAAATATTTTAACCCTCAATCATATTTTTTCTTCAAAATATCAACAACAAAGAAAACTTGGATAAATATAAAATCCCACAAATCTTCTCTTTACTAGTGGTCAAAGTTTTCTTAAGCCGTTTTTTTTTTACTTTCTTCTATACTCAATACAAGAAAGTATCGGATTCGTATAAATTTTTAATTACGGTTTTCAATGGATTTACATGTTTTGAGAGGTCCAGAACACAATTTTCCATTTTTAGAAAATGGGCGTGACAAAAATTTTGTGGTGAATATATCTACAGAACTACTGCACCGAATTGAATATAAATTTATGATGGAAGTGCAACTGAACATAAATTAGTGTTTATCTACTTTTGGTACAGATTGGTCAACAGGTGGCACTGCTGTACAGCGATTTCTGTTGTTTCAGGAATTATAGCATGAAATTGCATATAAATTTATATGTAGATAGATGCACCTTGATATATGTTAGTGCCTGTCAACTTTTGGTGTCAACCGCCCAACAGGTGGCGCTTCTACACGGCGATTTCCGTAATTTCAGGGGAGGCTATATCTCAGTAATTACAGCTCAGAATTGCATATAAATTTATATGCAGATGCACCTTGACATTTATTAGTTTCTGTCAACTTTTAATGCCAATCGCTCTAAAGATGGCGCTGCTATACAGCGATTTCCGCAATATAAGTGAAGGCTGTATCTCAGGTTCTGTTGGATATAATCGAACTTGATATATGAAAAGGCCATTTAGATGATACAATTTGGGTGCATATCCGCTAATAGGGGGCGCTGCTGTACAGCAATATTCTATGAAAACGGGAAGGTTGTCATTCTAATAGCCACAACATAGTAGCTTTTTTTTTTTTTTCTCTCTAATCTGGTTTCTATAAAAGTCCATTTAAGTTAGAATTGAAATTTCCCCCTAAAGTAATATATCTTTATTAAGGGCAATTTTAGCAGCAGGGTAATAAAAAAATTAATTGCTTTTAAAACATTGATACATGATAACATATAAAATCATTATCAATGCACAACAAACCTAAATATTTTAACAATGAATTAAAATACATGTAGTAAGTTCTAATAAATGGACATCAAGAATATTATTATTATTATTATTTTCCCTCTTTTTAGCATTCTGTAAACTGAAAATGTGGAACATAAATTAATAAGAAGTTAATTCTACTTTTTTAAAAAATTAGTAATTTTCTGTTAGTTTTAATTTTTTCATAAAACATCCAAATTTACAAAAATTGGATAAAAACAGTAACAACAAGTAACAGAAAGCAGTAACCCTCCGCTCCCCTTGAAAAAAAAAAAAAAAAACTGTTCCCCTCCCCATGAAATCTATGTATATAAAACTTCTTTTCATCTTTCATGCATGCAATTTCTATTTTTATTCATCCCTATTGTTAAGTAAAAGATGAAAATAAGAAATTATATTATCTATACATAGCCGATATATCGTGACATTTGGTTGATCGATATCGATTATCATGATCTGTAGTAGATATCGATATTTGACGATATATCAATATATCATCCAGCCCTACTTATCACTATGAATAAGAAAATGAAATTTTATTTGCTCTCTCTCTGCTTATTTTTAATTGATTTCTACTACCTTTTTGCTTTCATATGACTAAAATAAGTATGCAGAATTCTTTTTCTTTTTTTTTTTTTTAAATCTTGTATTAACACATAGTATTTTTATGAGTGTCCATTACTGGTACCGAAAAATGCCATCATGACCAATAGTGAACAGCCCTGTCCACTACTGGCTCATGTGACTTTTAAGGTCAGATCCAGTAGTGGACAAAATTCTGTAATCTCACAATTTTAGAGTTGAATACAGTGTTTTTAAACATCACTCTAAAGCTACGCATTTAGCAATTGATGCTGGTCTGGGACTCACTCCTAGGAGAGTAAGGGGACATACCTGTACTATCACAATTTTGATCTTCTGTGGAGAAGGTGGATCCCAGGCTTTCCCAAATTTAGAAAACTGAGCAAAATGGAAATTCGTTTGGATCATGAGATAATCTTGGGACATTTAAATTTTTTTTATTCACATTTCTTATTTTAGGTTCAATATTGGACTAGTTGGTTAAGTTCAGTTCCCACTGAAACATTGATATTGAAATAGCATAACTACGGTCAGTATTTAAAGAATTTAGCATGAGTGAATTTTATGTCACACTAGTGCTACACTATGGGCAGTTAACAACCGTCTGAAACTCACCCCTAAGCAGGGGTGAGGCGTGGTTCAGAAAACTGTGGAAGCGCCGAAGCAAAACGCTTCCAAATGCAGAGGAAGAATCAATTCAGTTTTTCGACAAGGCGACATTACTTGATTACTTTTTTTAAATCTTAAATAGGGGAAGCACTACTTCCGTCGCTTCCATGAACGCTTTGCCACTGTCCCTAAGAATTGTCCGAAGACATCTGATAACCTTCAAAAGTTTAACTTTCATGGGAACATGGAGGATATTGCGGCCAATAACTAATAGTGTAGCACTAGTGTGACGTGAAATTCACTTAAATTTCAGCCCTAAATATTGGCCCCAATGGGGATTCATGTATGTGAGGACAAACTGCTAAAATGGGTCTGTCCCCAAGACATATAAACATTCACCTTAATTTTAAAGCAAAAATTCAAAGGGGTCCACTGCTGGGTTTTTAGTGTGTCCACTACTGGCTCATTTTAAGCTCTCCTGATTTTTGATTTTTTACATATATAAATACTACAATTAGAAATTTTCATAATACAGTCATGTTAAGAAAGCGTTAGTAAAGATGGGAAATATTAATTATTTTTTAAACTCAAAATTACACAAAAAATAGCCGTAAAATGTCCTTAAAGTGTCCAATACTGATGTGTTTATCTTATGTTTGAAAAGATGGAACAACTTGCAGGTTGGTCCACAAATGTTTTATTTTTTTAACTACAGCAAAATGCGATTTTTGGAAATGTTTGCCATGCATTCTAAATGTAAACAAAATGAAAACCAGTTTTTCAAAATAGCATCTGTTTTGTAATGTGCACAAATAAATTAAGCCTATTTTTAATATTAATAAAACAAATATTTAAAATTAACTTACCTCACTTTGCATGAAAAAAATAACTGCATGAATTCTATACTGCAAGGATCATTAATCAGTGGCGGATCCATAACTTAACTTTTTGGAGAGGGGGGGGGGGGCTAAGATTTTTCAAGATACCATTCATCCCCCCCCTAGATCCGCCACTGTCATTAATATGAATTATGAATATATTTATGCTTCCCGTACATTTACATCATTTAAAAATTTTACAGTTGCCAGGAAAATACAATTATATAAACCAGGTTTCCTAATACATATTTTTTCAAAAATTCCAAAAACATTTCTCTCTCTCTAACTCTAAACAATTCTAGTACATTCACTTTCTTTTCTGAAAATAGGCTTATCTTTCATTCAATGGAATAGGATACTGTGTATTTGTATACCAATCAAGTTATTTTCAAAAATAATTGAAATGCTGGTTGCCATGGTCATCAAAAATAAACAGCAAACAAATTGCCATATCATATTGCAGAGAATCGAGAATGACATTGTTATCTTTCAAAACGGTGCCAAGTAGGATTGTGGGTACAACTATAACATCTCCCCACAACTGAATTTAGCGATTTTTCTTTGGCGACGCTTTGAACAATAACAATGTCATTCTGAACTCAGCAATATAATATGGCAGCCTGCATGCTGTTTATTTTAGATTTATGATTTAGCTATAGTTGTTCCGGATTGTGGAAACAACCTACAAGTTGTACCAAAAGATTTTTATATATTTATCTATGTTTGGCCATTATCATCCAAAGAATGAAGATCTGGGGGGACTAGTTAAGGATGAGTGACGGCCTTGGTGCAGTTTCAAATTTTAACAATGCCAACAGGATGTTGTGTTGTTTTCTGCATATGAGATTTGGTAAGAAAAAGACCACCACATTTCTGCACTTATCAGCCGATTGACGGCCGTTGCTCATTCTTAACTAAACTCAATCTGGACACAGCAATATGTAAATAATATAGATCCATTTTCAGAAAAGAAACAGCTTTAGTATTGTACTCCTTTGGGAACATTTGAAATTTGGCTCTGCCAAAGCCTTTATTTACGCAATCGAAATAGCTATTTCACTTCATTGCCAAAATGTCAAAAAATATTTAAAGTCGCCAAGTGGGTCCCATACTAAAGCTGTGCCTCTGAGGCAGGGTTGGTTTTTTGACATGACAGGTGTCAAAAATTGGTTTAAACTAAACTATTAAAAACTAGTTTAAACCATCAAAAACTGTCGAAAACCATATGTGAAAATTGGAAACTGGAAACTAGTGTAAAATACATTACATAAAAAATATACCTTAAATATACTATCCTTTTTTAAAAATGCACTTACAACTTGAAGCAAATATATTTCGGATATGTTCATACCCATTATCAGTGCATCATTGTGATATTTTCTGTTGCTCTGGATTGATGTTGTCTTCTTGATCTTTGATTCTCTTCACTTCATTAGGTTTTTTCATAATTAGGTGTTGCCATGTAGACGGTATTGCGCTGTGTTCACGATCGTTAATGGATAGATTGTTAGTTATTATTTCAATGGCTTCTCTTTTGAGAGCATAATGGTAGTTATAGGGTGCTATTTTTTGGGTGTCTATTGTATTAAGTTTAATTGGGTTAGTTTTATGGATGGTAGATAGAGCAGTAGAAGACCTATTAAATTTTATATCTGAGAAGTGTTATTTTTCACGATCGTTAATACAACATTTTGCATGCCAATGTAGCAAGCACTTTTATAAAAGTTTGGCAAAGAGGCGATTTGAGCCAACAAAATTGGCTCAAAAGCTGTACGAAAAGTTACTGTGTGTAATAATACCGTTATTATATTCTTGTAACATTTTTAATTTCTCGAATGTAATTGTGCTTTTTTATTTTTACCAATTTTTTTAAAATAGTTCTTTTTTTTTCTGTATTTAGAGGCCAGTCCATATATTAAGAAAAATAAAATGTCAAAAAGAACATGGAAGGAAACACAAGAAGTAATATAAATTTTATGTATCTGAAACTTTATTATTTCTTTTTGTTTGACATTTTCTTTATTATTTAAATAATCTTGCTGTTATAATTTGCTGTTGTATATTTTTAAACAACCTCTCCCCCCCCCCCCCTAAGAAAAAATTGCGTCATGATATACAGTACACTCTCAAAAATCCGCACAGCTTAAAACGAAGTGTTTTGCGGATTTCTGAATTTTGCAGATTTTAGAATAATTTCTTTTATTTACATCTTAGAACCTCATTTGAGTAGCAAATATTTAAGAAACAATTTATATGTTACACATACAATGATGAAATAAAGTGTACCTAATAAAAGTACAAATATATCACGAAATTTTAATTTAAAGAACAATTTTTATGCATCACATTATAGTTACAAATTATCTAGATTTTTGAAAAGTCTGATCAATACTAGTTTAAGTAAGAAAATTCATATATATTTATTTTCCTATAACCTGCAAAAATGTCAGCAATTCTTGGTCAATCACATAAGTTTGCGCTATGAGGAAATTTGAGTATTTATCTTAATGAGAAAAAATCTTTCATGAAAACTGTCTTTCTCCTTTTCCTCTAAATTATCATCATTTATTTTTTAATAATATGTGTAATTACACTTATCATTTCCTCCTGTAATATGTTGAGTGATTGGTGATTCATCAGCACCAGTTAAAAACTGATTTTTCTCTTAATACAACTGAATTTTTGCATTTCACTAATCAACAAATCAATTGTGATAATGTTTGTTTACATTGCAAATGATATGTGGATTTTAGAGAATTGCGGATTTTAGGGCTGCGGATTTTTGAGAGTTGACTGTATTATGATTGCTGTTGCAACTTTTTGATACAACTGAGTTCACAATGGTTGTACATACTTCTCATTTTAAACATCTTACTTTAATTTTTAAATATTAATTTAAATTAATCAAATATTCTTATATAATTATTGCAAAGGAATAATTTTTAAATGATTAAAAATATTAAATTAAAACAATATCTTTGCTTACTTAATGCACAAGAAACTGGAACAAAATAGATGTACAAACAGAAAATTATTATAAAAATTAAAAAGGAATGGAGGCAAAAACCAGACGGAAATTTATACTCATACATAATACAACAAACAATGAAGCCATTGTCAGAGGAGCTCCTTAACCCCTCACTTGTTGACGAAAAATTGTGAAATTCGCTTCCCAGTGCCACCATTTTCACAGGCATGTGTAGTTGTGCGTTCACTGTTTCAGAAATATTCCCTTTCTGATTTCTCCCACTCCCCATCATCTGTGAAATAAGTAAATCTTTCGAAAACACTATCATGATTATTCAATTACATTACGAAGCCATGAGAATAGCAGCATAACGCAAAGGATCATACTTCAGCAAGCCGACTGATATACACACCCGGGGCAGTTAACGTATCGGCTTAGCAAGATGAACATAGATGCCTGAGGCAGTTAAGGGGTTAATGCAGGGTAGAAACAATGAGATGTTTCAAGAGTTGCTAATAAAAACAAAAAAGCAGCTTAGCTCCCTACATCTTACCAAAGAGAAAATAAATAATCCACTGCAGCTCATAATACAAAAAAGAAATAGGTAAAATGAAAAAAATTGCAAAATACATAGTAATACGTTTATAAAAAGGTTGAAAAAAAAAAGTTACATAAAGATAAATTAATAAGTTTTTTTTTTTACAAATAGCGTGGCACTTGTGACTAAACATTAACCGGGGGTTCGCTGAATTGATGACCATTTGTAAAGAGGTGTGGTCATCGCTATCCTTAACAGGGACAACACATCCATGCCTTCTCTGGGATTCAAACCCAGGCCCAACCGTGTAGGAGTCAGGGACACTAACCACTACACTGTCTGGGTGGCAAAGATAAATTAAAAAGTGACCTGTACAAAAAGTGTTAATAGGAGCAGGGGATCTAGTCTGGCCTTTCTGTTTCATCAAATTTCTTTGGAATTATTATTATTATTTTCTTATTATGTGATAAAGGAGTTAATACTTTTATTTAACCTGTCAATTCTCTGCTGTTACTCCCATGTAATCATAAATAAATGAATTACATGCATCTGCATTCTTCGTGCTGATTGGTTGAAAGAGTTAACCTCGAACATTGTTTGATTATAACGTTCATGTCAGCATTGAAAATTTAGTGGTGCAGAACAGACCACCAAGATTAAGATTTAGTGGTTCAAAATTAAAAAATGGTAGCTAGAAGTAAAAAAATAATTAACAGATGCATGAATATATATATATTTTTTACTAATTGTGTTCTTATTGCAAATACCAATGTTCTTTAAAAAATATATATATATATATACAAATATTTTCATTTTAAGAAAGTCTGAAAATAAAAATGTACAGGGTGATTATAATAAAAGTTACGATTTCAAAACGCTATAATTTTAAAACTACCGTTGAGAATGACTTGATATTTTACCAGAACAATTGTTAGGCAATGGAATTTTGTTTGGCAGAGGGAAGAAAAGAAATCCCAAAATGTACCATTAATTGTTCATAAGGTGTTTGTTTCATGAAGCTGCTCTTTTTCTTTTGTCATTATCACTGTTTTCACTGTAAACACATATTACTTGTCTTTTTGCTAAAAAAGTTGTTGTAAACTCTTAAAATCTATTGTTTCCTGCTATTCTGTTCTATTACTAAAAACATTCCTGTGTATATAATGAATCTATTTAGGCATTTCTTCTGAGATTACCTTGGCAGCGCCATCTATAGACACATTTTATAAATATTTTTTTCCTTTGCCAAACAAAATTCCATTGGCTCACGATTGTTCTGGCAAAATATCAAGTCATTTTGACCGTTAGTTTTAAAATTATACCGTTTTGAAATCGAAACTTTAGCTATAATCACCCTGTATGTTTTTAATGTTAATTCTCAGGAATATAAAACTAATAAAGTAAGAGAAAAGAAAAAAAAAAAAGTGTTTTTTGTGTGCAGTATAACTTCTATGCCATTAAAATGAATTTTAGTCATATAAGAAAAATATTACTGCAAAATGTATTTGAAAATGAAAGGAAATGTGTGTGACTGGTGACTTCACCATTTCCTGTTCTTTCCTCCCCTTATCCTCATCAGTAACATAAAAAGCAACTAATAAAAGAAAAAGATATTCCAATCAGCTAGCATCATGAAAACTATTAAATGTTATAAACAAATGACAAATTGATTGTTAAAAAGTAATTTTAACAATCAATTAGTACATGTGCAAAATAAAGCAAGAAGTTTATTGTGCTATGGTGCCAAAAATTCACTAAACCTTGGCTCAGCTGATGCAGCTGGAAAAGAAAGAAAGAAAAAATAAATAAATAAATAAAATATTGAAAAAAAAAAAAAAAACATTCTCCTACCCCCCCAAGCATGTCATATTTTACCATAAATATAATGAATTTTAATAATAATTTGAGAAACAACATGATTGGATTGGTTTTTAATATTATTTGCTGAAAAATTCATTTGATTGGAATATTATAAAAGAATCTTTTCAGTACTTTTTTGAAAAGTTAAATTATCTTTTTATTTTTTACATTTTATCAAAACAGAGCAAAAAGAAGACTAAAATAAAACTTTGTGGGAATTTTGCCTGATTGAGATGATCAAAGATGATCTATTTAATGCAAATACATGGATATCCATTGTTAGCCTAGTTTTTCTCTTAAATTTTTATAAATATCAAAGTACTAAATTTAGTTCAGTAGTTTATGTAATATAAATTACAGTAGAAGATCTTTATAACGCACAACTTCTCAGACATAAACAATGAATTTTGCAGCTAAGAAATACTTTGTAAAAAAAACTGTTACTTTGTAGAGAACTTAGTGTGATACATTTGTTTTTCTTTATCTTCTTAATTCAAACCTTTTTAATGAAAAAACTTGCTTTCATTACAATTTTTTTTTTTTTTTTTGAAAATGAGTCATAATAAAAGATTTGGCACAGGCATATATGGACTATTTTTATAAACTAAATTTAACTATGAAACTTATTATACACCCAGCTACTGTCCCAAGGAATGTAACTGAAAAATACCTATTTACTCTGTTCTGATATGTTTCAACATATTTGGCCATGTTTACAAGGTAAATTTAATTATGTGTGAAACATGATCTATGTAATGCAAAATTCTATATAATGCAAAACACTGTGTTTTTAGGTTTGCGTTATAAAGATCTTCTACTGTAGTAAATAAAAGTAATAGGTTTAGGAAATATTTTATCCCACAATATTGTTACCAATGTTTGGTATTTTGGCAATATTTGGTGACATTTATCACCATGCTGACATGAACTCCAGTAATGAGTATAATTTACATTTCAAATTTACTTATAGACTAACATGCGTTTTATATGCCGGGCCGGCAACGGTAGATGATTACTGTATGTTTTTACTATTTAAAGTGTTTGTTTATAAAGTTATTTCTCACTTAAAGTTTTCGTTATAGTTATGTAACATGATATCATTTATCACTGAAATAATTCCACGATAGTTTTTTTCATAATCACTAATGTTGTTTTCTTGTTTATTTTCTAGCCTAAGTATGGTGAACTTGGCATTATTGAATCGGTGCATTTGCGCAACTTTATGTGCCACGACAATCTGAATTTTGATTTCGATCCTCATATAAATTTCATCATTGGTCGAAATGGAAGTAAGTAATTTCAGAATGATGGTTGTAGTAAATTATTTGATTTATACATAAAAATGTAGGTTTATTATTATTATTCTTTTATACAACAAAAAGTATTTAATAACATTCTAAGATTTCAATCTCTTATTGTCTCTTAAGGGCCCGCTTTACTCATCGTTGCTGGAAGCCGAAGCTAATGTTATTGTATGAGAAATTTTCTTTACTGATAACTAATTAACTAATACATATTTTTAAATTCTGTTTTCACATTCAGAAAATTCACAGCTGTTAAAATGACGCACTTTTTTTAAAAATGCATTTTTTAAATTTTTTATATTTTATTTTGAAGCTGTAAAATACGAATTTTCTTATGTGAAATTTTCCATTTTGCAATTCCAGAATAAAATCTTTAAAATTAAAAAAATTCATTTTTAACCTTCCTACTCTGTTGAAAAATTTTTACGTTTTACCTGTATGGGACGAATCGACCCACTTTGTTTAGATTGAATTTAGGTCTTAAGAAAGAATTTCTATGGAGCTCATTTTACATCTACGTTTCCGACAACTATCGCCATCTATTGACTATTCCTGAAAATGAAGTCTACTCAAAAGAAAAAATTGGTGTTTTAAGCATTTCTATGCATGTTAATACATGTTTTACCTATATGGGTCGAATCGACCCACTTTGTATAGATTGAATTTAGGTCTTAAGAAAGAATTTCTTTGGAGCTCATTTTACATCTACATTTCCGACAACTATCGCTATCTATTGACTATTCCTAAAAATGAAGTCTACTCAAAAGAAAAAATTGGTGTTTTAAGCATTTCTATGCATGTTAATAATGTGGGTCAAATCGACCCAGACAGGTAATATGTCACGTATTTTTTTGGGCGGTTTAAAACAAACCAATGACTCTGAAAACATCATATATTAAACAAATGCATATTTTTGAGGCATACATAATGTTTGAACAATTTAAATTAATATCTGTAGAAGATATCGAAAGATCAATTTTAAAAATGGGTCGAATCAACCCATACAGGGTAGAAAGGTTAAAAAAGGTGCGTCAATTTAACAGTTGGGAATTTTCTAAACATGAAAACAGAATTTAAAAATATGTATTAGTTAATGAATTATAAGTACAGAAAATTTCCCATAGAATAACAATGACTTGAGCTTCTAGAGATGGTAAGTGAAGAGGACCGTTAAAGTCAGTTCTGGTAGAGTAGAAAATATCTGAAAATGTAATTTTTTTAATGCATTATTTGTACAGTAAAAACCGGTGTATGAACTGCAGCTCTTATGAAAAAAAAAAAGGCTATTTTTTCTTGGCTGTAGCTCTTACGAAAAGTGCGGCTGATACACAATATATATTTTTTCTTCTGTTATCCCAGTCTTCAAAAATGAACTTTCTTTTTCAGTATTTGCATGGAGAAGGGGTACAGATGAATAGTAAAAATTAAGAGAATAAAAAATATACAATGTAAATAACTGTCTCCTATTTGGGTAGTGACTACCCCTGAGCTACGAGTATGCGATAATGTGCACTGCAAAGCTAAATAAAAGTGTTCCTTCCTTTTAAAATAAAGGGGAAGGTGGAAGATTTCAGTTAAAGTAAGCATCATTTCTCTTCGGCCAGCAGCTGGAATTGGGTTACGTAATATGATCGTAATTAGTAAAAAACTTTGAATAAACACTATAAGGTGCAAGAACTCTCAACAATTGTTTTGGGTCGAAAAAAAAAAAAAATGACCCTTTGTCAGGCAAACAAAGTATCCATGAGTGTTGCAAACAAAGCAGCAACGTATCTCACACAAATAAATAAAAAAGAAAATTCAAAACCCAAAAGTGGACAGAGTTAAAATCAAAAAAGGAAAAAGGCAGGGTTAAACAATTAATGAAAGACACAAGAAATGAGAAAAGAAAAGGGGGGGGGGGTTTAACAATGAAAAGAAAACAGAAATATTCACAAAACTACTTACTTGGTGCAAGAAGCACAAAGAAGCAATAAAAAATATTAAAAAATATATAAAAAAGCACCACAGAACTGGCATTAAAAAGAATAATTACAAAACTTTGAATAAACACCATAAAATGCAAGAACTGGTAACAATTTTTTCAGGTGAAAAGAAAACACGACCCTTCAGTGGTGGCACCAGAAAGTCCCGACAGAGGGTCATTATATATAGAAAAAATATTATATGACTATTTAATATGGATACCCGCCTTATGTCATTTCTGCATCCACCGGGGCAGATATTGACTACAATATTGTTATTAATAATAGTACTATTTAATATTTACTTGGTTTTATTTGTTAATACTCCATGCGGTTTTGACAATCACCATGCCATTCTCTGGAAGTACGATACTATTTTCATTACATAGAATTAAATATGTACTCGGTGCATGAAAGAAAGTTCTTAAAAAGCATTTTATCGTATCCATTGATCACAGATGTATACAGTAAAACTTCACTGTAAGAGCTACCGATTGTGCCTTAGAAAATTGTCATTTTGTCATTCAGAGATTAATTATATATGGTACGATGGCCTTTTAATAGGGGTTCCTAAGAAAATTTTAATTTAGGCAACAAATTCTATGAATTAGATGGTCTTAATTGCTCCAATTTACATTATTTATCTATATAGCTTTCAAATAACCATTAACATTATTTTGTTTAAGTTCTGATTTTGTTTTCAACGATTTTATTTTTACATACTAAAAGTAAATTTTCAGCTGAGCATAGTAAGTACAAATAATTCTTGAATAATCTATACATTACCAATTAAGTTTACTGAAAGGAAATGAAAATATTTAGTTTAACATTTTTATTTTGCCATATAAAAGATAATATTACACATTTTGAAGCTATTAATTTTTAAATATTTAGCTAAGTAATGGTATAACACAAAATTTCTTTTACCGAAAACTCGAATAATTAAAACATATCTTTTAATAAAAATTATTATTTTTTTAAATATTTAAAATATAAAATGTGATATTCTAAACTTAAAAAAGGGGTCATATAGGGATATAAGAGAGAGGTGAGAAACTAGATGTTTAATTATTTCTAAATACAAAATTACGAACATCTTCAATTATTATTTTCCTGAAATAAATCTTGAGTTAAATAAAAAAAAAGTATGATTTAAATAAAAAAAAACTCAATTTTTTTTAAAAAAAGAAAAAAAAAAAAAAAAAAAAAAAAAAATCAACAACCCTGAACACTAGTTTTTTTTTTCCCACAACTAGTTATGTAAAATGTAGGATTTCTTAGACTCCATGTCCTTTACGCAGTCGCCTCAAGGCCACGCTCAGATGAACTGTGATTTCTCTTTCCCCGTTCGTTGCTAGGTTACTGAAGAAACAACGATATCTCACTGGACGGAATTGAGCACGTGATCTCATTCACGTGATCTCCCTCTCTGAATTCCTTGGCCTTGAAGTGCCTCTGATGAGGAAATGGACTATAATATTATCAGTATAAGGGATTTTCTTTAGGACCAAAAAGAAAATGACATTAGAAGTGGGAAACATAAAATCAGAGTTTCACTATAGTATGACCTAAAAGAAAGTCTGACACTATCATAGCATACTAGTTTTTTGTTAGTTAATAGAACCTTTTCATGCATTTTATGACCCACTGTTCATATTATTTAATTTATGCTATAGGTGGCAAAAGTGCTGTATTGACTGGAATCATTTTAGCCTTGGGTGGTAAATCTGGTGCTACTGGAAGATATAGTAATATTAAAGGCTTTATAAAGACAGGCAAAAAGTAAGTGTATTTAAATACCTTTATTTATTTATTTGTATGTACAAGTAAAGTAAATTAATATTTATTTATTTTGTGTATATTGCTGAAAAGGGTGATAGGAAAAAAAGGTACTAAAAAGATGTGATAGAAAATAGAAAGCATGTTTAGCAATTGTAATTGATTTGTATCAGGCCAGTTTTCTAACATTCTTGTTGCTGTTTTCCCAACAGATAGGTACATTTTTTCAGTATTGAGTGAGTTACAGGTTACTGGGCAGGTATGTTTTTGCCACAATTCAGTTGACTGTCAAATACATTTTCCTGACTTTTTTTTTTTTCTTTTTCAATTGAAATCATTCTACAAAATTAATAATAATTTTAATTTATTGCTTCTTTTTTTTTTTTTTTTTTACAAATATGAATTCTCTTTAGGATTTTTTCGAGCTTGATTTTATTCATTAATGCATAAAGTTCAAAGATTTTCTAAGTCAAATAAAATAAATAAATAAAAATGAAAAATCTTTTTTTTTCTTTCAAACTGATGCATTTTTCTGGAAAAAGCAGAAAATTATATTTTTAATTGATGTTAGGAATATGAGAAAGAACAAGTAATTCACAAATAATCAATTCTAACTAATTTTGAATAACAATAAATAAATCTAATAATAAATAGTAACTCTATGACAGTTTTTTAAATAAAACTTAAAAAAAAAGTTGAGAAATAAGTGAGTAGCATTAAATTAAAGTTTCAAACATTGTTTATTCTTTTTAGGTGCTGTACCTGTGAAGTAGACATCACAGTTTTTTTGTTTGGAAATTTAATTTTGTTTATAGATTTCAAATGTAATTTCAGATTTGTTCTAGTTCTTAAGCTTTTTTATTTATTCACTCATGGTTACCCTTACTGCAGAAATTTTTATATATGTTAGGAGAATGTAACCAGGGTATTTATACTTATCCCCAAAAATTCAACTGTATTACATTTTTCATTTTTATTTTCAGTTTTGTCTTTTAATTTTCATTGAAATTAATATCCTGAACTTTTTTTTTATGGTTTTGTACTGAACTTTTTTACTGTTAAAAAGTGTAAGATGTGAAGTGATAGTTTGAGATGTATGAAAAAGTTTACAACGCTGTAATAAGTTGAGGTATTTAAAAAATTCAAATAAACCCAAATTCCTGTGAGTTTTCACCAACTGGCAACTGAAATAAAATATCTCTTTATATACTTTATTTGGGTACATTAGACCAAGATTACACTAGCCCCAAACCATGGGACAGTGGAACTATGAAACATGCATTTTTCATTTATTTTTTTCCCTTTAAATGGCATTATGTTAAATTATAAAAATCTCATATTTTTTCAAAACCAGTTAGTTGTAGTTTATGCCTAAACATTTTCATGAGTGTAGTTATAATATAGCAACAGAGCAAAACATGGTCAAAGTTGAATTATACCAAAACATTGTTACATTTTACCACTTTACCCTATATAAATTATTTATAACACAGCTGAAGATAATGAACAATTGCAGCCAGAAACACAACAGAATGCTACTCTTTCTTGAAAGAAAAAAAGCTTTGTGTAGAATCTAGTGATAATATGGAGTGAAATTAAAGTGATACATGTTTCATCCTCTTAACTCTTTATGGCGCAAGTCAATTTGGATCATTTAAATTATACTGCAACCGGAATTCATGAACTAAATTAAACTAAAAGAAATTTTTAATTTTAAGGTTAAAAAAAAACAGCCTATTCTGATATGTTATAAACGTAAATTTTTGCTAAAAAATTTCCGGTATGAATTTTTGCAGCTGGATCTTAAATTTTGCATCCAGGACAGCACTTGTTAAGGGGTTAAGCATTTTTGACATTAATTCGATTCAATTTTTTGATCTAGCCAGATTATATGTTGTATAAAACTGCTCACACATAGAATCACATAGAAAGTTCATGGTGAATTTTAAAAAATACCGTGAACTTTCTATGTGTGATTTGTCTACATAGCTGCCAAGTTTTACTCCCCGGGAGTAAAATTTACTCTTTTTTGACATTTTTTACACTTTTACTCCTAGATCACTATTTTTACTCTTTTTCTACTATTTCAACATTTTTCTACCGATTTTTACTTTCTTCTATATGTAATATAGAGAAAGTATTGGATTCATGAAAATTTTCAACCTCCGTTTTTTGATGGATTTACACGTTTTGGGATGTCCAGAACATGAATTGATAGTTTTTAGAAAATGTCTGTATGTCTCTATCACTTTTTTGTGGACGCTGTATCTCACAAACGAATGAATGAAATTTAACCAAACTTGGTATTTAGTTGCACCCTGACATAAACTGGTGCTGAATAGATTTGGGGATCAATTGTTCAACAGGAGGCACTGTGATCACATTTTATGCAAACTTTTAACATGGCAGTATAGGACAAAATTTCGTATAAATGTGCATAATGAGAGTTATTTTACACTTGTGATTGTAAAATTAATATGAATTATTGATAATAGTAGTAGTTAACTAGGAAAATATTTTGTACATGTGGGGGCATCATTTCAAGATGGGTATCTTTCGAAAGGTCTCAGCAATACCTTTAAAACGAATGGTTGAACGAATCTGTGATAATTTAAAACAAAGTTATCGATTTTTTTTACTTTTAACGGGAAAAAAAACTAGGGGGGGGGGGGGGGGGTGTCTGAAAATTTTTTTGTTTGTGCGCTGTTTTACTCCTTGGAATTATTGCAGGTTGGCAGGTATGTGTCTATGATTTATTTATTTATGTTTGGGTGTTTATAATTATTTGGGGGGAAAAATTTAATCAAAACAAAATTTTTAATATTTGTTATTATTCTTATCATTTCTTATTAGCACTGCCACAGTGTCAGTTACTTTAAAGAATTGTGGAGCTGATGCATACAAGCCTGAAGAGTTTGGTAAAAAAATAACAGTTGAAAGATCTTTTTCTCAGGAAGGCAGTAGCACTTATAAGCTTAAAACGGAAGGAGGTATGCGGTTTTTAGTAGTACAGTACACTCTCAAAAATCCGCACAGCTTAAAACGAAGTGTTTTGCGGATTTCTGAATTTTGCAGATTTTAGAGTAATTTCTTTTATTTACATCTTAGAACCTCATTTGAGTAGCAAATCTTTAAGATACAATTTATATGTTATATATACAATGCTGAAATAAAGTGTGTCTAATAAAAGTATAAATATTTCATGAAATTTTAATTTAAAGAACAATTTTTATATATCACATTATAGTTACAAATTACCTAGATTTTTTAAAAGTCTGATCAATACTAGTTTAAGTAAGAATATTCATACATATTTATTTTCGTATAACCTGCAAAAAAGTCAGCAATTCTTGGTCAATCACATAAGTTTGTGCTATGAGAAAATTTGAGTATTTATCTGCATGAGAGAAAATCTTTCATGAAAACTGTCTTTCTCCTTTTCCTCTAAATGATTATCATTTATTTTTTAATAATTATGTATAATTACACTTATCATTTCCTCTTCTGCAATATATTGAGTGATTGGTGATTCATCAGCATTAGTTAAAAACTGATTTGTCTCTTAATACAGCTGAATTTTTGCAATCCACTAATCAACAAATCAATTGTGACAATGTTTGTTTACATTGCAAATGATATGCAGATTTTAGAGAATTGCGGATTTTAGGGTTGCGGATTTTTGAGAGTTGACTGTATTTGCAAATATTAATTTAATTAAAATTTTTGCTCTCTCTCTCCCTTTAATTCCAAGCTTTTAATATATTTATGGCCCTACTTTTATTAAGAAATTGCTAAATTTTACTGGGCCTAATCTTGAGTGCTAGCAGAAAAAAAAAAAAGACTAGGGAGAAAAGGTGCAGTTTTTTTTAGTGCAGTTTCATTTCATTCTTTATTATACAGTATAGGACCCATTATCCGGAATTCCAAAATCCGGAAGACCCAAAATCCAGAATCATTTCAGATTTTTTTTTTTTTTTTTTTTTAATGATTAAAATACATTTTATATCTAAAATCAGGAAAAAAAGAAAGAAAGAAAATTGCCCTAAAATGAATTATTGCGTGTTTTATTAGGTAGTATCAGTGGCGCCGACTATGTGGGGGCTCGAGGGCTCGAGCCCCCCCAGAAAATTTTCTGTAGGGGCTCAGCCCCCCCAGAAATTTTGAATACTGTTTCACTATTAAACAAGAAAATCTTTCCTCTATTTCTATTTAGTTTTTTACCAAAATCATAGCTGTAAAGTAAGGTTGTTGCAATTCAAAATAGACATAAATTGACTAAAAAAAAAACAAGAAAGGCTGAAAGTCTCTGTATGGGGCGCGGGGGGGGGGGGAGATCAGAGGAAGATGATTCCCTTTGCTGTGCTATGGGAATCCCAATCACTTATGGTTTGTGCATGAGGAGCAAAAGTTTTCAGAAACATCGATGCAAAGTAATATAACTATTTTCACAAAAGTTACTGCCATATTGTTATTACATTTTTAATTTTAATTTTATTTTATTAATATATTATACGCTTGATGCTACTCTCTTCCCTAAGTTTAAGTGAAAATAATTTTTATAAAGGTTTCTGAGATGTTTAATTCGCCTTTTTTTTTTTTTTTTTTTTTTAAATTATTTATATTTGCATTTTATTTATTTGGTTGCTTCTTTTTTCCCTTGGCATTTTTAAATAAAAATGAACTATTTTGGATGTAAGTCATGAATTTATAAACAATAAGAAGTATATAATATTTTCCTCCCTCCCCCTTTTTTTTATGAAACTTTTTATTTTAGGAAAATAAACCTTGATAATCTGGTGTGTCACTCATAAAATTAAATTTTATGGCCTATTGGAGCTGTGCCATGTTCAAATTTGTCACTTGATATAGCTGCTCTAATGCAGACTCGGTGACCTTGCCAACATAAATTATGTGAGAAGTGCCGAACTGTTTATCAGCCAGGGTAGTTCAGTGGTTAGAGCATCCGCGCGTTAAGCGGAACGGCCCGGGTTCGATTCCCGATTCTGGTATTTTTCACATAGTTGGTAAAATGTCAGCCTTCTACTCCATTCTATCAAAATTTAATTAATGATAGTTTATGAAATTTTAACATTTTAAGTAAAAATGAAGAGTAAGAACAAATATTGTTTTTAAAACTTAAAGAGAAGATATAGCAGAAATTATTTCGAGATTCTGTCTTTCCCCTCCAATTTTAACTTAACATAATCACAATATTGTTTTCAAACTGAAGTGACTGATGGCCGTATTATCCCAGCGACCTCCCTGCTACTCTTAATTTTGTTTTATAAATTCGATTTACATAAACTAAATGGCAAAAATTATGATGGCATTTTCAGGACCAGTTTTGGGGCCCTTTGCTACTCAGGACGCCTCTGGCACGTGCCCCTGTGTTAATCAGGCCGTTGTTTGTGTGTGCATAAGCATGGGTGCATTATTATACCAAATTTGATGACCTTGTATTAGAAATATGATCCCCCCCCCCCAAAAAAAAAAAAAAAAAACATCCTGGCTACGGCCTTGGTTCGAGCCCCCCCAGAAAATTTTCAAAGTCGGCGCTGCTGGCGTAGTATTATGAAAATTTAGAAATTAAAACAAAATTTCTTTCTTTCATATCGTCAGGGATGTTTGTGGTCCAGGAAAACCCTGGAATTCACAGCAAGCCACATAAAAAAAAAAAAATTCTAATTTATTTTATGATATATTTCCGGTGGTTTTTAACTTCTCATTAAGATCTTAAAAAGAAAGAAAAAAGAAATGGAAATTTTTAAAGAAAAATCATTTTTTTTTTTTTTAATTTATTATTATTATTTTTTTTTTTACATTCTGCTCTTATGATTGAGACAGTATTCATGTTTAGCAGCATTTATAAAGAAGCAACCATCCCATTCATGGCAAGTAGCAGTAATGTACATGTTTGTATATATATACGCATTATAGTTATTTTTTTTCTTCCTGCTAAATTTAATAGAAAAAAGTATCAGATTTGCAAAAAATCTTGACTTCCAGTTTTTGATTTATTTGCATGTTTTAAGAGCTCTAGAATATAATTCGAATATTTTTTTGAAATGTCTGTCTGTATGTGAAGTAGTTGCTCCTAGAAGTAAATTAGTACCTGTTAATTACTGAGTTATGTTTTATAATTAAGGGAAAGCAATAATAGAAAAAGAACCCAAAATCCAGAAAATTCTGAAATCCGGAATTCTTCTGGTCCCGTGGGTTCCGGATAATGGGTCCGATACTGTATAGTCTTTCTCAGATGCGAACCATTCTTAGATAATTCTTAGAGAATATAGAAGTTCCTATACACCCAGGCTTAATTTAAGATGCATGAAAATTTACATATGAAATGAGAACATTAAAATAAATATTTTATCATTTCAAACAGGATAGACTTCATTAATCTTCAAATTCTAGAAGAGTAAAAAAGATAGGTGGTTTTGGGCCATAATTTGCAAAACAACAAATTTGATTATTAAAATATATTTTAAATAACATTTTAGTGTATTTACCTTTTTCATAATTATTTTTTTTTTATATAAAAAATCAATCTTTTCTTACAGTTTTAAAAGTGTCTTACTTTTATTTGCATAAATATGTAACTAAAGTTTTGTCTACTATATGAGTAATATATAAGTGTTCTTTTTTCTAAAATATTTTATTTTTGTCTGTTTTATAGATACAATTTTATGTACTAAGATTTTATAAAAAAAAAAAAAAAAAAAAAATTGCATATTACACACATACAAGATGGTTATACTTAAATTCTTGTAACTAAAATGGATAAGCTCATATCATGAATCATCTCTATACAGAGTTTGGTGGCAATCTACTCGCCCGTTTTAACTGCAGAAAGCTGTTTGAAGCAAAAGTTTAATGACTCTATATTTATATTTTCATAATTTTTTAGTTTAGTTATTAATAAACAGCTCTTATGAATACATTTCTTTCAGTAATACATAAAAATAATGAAATTTTTACAACTACTCGGTATTAGCCGAATGCTTAGTCCAAATTTGGCTGAGCACCGAGTACTCGGCAAATTGGCCGAGTACCAAGTATATACCGAGTACTCGGTACAGCTCTAGTTTTTTTTATATTTGTATCTAAAGATTTTTGTTTTATTAGATTGAACATAGAGAGTATCATGCTTTCATGAAACATAAAATAATGTACATAAATTTTGAATTGAATTAAAAAAAAATAAAATCAAAAGATATGATAGATTACATGAAAGATAAAGATACATTAATAATAGTAACAACATGTTTGTCATAAAAACTAAAAATAGAAAGATTGTTACTGGTATATTTACCTTATCCTGATTTAGGTTAGCTTGATATTTTAGTTTTCATGCAATTCTATTTCTAATGCAATAATCCTTGCACTTTTATGCAAGATTTTGACCTATTCTCCCATGTTAAAAAAAAAAAATAAATAAATAAAAAATTGTAAATTTCAAATAACTTACAAAGTTATCAAACTTGGTTGATAAAAATAAATAGGTTCTTGTCAATGTCATAAGTGATATTTTAAAACTGGTTCAAGCACTTTGCAATAATTTGTTCTTGAGGTATTGCCTACACAGACTAACAAAGTGACTAACCATAGAAATACACTACATTGATTTTCAAATTCCTCCCTGCTAAAAAAAAAAAAAAGAAAGTAGAAAATTTTCACAAATGTCTAAGTTCCCCACATCTATTGTTATGATACAGAACTCTAATAATTCTGTGTCATCATCATACTTGCCAACATACTCATTAATATTCCGTAGTATTGTTAGCGCCACCTTCTTTTTCACACCGGTATCTTTTTAGAGTATTTTTCCTCTTATTCAACCGTAATGGCATTTGGTAAATATTACTCTAAAAATTTATTGGTGTGAGAAAAAGGGCGGGACTAACAAGACTATGGAATATTAATTAGGGTGTTGGCAAGTATGCATCATCATCAGTCTGAGCTTTTATCTGTCCACTGCAGGATGAAGACCTCTCTCAGGTTATTCCAATCTGCTCTATTTTCTACAGTTCTTCTCCATTCTGCCCTTTCAAACTTGACAATCTCATCTCTCCAATGACACTGTGGTCTTTTCTTATAACCTTGGTATACAAAATAGAACTTTGATAATCCATTTATTATTGTTTCTTCTGGCAAGGTGCCTAGCCCAGCTCCATTTTAACTTCTTTATTCTACAAACAATACAGTAACTTTGGTTTGCTTCCTAATCTATATGTTTTACTTTCTGTCTCTTTGGGTGAATCTTAACTTACACCGCTCCTTGGTTTTTTGAAGTTTTAATATAGTTTTACACATTAATATCCAAGTTTCTGAAGCATAAGTTAATATTGGCAAAATACACTCATCAAAAACTTTTCTTTTCAAACAAATTCTGAGGTCGATTTTGAATAGAGCATTATTTCTTCTGAATGCTCTACATGCAAGTTTAATTCTTGTTAATTTCTTCCATGATGTTTCCCTTCATTGTAATGATTTGTCCCAGATAAATATAATTGCATACCATTTGTAATTCATTCATAACAACAGTGATTTTCAGTTGACAAACAAAGGAATTTGACATAATTTCTGTCTTATTGAGGTTCATTTTCAGTCAACAAGGCCGACTCTAACGTTTTTGCCGCCGTAGGCAAACCTCAAAAGTGCCGCCCCCCACCCCAAGTTTTAAAAACTTTCAAAACACACACACACACACACATATATATATATATATATATATATATATAATTATAAAAAAGGTCTAACAGAATTGAGCTAAGTAAATAATAATAACAGGAGACTTGGCGTTGGAATATTAAAACCCGAATAAACTACTACGTCAAAAACGCCAAAGAAAAAATATTTGAGATGCATACAGCTGTTTCGGTAGCTTTAAGCGTACCGTCTTCAGTGCAAAGTGCAAAAAGAATTACTATTATTCTTTTTTTCACTGAAGATGGTACGCTTAAGGCTACTGAAACAGCTGTATGCATCTCACATATTTTTCCTTTGGCGTTTCTCACGTAGTAGTTTATTCGGGTTTTAAGTAAGTAATACTCATATAGTATTTACTACTATTTCTTTTTTTTTCTTTCTTTCTTTCTTTTTTCTTTTAGTTAAAAACACAAAATCTTTGGAACTAATACTAGTACAGACAATATTTTCTAAACAGCAAAGAATAAAGAATGCTAGTACAATATACAAAATTTAAACCTGAATAAAATAATCTCTTTCGAACTTTTTTTTCTGCGAATCTCGAATAACTTCTTGCATATCTAATTTGTTACTCAATTCATGTTCAATGGCCAACATCGCTAACCTATTCAGTCGATTTTGATTAGACATGGTTTTAAAGTATTTATTTATTTTTTTTTTTTTTTATCATTTTTAGTTTAAAAAAAGATCTTTCTCCGTTAGCAAAAGTCGAAAGTTATGGGAAAGGTTAACAAAAATTTTAAAGCAATGCTTAAATTCGGCCCAATGTTAAGGAATGTAATGAATTTATAGAAGGTCAACTGAACATTCTTTTTTTTCAAAAGTGAAGAAAATAAAGTATATTTTACCAGCCAACTTTAAAATGTTAATATCAGAGGAATCTCCATCTGTTAAGTCGTTTCCCAGATCTTTACAGTTTATCAGTAATTCATTTTTGCACGTGTCTTTAAGTTTGTGGACATTGCATAAAAATTCAAAAGAATGATTATGATTATTCAATAAATTTAATTTTAGCTTCAGTGCATTGATCGCCTAATCGCTGAAAAGAAAAAAAAAAAAATCTGTTTTATATTTCTCTTTTGAATTTTCTATAGATTCTACACTTCCATAAGAAAAATTTCATTTTTAAGATTGAACATGATGGCGTGATGTAGTCAATTCAAAGTTTTTTTTCTACGTCTGTTACATTACCTAATTTTTCAGCTTCTAAGATAAAGTTTTCAAGTGATTCAACTGATCTTAATTCTTAAAATAATAATAATAATAATAATAATAATAATGAGCTATTTAATAAATCAGTGGCTTGGTATAAATTAAAAACTTTTGTTTCACGTAGCTTAATAAACGGATTAATATGATTCAAAATTTTGTATCAAATGACGTTCAAACATAAAAAAAACTTTAAAAACAAAAACTATTTTATTTACGAGACAAAACTTTAGTTAAAATACCTTTAAAAACAAAGTATACATTTAAAAACATTTAAAATTTAGAAGTTTCGAAACCCGTCCAGGTTTCCTCACCAGTATCACTACAACATAATTTGCAAGCATTACATGAATACACTAGGAATGTATAGAAGTACAGAATATTGAAGAGCCAGTGCGTATGCTTCATTGATAGTGTAGAGATGGCTGGCAGTGTGCCAACTCTCAAGGAAAATACGTGATTTATAATTATCATAGCCAGAATTTAAAACTTTTATACTATCGAAATCAGGTATAAATCACGTATTTTCCTTGAGAGTTGGTACACTGCCAGCACACTATCAATGAAGCATGCGCACTGGCTCCTCAATATTCTGTACTTCTATAAATTCCTTGAGTATTCATGTAATACTTTCAAATTATGTTAGTGATACTGATGAGAAAACCTGGACGGGTTTCGAAACGTCAAAATTTTAAATGTTTTTAAATGTATATTTTGTTTTTAAAGGTACTTTAACTCGTAAATAAAACAATAAAAGTTTTGTCTCGTAAATAAAACAATTTTTGTTTTTAATATATATATAATTGAGACGGTTTGATGTTTGTGTACGTTAACAATAAAAAACTTTAATTGTTTTATTGTACAGTCCGCAGCAAAGTTATTGAAGCACATATCCACATTTTTCATATGCGTATTTATATATATATATTAGTTTGATCGCTTCTTTTTATCATCAGCTTACTTTTTTATAAACAGTATAAGACTAAGATCATCACTCGACAAATATTTACTTAATAAAACAGTATTATATGCGCATCTTTTAAGTAGGAATTATTGCTAGTGCTTCAATAATTTTGCTGCCGACTGTAATCAATAAACAACTGCCTCATTTTGAATCATATTATCTCCTTTTACATTTTTATAAATGCTTAATAAAGCATTATGAATATTTTCTATTTTAAGAAATAAAGGTATTAGGGAATCTGTACATTTTTTCAAACTTCGCAATCATTCATTAACTACTAAGTTTAATAAATGGCTGCTGCAATGTACGTGAAATGCTCTGGAATTTAAAGTTTTAATCCTTGATTGTACTCTGAATTTGTCGCCTCTCATATCTGAGCAATTTTCATAACCTTGACCTCTCATATTTTCTAATTTTAACCCATTTTTTTCTAACTCTTTTAATAAAACTTTAGGCAGTTCCTTACCAGTAGATCTTTCAACAGGAAGAAAACCTTAAAAATGTTCATTGAATTTGCATTGAAATTCTGATTGGCCAATGCAAACATATCTTAATCAAAAATTTATCACCCCCCGCCCCCCCATCCAATGAATTTGATGGACGTTATTGCATAAATAAAGCATTGTACTAAATCTGACATCACTGTTGCCAATTCAAACTCAAATTTTGCCGTGTTTTTACGGACATCTCAAAATGTACCTATCTTATGGCTGAGGATGTCCTAGGACGTTCTTTCATACTTAGGATTACTGATAATGTCCTGGGGAGAAAGGGTACCTCCAAATATTTCCTACATGCTGAAGAACACTGCTAAAAGTCCCTACAATTGGCAAACTCTTGACTTTCTTTAATTAGAGGGCAGAAAAAGCTTGTTAAATCAGCGAGTGTGCATTTCTCCCTTCGCGTCGCAGCTGCGCATACAATACATACTGTACAGCACTTACAAGTTTGTCTATTCTTGTCTGCATTTCAAATTATAGGAATGGGCAGAGAAGCCTGTAAATTCTTGTTGCATTTATTTACTTGTTTATTTATTTACTTATTTTTTTTCTATTTATTTATTTCCTACATTAAATAATCGAAGTATTTTATTTATTAGTTCCCCATCATACTGTAGGTATGGGGAACTTAGGTAATCGTGAAAATTTTCGACCTCGGTTTTTTTACTTCTTTACAAGTTTTCAGGTGTGAGGAATCCGAAAATGACAAAATTTGTATGGTGTCTGTCTGTAGGGTGTCTGTTAGTGTGTCAGTGTGTCAGTCCGTTAGTGTGTCAGTGTGTAGTTCGTTAGTTTGTTAGTCTGTTAGCACGATATCTCACGAACAAATGATCGCAGAGAGGTCAGATCAGTTTTAAAATATTATTTTCGATACTGGCAAGAACCCTATTCTTTTGCAACATTCGAATTAAAAAACTTCGTAAGTTATGAGAAATTTACGATTTTCTTAACATGGGAGAATAGGACAAAAATTCACTTAAACGTGCATTAAATGGAAACTTTTTACTATAAAAATGTCAGACCAGTTATAAAATATCAGGTTTGATGCCGGAATGAACATCAGTAACTATAAATGTGCTACTTTGAAAATTTCGCAAGTTATTGCAAATTTACGAATTTCTTAACATGGCAGTATAGGGCAAAATTTCACATAAACGTCAATTTTGAGCGATATTTTCATCGTAAAGATGTCAAACTACTTTTGAAATATTATTTAGAACACTGGCATGAATATTAATGACTATGAATTTTCCAATATAAAAATTTCGTAAGTTATTGGAAATTTACGAATTTCTTAACATGGCAGCATAGAGCCAAATTTCACATAAACGTCAATCTTGAGGGATATTTTCATCGTAAAGATGTCAAACCACTTTCGAAATATTATATAGGATACTGGCATGAATATCATAGACTATGATTTTTCCAATTTAAAAAATTCGTAAGTTATTTGGAATTTACGATTTACTTAACATGTCAGAATAAGGCAAAATTGAGCATAAATTTTCATTTGAGGATCATAAATACATTAGACAACTTCAAAATTACATTTATGATATTTGTTTGAACATGATTGAATACAAATATTCTAATAGGAAAAATTCGTAAATCATTCGTAATTTACGATTTTATCAACATAGCGAAATTGTGAATTTTTCATATAAATATGAATTTTGAGGATTATTGCATTGGAAATAGTAGCATGAAAACTAAACAACGTAATTGATCCTGATAAAATAAATTAATAGATTAGAATAAGATATATATATCGAAGTTAACGGTGGATAGCCTATTAGGCGGGGATTTTATTCTGTCACTGTATCAAGCTTTGGTCAAATTCATTTCTTTTAACATGATTATAATATGTCTCGCACTAGAAATTTATGAGAACATAAATATGATGGGGAACTGAGCAGAGTCCACCTATGCCAACTAGTTTATTTTTTGTAGTTCAGCTGGTTTTGCCGCCCCTAAATTTTGCCGCCGTAGGCAGTTGCCTACCTTGCCTACCGCCTAGAGCCGGCCCTGCAGTCAAACAATTTTAATATTATACTTTTAAATATTTTATTTCATGTTCTGCTGTGTTTTTGTTTTATTTAATTTATTATTTATTTATACTGTATCGTTGAAGATTCATGTTTATTTATTCTTTCATTAATTTCTAAGCAATGGAATTTTGTTACACTTGCTATCCACATGAAATATATATGAATATCAGGGTTGCCAACTGCTCCGATTTCTGCGGAGTTTCTCCAAAAAAATTTAAAAACTCCGCAATTCCGCAAAGTAATGTTTATGCTCCGCAAATTCAGTCTTGACCACCTAACTAAATATTTTTTATTAAATACATAAAACTGAATAGTGGCAGACACCGAAAAAAAAAAAAAAAAAAAACTATTTTTCTTTTTTCTTTCTTTTTTTTTGAAGAACCACATGCTTCATCGTACAATACTCATAAATAAATAGTAAAGAAAAAAAAAGAAAGAAAGAAAACATTCTAGTGCTAGGCATTGCGTAATCGAAATATTGCTGACTCAGAACGGGAACAAGTATTTGTTTACATTAGCTAAGAGAGTGTTTAATTAAAACCACAAGCTGAAAGGGGGGAAGAAAGAAACCGAATGCTATGATTATGCGGTGTTTTGATTTTCATTTAAACTATATCAATGTTTCAGTAATCTTAATGCTTAATAGGTCTTTAAAAAAATTGTTTATTTTAATTATTTATCGATAAAAATAATGGATTCAAAGTTACTGAACTTTAAGGCCAATTGACAACGCTTTATTTGAAATAATTATGCATTTATTTTATCATTCACTTAAAGCATTAATGATTTATTATTATATCTTCATTTGTATCTGGGGGGGGGGGGGGAATAAGTAAACAAATTATGACCAATAATCTGCAAAATTCTAAAGTTTACAAAACATATGGTCCCAAGCTATGCAGATTAGAGGGAGTTGACTCAGAGATGAGATCATTTACACATTTATATGAATATTGGAGATTTCGTTTTTAGATTTTTATGTGATAGTATAATAATTATTTTGACATTCATGAAAATTGTTGGAAATTTAATTTTTTTTCTCCTTCGTGCTTTCTTTTCTTTCTTTTTTTTTTTTTTTTATGTAACTGAATAATCTACTTTCATATATTGTTTTTATTTATGTATGGAAAATATGCCATTATGCAAAAAACAAATTACTTTTGGGGTTTTAAGCTTATATATTGAGACTTAATCGCATTTCCCATTCTTATCTCTCTTCACTGTTTTGCTAAATATATTTGATTATCAATAAATATTTCTTAATTTCATATTATTGTTGTTAATTTATGTTTGTTAGTGGTTTCTTTCTTTCTTTCTTTTTTTTTTTAATGTATTTTTAAAATTGCTCCTCAAAGTAGCCAAAATGCTCCTCAAAATTTCTCTGAATACTCCTCAAACTGTTTTTGAAAAGTTGGCAACCCTGGAATATACACATGCTTTTGGTAGCACTTTATTAATGTAACATTTATTTTAGGTCGTATTGTGTCTCAGTCAAAAGAAGAACTGCTTAACATCCTGAGTGTGATGGATATACAGGTGTGTTGATTACATAACTTGTTCTGTTAATTACTTTTTGAAAAACTTTTCTGTAATGAAAAACTTTTTTGTAATGAAGGTATTTTTTGTCTAATTTTTGGAAGACTTTATCATTCCAAATGTGCAAGAAAAATCTTCTAGTCAGTAAATAATAATATCAGTTAAATCATGTTTTTTTTTTTTTTTTTTTATAATATCTCTGTCATTTGTAAAAATGAGAAAAAAAATCCTTCCACATTAGCCCCAATTTTGGGGGGCTGGTGTGATACCCAATCAAAGTTTAAACGAAAGTCAATCTTTTAAAACCTGTGACATATTTATTCAAGATCAATTCAAAAATTATTTGTTATATATGAATAGTTTTAATTTATTATTGAAAAGAAGAAGAAAAAGAAAAGTTATTTTAAGATAAGATTTAAAAATAAATAGTAATAATAGAAGTTATTTGGGGCCAGGCCCTGACTAACGGCAGGGCAAACGGGGCAAATGCCCTGGGCCCCCCTACAGGCATATGCAGAAATTCTGCAACCTAAAGAGCTCTTATGCCACTGCAAGGGGGCCCCCCAGAATAGGCTTGCCCCGGGGCTCCAGGTAGTCTAAGTTGGGCCCTGTTTGGGGCAGAAGGTTTTTTGGGATTTCATTTATATTTAATGTGTGCCTGTTAAGAATGTAAAACAATATAGCTAAAAATTCTAATTTTAATTGCAGTAATATAAATTTATAACAAATGATAGGGCAGTTGATGCGTAACACGGAAACTAACATTATGTACAAAGAAAATATTTTTTTTTATTGAAAATGTTTTTCATATAAAATGACCTTATACTTCAAGGATCGTAACATGTGTCTATTTGTTTTTAAATACTAACTTCAAACCCTCATTTAAGCTTTCCATTGCAGGACGCACCCTGTCTTGTGGAATTTTATTTCATGCTTTTGTTAAAACATTTTAAAATGAATCCAAACTGTTGTGTCTGGAAGAACAGACTTTGTTCTCCAATATACCCCACAGTGAATGATCTAATATGTTTTTCTCCAACCACCCTTGAGTACTACATGCTTTAAACAAGGGTGCAGAGTCTTGTTGAATGGCGAAAATAGTTTCTCTAAAATGACATTGAGTCTGTGGCTTTACACAACCTTCCAAAATCAACTCTTGATACTTTTGAACATTATTATTTTTTTTTTTTTATCTTCAGGTACAAAAACAAAGGGTATAATCAGTGACAGTTACTCCGGCTATACTGTAATAAAAGCAGGTTTTGGTCTTCTGTCAACACTTAATATGTCTGGATCCACAAAGAATTTTGTTCTTGACCAAACTTTATCATTTTTTTTTGTTGAGATTATGTTCAACACAACAGTGAATAATTTCTCATCTAAGTACACAATGTTTTTCAAGTGACCATGCACAAGCTTCTGCTTAGTGCTTTTGCTCTTATAAAGCTATTTTATTTTTTTGCTGCATATTTAGAAAATGAACTGTATATTTTTTATGTGGTCATGTATTCAACTTATTTTTAATAATTCTTTTAGCACTTCTTGGTGAAATGCCATCTCAGAAGACATTTTTCTTGCTCTCCTGCCATGATTTCTCTTCAGTTTTTCTCTTAATTCCTTCATGGTCACTGCAGTCGCAGCTGCAAGTTTGTGACCAATGCAGTGTCTTTTTCTTACAGATCTAGATTCTGAATATTTCATATGGTCTTTTCCCCCTAAGAATGGAGTATTATTATCTTTTACCTTTTTTTCATCCATCTTTCAAATGTACTGCAAAATAATTTCTTTCAAAGAATTTTTCTTGTAAGAAAGTGCATCTACAACATAAATTAAGATGATCCTATTAAAAGAAAGCTATAAACTAGATTTTATTAGCAACAACAGTGCTACATTTTAACTGCCCCAGCCTATATTGTTAGATGTTTTGTATTAAACTCTAGTTGTTTTTTTATCTTTTTTTCTCAGCTTTAGTTAAACGTACATTAAAAGAAATATCAGGCAATATTCAGGTTTACATGTAATCTTTAAAAATTTTGTATGCTTTAATTTAATTGAACTTAGATTGTATCTACTTTCATGTTAATTTGTGTGAATTGACTTGTTAGTTTAACTTTTTATGGAATTGTCTAATATTAATTAAATTAATTTTATGTAATTTTTTCTCGATATATAATGTTTTGTATCATTAAAAATAATCATTGTTTCCTCAATATTTACTTCAATGATTTCTTCTGCTTCTGATTTCTTCTGATTGGTAATACCATGCCTGTTTGTGTTCCGGGAAAACCCCGGAATTCCGGGGATTTGAGTTATTGTACTCTGGGAATTCAGGAGTTGCATTCTTTCCTACTTTTATTTGAAGTTTCCAAAAGATCGTATCATTTCAATTTCGAAACGCGCTTCGATTCAACGCAGTGTCGGTCTCCGTTCGTTCAATCAATTCTTTCTTCTTTCTCTCCATATGCGCCGCATTTCTCCTCCGTTTAGGGGATGGCGAAGCGTAACTACGTCATCATTAGGAGGGGCTGAGTGGCTGTCACTCTTCATGTATGAGTCGCTAAGAGGCGGAGTAACCTATGATAATGGCGCTTTGGATTTTGGAGCGCACTTGTGTTCCCGAATGTAGGTGAGGTTTTTGTTCACGTATGGTTTGCAGCGCGGTTCTTTCGTTCTTTATTTGTTCATGTTTATATGATGTGTTGATTGAAATCTGCTAAGAGGCCTCTAAATGCACGTAGAATACGTACATTTATTCCTTTTTTTTATGTGCTGAAGATGAAATTTTTGGATTTAAATTGCGATTTAAGTGAAATTGATGCGCCTTCCTCTGTTAAAAATGCCTTCTGTTAGAACTGGATGGAACGGAAGGATGCTAATAATGATGATATCGGCACGTGGTGCCGAAAAATAGATTCCGCTGGACAGGCTTACTGTACATTTTGCAATTCAACACTAAAATATGGTGGAGAAGGGGTAAAAGCCTTATCACGTCATTCAGAAACTGCATCACATAAAAAAAACTCTAAAGTTATAAAAAGTTCAATGACTTTGAGTCATTTTGCAAGTGCGAAAAATGCTGATGACCTGATAATAAAAGACGACCGTCCACTCGATATTATTACCCGGAAAGCCAGGCAAGAAGTGTTAATAACTTCTTTTATCGCCGAAAATTCTCTGTGTTATAGTTTAGCACCAAAATTGGTAGAGTTGACGCAAACACTAAGTCGGGATCAAACAGCTTTGAAGTCTTTGGCTATGAATCGAACTACCGCCGCATACAAATTAAAGTATGGCGTTGCAAAAAAAGTTAAGGAAGATCTTACTAAAGTACTAAAATCAACACCATTTTCCTTAAATATCGACGAAAGGACAAGTTGTGCACAAGAAAGTATACTAGCTATTCTTGTGCAATATTATTGTGAAAACCAAAGAAAAGTGATTGTTCACCACCTAAAATCAATCAAACTCGAATCTGGCAGTGCACTTTCTATTTATAAAACTGTCGTGAAAGTGTTTGAAGAATACAGTTTACCGTGGGAGAACCTTATTAGCATTTTAATGGATTCTTGCAACACTATGAGGGGGAAAAAAAGTGGTCTTGATACCAGAATTCGAAAGGAAAAAGCGCCTCATTTACTGGACATAGATGGTGATACATGTCACATCATTAACAATTGTGCCAAAAAATTTACCTCATATTTTGAAAGTTATTTGGAAAATGTGTTTGATAATATTTACTATGATATGAAAAGTTCCAGCAAACGAGAAGCTTTTTTTAAAGTATGTTCTGCTCTTGAAGTGAAGAAGCTAAAGCCATTGAAGAGACCGGACCACAGGTGGTTGTATCTTTTAACTGTATTAAATAGAATTAAAAAACTGTGGGATGCCCTTATAGTATTTTATTTTCTTTATGTGCCCAAGTCTGATGAAAGTGATTATTTAAACTGTGTTAAAGAAATCTATGACAAAAGAAATGTCTCATCCTCTGGAAAAAAAATTATTAATAATGTGTATTCAGAGCTAAAGTGCCAAAAACTGACCAAAGATGCAGTTGCCCGCAAAAAGTGCATAGTAAATGCATTGTTTGTCCTGCAGCAAAAAACCGTGTTGTATATGGCATTATTTTCAGTTATTCTGCCAGAATTCGACAATTACATAAAATTGTTTGAATCCAAAATACCACTTCTTCATGTGTTACATGCAAGTATTTATAAGTTTGTAATGAAATTCCTTACATTTTTTGTTAAATCTGAAGTAGTGTCAAAGTGCACATCATATAAGGATTTATTTAAACTTGATATAAAAAATTCCAGTTCTCATTTGCCCAGTAAATTACTGTATACTGGATATGAGGCTTCTTCTATGTTGAAAAAGTTGGGAAAAGATCACCCAATATCTATCAAATTCAAATCTTCTCTGATAGAAGCTTATATAACATCAGCAGAGTACATGATAAAAAAATTACCTTTTGGTAACTCATGCCTTATCAGTTTTACGGCATTAGATCCTGAGCTAAGAGGAAAAACAGCTACAATGATGGCATTTGAAAAATTATCCTCATTTCTCTCTCATCTGTTTTCTGAGACAGAAAAATCACAATTACTTAATGAAGTAAGGTTATATCAAACTGATATTGATATTTCAAATGATGTGCTCAAATGCTCTACTGATACCACTAAAGATTTACCTATAGATGAATATTGGAGTAAAGTTTTTGCTTTAAGAGATGTTTGTAATGTTAGAAAATATCTTATGTTAGGAAAATTAGTGAAAGCAGATTTAAGCTGTTTTCATGGTCCTTTAGTTGAAGGTGCAATTTGTTTGATGGATAGGATGTTAACAGATAACAGAGCATCACTTAAAATAGATTCTTTAGATGCTGTCCAGACTGTTAAATATGATTTGATGGCTACCAAGCAAAGTGCATGTGAGAAATATGGTAAAGGAAATCCATTAACCGATGCACTAGATAAAAATCTGATTGCTAATATAAATGGAAGTTGGCGAGCATATCAAGAAGATTTGAAATCAGAAACTTCTTATTGTGATAATATTCATTCAAATGAACAAGAAGTACCTAAAAAGTTCCAAGTTCTGCCTATGCTAAGTAATACTATCTCTAACTCTAATGTTCCCCAAAAGCACAAACAGTCTGAAAATGAAATAGCTAATCTCATGCTCCATAAACCTTCCACATCTCTTGATACAAAAGAATTTTTGAATACATCCAATAATTCAAAAAATCTGCTTAAAAGAAAAGCAAATTCAATAACCTCTTCTAATAAACAAAAAAGAATAGATGCATTTTTTAAAAAGTGATTTATATCATTTTCTGTATTTATGAAAATATTAGTGCTTAGATACCAATTGATTTTTCTTAGGTTCTTATCTTTTGACTTGCGTTTATTCATAATAGTTTAAGCATAATTAATTTTTTTTTTTTTTTTTGTGATATTGCTTTACTCTATTTTAATACACTTAAAATTGCTTGAGTATAATGTAATAATATTTTAAGTGATGGTTATCTGCTATTAAAGGATATGAAATTTTATTAAACCATTCTTAAAACTGATAATTCACTGTAATTTAGTTTTTTAATATTCATAAATTTGCTTATGCATAATTTTATGTTTCCTTTAAGTGGTGGTTTTGTATTATTGCCAGATAGAATATTTTGATCCATTCTAGAAATAGTAATTCACTTTTTTTTTTTTTTTTTTTCCATAATTTTTATGTTTAAAAGTTATTGATTGTAAAATACGGTTTATTAAAAGCATTGTAACATGGCATTTGAAGCATTTCCTTTTTTTTTTTTTCTGAATAGATTTTTTTTTCATCTTCTTATTTTAAGGCATTTTCTATGTTAATGGGATGGTAGGGAGATGATACTAATTTAAAGAATGATCTAGTGATTATTGTTGATTGTAATCAATGTTGAATTACAAAAACGTTAATATTGTTTGTACTTTTTAGAATAAAGTTCTGATTGAAAAATTAATGCTTTGCATTTTATGAGTAACAATTTTGTAAATTATGTGTGTGTGTATGGTTCTATATTATATAGAAACCATAAAAGGAAATTTATTTATTAATATACCAATATTTTTATGTAAGAGTTGGTAACACTAAAAAAAAAAAAAAAAAAAAAAAAAAAAAATTTTTTTGCATCTCGTGTTGGAACGATTTTATTTTCAAGGGATTTCATCAGATATCACAAACACCCATGTAATGCTTAATTAAAAATTTACCTTTATGCTTTTTATATGCTTTATGCTTTTTATATGCTTTATGCTTTTCTATCTTATGCATGGAATACTTCTAAAAATATATCTAAATATATTTTTATTTTTATAGATTGACAACCCTATTACAGTTTTAACTCAAGAAACAAGTCGGAATTTTTTGCTCTCTAAAAAGTCAGATAAATTGTTTGATGTTAGTATTTTTCATTTATCTTTAAATTATGTATGATACTATTATTATTACTGAAATATGCTTATCTATCTGTCTCTATATATGGAATATTATTATTATTATTATTTAAATAATACTGTTGACATTTGAAATTTATGTGAAAGAAATATTGATTATTGTGGTTGAAATTTTACATTTAGGCTTACGAATTTATTTGACTAGAAACTCTATATACATTGTCCATATCACGATCTCAGCCATGTTTGTAATCCATTTGATCCACCATTTTGTTTTAAAGTAACAGCTTCTTGAAAATTTAAAACTCTTTTAAAAAAATGTGTTTATGAATTATTTACTTAAAACTTAATGTATAAATTTACTCTATTTTTGCAAAGAGGAAAACTTTTTCATTACTCTTAGGCAGTTATGGGATCAGTACAGATATATTTTGGCTAGAAACAAGCTGATAGAGAACTTCTAAATTTTAAAGTGTGTTCATGCAAATAGCAAAGTAAAAAAAAAAAAATATCTTATGGGTCAATATGACTGAATATCACCAGTTGAAGTAATTGATTTATTGATGAACTAGCAAACACGTGCGAAATTTTCGCACTTTGTTTCCTTTATTTACCTTTACAATTTGAAACTCATAAATATTACACCAATTTTACCACCTAATTAAAATTTTAATTTACAAAAAGCCAAATTATTATTAGAACCAAATTAACTCTGTCCAAATTTTAAACCAAAATCATTCAAAGTAAGGTTTTAAAATAAAATTCATCGTCGACGACCCAGATTTCATTCTTCCCGTTCTAGTACAGGATCCCAATTAGGGATGAAACGGATAGTGATTTTGCCGGATATCGGATATCCGGAGCTCTTCTGCCTGCCGGATACGGATATCCGGCATTAGTTTTGTTTTTTGTTGTGTTGTATATTTCTTTTCTTTTTCTTTATTTTAAAACAATAAAATATAAACATATTTCATATACTATTCTTTTAAGAACATTTTAAATATAATTTATTTAAACATATTTATTTAATATTCTATTTATTTGTGCAATATTGCCATGAAGAATAAAATTTTAAGCCTAACATACTCATTCCTACACTTGCAATTTTTGGTGAAAAGCACTATCACAAAGATAGTTTTGTTCAGAATTATAAAACTAAAACTTATTATTTACATATTTTTTTAAATACTATTATTAAAAAAATGAAATAAAATATTTTACTAATATAATCACAGTTGAAGGGTTATTTTCACATGAAAACTAATATGTTGTGGCCATCACAAAACTTACTTCTACATAATTCTATATAACAGCGCCGCTTACGGTTTAAATCGTATAAAAGTTTAACCATAGCTTCTCACAATAAATATTTTACAAAAGGACTTTATGCAATTTTAATTGACAGATGCTGAGATATATGCTTGTGAAAAATCATAATAGAAGCTCCACCTGTCGGCTGATATACACATAAATAAGGTCAGCATTTGCTTTCATAATGGTTGTCTTATATATCAAGTTTCATGCACATATGTCATAGAAGTTGGGATTAACTTAGCCTATTCATTGGGTAAATTGTAGTGCAGTATTGCCACCTGTTGGCTGATATACACCTAAAATAAATCCCAATACTGTTTCACAATGGCTGGTTCTCTCACATACCAAGTTCTATGCAATTATAAACAATAGAATAAGAGATATAGCCTTCTCCTTTTGGAGGGAAATTTCTGTATTGTAGAGCCACCTACTGGCCAACATGCACCCAAACTGAACCAGCATAATTTCTCATAATGCCTTTCCAACATGAAGTTTTGTGTAGTTACATGAAATAGAACCTAAAATATAGCCTTTCCTAAATTGCAGAAAGCACTGTATAACAGCACCACCTGTAGAGCGATTGGCACCAAAATTTGATAGGCACTAATTTTGCCAAGTTACACGTACATATATATTTATATGAAATTCTGTCCAGTAGTTTCTGAGATATAGCTTTCCTCTAAGTTGCAGAAATCGCAGTATGGCAGCACCACCTGTTGAGCCGCACCAAAAGTTGGTAGGCACTGATTTATGTCATGGTGCAACTACACATAAATTTATATGTAATTGTAGTACACAGTAGTTCCGGAGGTACAGTTGAACAGAATTTTTGTCACACACACACAGACATTTTTTTTAAATTGGTCAAACCAGGTTCTGGACTTCTTAAAATGTGTAAATCCATCAAAAACTAGAAGTTGAAAATTTTTATGAATCCAATACTTTCTTTTGAGACATTTATAAGAAAACATAAAAGAAAGAAGAAAAATAAATAAATAAATAAACTAAAAGCTTCAAACTAGTATGTTATGGCCATCACAAAACTTTCTTCTATATCTTTTTATATAACAACGCTACATGCTGCTTAACATGCAGAAGAAACATAATCATAGCTGCTTACAATAAAGATTTTAGATATTGAGTTTAGTGCAAATTTAATCAAAAATTTTTGAGATGTAGCCATGTGGAGAATCACAGAAGGTGAGGAACAGCTGCGCCACCTGTTGGTCGATATACACCCAAATTAGGCCAACTTTTATTCTCATATTATTTTTATCTTATTTATCTATTAAATTTTATAGATGCTGAGATTTAGCCTTCCTATTCACAGAGTAAACTGCAACATAATATAGTCACCTATTGACAAATATGCACCAAAATTGAATTAACATGATGTTTTATAAAAATGACCCTTTCCCATACTAAATTTATAGCAATTATACATGAATGAATCTGAGATATAACTTCCCCATTCACGGGAAAATTGCAGCATAGCAGCATCAACTATTGGCCGTTATGCACAGAAATTGAAGGAACATGTTTCAAAATAGCCCTCCCGGTGACACACTTAGTTAATTTTTTTAATTATGCACAGTATAAGCTGAGATATAGTCTTCCTTTAAATGGGAGAAATCACAGTATAGCAGCGCCATCTGTTGAGTGATTTGCACCAAAAGTTGATGGGCACTCTTTTTTTTTTTTTTGGTAAGATGCAACTATGTATAAATTTATATGAAATTCTGCGCATTAACTCTTCAACTGCACAAAATTTTTGTCAGATAGACATTTTCCAAAAACGGTGAAATTGTGTTTTCGTTCCATCAAAATGCATAAATCCACTGAAAACTGGATGTTGAAAATTTTCACGAATCCAATACTTCCTTCTATTTAATATAGAAGAAAGTAATAATTCAAAATGAATTTATACTTTTTACTTATTTTATATTTTTATATTTTGTACAGATAAGAAAGAAAATTTTACATTAGTTATTAAAATTCTTTAAGTAAGTGAAGTTTTTCTGCAGTACAAAATCAAAAACTTTAAATAACTGATTTTTTTTTTATGAACAATATGAAAGTGAAAGTACAGACTTTCTGAAAATTTAAATAGGTACTTTTATTTGAAGTAATTTTAATTTTTTGGGATATATCTATGCAACGCAACAGGGAATTCTAAATTCAGGTGCTTTAGTAAGATATTCCATTAAAGATGCAATTTTATATAAATTGGAGGTTTTTTTTAAAAATCCAAATCGAATAGATAGATGGCGCAAGTAATGCCAGGTTTCTGCTAGTATAAATATATGGTCACAGAAACAACAGCTTTATTGTGTATGCAAAACTGGATTGTAAATAAACAGGTTCTAGTCAATAAATGCACATTATTTGACTCATTCTCGAAACAATCTAACAACTTTAACATCCAAGACTAACAATATTACTAAACAATCTAACAACATATTAGCAAAAGGCATGAAAACAGAGTTATATATACACTGCAACTGCAAAGAATAAATATCATTTGTTCAGGAACAACAATGAATAGCTCTTTTTATTGTTATGGGGGAAGATCAGGGGGAATGTTATAGATCACTCTGGAAAAAAAACCTAGCTAACTCTGTACAAAATTAAAATAGGGCTTCTATATTTTTTAGACCTGAAGCTACTTTTGGCTAAATTTGTTTACTAATGAGTCCAAAAGCGATTTTCGCAGAAGCCAACTTACAAAAAAAAAAAAAAAAAAAAAAACCTTTACAAGCTACAACTGATCTAAAAAAAATTAAATATTGTCGCAAAATTTTCATCTGATGGGAGTTTAAGCTTGAATTTTCTCCTTCGGATATCCGGCTTGAAATTGCCGGATATCCGTATCCGGTGTGCTGATATCCGGTACCCCACCGGATATTTAAAACTCAGCCGGATAGGCCGGATACCGGATAGTTACCGGATATCCGTTTCATCCCTAATCCCAATGATGCCTTTTAAATTTTTGTCACCATGTTATCGACCACTTTTTATTTATTTATTTTGGCACAATCTTTTGTTTAAAAAAAAAAAGTAATTCCTCTTTTGATTGTATTTTTTAGTCAATTTATGATAATAATTCATATTCTCTATATATCTTTAAAGTATTGGTAGGTTTTAAATAGCTTTTACAAAGATTCTGATGATGCAAATTTAAAAAATGCATTTTTCTATAAAACAATCTCACCAGACAAATGTCGTCATTTTTTCCTATTAGATCATTGAGCTGAGTCCGCATGCTTAAATATTGTCCATTTATAAATATTTTTTATCCTCGTGTATTTTATTATTTTATCACGTACATCGCTATTGTATCGTTTTGACAAAATATAATCGTAACTGTACCACTTTGGAGAAATATTATATAGATTGTTTCTAAATATTCAGTATCCGTCATTCAGTTTCCAAAAATTATATTGAATGAAAAGTGCTACAGCTACACAGAAGAATTCCTGAGAAAAATGAAATCATCCCTTTTCTTTAGCACTGTGCTGAAACATAATATTGTTTTTTTGTCCTCCCTGCAGTTTTTTTTTAATCAGGCTTTTGCTAATAAACATCTTGTTACTGATGATTGACTGGACTGTTTATGTTTAGGTCATGTAGCTTTCCTAGAATGTCGAGAAAATTTTCTTTTTAAGGAATTATTTATTGTGATAATGTTGCCTTATATTTTCTTTCATTTAAAATATTTGGGTTTCTCTTTTTTAAAGGATTCAAGTCATGTTGTTTTAGCATGTCTTTGAGTTTTACGGATTTTTAAAGCTTTAGGGATTTTCTTACCTTTAATAGAAATCTTGGCATAGTTAGGAGAACTAGTTTCTCTTTTATGATTTTGTCAATTGTGTAGTTGTTTGTTTTGTACTTAATGGGTTTGTTTGTTTTGAAGAACAATCTAAAAACAATAAAAAATAATTTTGCATTGTGTGAAATTTTATAGTTACCTTATTTAGCAAAAGATTATTTTCAGTGAAAATTGAAACTACAAAAAATGGTTGATCCTGAAGGAACATATTTTACTAAATATATATAAGGTAAAAGTGGGTATCTAAAATTTAATCAGTAACTTGACTTCTTAGAATATGAGCTTATGTTGTTCTATATTTTAAATTTAATTATTATAATAGTCTTTATTTTATGTTTTTTTTTTTTTCTTTCTTTTTTTTTCTAGCTGTTTTATAAAGGCACTGGGCTTTCCAAAGTTGATGAGGATTACACCAAAGCTCTCCAACTAAAAACTGATGCCAAAAACGAGCTTATGAATAAAAAAGCTGTAAGTTGTAACAAATTAAATTATGCTCCTTTTTCGAGGGGGGGGGGGGGCATTCCATTTTTATGTATCAAGAGGAAAATACTGTTGCATACTCGAGGTTCGTGAATTGTCTGTGAATGAATGACAGCTCTTCAGAGGCTTAAAAGTTTATTTACAGACTATTCCAGAAGATTACAGACTACAAGTATCAGTTTCACCCAAAAACTACAGCTGACAGCATAAAAATTATAGCATAAACTGTACCATTGCATTAACGCACAGCAATAGGCTGCAATTCACTAGCAGAGACTTAGTCAGTGAGAGCTCCTTACGCATCAAGCAATTTGGCTTCAAATGACCGACCCACAGCGAGATGTGATTTCTTTATATTACCTCCCATAAATCCAGAATTTTACAGTATCTTCCGAAGTAATCGAATTAGAGCTTAGATAATCGATATATTGATAATAAAGGTTTTCTTGCCAATGAATTTTCTGGTAAAAAAAAAAAAGTTACCAAAGAGCAATAAAGTCAACAAATTTGTCGCCAAGGTCATCACCTACCCTGGAGAAGTTTTTTAATGGATTTTAAATAGAAAATGAGCTATTTTAATACCAAAGCAAGCTAGAAATGCAGAAAATTAACATTTTATAACCTGACTAACCCTCTTGACCCCTTTAACGTTCAGTGTCCTCGCCATGAGAACGCTATTACATGAACTTATTTTGCATTCTAATTCCGCAAATAAATCGGCAACTTTTACTGGAAATCAATCATTTAGTTCTAAATAATGATACTAGATGGCAGCATTACAAACTTTTCGCATTTATCTGCTTGAAAAAATAATGTTACGTAAGCTCGATTTTAAGGAAATTGATTTTTCAAGCTTAAAAATTATAAAAAATCAGATTTTTTCAAAAATATCTACTAGAAGTCATTGTAAGGATCATGATTAATAAATATGTACAACACTTTTCACATTTTTATGTTACCAATTTATTTTATACGTTTAATTACTATCCGTCCTCTCCACGAAGACACTGCACACTTATGTAATGCTTTCCCCCATGTCTTGAGAGAGATTTATGATTGAGTTCTGTGTCACAGCCACTTCAAAAGTGTTTATTTTGTTTGCGGCTAATCAGTGATTTGTAATGAATTCCCTGAGACTATTTACTGATAAGAAACACTTCATAAAAACTTGTAATTATAAACTTATTGATAAAAAATATATTTAAAAATCTGGAGTGACTCCACTCGACTTTCCGAACATTGAGTAATTAACAGTTTTGTAGATAAAGTAAAGAAAGAGTAGTTGTTAAACAAACAAAAGAGAGAAAACCATAATAGAGTGTTTGAGTATTTTTTTCCATCTATTACACGTTGTTTTATTTAACGCTACTGAACTTTGAGCCCATAGATCATAATGACAAAGAAATTTTCGTTGTGTCCCTGTAAAAACTTATAAATGCTACATTCACCAAAATGCTTATAGTTAGTGCAACAGTGATTTATAATACTCATATAAATTTTCAGCTCAATTCAATAAGGCGTTTAGAGGCTATCGTACTTTTAAAAATTTAGTCCCATAGGCCATAATGATAAAGAATTTTTCTTTGTGTCCCTGTAAAAAAACTGTAAGTGCTAGATTCACCAAAATCTATACAGTTAGTTCAACTGTGATCTATAACATGTGTACAATTTCTTTGCTCGGATTAATAAGGCGTTTAGACACTATCACATTTTAAAAAATTTGGCCCCATAGGCATAATGATAAAGAATTTTTCTTTGTGTCCCTGTAAAAAAACTATAAGTGCTAGATTCTCCAAAATCTATACAGATTGAGTATTTGTGATCTATAATATGTGTATAAAAGTTTTGCTCAATTGAATAAGACGTTTAGATGCTATCGCACTTTTAAGATTTTGCTCCCATAGGCCATAATGATAAAGAATTTTTCTTTGTGTCCCTGTAAAAAAACTATAAGTGCTAGATTCACCAAAATCTATAGGGTTCGTACTATGGTGACTTACAATATGCGTACCAACTTTCAGGTTAATCGAACGAAGCGTTTAGACGCTAGCGTGTTCACCCACAGACATACACACATACACACACACATACATACATCATCGTAAAAATAGTGAAAACTGACTCAGGGGACCTCAAAACGTATAGAAACATCAAAATCTCGAATTCGGATTTTTGACATGATTACAATACTTTCCTCACTATAGTGTTCGGAAAGTAAAAATGGAGATGTAAATCTTCTTTTGTATACAAATATACAGTAGTATGGTATAATTTTTATTTTACATAATTTTCTTCATATAATATATAATTCTTATACATATATATTTACCTTTAAAATCGGATTTTATGTATACTTGATTATTTCATAAATATTTTGTGCTAATCGTAATTTTATACTTTTTATGAAATATTACTTGATGAAAATTTTGTGAATTTTATATTATATTAATATTTTCTTAAAATTAGTGTTTTATTAATAAAACTTTATATAAATAATATTAAACATTAGTTTTCATTATGTCATATTATTTGATAGAGTTAATGAGAAAAGCAGAGCCATAAAAGTAAGTTTTTTTCTCCTTATAGCTAGAGAAGCTAAAAGTCCTAGACACGCACTGTCCCCATGACGAGGACGGTCCCTTCTCCTAAAATAAACATGTTAATGTTTTTTAAGTGCATATTATTCATTCAGAGGGTCATATTGTTTAATATCATGTACAATTTTAGTTGAAAAAAATATGTATATATATAATCGGGCACGTTAAAGGGTTAACCTAATTTAAATTACATAAAAATAACTATTTATTTTTTTACAAATTCGTAACATTGTCCCCTTCCAAGGACTGCACTTCCCGGGCAGTACAACACTGGGGCCAGATGTTAAAAACTGTACAAAAACTAAATTGCAAGCAAAAATAAAATAACAATACAGATTGCAAAATTAAGTAATTAAACTACATTTACAAAATTGACAAATAAGTACGAATATTTATGTACAAATATTTACATTACACATATACAAATTTTGAAGTATAACTGATTGTTGTATAAGGCTAGCCTATCATAATGTTCTTGATAAGTTCAAAAATAAAATGAGCAATAAATAAAGTTAAGTTACACTGTTAAGTTAAAAAATTATGATTGATGCATAAAACTGAACTTTTAACAAATTTGAAAGTAGTCTATTATGAAATATTGAATTGATTTACATTATTCTAATGCTGGGTCATTATTGATTTAAAAGAGATATGAGAAAAATTCAAAGTCTGCCTTCTACACATTTGAATATAGTAAGATAAATTCTATTCTAGAAAGATTTTTTCTCAAAAACTTTACGTAAATATTCTCATTAAAAAATACAGAATGAGAAAATAAATTTATAATCATACTAAGCAAAACAACCTAAAGAAAAATAAAGCTTGATTATATAAACATGTCTATCATGGATGCTTTAAATAATGATGAAGAATTTATTATAAATATTTTTATTAAAGGAATCATCTTGATTCTTGAAATTTTTCATTTAACAAAATAAATTAATTTGAACATTTAAATATTTATAGTCTAAATTCATACTAACACTTTTGAAAAAAAATCTTGATCCGGGTAGGTCTTATATAAGTATGTAGCAGAAAAAAACAAGCTGGGAGCATTAGAAACTTTATCCTAGCACCTAGAACCTTTTTTACATATCCAGAATACATCTAGCTATGCGTGGTAAAAATTCACCTAACAGCTGAATAAAGTCTTGTTTTTTCAGTCTGCAGGTTAGGTCAAGGATAGTGGTTAACAGCAAATTTCGCCATTAATGCTTTTTACAATAATTGTTCATGCAAATATATTGTTATTAAAAAAAAAAATATATATATATATATATATTTAGAAATGGAACATCCAAAGTAAATGAGTAATTAACACACTTTATAATTCAGTAGTTATTCAGGGATGAGAATTTTCATACTCTTGTAGGAATTTCAGACTTTTCTTAGTTTTTTAAAAATAATTTTCAGGTTTTTCGTTCTAAATATTCTCATTTTTGTTCAATTTTCTTTCTTTTGACTGCTTCTAAACAACTTATTTTCTTATATTCTCCATTTCTGCTTATAGAAAGTATGATTTTTTGTGTATCTGTTTCTTCTTTTATTACTAAAATTAAATTATCTTTGAGTTTTGCTGATACTTTCAGACTTTTTGTCTATTTCCCACTCTCATCTCTGGTTATTAAATGTCTAGAAAAAATAATTAAATAACTTTACTAGTTTGAATATTCAGTTATGATTGCAACTGTTACTGCTGAATACCAAATGCAGGAGAAGCTTTTGTATATAATGGCAACAGCTCATTGAAAGAAATTTGTAAACATTGTCTAATTAAATTACTATTATTTATGTAATTAAGAAATAAAATATAAAATGAATTTCAAATTTTGAATGTTTTTAATATAAAAAAATGTAATTATAATTATGAATAAATTATACTAAGCTTTCGAAGGTAAATATATATATATATATATATATATATATATATATACATATATATACAGGGTGATCAGTTTAAAAGAGTATTTGTTGATTTTTCTAATTATCCTTAAATATGACGAATGTGGCAACTATTTTAACACTGAAGTATAATTGTTTGAACCTTATTTAAGTGTGGGATACCATTTCTGTTGGACTGTTACAGCTTTATTTGTGAGGTAAAGCAGAAATGGAGCCGCACAGTGTTACGTAATCCTGTGATATTTTTATTTTTAAGAAACATAATTTAATTCAAATTTTTTACATTATCATTCCTTACAGAAAATGTTGAAAATGTTTGCCACCATTTTAAATGCAAACATAAACACGTCAAACGAAGTTTTTTGACACACTTCGCAGCATTGTAGGTGTTATTGACGAGATTTCTTCAGTTATGGTTATGATCTGTTTTAATTCATCGATGTTTGCAGGACTTCTCTGAAAAATCCTATGAAATGATAATGTAAATGTAATGTAAGAATGATAATGTAAAAAAAATTGAATTTTTTTTTTTCATAAATAAAATTATTACAGAATTAAATAACATTGTGTGTCTCCATTTCTGTTCATAAATAAAGTTGTAACAGTCCAACAGTGTTGGAAATTGTCTCCCACACTTAAACAAAGTTCGAACAATTATATTTCAGTATTAGAATAGTAGAAACATCCGTCATATTTAAGGGTAATAAGAAAAACCAACAGGTGCTCTTTTAAATTGATCACCCTGTATATTAACTGATTTTTATTTTTATTAAATATGCATGGGGAAACAATGAATGTAGTATGCATTGCATCTACAATATTACCTTCGGGACTGTCCCAGTTACACTATAGCTTGGGAGAGAGTTCTTTACGTTAAACAGGGTTCTACAACCATGTCTCTCTTTTTTTTTTTTTTTTTTTATTCTTGATATGTAGATTGCATGTCATATTTTTTTGTCTTCATTCTATGTTTTGCCATGAGAATCTGCTACTGAACAAAGTTGTGTATGTCTTCAATTCGGGCCTGACGATACAATGCTACTTATATCCAGTTAGCACTTAAATTGAAATGTCCAATTGAGGTGCAAATGCAAGTTATGTGACCTGGAACTAATATAGTGTAGACGTGGAAGGCAATGCTAAGGGCAGCGGGACTCAAAGCGAGGTTTTAAGCAACTCAAAAGAAATTTTTTTTTTAGTTTTTATTTATAAAGTGATTCAAAATGTAGTGATTAATCTTTTTTGAAAATTTCTTTAAATATAGTGACTAGCAAAGCAGGCAAAACCTGCTAGTACATAATATAATAGTTTATTGTACAAAATGCTGGAATTTTATTTAAAATAGGTTTCATGTATATATATTAAAAATTTTAGTTTTGAGCTTTTTGCTAAACTTCGTCTTGAAGGTAAAACATCGACACTTTATTTGACATAAAACTTTATTGGCACTTTATTTGACAATTTATCAGATTAAAAAGTTGGACCTCATGTTGTTAAAATAAATCTAGCCTTTTAATCTGAAAAATATGTTATTAAAATTTGGGTGAGGTTATTAATCATATCTGATATTTAAACAAAGCTTTTTTTAATACTTAGGTTTGTATCTGCTTATACATATTTGGTGAATTGTACTATGCATTTTTCTCTACCTTCTTTTATTATTATATTGTTACTGCTTTTGTTATTTAAAATGGATAAATCTTAGGAGATGACAGAAGTAATAAACTAGCAATTGGGTATATATTAATTTAAAAACAAAAAAAAATAACATAATTGAAGTAATGAGTGTAAGCCTTTCACTCGATGCCCTGACCTTCCTTGCTATGACAATCTTCTTCTGGTTTAGCAAGTGATTCTTCTTCTGTTGTTTCTTTTGGACAGAGGATGCAGTGCCATCTCACATACAAATTTTGGTTGGGTTTTGCTCAGTTATAGCTACGTTCCTTGGTTAAAATTTTACCATTTCTCTATTGATTTCATAAATGTGCTCTTTGTAATTAGCAAAATTTTTTAGTGTTTTTGAAATCTATTTTTATATTTTCTTCTTAGTTAACTTTGGCCTTAGTAATTGGGTAATTTATATTTATACCTTATACTTTGATGTAGGTTTTACCTGATATGGAGAAAGAAGTGAGAAAACTAAAATCTCTCCTAGACAAAGCCTCCAAAATAACTGAATTAAAGAAAGAATTGTTGTGGGCACAAGTCAATGAATTTGAAATGGTAATCATGTTATTTTAAAGTATTTCTTGTGTACTATCTCACAGTTTGATATTTCAGTATAGAAATTTATTCTTATTAGAATGTATATTACAATTCTAATCATATATATATATTAAAAACAAAAACTATTTTATTTATGAGACAAAACTTTAGTTAAAATACATTTAAAAAACAAAATATACATTTAAAAACATTTAAAATTTAGACATTTCGAAACCCGTCCAGGTTGCCTTATCAGTATCACTACAACATAATTTGCAATCATTACATGAATACTCAAGGAATTTATAGAATTTATATTTTAATTTATATTCTGTACTTCTGTAAATTCCTTGTGTATTCATGTAATGATTGCAAATTATGTTGTAGTGATACTAATGAGGCAACCTGGACGGGTTTCAAAACATCTAAATTTTAAATGTTTTTAAATGTATATTTTGTTTTTTAAGTGTATATTTTGTTTTTTAAATGTATTTTAACTAAAGTTTTGTCTCATAAATAAAATAGTTTTTGTTTTTAATATATAAATAATTGAGACGGTTTGATGTTAGTGTACGTTAAATAAATATATATTCATCATTATCATAGCAGGTTACTTATTATGATTTTGAGTTTAACTTGGTAAATATACCAAAAATTTTAATGAAAAACTTAATAATTAAGTTAAATTTGTTTAAATCAGCTCATAATATAGAATTGCCTGGTAAACATGAAAGAAATACATAAAAAAAGAGAAGAAAACCAATCACAATTGTGAAATCATAAAAGAAACTGGTACCAGTAAAATTATGCAAGAAATTCAGATAAATCCACTGAAGAGGAAGAAAAGTAACTAACTATAGGCGGAGCATTCCTTTATACTTCAGTTTTTTTTCTTGAATATATATCCTTAGAGTTGTCTAAATGTATTATTTTAATGAGTGTAGATATATGTTATATACACATATATATAAATTCATGTAACAGTGGGAGAAAAAAAAAAAAAAAAAACACCTAAGCAACTACTTTTTGTCAAAAATATTATTTCACAATTTACAAAAATTATTTGTGCAAAAACATACTTAAATTTAAACTTTAATTTTATCTTTGATTGGCTTCATTTTAAGTCAGAATCTGAATTAGAGTCTGGTAAACCGACTTTACCCGAGCCTGGCCTGTAATCAGGTGTGGGTCTGGTTGATTAAATTTTTTCTCTTGAGGTTCTTGTGAGGTTCGTTTCAGGTTCATTGAATTTTTTTCCTGGGAACGCTGGGTTGACTGATTTATTTTCCTTGTGGTCAGGTTCGGATTAGGTTGATGAAATTTTTTTTTTTTCTGAGGGTTAGGTTAAGTTTTCAACGAGTCGGGTCTACTTGACAACATCTTTAAAAAAAATTTTATCATAATAAGCAGCAGAAATTTGTTTGATGTAATTATAAACATACTACATATTCCTATGATTAAATATACATGTACTCAAATTATTACATACATATCACAGAAAGGCAATAAAAAAAGAAAAAACAAATATATATACTAAACTTACAGCATATTTTTGTACTCTTCAAGTACACAGTACACATAAATGGTTAAAAATTATTACTCCATTTTTCAGATTTTTAAATTTTTAACTTAGTGTATCCCCTAACTATATTTAAAAAAAAAAAAATTAAATGATTTATTAACTCTGTGACAGTGAAAATTTATTTTATTTTATAACTTTAAAAAGTTCTGCATGATTTTCAGATGAATCATTAAATTTCATTTAGTTTCTGGGTTTTGGATTTTAAAAAATCGGGTTTGGGCCAATGAATTTTTTTTTTTTTTTTTTTTTTTTTTTTTTTTATCGGTTTGATTCTAATCTAAATTCATTATATCAATGCTGCTGGGAGATGAACATTCCTTTGGAATGCACACCCTATGCCTATGCAAAATTAATGGTTCAATGATGATTTGACTAGTTTTTGGGGGTTTGTACAAGGAAAGGTACTTGCAGTTATGAAACTGAAAGGCTGAATTTTTAACAGTAAAAGCTTTTTGTCTATTTCTGTTAAGAAAAAATATTATGGACTGCATGTATTTGTAAATGTTTAACAATTTATATTTTCTAAAATATTAAAACTATTGAGAAATTCTATTTTTATCTAAAAAAAATTAAATTTTTCCAGAAAACCCCCCAAAAATACTGTTTTTCTTTTTTTTTACAAAATTTCCAGAAATTTTGACATCTCTAGTCTAGCCTAAAAACCTCGTGCAGTCAATTGGTCTCGTCATTGGTCATGTCGATAATAAATAATGTTGCTTAGCAACTATTATCGTAATTTGAAACTTGTATTGTTATTTCATTTCCAAACAGAGAAATAGCTTGCAGGGGTTATTATTGTTTTCCTCGTGTTGTATTTCCAGTTCTGGATGTCAATGGGAAAAGAATTAATCTAAAAAGATGATGATGAAAAAAGCACCATAACCATTTTACTGTAGACCACTTTGAATAAAGCGAAGTGTCTATCCACCAGCGTCTGGTTGAATAAATAAATAAAACTAGGTATCTTGTACAAAATTAAATTCTGTTTAGGACAGAATTTTAATCATTATTATTATTTTAACAATATACAAATTTTAAAAACTTTTTATTTCATTTTTATAACATTTTATTCTTTTGCTGTCTTGAACATGTTATTAATTTTTAAAATATTTATATCTGTGCACTTCATTATATGTGTGATTAAAAATCATGCTTACTTCTAATGTGTATATGGCTTATTTTATAGTCTGTAAAATGAGATAAATATAACATAAAAATAGATCATACTCTATGTATAAAAGCTGGTTATTATTATTTTCTTTTTTTTTTTTTCTCCTAATTATAGAAGAGGGATGAATCTCAGGCAGCGTATGACAATATTATGAATGATGTTAGTGAATTAGAGAGAAAAAAACAATCTGCAGAGGTAAATTTTTTAACCTTTAATTATTTTTATTTTTTCTTCCTTCCTCTATTTTTTTCTTTCCCCCATTTGATATAAAAAAAAAATCTTGTATGATACATATCTATCAAGGTTGTGCATTAGTCAGATTCTCTTTTTCTCCCTTCCTATAGAATGTTATATAATGTTTGTTGCTCCATATTTTGAGGATATCTTATTTAAAAATAACCGATAATCTTATTAAAATATAACAAATTATCATAGCTGTCAAAATAACAAATTATTATAAAAATTCTTCCGAATTTTTCGGCTATGATTATTTATGTAATTGTGTAAAATATAATTTTGCAAAACTAAAATAACAACTACAATAAGGTTTCATATAAAACAAAAAAGATTCACTTTTAAAGAACTAAATTCACACATATGCACAGAAACTTTTTATAATTTAGAAGATGGATATCACCCTTTTGGTGAAATACAGCAAAGCACATCCAATTAATCAGGCGGTCTGTTTGCTCCACAAAAGATTAGCTTTCTAGATGAAAGAGATTTATCAAAGATCTGTTTTTAACAGTAAAAAATTGTGAAGGTTTTTTTTTTTTTTTTTAAGATACAAAATTTTGCGAGAAGTCCTTTAATGGACCCATTTTTACCTCTTCACAGCCCTCTGGTATTTCTTGTATTTCTTCTAAAACATAAAACAGCTTATATTATTGTATAATCTCATATAAATATATTATATGTATGTATTATTTATTCGAATCTATAGACCAACATTCAATACTACTTTGCCTTTGTGTTCTTCTTTTACCTGCATTTAACTTTATAATGCAAAAATCAAATGAAGAATTATATTTCTAATTTGATTCTTCAAATATATATTATGCATTTAATTATGGTTTCTCAATGCTTAAAAATTAATTTTAGCATTATCTAAGGTCATTATTTCAGCATAAATTTTCATCAAAATCCTAAACTATTAATTAAAAATGTATTTGTATAACCAGTTCTGCACCTAGCCGATGATTATTATATGAGAAATGTCGAGCTGGTTATCAGTTAGGGTAACTCAGCGAAAAAACATCTTGCATGTTAAGCACAGGACTTGGGTTTGATTTCCAGCTCTAGCATTTTTTATAATTGGTATAACAAATCAACTTTACCCTCCAAACTATTTAAAATACAGAATATTGTTATTTTTCTAGGGCTAAACAGATGTTCTTAAATATTGCACATTTTGTCTTATTGGGCTTTTTTGGTACTAAGTGATACACTCTAACAAGGAGAGGTCACGACATGGAAAATTCAAATTGGGACGAAATTGCACAGGATTGCAGTACACTATGAGGGTAACAGCATATTAAAGCAGTAGGACCCACTATCCACAAAATTTCGAGAAAAAAGCATTTAAAGTTTCAGTAATCTTTAAATACAAGTTATTTCGTGAATGAGCAAGAAACCCAGTGGTGTGATCTTAAAGCGCAAGTCTGCTAACCAGACGACTTGGGTTCGAAGCTACCTCGAGACAACTTTTTTTTTTTTTTTTCTTCTTTAACTTTTTATGTAATCTAAACTTTTTATTTATTTTTACTTTATTTTACAATTCAATTCAAAATTTGAATATTTTAATAAATTATTTAATTTTCTTGAGTATAAAATAACTTTTTCTATTTTTAATATTTATAACTTAAAAATACAATAAATTTCTGTGACTTAAAAAATAAAGTTTAGTTTTACAAAACCCTAAATAAGGAACATAAAGAAAAACAGACAAATATTTAAATAATTAATAAATAAGCAAGCTGTAAACAAAGTGCAAAATAGTTAGCAGGTGTTACTTAAATCTTGGTTTGAGCTTCCTGATTTTGTTTGAATGTGTATAAATTACGTAAACGCTTCTGGCTTGTTAATAATAAAGGGCAGATGGTATTTTATTTTGTGCAAGGAAGGATAAAAAAAAGGAAGTCATCATCAAAACAGAAACGATGTTCATTAACATTTAAAATCTACATTTAAAGATAACATTTCTTTACCAGTAATAATTTAATACCATCGTAATCATATACTATAATTTTTCAAGAAACTGTATTGTTACTGATTGGAGAAGTAATTATTTAATTTGGATAGTAATTATATATGCAATTAAAATTATCATTTTGCTGTATTATTATTATTTTTCTTTTATTTAAAAAACAAAATGCACTATTGTTTCAAGCATACCTAAAATAAAATAAAATATATTTTGATAAATAATCAAAAACAGTTTCATTAGTTTTACCTTATTTTACAGTTAAAATAAAACTAAAATTTATTTTTTTAAGTTATAGAAATTTATTGTATTTTTAAGTTATAGGTATTAAAAATAGAAAAAATTATTTATTCTATATTAAAAAAAATTAAATAATATTTTATTAAAATTTTCAAATTTTGAATTGAATTATAAAATAAAGTAAAAATAAATAAAAAGTTTAAATTACATAAAAAGTTAAAGAAGAAAAAAAAAAAAAAAAAAAAAAAAAAAAGTAGTGTCGAGGTAGCCTTGAACCAGGTCGTATGGCTAGCAGACTCATGCTTTAGGATCACACCACTGGGCGCTTGCTCGCTTGTGAAATAACTTGTATTTAAAGATTACTGAAACTTTAAATGCTTTTTTCTCGAAATTTTGCGGATAGTGGGTCCTACTGCTTTAATATGTTGTTACCCTCATAGTATACTACAATCCTGCGGAGTTTCGCCCCGATCTGAATTTTCCATGTCGTGACCTCTCCTTGTAAGACAAAAAAAAAAAAAAAAAAAAAAAAAAAAATAATAATAATAATAATAATAACGACACACCAAGAAGGAGTTATCCAAATGGAACGAAAATTAGTAGATGTGATGTACATGTGAAATACAGATGATTATAGTTTCAGAAATTTAGGAGGATTTAATCAAGAAAAAGAGCCTCACAAAGTGAACAAGTCAATAATGCATTAACCCTCTTCTGGCCCTTATATACGCAATAATTTGGCTTGGCATTGATAGAGTTGCCAGATGTCCTAATACGAGATATCATGCCAAATTCTGTCCAACTGGTGTGTTAGATTGGCAAAATCTTGAGCTGATTGTAGGACCCTTTTCATGAGGCTCCAAACGTCCTCAGTGGTAAAGAGATCCGGCAACTTTGCTGGCCAAAATAATGTTGGGCAAGGAAGAAAGCAAGCAGTAGAAACTCTTTGTAGTGGGCGGGCATTATGTTGAAATATACGCTAAAATTTTCGTGATATGAAAGACAACAAAACGGGACGTAGAATTTCCTCGACGTACCACTCTGCTTAAAGATGCAGCAGATGGCAACCAAAGCGGTCCTGCTGTGAAATTAAATGACACTCAAAACCATTACTCCTGGTCATTAGGCTGTATGGCTGGCGACAATCAGGTTGGAATCCCCCATTTTTTTGGGACGTTTCCAGATGCATTTTCACTGATCATCAAGGCTCAAATTGGAGTGGGACTCATTACTGAAGACATTTCTACTCCATTCAGTAACATTCCAGGTCAAACGTGCCCAATATCACTTCAAACGGGCATGTCAGTGTACAAAGTTTAATAGCAGTCGGTACAAGGGGCTCCGTGAGCTCAACCTGATTTCACTGAGCCACCACCTATTAATGGTATTCAAAGACACTGAAGTACCGGAGTTGCATATAGGATCGATAATATTGATGAATTTGGGGCTTTGAGTGATTGGTTCTCACATTCTGTCCTACCTCTAGGCTGACCGCTTCCTTCTTAACACTATGTTCAGCCATGGGTCACTCATTCCTGCCAACATAATCTACTAGTGGCATCGCTCCTATCCAAATATCAAAGAATTTGCAGATTAGACAAATTGGCTTCTTTGCGCTTAACTACACTCCTCTCTCAAATGCTGACATCTGCACATATTGTTTGCACACCTGTATGCCAGTCATAGTTACTGTCTATCTGAGTAGATAAAATAAAATTCTCAAAGAATTTATGACCCGGAATTAAAATTTCTCTTCTTTAATATCCTGCCAGTTGTGCAGTTAAAATGCGCTGTAGAGTCAGGTTCATTCATTGGCCGCCAAACTTTAAAATTTGGCGGCTACCAAAATCAACCAGAATCAAACCCTAGTAAGTTTCGATGTAATTAACCTTTATCCTTCCATAGACTTAGATGAAATCTCCGAAATAATTAATCTAAAAATTAAGAATCAATTTAAAGACCCTGAAATAGTTAACACTTTAATCGCTGCAAGTAACTTAGTTTTGAGAGAAAATTATTACCGTTTCAACGATACATTTTATAAACAACAGAAAGGCGTCCCAATGGGGTCCCCCATATCGGGTACAGTCGCGGAATTAAAATTACGAATCTTAGAGGACACTATATTAGAAAAATTTAAAAACGAAATTTTCTGCTGGTTCAGATACGTCGATGACGTATTTGCAATCATTAACCCCCAAAATAATATCCCGACCATACTTGAAAGACTAAACAAACTCGATAAAAATATCCAGTTCACCCACGAAATTGAAAATAACAATATTCTTAACTACCTTGACGTTAGTATAATTAAAACCCATAACCATTCCCTAGAAACAACAGTATACCGTAAACCAAATAGTAGTACCGAAATTATTCATCATAATAGCAAAACCCCCTATCAATATAAAATCAATACTATCCAATCTTATATTAATCGCGCCATCACCGTTTGCTCAAATAAAAATCTACTAAACAAAGAACTCAACGTAATCAGAAAAATCGCTACTAAAGCAGGTTACAAAAAGGATTTAATAGACAAACTATACCGGAAAAGAATAAAAAAACTTAATGTTATAAATAACTTTCAAAATCCTAAACTAAGTTTCACTCCAGCCATTATGTACGACCGCGGGGTTTCCCAAAAAATTAAAAATGCAGCCAACAAAATTAATATAAAAATTCCAATTAAACCAAACAAAAATATTTACCAAACCATCAGAAATGAAAAAGACAAAATAAATCCTTTAGAAACCTCCGGAATTTACAGTATCCCTTATACCAAAACAAATAATGAAACCGGTTATTACATAGGCATGACCAAACGAAAAATAAAAAACCGTATTAAAGAGCATTCCGCTGACATTAAATTTGGAAAAACTATCACCGCACTTACCAAAATAAACGCCACCGAATCCATAAAAATAAATTTTAACGAAACTCGCAAACTGGCAGATTTTAACAACGCAATATACGCCGCGAATCGCGAAACTATCGAAATTTTGTTTAACCCACTTACCTGTAATGGCAACGACCCAGCACAGGAAATTAACCGTAACTGGTGTAGAACCATCACAACTACTAAAGATCAAGTCAGTAACATCAACACAGCAAAGCAAGCCGCCACCGTGCAGCCTCTGATGATGGGAGGGGCCCCTTCCCGAAAGTGCTAAGGCTATAATCAAGAAGTATGTAAGGTCTTCATTTATTTGTTATAATTTGCTTCTTGTTTGTTGAAACCTTCAATTGTTTTCTAAATGTCGTTGCAATATTCAAAAAAGATGTTGAGCAGCATGGTATCTCCCTTTATGCAGCAATATTTGTAAAATGAAATTGTTTCTAAAACTATCTTAAACTATTGTTTAAAGTACACATGGAAAGTTCAGATATAGTATCTCTTTTTTATAAAATTCAAAAAGGTACCTTTTTTGTTCATTTTACCCAAAGTCTCTTTGACCTGATGCTGGATCATTTTAGACAGACAATTGCTTCACAGATTAGACACCGGGGAATGGCTAGAGTTCACCTCCTGATGATGATCCAACACTGAGTTTGAAAAAATTTAAGTAAAACAAACAAAAAGGTACATGAATTTTTTAATTAAGAATTCATTTTTAGAAATATTATTTTGATACAGTATCTCCTATCTCACACTTTAAATTGAACAATATACCTGAGGTCAATGCAGTATAAAAGAAAGTACTGTGAATGCCACACAAGATTACTTAAATTAAGATTTGTATTTTCTTTTTTCTTACCTAGTACGTACAGTGTGATTATTGTGAGTGTTTATTAAATTTTTAAATGTAAGTGTCAATTTAATAATGATGACTTACTGTTATGCTGATTAATATACATTTAATTTATTTCAGGCTGAAATAGCCAAGTATGCTCAGGCTGTAGCATCAGATCAAGCCAAATATACTGTTACAAAGGATAAAATTGAGACAATACGAATAGAACTCACTGAATTGGATAAAAGAAAAGCTGCCCTTGCTGGTACAGTGAGAGAAATCAATGTATGTTTTACTTCATCTTGTACTGAATTTGTGTTTCATGTAAACTTGAGAAAAGTTTTCAGATACATTTAATTACAATGAAGCTTTTGTATATCTCAGTTGGCAATTTTGAGAAGTTTTATATTTAAAAATGGCATGCATCAGTGATGGTCTCTGGAAAATTGGGGGAAGAGCCAACTGGACAGAATTAAGAAAAAGTTTACCAGGTGTCATGAAGTCATGGCATTTCTTCAGTTTATTTCTACTAGTTTTCAATGAAAGATTTAACAATTAAATTAAGAGATAATAAATATATTAACTAAATCTATAAAAAGTACTTTTCATGAAAATTCCTTTGTTTATATTAAAATCGTAATCATCATTTAATTATGATATTTTTCTTTTTACTTTTGGTTTCACTGCATTTTGCGAATGCTATCTTAGAAAAACAAAATAATCTCCATTATGCAGTTATCTTAATTGCCAAAAAATTGAAAGACAAAAATAAAAAGTCCTTAAATCAAAATATATTAACTGAAAATTCCTGATATCCGATGAGAAGTTTTAATTATTTTTTACAAATGATTATTTATATATATGTAACCTTTTTATCTACATATCTATTTATATAATTTGCAAGTGAGGTGACGATATCAGTTCGTACTTATCTTCGAGAAAAGCCATTGCCCTAGGCAATGGAAAAGAAAACTTATTGCGGCCATATTTAGGTCTAAGTACACCCATGCCGTTTGTTCAACTTATGGATATATACTCATAATCTATTTTGTATCGCATCTGTTCTTATTTATTTTCTCTAAAACCTTCAAAAACTATCTAATTGTAATGTTTAAAGCTCTAAATTAAATATAATGGATCACCAGCTATTATAAACAACACAGTTGCAGATAAAAACAAACAAAACTGTTGCTATTCAGAAAATACAAATTCCAAATGGACGACTCTTTAATTCTGAATGAACAACTCTTTGAGCATTTCATTAAAAAAAAAAAAAAACTTTAAATATTTGTAAAAGCATAGTTAAAGCCTTTAAATATTTTTTATCAAGCTTCATTGTTTGTTTACATTCATTTATAATGAAATAAGCTTATGACATACATACGGAAATACCTGCATAGGAATATATAATATATTTAACTGTGGTTTAAACCAACTGTTTTTTTTTTTTTTTTTTTTTTTTTTTTTTTTGTCCCATAAAAACCAGTTGGTTTTTTGGGGTTTTTTCCTTTCCAAAAAATTCAAAATTTTTATTCTATTGTCCCTTTTTTAATTGAAATTTGTAAATTATTTTTATGTGTATGACTTTTACTTTTAATTCAGCTTATTTCAATTGTAATTTTGCTTCAGTGAAGGTTTTAGTTATGTGTTTTATGTGTGATTGGCTGATTTTATTAAAAGTTATTAAAAGGAGGGGGGGGGGGGATCTAGAAATTATAGAAGAAAAATGTTGTAAATGAATGGGTCTAAGGCTAAATGCAGTAAAGTAAAATAAAATAAGTAATAATGGAAAGAACATTTATTTTGTACAAGGTATAAAGTGAAAATTGTATAATTAAAAAAAAATTGCTCTCATCTTTGTTTTATTCAAAACTGAACAAAGTGGTCTTTAAAAAATTCATGTATATGGTATTTGTTATTAGGGCTGGATTATTTATCAATATATCCCCAAGTATCGATATTTTTTAAATATCCCGATAACAATATTTAAGATTTTGCTTTGTCAATATATCCCTTTAACGATATTACCTAGAGCGCAGAGCGCGATCAATTGATATGCTGATAAGTACCGTTAAACGTCAACGACGGATTAATAGAATTGCGATTCCGCGCTAGCATGCATCACGAATGAAACCCGAATTCCCGAATGAAACCCGAGCGAGCGAACGATCCCATCAGCGAATGAAACCCGATTTTCTCCCATCCCTCACTGATAAAATAAAAAAATATAACCCCACCCCAAACGATCACTGCACTCACACAATGCATATACTTCCTCTTCCTTTATTCCTGCGTGCGCATCCTCAAATCTAAAATATCACTGCTTTAATAAGTCCACCGCATAATAAAAAAATAAACAGTATTTATTGAAAGCCATCTGCTTTTCCCGCAGTATATTGACTAAACGATAAAACCCTAAACGATAATATGAAATAATTTATACTACTGTTAGTATTTGATAATATTCCATATCACCACTCATGGATCGTAGGTGTATTACCACAGTAACCAAACAATATCTTTTGTTTTAGCTCATTTCCTGCTATTGGTTCATTGATATTGGTTTATTTCAAAGTATCGATAACTTCTGGTCAATAAGATGTGACGTTCAATGTGTTTCACTCACTCTGGCTCAGTGATGCCAGATTGGGGATTTTGTCCCCATTTTGGGGGATTTGTGAAGCTTATGGGGACAATTTTGAGGACTTTTTTGGGGAATTCTAAAATGTTTGGGGACAAATCTGGGGATTTCTTCAACTTTCTGTCAATGTTGGCAACGTAATGATTTATCCCTACGACTAGAGACTTTCAATAGCTTTGTTGTTCTTTGGGGATTTTTTTCAAAAATTGAGTTCATTTGGGGAAAAATCTGAGCTCAAATCAGAAAAATCTGCTAGATATTATTTTTTGAAAAAAAATGTTTTTTTTTCCTCTTTTTAGTGGAAAACCTGTTGGGGATGTTTTCGAAAAAAACCCTTGATTTGGGGAAATTTTAAGACCTGTTTGGGGAAATAATTTTCGACCATCTGGCATCACTGCTTTGGGCTGTATTTCAGTCAGATAGCTAGCTCCCTTTCTCCTTTCCCATGTTATCCAATGGAATTTTCGTTGCTTCGTTTTATAAAAATATCTCATTCAAAAATGAAGTTTTTCGAATTCTGTTTTTTGAATATTAGTCTTTGAACTTGGTTTACTACTTTAACCCTTTTAGCTTGGGGAACAATTTTTCGAAAAAATTCGTTTAAATATTTTATTTCAATAAGTAAATTATGGACTCTTAAGTGTGGATCTCTAAGTAAAATATTTAAATTTATTTTTTCGAAAAATTGCTCACTAAGCTAAAAGACGACCTGTTCAAAGAGTAATATTCAAAAAACAGAATTTAAGCTAAAAGACGACCTGTTCAAAGAGTAATATTCAAAAAACAGAATTCGAAAAAGTTCATTTTTTAATAAAATATTTTTATAAAACGACGCGACAAAAATCCCATTGGATAACATGGGAAGGGAGAAAGGGTGCTATCTGACTGATGTAAAATACAGTTTTATCTTCAGTAATTTTACAGTGACAGTTTCTTTATAGAAATATATAATATTGGATAGTTTATTACTTTTTTTATGTAGCATTTATTTTTTCTCTTTCCTTTTCCTTCCTTCTTTCTTTCTTTCTTTCTTTCTTTTTTTTTTTTTTAAGCCGTACATGTTAAATGAAATTGGTTTAAATGCAAAATGAGTTACTTTAAGTAACAAAATGAAACTTGAACATAATTTTGTTTAAATAATATAATTTTTATACTGACAATGTATACATATATATATATAATATATATAGATATATATAATTCAATTTTCAATTGTTGTGAAACTATTACGAATGTGAATTGAACACATATACATTTAAAAAATATTGTAATGATTTGGTAAGCAGAAACAAAAATAAAAATGACAAGCAACTGACATTTAGGATGCATATAAGAGTTTTAAGTAAAAAATATTACTCTCTACGACCAAAAAAGGTGTATCCAATTCCAATGGCATTTCTTAACTATTTAAATTGATTTTCCTTTTTATTTAATACCTACATCTTAAGACAATTTTTCTTAAGCTTTATTTTTAGTAGAATTATGAATTTTGATATACTTGGTACAAAGAAAACACAGATCACATATTAGCTGTGTTAAAATATGATTTTAAAATAATTAAAGCTTAAAATGGGAAGAATAGAGGATAAACTATACAGAGGTATACTAAAAAGCAATAGTATAAGTTATAAGAAACACAAAATATTGATTCACTTTTTATGATTTTTTTTTTTTTTTTATGATAAAGTTATGATAGTAATATACCAGAAAATACATGGAAAACACTCTATACTTGTATACTTTAAAATTCGTGTGCACATGTTGTTAAAAAATAACAAATGTCTATTTTTTCCTATCTTGAAAGAAATATCGCAATATATCACTAATATCGATATTAACTTGGTGATATATCGCGATATTTAATTTCTGATATCGTCCAACACTATTTGTTATAACATGCTAATTAATAGCAGTCCATTTTCTTATCTATATACTAAATCTAAAAGCAAGATATACTGATTTTGAATTCTCAAATAAAAAAGAATTAGAATTTTTTGTCCAGACAGTTAAATAAAAAAAAAAAAAAAAAAAAAAAACTTTGATTTTAAAATTTTATGCAAAAAGTTCCCCATTCAAGGACATTTTGAGAATTATTTTATTAAAATAATTCTCAATGTAACAGCACTAGAATTAAGAAAATGACATTAAAAATTTTAATGTCCAAGTATTGAAAAATGTTGAAATAATTCTAATCATAAAAGATTCTACATCCAATGAAGAGTGTTTTCTTAAAAGTGTTTTCTTAAAAGTAATATTTGAAGCTTATTAATGGTATTATAAAGAGCGTAATAAAAAGTGCGTAATAAGGAGCACCATTAAAAGTTCTTGTGTACATTCTTTAAAAATCCACCCCGCCCTCTTACAAAATACTAATAACACATGTGTCTGACAAAGCCAAATTATTGAATAAATAATAATAATGACAAACAGATATATCGTATTGTATTATTAAACTATTTTTATTGTGATTTACTGTATTCTTAAATATTGTAAAAAATAAATTTATTTTCTATTTAATTTAATGTAAAAAATCTATATATTTACGTTAATATTTATTACAACAATGCATACTGTAATTGCTGAAAATAATTACTTATTACAAAAAGAAAGAAATCATTACTTAGTAAACAAATTGGAATCTCCGTAAAACCGTAAGAAGTTAAAAGTTTGGAACAGTTATGATTCATCTAAAATCGTATTTTCTTTTCTCCCCGATTTAGCATAGCGCAAGCGCAGTACATCGCCTCTCCTTTGGAATAAACAGAGCACACGACAGGCGATTTAAGCGCATCGTCACTCTGGTATCTCCTTTGAAATGAAAAGCTGGCATGTAGCACAATTCATATTACGCTAAATCGTAAGACTGCTTTTGCACTTACTGTTAAATAATTTTCACTAAATCGATAAAACTTTCCTTGATGCATTAACTCGTAAGTGTGGCGAGGAAACTTGATGCCTGCCTAACATCGAATTTTTTCAGTTCCAGTCACTAAATCGATGTTGCTTTACATTGTCTAACATCGTCATTCCGAAATTTCGTAGTAGGTGTTATCTTTAAATCGGATCGCCGATTTTAGCTATAAATCGATTTTTGCATTACATCGATGTAACGCCCAGTCCTAGTTCCTTTCTTTCTTTTTTTTCTTTTTTCTTAAGTTTACTGATTTTTGGATTTGAATTATTTCTAGGTAAACCTATTGTCTTGCAACACAAATGCCTTCCCTCCCCCGTTCTCTCTCTAAGTGTTAAAATTTGTTCTGCAATAAAACCATTTTTCTGTGTCGTATGTCACACTTTTTGACACATTTCGCTTTGGGGATAATGACTAAATGGATTTCAATAAACAGAGATTATCATTCATGTATTTATTTATTTAATTATTTGTTTATTTTTAAATCTACCTGAGATTTTTTTGTGTGTTTTTTACTAACTTTAAAATTTTTATTCACTATCCAGGGAAAATATTCAAGTCATGAAAGGGAAGTCAAAAGATATTCATCTGAAATCAAAAGCTTAGAAAAGATTGTGGATGATATTAGATTAAAGTAAGTAATATAATTTTTTTTTTTTTTTTACATATACATTTAGTAATATTTACCGCATACAAATTGCAAATTATCAAAGTAATCAATTTTTTTTTTTTTTTTTTTTTTTTTTTTTTTTTAAAGAAATTAGGGAATTTGGTTATATCATTTTTATAATTTATTTATTTATTCGGTGTTTATAATGTTACATTTGATATCCTTCATTTTGTAGGGATCAGCCTTGATCCGAGAAGCAAATTTATGTTTGCATTTTATATTGCTATATATGGAAAATATTTTAATCATGGAATAATCGGACTGAGAGATTTTTTATGTTCTATATGTTTTGAGTTATCATTTATAATATTTTTGGGGGGTGTATGTATGAATAATATATATATATAATAGCATTTAACTGAAATTTGATAGATGTATTAGGACACCGTCACACAAACTAATATAATTTTCATGAATGTAGGACATAAATTCTTTTACAAGGACAGAATGAAATACTCTATTCATTGCGAGCTGTAGACTCAAATTATTCAAAGTATGCTAATGTCTAAATTCTAGATTTAATCAAGATCAAATTCGGTTGACTTATTTTGCGTCATTGTTGCAAAAGATATTTTAATCAGAGCTTAACTTGTATAAAATGCAATGATTTTTTATCACGCTTTTATTAGCTTCACCTTTTATGTATGTATGTTTGTTTGTATGTATGTTTGTAACCACTCTGGGAGCAAACAAAAAATCTATATTGTAAAAAAAAGACTTTTCATACGTGAATGCCGTGGCTGCGAGGTTAAAGAGATGTGCTACAAACCTAAACGTCTAGTGTTTGAGCCCAGTCAGGGGAGATTTAAAAAAAATGGTTTTTGTTTAATTCTAAATTATTTTAATGAAAGATTTAAATGTATGTAAATATTATGGTGTGTCACTCATACGATTTTCTCTTACCCTGCATTTTAATACTAAGATAGATATTTTGTGCTTTTTAGTTCACATTTCTATAAAAGCGTGTTCTTTAATTTTTTAAAACTATAATATTATTATTTTATATATTAGACAAATCACATGTTAACTCATAAATATTATCCACTGGATCTTACTAATAAAAAACCAAGTCCCTGGACTGCTATTTTTCTCCCTTACAAGTATTACTGTTATTTTCTTATGAAACAGTGTTCCCACGGTCCTTGAAAGTCCTTAAGAAGTACTTGAATTTCATTTTCTTTTTCAAGGGCCCTTGAAAGTACTTGAATTTTGTGCAAAGTCCTTGAAAATCCTTGAATTTTCCAATCCAGTAGACGTGCTTATCGCGAATTCTGTCATTGCTAAACTATCTCCATCTCCACATGTGCACGCCATTGTCTAATATAATGATTTTGTCATAAAATTCTTATTTCATTGTCTTGCTTTTACATATAGTTTCAACTTATTTGGTTTTTTTTGCCAGTCTCATACCTGTTTGATGGACTGGTCATTAATTTTGAGCAGAAAGTGACTAGACCAGGACTCAAACCTAAAAACTTTGGAATAATCATACTGATTCCAAATCCTGAACTAATCGTTTTTTCACTCTTGTAAAAGTTAATTTGGTCAATCCATCAAAAAGGTATTGTGAAAACAGGCAAAGTTATTCTAATTATGAAAAATATATTATTACTAATGAAAGTAGTTACTAAAGTTTTGTGTGTATACCTAGCGTTCTGCGATTTTCCCTTAGTCCTTGAAAAGTACTTGAAAAGTCCTTGAATTTTTTTCTTTGTTAAGAGTGGGAACCCTGTGAAAATCATCTACATCTCTGATGTAATTTGACGCACAATGTTTTTCCTATCTTCCTTTCCCAGCTGTAGACTTGTGATTTTTCTCTTATATCTTCTGTACAGCTGACAAGAAATGTTAGAATTAACCATAAATGAAAAACAATTTGTGTTTTTATCTTTTACTGAGCATCCAGTTGCAACAATGTATGCAAATCACTTGTATCAAATGTCAAAAGCAAGAAAGTAAATAACAGAATATAAGCAAATTTGTTCTGAAAGAAGACTCACCAGATTAACTGGAAATTTAATATGAAAATAACTATATGAAAAGACTGTGCTTTAAAAAAAATAAATAAAATCATCACCAGTGTCCATTAATAAAAGTGAGGATTACTGCAGACTTTAGCAAGTAGACAAAAATTTTGAAGGAGAAGGGTGAAATATTTGTTTGATCTCAAATAACTGTAATACTCTTTGTAACATTTTAGTACATAAACAAATCCAGTTAAATTTTTACTACCAAACATAGCCACAAAATTACAGCCATGTAATCAAGGGGTTACATAATATCAGGGTTGCCACGCTACCTGGAAAACCTGGAGAACCTGGAATAGTCAGGGAATTTGAAAAATGACCATGAAAGTCGGGGAAAAGTCAGGGAATTTGAATATTTTAGCCAGAATCTGGAAAAGTCAGGGAATTTCATACAATAATTGCCCCCCCCCCCCCCAAAAAAAAAAAAAAAAAAAAAAAAATTCCTCCTCCGAGTCATTTTTCTTGTTTTTTTTTTTTTCTTTGCTACCACCATTTTTTTTAAAACAAGATCTTTTACAAAGACCCCTTGGATGGTAATTTCTCCTTAGGTCAAAGTAATATGTAACTTTTGTGGTTTCAGGTAGTACCATAATTATTTTGCCCTCAACATAACCAACGCACAATATATGGCTAGACCGGAATTTTCTTAGAACATGTCTGAAAAACCTGGAAAAGTCAGGGAATTTCATTCTCCTATTTGAGTGGCAACTCTGTAAGATGCATTAAAACTTACCATAGAAAAGAAATTATTTGAGTAATTTCTTGCTCTAATAAAGAAATGCCATTTTCTATTACTTTGTTGTTTGCATTAAGCATATTCTAATCTGCATGAAATTTATTTCAATACTATTAAAAATTGTTTCCAAAAATTAGAAAAAAATTACACCACCAAAAATTCTTTTCTTAAAGAATTTTTTAGGAGTCTTATTCAAAAGTTGGTATGGAATTGGAAGAAAGAATAATTTTTTATTCTTCAGAAACACAAGCATACAGTAAAATTCTGGAATGTATTATATTTAAGGAATATGTTTTAATGGATGATGAAAATAACATAATATTCAGCTATAGCTGATGAAATAGTTAATGATGTTAAACATAACAAACATGCTATTTCAATAGATGCTTTTTACTGTTTGTTAGAAGAAAACGACGATGACAACTTGTTAAAATGCAAAAACTTAAACCAAATGAAGCAATTTTGAGACTCTAAATACAATAAGATTGTTTGTGGAGAAAACATTAAGTATTTGCAAATCACTTAATATTGCAGTTAAATTAGAAGATTTGGGAAAATGTAATGTTGACAGTAAAAATGAAATCACAGATAAGTTTTTTTTTACTTTTATTATTTGATACTGTAAATAATGAGGAAGTATTGTATTCGGTCCAAAAAAAATAATATCGAGTTTTCACATGATTTACATGTTTTAAGGTCCCCTGATTCCGAAAAGGAAGTTTTTGGTAATTGGCCAGTGTATGTGTATATGTGTGTGGGGAATCTTCTAATTACCATATCTACAAAATTACTAAAGATAGATCTACGAAACTTCAAAATTGAGACAGATCTAGTGTACAGATGATATTTCCAACTTTTGGTGAAAATTGGAAAATCCAAATATTGAAAAAAAAAAACAGCCCAATTTCAGGTGTCGTTTGTGCATTCCATTAAAAATGTCTCTATGGATTTTTTTTTTCAAACTTGTCATATTAACTCCCCTTTAGATATCCCTTTGTATTTTACTGTTGTTTTCTGGTCAACAATTGAGTGTTCCAAGTTTTGGTTAAATTCGGTATCTCAAAAACGACTCTAACAATTTTAAATATTCGTAAAACAAGAAGCAAAATTATAACTCAATTAAGTAAAGAAACCTTACATACTTCTTGAGAAAAGCCTTAGTACTTGCGGGCGGGAAGGGTCCCCTCCCATCGTCAGAGGCAGCACTAAGCAAGCTGCCACCGTGTTGCCTCTGACGATGGGAGAGGCCCCTTCCCGCAAGTACTAAGGCTTTTCTCAAGAAGTATGTAAGGTTTCTTTACTTAATTAAGTCTAACAATTTTCTTGATATTTGTTACATAAATACATTTTAGATATCCTTTGTCATGTATTACATTGTTATTACAAGGAAATTGATAGTCATCGTGATTAAGTACATCAGGTTTAGATCTCAGAAATGGTAATGTAAGTCGTGTTTTTGTTTCATACCAGATTTTTTTAATGTAATTTTATTTTTCTGATATTAAACAAGTATAAATAGAATTCAGTTCTATATTGAACAAATGGAGGTTATTATTTCATGTATTAGGTCTTGCGTTACTTAAGACATGAACATATTTTTAATTCCCCTTGAGATTCATCTTATCAGATTAGACTGTAATTATTATTAATACAGGATGGTCATAATTAAACTGACAGTGCTTACAATGTACTGTAGTGTGATGTAATTGCAAGAATGACACCAAACTATGTAGGAGGATTAAACAAGATGGGGGACAAACATAGCTGCCAGAATGTTTCATTTATGCACTTATTTACTTTTTTTTCTGGCATCATTCATTCCCTGTCTTGTTCAATCTTCCTACAAAGTTTGTTCTGTTCTTGCAATTAGATTATGCTACAGATCATTGTTTAATGGCCCTCTTCACATACCGTTGCCGGAAGCCCAAGCCAATGTTATTCTATAGGGAAATTTTCTTTACAAATAACTTATTAACTAATACATATTTTTAAATTCTGTTTTCACACTCATAAAATTCCCAACTGTTAAATTGATGGATCTTTTTTAAAAATGTATTTTTTTAATTTTTAATATTTTATTTTGAAATTGCAAAATGAAAAAAAATTCACATTTTGAAAATTTGTATTTTGCAGCTTCAAAAAAAAATAAAATAAATAAAAAATAATAATTTTTTAAAAAAGGTCCGTCAGTTTAACAGCTGAGAATTTTCAGAATGTGAAAACAGAATTTAAAAATATGTATTAGTTAATAAGTTATTTGTAAAGAAAAATTTCCCATAGAATAACAGTAGCTTCGGCTTCCGATGGCAGTGAGTGAAGAGGGCCCTTAAGCACTATCAGTTTAATTATGGCCACCCTGTATATCTTGTTTCATAGTTTTATAAATTTAAATTAAAAATACAAAGCTTTTATATACAATTACATGCTATTATGTATGCAGAAATGGTTGTCATTAATTGATTACTAACAGTTGCTGTTATTTTAGTTTTCATTCCTTTGGTCAAAATCTGAAAACATTTTCTTATTTACTTTCTTGTTGCTTCTTGTAATAATACAACTTCTTTAACACATAGAATGTGAAAACTAAAATTCAAATATAATTTAACCTTGTACACTTTATTTTTAAAACTAATCTTTCAAGAGCTGTGTTTCACTCCATGAAATGAAATATATATCATGATTTCATATTCCATCATTCTCATAATTTCATGTAGATACATTTTTTTTTTTAATATCATAGCATTTCATTTATCCTATACAGCATATATGAAAAAATAGTATGCATGTTTGTTTTATTCCCTGCAGTTCAAAGTTTTCGTTGCTTTATTAATTTTCTAATTATAATACAGTGTTATTATTTTTACAGAAACGAAAATGATGTAAATGCTGACAAGCTTAGGCATGAAATGGCCATAAATCAGCTTAAGAATAAAATTATGGAAACAACTAATCATCTGCAGTCATTAGAGTCTCAAAAAACTAGCTTACGTGATTCTTATGCAGCAAACTGCAAAACAGTGGATACTTGTCAGTAAGTAGAGTTATTTCCTTTTTACCCAATTTTATGTTTTAACTATGCGCTCTTCCCACCTGACGTCAGAGGTCACATGATAGAGGAAAAACAAATAGCAGACGAAGTCTTGTTTATCTATAGCGATTGCTGAAATAACATTTTCTATTCTTATTTTTGATCAATCGTATTTAATCTGTGTTATTTTCTTATACATCATCATTTTTAATCCATTTTATATCATTATTTATCATCTTTTGTTTGCTGTATACATTTACAATCATCATTTAGTTTATGTTTGTTATTGATCTTCATGAAGAACATGTTAAATACTCTGATTTTTGGTACTTAAATCAGTGACAGTGCAATATCGTAGTGCGTAAATCCATTTAGACGAGTAACTAAGTTAATTAACTTGGTGTAACACTTTTATGCAATTAAATTAAATGAAAACATTTTAAAATTCAAATTACAATCCATAAACATTCCACAAGAACAAACTATTATTTATTGCTAGATCAGTTAATGTAACAGTTACACTAAAACATACAAAAATCGATTCTTATAGTTCAAAATAAAGAAACACATAAAGTGTTTTTTAAAAATTATTAAATTTACAAATATGATTATTCTACTGTTTACAAATGCACAATATTTAAATATTAACATTTTTGTTGTTAAGAACAATATTTAATTGAATTCGATTCTCAGAATTCGATTATTCGTTTTCCTCTATCACATGATTGAGCAGACGAAGCTGGGAAGAGTCCATTGTAATAGACTGTTTTCTTATTAAAAGTTTTTCTTGATGTTATTTCTGCATTTATTCTTCTATTTTAGTTTCCCATCATACCATGTATGTAAGGGATATGAAAATTATAAAATTTATGTAGGAACTATTTATAGGTTACAAGCTGTAGACAAGAGAAACCTCCCCATCCCCCTCCTGTAGATTTGTATACAATTATCAATTTAAACTTCATATTTAGCACTCAACATTATGTACTAAATTTTAAACCCCCTGCATAAAACTTTTCTGTCTATGGCCTTGATAGGTTAGTCAATTTGTTAAATAGTACGTTAGTTTGTATAAACATAATCTCAAGAACAGATGATCATAAAGAGGTCTGACCAGTTTTAAAATGTCACTAATGATATTGACAAAAAAAAAAGAATGCTATTGATTTTCAAATTTTAATTTGAAAGCTTTGTAAATTATTCAAAATTTAATACTTTTCTTAACATCGGAGGGGTTGGGGACAAAATCTCGCGTGGACAAAATATCACCTACATAAGTGAATGGAAAGCAAAAAGGAGTTGGTAATTATTAATAATGTTGTATAAAATTTCAAGACAACACATACCTTAGTCAGAACACTGGCATACACAGAAACCCATTACAAAATTTGTTATAAATTTTGTTTGAAAGAGTTTAAAGACTACGTTTATTAATTTTTTTAAAGATTAGTCATAAAGAATTCAATTGTGCTTATCTATTTTAAAATTTTTAATTAAGGTTTGTGAAATGTTCAGCTTTGATGTCATCAGTGATGTACAATATTTTAAAAATGCATTTTGAATGGTGAAAAGCTAATGATAAAATAACTTAAAATCAAATATAAATAAAATTCCATTCGATAATGTATTTTTATTTTAATTAATTAATTTATAAGGCCCTGTGACCTTCACCAGAGATCACACGTGACAAAAATACAAATTTTCAAATAGATCATATTTTTTCGACGCAATATTTTGTCCCGTGATATTATGTCCGGATCCCACATGGGAGAATATGACAAAATTTCACTTGAACACACATTAAAAGAAATATTTTTATCCAAAAGTTGTTAGATCAGTTTAGATCAAATTTTATTTATGATGCTCGTGTGTACATCACTAACTGAGAAAACTATTAACTTCATAAGTTAATCGAAATTCATGATTTTCTTAACATGGCAAAATTTCACATAAATATCCAATAAGAAGAATATTTTCAATGCAAAGATGCCATATCAGTTTTAAAATATTATTTGTAATACTGATAGTAGCATAGCCAGAAAGTTTTTCAGGAGGGAAAAAACTTCAGTTTCATTATGTTTTGTAAAATTTTAATAGTTGGTATGTTAACTGAGTAAAATGATTAAGCAAGCGTTTATATATGCTTCTACTACAATTATTTCTTACACAGTTTACCGCTAGTTTGTTACAGTGGTAATTTTTACGATTTCTAGCCTTTCAAAATTGTTATTTAGGCAACCCTTTTGCCTGGGTTGCCATTTCCTACTTTATGTATCTCGTTAGACAAATAATAAGTGTAAGTGATAACGATAGCAAAATACATGAATGTAGTTGGGGAGGGGAAGGGTATTTAATAACTCTAGGTGGGGGTTATTAGGGAAGAGAAACACCATGCCATAGGTGCCAAGTCTCCTGTTTTTTCAAGGGAGACTTCAAACTGGAAAAATTTTGTAGATGTTTGTGGCATGTTTAATCATCGAATATATATGTAAAATATTACGTTTTTAAAATATTGGTGGCAAATCTGGTTTAAAAGTTAAAAAGGTTGGCAGCTATGCCATGCTATAGGAATAGGTAGTTGCTAGTGTGCTTTAAATCACCATTCAAGGAACATTAGAAGTTGTTTGACCTTCTTCTGTGAATTTTAAGGCTGGAATAGTTTCATATTTCTTTCCTTTCTTAAAATGTCATTGATTAATGATGAACAAATGGGGGACCTGCTACCTGAAGTTTATCAGTAGAACACCGTTTAAATTTTGAAAATAGAAAAAACTATTTGCAGCATCAGGGAAACCCTAAAGCCCTTTTAAAGAAAGAATATTTTTCTATTCTGCGTTTTTCTTTCTTTAAAAAAATTTCCAAGTAATAAATCTGAAAAAAAAAAAAAAAAAAAATCACACATTTGATTTTTTCATGTGCATGTAAAAGGCATGGGAACTTAATTTTTAAAGTCAATAAATGAAAAATCCTAGTTTAATTATAATAAAGTTAAATATCACAAGTGTTTTTCTCTTTATAGATTAAACACTTTAATGCCAAAATTAAAAGTGTTGGATTAAAAGGAGTCATTAAAATTTTATAAAATCCATATTAGTGATGATTTTTTTAAATACTATTTTATATTCTTTTAGAATACTACTATTTTATAACAAGGATTTCTCAAATTAGCACACAATCGAATAAATTGAAAAGTGTTTATTAATGAAATCAATAATTTAATATTATTATAGTATTTGAAATACATAATTACAAATAATTTAATCATTAAATGAAAGCAGTTCAGTGAATTTGAGGGAGGAGCTCTTGCCTGGCCTAAGGTTTGAATCTTACTTAATTTAAAATTCTTGTATTTTTTAACTACTAAAGTTCTGTATTTTGCAAAGCAATATTTTTTTTTATACTCGAACGTTATCATTGAATATCTTTATGATAGGTATTAAAACAACATAATTAAAGTAGTTTCCATAAAAAAATCTATAAAATATACTACAAGATGTCCTTAAAGATGACAAACCTACAAGATGTAACATGTACACAGTGTGCCTTGAATGGAGGACATTTAATTTAATATATATGGCTTATGTTTCTAATTTTTCTTCAAGGGAATAAATCTACTCAAAACTCCAGTGAGACTGAACTGTCAAGCCAGGTTAGAATTATACTTAGCCCATTCATACTTTAATAACAAATTCCTTTCACAGGCCCCATCATTTCTAATTATATTACATAGACTTACTTTTAGTTTTAATTTTTGAACTTTTCGACCCCTAAATCAAATCACCCTTTTCTCATCCGACCTGTCTAGTAATAACGTTTCCGTATATAGGAATTTATCTTTAATTATATCACATTCTAAAAGTTGATTTAAAATATCAAAATTGGTAGTAATTTCTAAAAGATGAGTAGATTTTTACAGACGAAGCAAAAGCTCTGCTCCATTTTGTGGAGCTTGAATAAGAACAGCTGCACTGGTGGGTGAGAGGTTTAGCTCTCTAATCTGGTGAATGAAGGCACCGGATTCAAACGCAGGTAGCTCTCGTCATATAGTCACTAGAAGTTTTCTGTGGTTTTGTTCGAAATTTATCAACCAAAACCCCGTAGAAAGACTCCAGAGAATGCATTCCACTCAGGCCTAGGTCCATTGTATAGACCAGTGATGGCCAATCTGCGACTCCCAGACAGCATTGGGCCCTACGTGTAGTACTTTATGGCAGAATTCAAGAAATTTATTTTATCATATTTTTCATTAACATTTTTTCAAAATATTGAATTTGTTTAGACTATTACGAGGAAAATACCAGTAATAATACTTAGAAAAACAAAAAATTGTTTATAAAATACTATCAGATCAATTTCTGATAGCATATTATTATAATAATTGATGTGTAGTCATATATTTTTAACATTCCTATTTTATGAAAATAATCAAATTTATTAATGTATTATGCTCTAAACCTTCACTCGCTCCCCTTTTATATGTATTTGTATTAAATGCGGTCTGCCTGAGTAAAATGAATTTCAAAAGCAGACCCCCCAAGTTTGTGGGTTGGGCAGGTCTGGTATAGACAATTGACCTTAACTCCTACACATACAGCACAATAAGAATATCTGAAAGTATTATGCATGTACAGGTGAAAATGTTTTCATGAATGCAGTAATTTTGCTTATGAACCACATTATGTTATTCCAAATGAATAGCCATTTCCATAGTCTCTGGTACCTAATTGATAATACTTTTCAGCTTAATACTAGGATTATTAATAAAGTTATCTACTTTTCCAAATCAAACGTTTGAATGAAATATGTCAGGTTTATAAACCTGACATGATTATCTTAAAGCTTCAAAGTTAAGCAGAGTTGAAATAATAGAGTCCAGTGGAAACTGTATTGAGCAGGTAAAAAGAAATATGACAAGTTTTTCTTTTAAATAAAATCATTTATTTAAAAACTAGATTGATTTATCTAGTGAAATAAAAATATGGCAAACGAAAATAAAAATTATAATACATTTAGACGATTCGTTTAATATTCTTCAGGGCAGATATATTAGTACAGCGTAGTTACTGAAGCCTATACTATTACTGAAAGAAGCTTAAAAGTTTGCAGTTTTAAAATGACTATCATCTTCAAATTAATCTAAAAATATTTACTTAAACCTCATCTGAAAAACAACAGCTTTCTACACAAGCTTTAATATTGTCGAGGTTATCAAGGAAAAATTTAAACTGAAATATACAAACTGCGTTTAACGCCAGCTTCTTTATTACCGGGATTCACCTCGGCACTAACACCGAAAAAGCCACACGATTGCTTTTCTGCTACGCTACTTATTCAATTCAAGCAGATGACGTAGACTTATGTCATTTGCATACGGATAGCTTCGGCTAACGTATTAATATTTTATGCTGAAATAAATTTTAAATAAACTATGAGTTTTTAAATATTTATTAACTTAAAATTATAAAAGTAAATAGAAAATAAATTTCTTAGATTTTAATAACCATCGGTTTTAATAAAAAGGAAAAGATAGTTAAACTAAAGAGGGAGTGAAACTGAATAAAATATTGAGTGTCAAGAACACGCTAATATTTTAAATTCCTAAATCTAACAAAATCATATTTATTAAAGTTGTTTTGTCATATCTGCAAACTAATTTTAATTCACAATTTTTTCTCTTTCTGATCCAGAAACAAATGATTCAAATAATGTTACTCCCTTCTCAGGTGCTTAAAAATAATACAGACAGGCATAAAGAAAAAAATATATGATAAAAATCATAAAACACATGTAAAATGGAATAAATTTATATTGTTAAAAATTAATGAAATTTTGATTTAAAGATTGTTTTATGTACATATTAAAGAATTACAAATTAAATTTTGATTAATCTTTAGGAATAGATATTTATTCTATTTTAAATTTTACATGTACATTTTTACTTTAATAGTATACATTTTTTCTTTATGCATGTATCATTCTTAATACTTTTCGTGCATAACAACAATATCCCCCCCCCCCATCTCACTGCATTTTGTAAAGAAGTTACAAGTTTTCCTCACTAAATGGCGCTAGTCATTTAAGCTTGGTAAGGTATTTTTCAGGTATTTTTAGAGGAGTCGGAGGGTAAAAAGCAAATTTCAGATTGGCAACTCTGATGTATACCTACCTTTATCTGTCTAATCTAGATCTACCTTTAAAATTTATCGGCATTTTTGCATTTTCAGAAAAATACATATTTTTCTCTTTTAAAATCCTATTTTTTCCTTTTAGACGCCTATATTTTCGTTAAAAAAAATCCTTTTTTTTCTTTCTTAAAGATGCCTATATTTTTGTCTAAAAAATCCAAATTTTTATCTTATACTGGTGGGACCCCTATATTTAAAATATTTCTCTTGTAGAGCTGAACTTCAAGAAATGAAAAATGAAATGGATAAAATAATCCGAGAAAAACAACAACTGATGGAAGGCATGAACAACAGAATAAATGTGTTTGGAAGAGAAATGATAAATGTTTTAAAAGATATCAAAATTGGTGTTCAAACACGTAAATTTAAAGTTGAACCTAAAGGCCCAATTGGTAAGCAAAATTTTTTTTCATCCTATTTGAATGCCATTGTGTTTCATTTTTTATGTTTCTGGGGAATGAATGTTGTAAAATAAAAATAACAAGCAAGTGTACACAGGGCTTGTGAAATACAGTCGCCTGGTCGCCATTAGTGACCAGGTGATTTTAACTGCAGGAGTGAAACCTGTTGTTAAAACTACAAAATAGTTTTAACATGGCTTACTTTAAAATTCTGATTAGAAATACTCAGAGAAAAACGTTTCCAAAAGCAATCATTAAATAATTTCTAAAAGAGAGTTTTAAGAAAAATAATCTGAATTAAAATGCTCAAAAAAAAAAAAAAAAATTAAATCAGAATTAATAATATCCAGAACTATTAAGATAGCTTAAGATTATGTGAAAAATATGTTCAAGAGAATATTTTCAGCTTCAAAGTCTAGCCATTTTCTTTTCATTTACCACCCACAGAAAATAAGAGTTCAACTTAGTGCATTCACCCCAGAGTCCCAAGGGACGCTCAAGAATTTTACCACCCCCGCATTCCAAATTTTCAAAATTCCCAGACAAACAAAATTCCGGAGGTAATCTTCCGCGGAATTTTAAATGAGCGTTACTTTGGCGTCCTTTTCAAAAAAATATAAAATTATTAAAATTAGAAGTTAAATACAAAAAAAAATTATAAAGAATTTAATTATAGCCCTAGCAAAAATATTTTCAAAGAAAAGATTCTAGTTATAAACAGAGAATATATATATAAAAAAAATATTTAATGCGCGCTCTTTCATCTCGCGCTTCTATACGATGAGAAGAGGAGGCGAATTGGGGGAAGAACGGATGAACTGATGAGAGAAAAAGACCACACAAACGCTTGGAGTATCAATATCGACGGAGGCCTGTGGGGGCATCTCCGCTGCGGCGGGATGCGTTCCCCTGGCAGTCTCGAAGAAGCGGCGGATGGTAGAAGTCGCAAAGAAAGAGGAATAGAATCCTCTCCTGAAATAATACGTAAATATGGCCAGTCTTTTCAACCTATGTAAGAATAAAATGATTCGACATTAAAACATCTTCAATTGGATCGGCTGCGAAATATGCTTACTACAAAGATGATCTAAAGATTAGTAAAATCATACTTATTATTTTACTAAACCGGCCAGTAATGAAGAAATGAATAACGTCAATGAAATGAACATTATTTGAAGTGGTTTCAAAATCTCATCATTTTCCTTGGCTGGAGAACTGATGCTATCTTCTATTTAAAATAATGCATTAATTGATTCTAAATAAAGTAGCCATCAACTAAAGAAATAATTCGTATTAGAGAATAATCAATCTTGAATCACATTCTCTAATTTCATAAGGAGAATTGTCCCATGCCTCAACAATATAAGACTTATCGGTGCAATGTTCGTCTTTTTTAATCAAATTTTGGTGAATGGACAAGTTATTATGAACTGCAGTAATATAGTTGGTTATACAACTAATTAAAATATGTCAAAATTCACTATTTTTTCTATTGGTTTATGGCTCCGGAGCTAACTATCATAATGTGTGTTGATTTAAGTCAATAAAAAATTGATGCATCACATCTGCTATACTGCTTTAATTTTGAGGTAAGAGTTTACTTATTTTTTTACTTCTCTTGCAGCCATTTTGATACAGCTGAGTTCGGAGAATTTATGGATTCTAATAAAAAAAACTATTATTAAAATAATAATAACAAACAAAAAAATAAAATGCCATTAATTCTAAGCAATTTATCCTAAAGATACATCTATCTCCGACCTCATCTGTATATATTGAAATAAAATAAGAACAAAATTGATGATAATTAAATTACATTAATCTACTATTCTGTGATTTAAGCGATCACAATATCATAATTATCTAGCACTCATTTCTTTTTTAGATAATTTAATATATCGTTTCAGACAATCATTTATTCCTTTAAAAATATCATGATTAATCTATTATTTATTTACTAATTATTTATTTGTTTTTAAATAATTCAACATTCAACCACAAATAAATATATCTTTTTTTTTAATTAAAAATTTTAACATGGTGCCGTAAGCCAAAAGTAATATACATATACTTTTTAACGGGTTGAGAACAGGGTTCATTTATGTTGATTTATTTTAGAACGCAATGATCTCATATAATGTAGTGGAGAGTCATCTTTCATGCAAATTTAATTTTTTGTGTAATATATATTGTGTAATTAAATTTTCTTAAAGAAAATTCATTTCTGAAATATTCATTTAATCACTGCCTATTCATATTTTATATATATCTATTTATTAATTATTTCAAATATATGTATTATTTATATTCAGAAATGGATTTTCATCTCATATTTTTTTTCATGGCCATTTAAAATCCTTTCCTTCGCATTTTATAACTATATTTATTTAAAATTATTTGTATCAATATATGTAATTAATTTTTGAAGGGAATTACAATGTCAAATGGTAAGGATTTAAGCTTAGTTTCCTCGATTGAGCCATTCTGTGGGGGTGAAACCGAAAATTTTGGCTTCTTTATTGAGCAATTAGAGGACCTAAAAAATCTTGAAAGATGGTCTGATGCCAGGGCTCTATGCATATTAAAATTGAAACTAAAAGGCAAAGCCCTTGACTTCATATCTACGGACCCAAATGCAAGCAAAGCTAAAAGCTTTGCTGATCTGAAACAAATACTAAAAAATAAATTTACGTCAAAAAAAAGTTTCTCGGAACTCCAAGTAGAGTTCCATAACATATCTCAAAGCCCAAACCAAACAATAAATGATTTGGCTGAAGAAATATCAGCCAAAGCATTAGCTTATTTAAACCCCACCAACGACAATGATCCCAAACTAAATTATTTAATTGAATCCATGAAATTGACTCAATTTCTACAGGCATTAAATCCAAGTGTGAGATGCGAAGTCAAAAAATTAGGACCCAAAAGCTTTAATGAAGCAATTAGAAGTGCAAAAAATATTCACAATGCACTTTCAGAAGAAAGTAATAACTCTTCCGAAAATTTTGAACTTAACAATATTATAAAATCCCAGGCGGAGACAAATAACACCTTAAACAAACTCAACGAGCGGTTGGAGAAAATCTCAAATATTAATTTGACAACAAACTCCAACGTAACACCAACACATATTCCGGCTCAGCCAAATATATGCCATATATGCAAAAAAGTGGGCCATATCACAACGGATTGTTGGTTTTTTCCAAGGCCTCAAAATCATTCTCATATTTTCCCTCAGCAACCTCTGATGGTCCAACCCCGATATAAATCCTCTCAAATGCACTCCAACTTCTCTCCTTACCAGAGAAATTTTCCGGATAATAGAACAGATTTTAGACGAAGAGATGACGGCAATAACCGGGGTGCATATGCCGACCAAAATCGTGGGAGGAATCATAATTACCGTAATCAACAAAAAAGAAGATACAACCCATACAGAAAAAATGGGAAGAATAATCAGAATTTAAACTAAAGGTGGGTTCTTACCACTATCATCAGGGTAAGAACCCTAATGCAAAAAAGGTCAAGAGATTTAATAATCCCACGCACAAAACTTCAATAAAATCTTCAAATCCTACTCCAAATGTCATTCTCTCTATTTCGCAAAATTCTCAGGATTTACCTTTAATCAATTTGCAGTTTGGTAAAACATCATGTAAGGCATTGATCGATACAGGGGCAAATGTATGTCTTATCCAATCCTCAACTCTAGAAAAAATAAAAGCCTTCACAAAAATTGACTATTTATCCCGCCCAGTCCTTCTCCACACATTAAATTAAATCCCCATACCATTTATTTCAGTAGTTAAATTAAAATTTAAAATCAATAGCAAATGGTTTAATTCTGTTTTTTATGTCACTAAGGAGCAATGGAATTGCAATTATGAAATGATTCTGAGCTATAATTTCTTGCAGGCCAATAAAATCATCATTGACACTCTAAATAAAGAGATAATTCATCAAAACAATAGAATAAGCTATGATGAAAAACCACCTAAACTCAATAATAAAAATCAATCAACAAAAATTAATCACCCTATCAATAATGTATTCCTTACAAAATCAATTAACATTCCCCCTAAGTCATCCGAATTAGTAGAAATTGAAATTCCATCTAAGGCTTTGTACAATTCAGATATTTTATTTACTCCTTACTCAGGTCGAAATAAGTTTCACATGTCTAGTTCTATACATTCTCCAGGCAACTCTAACTTAATATATGTAATAATTGATAATGATTCTGATGATAAACTAACTTTAAGAAAAGGTCATAAAATTGGTTCTGTTGAATTACTGAATAAAAATGACATAATCACACCCAATAAAAATGAACTGCTACAAATCAACAATATAAATTTGGAAGAAATTCACCAACTTAGAGCAAAAGAAATTCACGAAAATGACTTTGATTTATCCCATCTCAATAATGACGACAAAAATAAATTGCTAAATTTACTTATGAACAATTCACAGGTTTTTTCAAAATCTTACAAAACACTAGGTTCAACTAATGCAGTCACTCCACAATTTCAACTCCTTCATGATTTCCCAATTCAAACAAAACCATACACCATACCCAAGATAGCAAAGCAATACGCTCAACAAGAAATAAAAGAATTACTCGAAGCAGGCATAATAGAACAAACTAACTCAAATTATGCTTTCCCAGTATTATTTGTCAAAAAGAAACCCTTGCCAGGTGAAAATAAATTAAAATTTCGAATGTGCATCGACTACAGGCTTTTGAACGCCATAACTGAATCCTTTAAAATATGTCTTCCCAAAATAAACGATGTAATCCATACCATTGCAGGCAAAAAATTATATTGTCTTTTAGATCTAAAATCTGCATTCTTCCAAATACAACTTAAAGACGAAGATAAACATAAATTAGCATTTTGCTCAGAATTAGGTAACTTTCAGCCAACTAGATTACCTTTTGGTGGTCGTAATTCAACTTCTTATTTTCACACATTAATTTCAAAATGCCTAGATGATCTTAAAGGTGATAATGTTCAATATTTTTTGGATGATATCATTGTAGCTGCTGATACCACAGATGAATTATTACAAATTTTACAGAAAATTTTTGATAGATTAACAAAATTTAATTTAACTTTAGATCCATGCAAACTTCAATTATGTAAAAAAGAAATCACTTACCTTGGCTTCGTTTTAAATGAAAACGGCTTTTCTCCATCAGAACAAAATATCTCTAAAGTAATAAAATTTCCAGTTCCTAAAAATGTTAAAAATGTCCAAAGTTTCTTAGGGATGGTTAATTATTTCAGACACCTAATCTTCAACTATGCTGAAATTATAGATCCTATTGTAAAATTAACTAGAAAAAATACTCCTTTTATCTGGTCCAAACAGTGTCAGGAATCATTCGAAAAATTACAAGAAATATTGCTTAGGAAACCAACTCTTAAAAATATTGATTTTGAAAAAGACCTTTATCTAGTTACTGATGCTTCTAAAGTTAGCATCTGCGGTATTCTTATGCAGAAACATAATAATAATTTCCTTCCAATTGAATTTTTCTCTAAAACTCTTTCCACTGCAGAATCCAGATATCCCTCCATACGGAGAGAATTTCTAGCAATATATGCATCTGTAAAACACTTTCATGAATACCTTTATGGGAAGAAATTTTTTATTTTGACTGATGCCAAACCCTTAACTCATCATATACATCTTGACAAACAACCAGAGATTGTCGCCAGATGGTTAATGTACCTACAACAATTTGAGTATGAAATAAAACATATACCAGGCTTCAAAAATCCCGCAGATTTTCTTTCAAGAATGACAGAAGAGAATAGTCAAAAATATAATCATAATCACAATCAAGCCCGTAGAATAAACAACATATATTTATTTGAAACTAATGATAAATTATCTCACTCTAACATACTTACTGAACAATTAAAAGACACTAAAATCCAAGAAATAATTCAAAAAATAAAAGACAAAGACAAATTAACTTCAAAATTATACTTTATTCACGATCATACAAATCTATTAATGAGGAAATTCTTAAAAAGAAAATACACATACAAACCCAAAATCGTGACTCGAATTGTTCTTCCACAATCTCTGGTAAACGAAGCTCTAGCGATAGCTCATACTCCACACTTCGGCACACAGAAGACCTATAACTTCTTAAATGGAAAATACTTTTGGAAAAAAATGTATCTAGATGTTAAACAATTCTGTGAATCATGTCAAAAGTGTATGAAAGTAAAACCTAAAGCAAAACTTACTTAACTGAAATGATTTCAAAGAGTAATTATGCCCCAGGGGAATTCATATCCATGGACATTGTAGGTAAACTCCCAACATCTAAGGATAACAAAACTTTCATTTTAACTTTGATTGACCATTATTCACGATTTTTGGATGCCTTTTCATTAAATACCATAACTTCTTCAGCAATAATTAAATGTCTCAATGTTTATTTTTCTCGTTATGGTATTCCAAAAATTCTTTTGACTGATAATGCTAAATACTTTTGTTCAAAAGAAATCGAGGATTTCTATAAATTGCATAATATAGAGCACCGTAAATCCTCTATTTACTATCCACAGTCTAACGCAGTAATAGAGCGTGTTCATAGAACACTTAAAGAATCCATTTCAGCAATGTGTAACAAATCGTCAGAATGGTCGGAATTATTACTTAAATTTAAATTACATTACAATAATTCTAAACACTCTGTTACAAAATTCACACCTGCTGAATTATTTTTTGGGAGACACTTAAATGTCCCAATTGATATGAATTCCTTGCCCAATTTTGAAGATGTACCTGAGAATTACTGTGCAAAACAGAAAAAACGCTTTGAAACCACTAAAAAATTGGTTGCTGAGAATGAGAAACAATTCTTTAAATCCCATGAATCACACATCAAGGGCAGGGAAGTCCCTCAATTTCAACTTGGTGATATTGTATTCATGAAAGATCCTTTGCATACTAGACCATTTCAAATCAAGTATCTCGGTCCATTTGAGATACAAAGAATCCTAAGAAATGGGAATTACGTTATTAAACATACTGAAAATAATGAAACTAAATCCATCCATGTAAGCAAATTGTTCAAATTGAAAAACTTCAATTCTCAAGGCACTACAAATGATGCCTAAAATAATGGTATTGAAAATACATAAACAAAAAAAAAAAAAAAAAAAAAAAAATATCAAAACACAAAATTCATTTTTAAAGAAAAATGAAGTAATAAAATGAGTGAGCACAATTTCCATGGAAAAATTATCTTTATTTATGTAAACATATATACATATTTTTTTTTTTTTTTTTCCCCTTTATCTTGATTCTTCATAAAAATGACCTCTGTTGTCCTGTTTACACTTCTCACACTCCAACTTTAGACTGCAGACTCGTGAGGTAAACTTGTCGACACTTTCCTCTTAACTTACCAGTTATGGCTGGCCCACGACTGTCAAGAGGGTCTCAGGTCCTATATAGGATTCCAAAATACAAGAGTTATGAAAAATTAATTAAATTGCTTTCAAGTGAAAGTAGAGAATCCAGTAGTGTAATACACATCAGACAGTCAGAATTAATAAAATCAAGATCATATGGGCATTTTTCTAAATTATATTTTTTTTATATACTTGCAAGTATACTCATACTAAATATATCTCTACCTGAGAATAATTATTATTATGATAACAATTTAAAAATAAGATTTTTTTGTGATATCATAATTGCTCACTTATACACATCTAAATATCTAGTATGCACAGTATTTCTACAAAACAATTGTTTTTCAAAATGTATATGTGTTTCATCATATTATATGTACCAAGAATATTGCATGAAGAAAATGTTATTCTATGGTCATACTTTACAAAATATAATGAATATATTTATTGACAAATTGCATGAGAGGTTTCTCCACTACACACGGCTATATATGTTTTTTATTTATCATGGCTGCATGGAGATCCAATCCAATTCTTACCTCATTTATTTACTTATATATATCCAACTATTATATATTGTGTTGTATTGTGTTTGATGTCATATATATAACCCATTTGTTTGCTTTTATGTTCATTGTTTATCATTTTTATTCATTGTTTACATCAACCAAGTGTTCTACATAATGTGCATGAACTTTTAATTTATATACTCCATAATTTGTGGCACACTCACAGCTATTGGTATCAAAAACATTATTGATGTATACAGAACATCTAAGTTGCCGTGATTCCCCATTCGCTTCTTCTTTTTTTCCCATAAGGGGAGAGTATGTTAAAACTACAAAATAGTTTTAACATGGCTTACTTTAAAATTCTGATTAGAAATACTCAGAGAAAAACGTTTCCAAAAGCGATCATTAAATAATTTCTAAAAGAGAGTTTTAAGAAAAATAATCTGAATTAAAATGCTCAAAAAAAAAAAAAAAAAATTAAATCAGAATTAATAATATCCAGAACTATTAAGATAGCTTAAGATTATGTGAAAAATATGTTCAAGAGAATATTTTCAGCTTCAAAGTCTAGCCATTTTCTTTTCATTTACCACCCACAGAAAATAAGAGTTCAACTTAGTGCATTCACCCCAGAGTCCCAAGGGACGCTCAAGAATTTTACCACCCCCGCATTCCAAATTCTCAAAATTCCCAGACAAACAAAATTCCGGAGGTAATCTTCCGCGGAATTTTAAATGAGCGTTACTTTGGCGTCCTTTTCAAAAAAATATAAAATTATTAAAATTAGAAGTTAAATACAAAAAAAAATTATAAAGAATTTAATTATAGCCCTAGCAAAAATATTTTCAAAGAAAAGATTCTAGTTATAAACAGAGAATATATATATAAAAAAAATATTTAATGCGCGCTCTTTCATCTCGCGCTTCTATACGATGAGAAGAGGAGGCGAATTGGGGGAAGAACGGATGAACTGATGAGAGAAAAAGACCACACAAACGCTTGGAGTATCAATATCGACGGAGGCCTGTGGGGGCATCTCCGCTGCGGCGGGATGCGTTCCCCTGGCAGTCTCGAAGAAGCGGCGGATGGTAGAAGTCGCAAAGAAAGAGGAATAGAATCCTCTCCTGAAATAATACGTAAATATGGCCAGTCTTTTCAACCTATGTAAGAATAAAATGATTCGACATTAAAACATCTTCAATTGGATCGGCTGCGAAATATGCTTACTACAAAGATGATCTAAAGATTAGTAAAATCATACTTATTATTTTACTAAACCGGCCAGTAATGAAGAAATGAATAACGTCAATGAAATGAACATTATTTGAAGTGGTTTCAAAATCTCATCATTTTCCTTGGCTGGAGAACTGATGCTATCTTCTATTTAAAATAATGCATTAATTGATTCTAAATAAAGTAGCCATCAACTAAAGAAATAATTCGTATTAGAGAATAATCAATCTTGAATCACATTCTCTAATTTCATAAGGAGAATTGTCCCATGCCTCAACAATATAAGACTTATCGGTGCAATGTTCGTCTTTTTTAATCAAATTTTGGTGAATGGACAAGTTATTATGAACTGCAGTAATATAGTTGGTTATACAACTAATTAAAATATGTCAAAATTCACTATTTTTTCTATTGGTTTATGGCTCCGGAGCTAACTATCATAATGTGTGTTGATTTAAGTCAATAAAAAATTGATGCATCACATCTGCTATACTGCTTTAATTTTGAGGTAAGAGTTTACTTATTTTTTTACTTCTCTTGCAGCCATTTTGATACAGCTGAGTTCGGAGAATTTATGGATTCTAATAAAAAAAACTATTATTAAAATAATAATAACAAACAAAAAAATAAAATGCCATTAATTCTAAGCAATTTATCCTAAAGATACATCTATCTCCGACCTCATCTGTATATATTGAAATAAAATAAGAACAAAATTGATGATAATTAAATTACATTAATCTACTATTCTGTGATTTAAGCGATCACAATATCATAATTATCTAGCACTCATTTCTTTTTTAGATAATTTAATATATCGTTTCAGACAATCATTTATTCCTTTAAAAATATCATGATTAATCTATTATTTATTTACTAATTATTTATTTGTTTTTAAATAATTCAACATTCAACCACAAATAAATATATCTTTTTAAAGATTTTTATCATAAATAAAAACATATTCTTTTCAAACAAATATTTTAACACCTGTCAGGGCCTATCCCTGAATTCAGGGTTTTTCAAATTTTGCTGCCTCTGAATTTTATGTTAAATTAGTTTTTGCTTTTATAGAAATTTCTCATTTTGAATGTCTTAATTTGCATTATAATGTATTAAGAACTCTCTAAATATCACTTGTTATAGGTTTTAATAAATATTTTTTATAATAGGTCATTTATTTTGCATCCCAAATGGTAGTTTTCAGAGTTTTTCAATAGTAGGTAGTTTCACCCCTGTGACTGGCAACTTTCCAATAGAAACAAAACATTTTTTTAAATTATATAATATTATATTATTTTTTTTTTTTTTGTAAATATTGGTCCTACAGACATGCCAAGTCTCCTGCTTTTTGCTTGTTTTTCTATGCTCCTGATTTTCCACTCATTTCTCCTGCTTTTCTGATGTAATTTTTATCTATCCCTCTTAGCATAATTTATGCTTAAAATTTGTGGGATTGGGTAAAAAAAATTTGAAGAAAATTGAAATTTATCTTGCCCTGCAATTTATCAAGTTCAGTTTGAATGTGAATTACTATACAATGCTTTGAAACTAATTTTTGCTAAGAATAAATTTTTAACTTTCATTTTTGAATAATGAAAACTGTCTTATTATCAAAAGATTTTTTTTTTTTTTTTTAAATACCATAACTATTGAAAACTTAAAGAATTCAAATTTCATTAGAATATAGCTGATATTTTCATTTCTTTATTACCTTTTCTTTTACAAAGGTAATTAAGATTTTTATTGTTTTATATTAGGAGCAGAATGATCAAATCTATCTATTTTGACTTAAATTTTAAACAACTGTATGTCTGAAGGTTTTTTTTTTTTTTTTGATAGTTTGTTTTACTGCAAGAAACATATATTATTCATTTAATTTTAATACTGATGCTTTGTAAATACCTCCTAAGCTTATAAAACTTTACTTAAAATTAAATTTGCATTATTTTACTCATTTTTCTTGTTGGAAAAAGTCTCGTGATTTCTGTTAAAAAAAATCTCCTGCTTTTTTGTCATTAGAAGTTGGCATCTCTGGCTCCTAGAATCGGGCACAAAATCCAGTCTCGATATAGAGATATTACTCATGTTATTTCAACACACCATGTTTATCTGCATATTTCGAGACACCTTCGTGTTAAATCAATACACTATTAAGGAATTTACACAACATTCCTCCGTGCATGTGTCACAACTTGGAGTTGAATCGATACTCTGTTAGGGTAATTTACACTTTTCTCATTTGTGTGTGTTTTGCATTCTGGTGCTAAATCATTGTGCTGGTGTAATAATGCATTGAGGGTGAGGGGAGTTTTTTTATTGCCTACCATTTATTTTCAAATTCCGGGAACTCTGAGTGTACAGATAATAAAAATAATAATAACATTGGATTAGAGCAACAATTTATGCTGTTTTTTGGCATTACAATACAAAATCTAAGTGTTATCTGTTTTACATCTGCAAAGTTTTGATGCTATTTGTCAGAAGGGATCAGTAGGGTTCACACCTGCATATTGACATGACACCAAAATTTTAAACATGAACGACAATTTTGTTTTCTGGAACACTGAGTTAAATTTATTTAGATATTAGCAGGCTACACCCGCTTCGCTGGTCACTATTTTTAAATGAATCACAATAATTAATGAATTCTCAAGATTGCATTAATTTTTTTGGAGATAGAAATCCATGTATGTGAATTAAATAAACAGGATTTAATTTTTCATTGTTTATTTGGTTGTCATTAATAATTCAATAGTCAAATTATTCTTCTCACATTCTTTTATTTTCATCATTGTCTCTCTGTGTTTTTTGGTAATATAACATACATTAAAAAAGTACAATCTAATTTAATTTTTAAAAAGTATCATTTAGTATATTATCTCATGTTCAAAAAAGGTCTCACTTTCAAAAACTTTTCTTTCTTTTTTAGAAGCTTTCTATTGAAATTAGATTTTTGTCATTGTAGCATGCTAAAAAACATAGTACCTTCACTTTATTGTAAATATAAGCAATCTTTTTCGTGACTCATTAGCTCAGTTGGTTAGAGCATCATGTTGATAATGTGATGGTCGTAGGTTTGCTCCTTGTAAGGCTGATGTGATATTTTTTGCAAATAATTAATAGAAAAGGTGTCAAATGATAAAAGGAAAATCTCATTATTTCACAACAGAGTATCCTAAGAATTTTTAATTAATTCCTTTAATAAGCATTTTTTTAGTTACTGAGAGGCACAAAATAAAAGTTTAAGTTAAAAAATAAATAAATAAATAAATAAAATAAAAGTTTTTCATTGTGAAGCCCTAAAAAAAGAATATTATAAAAAATTATTCTTGCAGAGACATACTACAAAATAATAATAATAATAATAAATAAATAAAAATAAATAAATAAATAAAATTTTGACCAATAAGAAAATTTTAAAGAAAAATATAGATATTTTACTTTTGTAAAATGTGAAAACTTTTAAATATTAAAAATATTTTAAAAAGCATTCAAGACTAATATTCTTAGTCATTAGTTTTTGTATAAGTATTTTTAGATTTTTCTAGCTTGTTCTATGACTTCTTGACTGTTCTTCAACTTTTGGTTAGAAAATCATGCTAATAATGCGGTGGCCATGGGTTCGATTCTCCATGGACCAATGTGTTAATTTTTGCAAGTAATTAATAAAAGAAATGCTAGTTTATATAAAAAAAGAAAAAATATTTTTTTTTTCACTGTCTATTCAGTATTTGAATAATTTTTAATTAATTTTTTTAAAAGCATTTTTTTTTTCTTTCTTTTTTTTGTAACTAAAAAAACATAAAAAAAAAAAAAAAAAAAAAAATTCATAGAAAAAAAAAGAAAGAAAGAAAGAAAAAATCATTACTTAAAGCATTTTATTGTGGAACCCTAAAAAGCATACAATATAAATTTATTGTTGCAAAGATATGCTATTAAAAAAAAAAAAAAAAAAAAAAATCAACACTAAGGAAATTTTAGAGAAAAATATAATTATTTCACTTTTGCAAGAGATGAAAATTTTTAAATATTCAAAATATTTTAAAAAGCTTTTGAGACCTTTGAATTTTATGGCTTAATAAATACTTATACAAAAACTAAGATTATTGGTGGTATCTTACTAAGAGACTAAAAATATTGGTCTCGAATAGTTTTTAAAAAAGTTTATCAGTGTTGAAACTTTCATTTCTTTATAGCATGTCATTCCACGCATAAATTTTTATTTTATGCTTTTCAGAGCTCTACAACAAAAAAACTTCTACTATTAAAAAAAAAAAAAAAAAAAAAAAAAAAAAAAAAATTACTTAAATTTTTATTTATTTATTTTTTTTTTTTTTCTTGCATTGACAGCAGTAAGTTTTTCTTTATAAACATTTGGCAGTTTTAGAACTTTTGCCGAGCCAAACTTTTTTTTCTTTTTTTTTTGTTACCTGCCATACTATAAATAGGTATAGGGAACTTAGGTAATTGTAAAATTTTTCTACCTCCATTTTTTGAGTTTTTTACACGTTTTCAGGTGTGAGGAATCTGAAAATCACAAAATCGGTATGATGTTTGTTGGCATGGGTGAAAGTTTTCAGTCTATTGACTGAATTCAGTCTTTTTTTTTGTGTGTTATAATACAGATAGGCCAATTTTATGGAATTAATCTTTGTTAGGGGCAAATAAAGGTCCCAGTTTTTTTCTGAATCAGCCCCTATTAATGTTAATTCAATTATATTGATAAATAATTTTCCGTAGTTTTCATATTTATGCTTATTAATGTAACCCTTGGAAATGTATGTTTTGAATATCTACATACATTATGTATGAGTTTATTATATTTTACCCAATATTACAAAATATATATATATATATTACTTACAAACTTTGAATAAACACCATACAATGCAAGAAACTCGCAACAATTGTTTTGGGTCGAAAAAACACACGACCCTTCATCAGGTTAATAAAGTAAGCACGAGTGCTGCAGTCAAAGCGGCAACGCACAAAATCGTTTAAAATGGGGGAAAAAAAAAAAAAAAAAAAAAAAAAAAAAAAAATTATAAAGTAGAATGTAAATATAACTACTGGTGTCAGTAGAATTGTACAAGAAAACAAGAAAATAAATAAATGAGTGAGATTAAACATATATCAATCTAAGGAGATAAAAAATTAAACGAAAATCTAAGTTACGTGAGTAATTTCCAAGCATCAGAGAAGAATGGAGTGGAAGAAATATCATTAGCAAGATTTTTCGAATTTTTAAATATGTAAAAAGCTTCATGAATATCCAAATGGGAGGAACAGACAGGAGATGAAATTATGTTAGTTTTGGAAAAATCAAAACGATAACCTTGAGACCAGCAGTGGGAAGCAATAGAAGATTTGGTAATCTCTTCATTACGAACATTCCGACAATGCTCATTTATTCTGTATTTCAAACGCCTCCTAGTTTGACCAATATAACCTAAGTTGCAAGACGAACACGGAATTAAATAAATTCCAGAACGTTTTTCGGTGGGAATGGGATCCTTAAGAGAAGATAATTTTATTTTATTGACGGGTTTGTAAATAACTTTGAAACCAAACGGTGAAAGAATTTTAGAGATTTTAAAAAAGAGTGAAGAATGAAAAGGTAAAACAACTGGGATGAGACTGTGATCATTTAATTTGGGAGCAGAACGTTTAGGATTTGGATATTCGTGAAGCTTTTTACATATTTAAAAATTCTAAAAATCTTGTTAATGATATTTCTTCCACTCCATTCTTCTCTGATGCTTGGAAATTACTCACGTAACTCAGATTTTCGTTTAATTTTTGATATCCTTAGATTGATATATCTCACTCATTTATTTATTTTCTTGTTTTCTTGTACAATTCTACTGACACTAGTAGTTATATTTACATTCTACTTTATAAAGTTTTTCTTTTCATTTTAAACGATTTTGTGCATTGCCGCTTTGACTGCAGCACTCATGCTTACTTTATTCGCCTGATGAAGGGTTGTGTGTTTTTTCGACCCGAAACAATTGTTGCGAGTTTCTTGCATTTTATGGTGTTTATTCAAAGTTTGTAAGTAATATTTTTTACAACGCCAGTTTAGTGCTTTTTTATTAAATATATATATATACTTCAGTCCAGCGAAATTATTTTACTTTCACCTATGTTTGTTGGTAGAATATCAGTTTATTAGTATGTTAGTTTATTAGTCTGTTAGTTTATTAGTTAGTTTATTCACAATATCTCAAGAACAAATAATCACAGACAGGCTGGACTACTCTCAAAATATCATTTATGATGCTGGCATTTACCTTTTTGATTTTCAACATTCTAACATGAAAACTTTGTAAGTTCATTTAGAAGTAAGTGTAAGAAATTCAAAATTTTCTTACTAAATATGGGAAAATAGGGCAAAATTTTGCTTAAACCTGAATTAAAAGAACTCTTCTTACTGTAAAGATGTCAGGCAAATTAAAAAATATTAGCTATGATCCTTGCACGAATATAATTAACATTTAAAATTCAACTTTGAAAACTTCATAAGTTATTTAAAAATTTACAAATTATTTAATAATGCAGAACAGGGCAAAAATTCACATAAATGTCCATTTTGAAGGGTGTTTTAATTGTAAGGATTTTAGACCATTTTTAACATGCTTTTATTAGCTTCACCTGTATGTATGTTTGTATGTATATTTGTAACTGCTCTGGGAGCAAACAAAAAATCTATATTGTAAAAAAAGACTTTCCCTACGTGAACGCTGTGGCTGTGAGGTAAAGCTCCGCGCTACGAACCTAAAGGTCTAACATTCGAGCCCAGTCAGGGGAGATTTTTTAAAAATGGTTTTTGTTTAATTCTAAATTATTTATTTCTCATTCCTTCATTAATAGTTAATATTATATAATTTCTAGACTTTTTTTTATATTAATTATTGTCTTAAAAAAGTATACTATACAATTACTAATTTAAGAAACTTTATTAATTAGTATTTTCAAATAAATTTTACTTAAATGTCATTAAATTTGTAGTAAACAAAGTGTTATTATTAAAATTTCGATTAAACGTCTTTTCGTTTACACGTCCTTTTACATCAGTCTCTTGAAGGACGTACAAATGATGCTTTACTGTAATAATAATAATGAAAAATTCTATATATTTAAAAATAAACACACATATTTGTCAGTTTACATGATGATATAGAAGAAATAATATGCATAAAATATAGTGGATAAAATTCACATCATTGACATCAATCACAAAATTCTTTTTGTGATTGACCTGAATTTTTGCACATGACTTCATAGTCGATGACAGTACTACATGCAAGTGTTTCCAGGCTCTTATCCCATCAGGGGCAGGTTCTAGGGGCAAAAAAAAAATCTATATATAACTCTATTGTATGTGGCACAGGATTTGGCCGTATTTGTATAATGTTGAGCGCCAACAATTTCATTTAATTTTTTTTATTAAAGATGTAAATATTATGGTGTGTCACTCACATGATTTTTCTTACCCTGCATTTTAATTCTATAAAGACAGATATTTTGTGCTTTTCAGTTCACATTTCATTAAAAGCGTGTTCTTTAATTTTTTAAAATTACAATTTTATTAAAATATCATTTATGATACTGGCTTGAACATAATTAACTACAGATATTTTAATTTGAAAATTTCTTAAGTTATTCAAAATTTAATATTGCTTTAACCCTTTGTTGCATATTAATCATCTGGGAAACTTTAAAGGAAATTATTGTGTTTCTCCTATTTAAAATTGTTCCAGAAATCAGGGGGGAAAATATTTCATCAAAATTTTATTTGAAAAGTTACAGTTTGTCCACTGTAGTGGACAGTATGCATATAGAAACTGGATATCTAAAGTAGTAGTGGTGATGAAAATAATAAAAGCAGTCACTTTTTTCATCGATACACAAATGAACTTTGCATTTTACGCATGAATATGTAGATTTTCTTTAGCATAACTCCATCTTACATCTTTGAGCACTATTTGATATTTGTCTAGAAAAATGATCCACTCCATTGTAGAGGACAGAGCTTGCTTTGACTGACATTTTTTTTGTATGTTTTTACTCTGACATTGGCCCTTGTTTACATAAGTCTTTCTGTATCTTGTTCATCAATTACTCTTGATACTGTTTGTATTAGTCCTCTGGCAATGGACATCTTGAAAAATCCTAGTTGCATAGAACATTGTGGTATGACAGCTTAGTAAAGAAGCCAAGAATTTATCACGGTAAAATGAAATAATACCCTTTTGTACCACTACAATGGACAAACGAAAACAGTCCTACATTAGCCTATGTTCATAACGTCCATTGTAGTTGACAAAAAGAAAAATACATCAATTTTCATGAAAAATAGCATCTGAAAATAAGTGTTCTATTCAAACACATTCTAAAATGCCTAAAATTGCAATTTCAAAATGTAAAATGTCAAAATAAAAAAAGGTTTAGTACTTATGTACAATGTTTACAATGAGAAATCATACTAACTTGGAAGTAGAGGTTGACGTTATTTTCAAACTAGCAATGCAATCTGTAATTTTATTTTATGCTGCTATCTATGAGCAACAGTTGAAAGCTTAAATAATACAGAAAGAATAAACATTGAAACCAAATCTGTAAAACCATTTGTGTGAAAGGAAAAAAATTTAAACTTTTGTCCACTACAGTGGACAAGATGCAACAAAGGGTTAACATAGTAGAATAGAGCAATGTTGTATGGAAGTGCATGAAAATTAAATTCTTAAACAAACTGCAATAATATTAATTAACAAATTAGGATAAATGTATCGAATTAAATAGTTAGTAGCCTATTTAGATGGGGCATTTAAATCTGTGACCGTGTCAAGTGTTTGGTCAAATTCATTTATCAATATGAATATAGTATGTCTTGTAGTAGAACTTTATGAGGACAAATATAGGATGGAGAACTGAGCAAAAGTTCACCTATGATAACTAGTTTTTTGTGTCGTTAATATATTAAATTAAACTTTTTGTTGTAATTTACTTCTGAAAGAAATGTGAAAGATTTGCTTGTAATATTAATTAACAAATTAATTTGAAACAAATTAATTTGATTATTAATTTGAAACTTTCATTCAAACTTTGATAATTCAAAATATTGATTAAATCATACTGAAGTCTATTGTCCTTGAACAATTAGTTTAGATATAGAAATTCATGTATTTGAATCAAATAAACAAGTTTTTAATTTCTGTTGTTCACAAACCACTATATCTGGTCTGCAGAGCAACATGGTTTGATTTATTCAAAATTTTCAAATTTAGAGAAAAATGTAATTTTTAAGTAATTGACTTCATAATTTGCAAAATTACAATAATAAAATTGTATTGAAAGAAAAAAGTGTTCATAAAATACTAAAATACAATTATTTTATGTAAATTGTTTTCAATTTTGAGTACAGTTTTAAGATTTTTAAAATTGCAAAATGAATTCTTTCATTTAATTTTTGTTTTGCTCTATATTTATATTATAGTTATTGTTGCTTTTTTTTTAGGATTATATATTAATGTCAAGCAACCTAAGTGGAATTTTGCTGTCCAAGAATGTTTAAAAAAAAACTTTTTGAGAACTTTTTTATGTGATAATCATGCAGATGCAGATGTGTTGGCTTCAATATTCAATAAGCATTTTCAAAGAGGCCGACCATCTATTATCACTACTAAATTTTCATCTCAAGTAAGTATTATATTTTATTTCTTTTCTGAGAGTTTTTACAATTGTTTAGAAGTATTTAAAACTTTAAGGACCATTGAAATAAAATCCTATTTATGACTGCCCATGCAGTTGTCCTCAGATACATTCGGTGAACTGAAGGTTCAAGGCTGCTGTAAGCATTGTATTTTCCTAAAATCTCGACCATTTTGTATTTTACTGCATAAGGTTAACTGTTATAATTTGCTAATTTCCAAAAAACGGGGAAATCTATTTTAATGTTTTCTTTATTTAATTTTGAATAAAACAAAAAACTGAATAATAAATTAATGCATTATTGAATTAAAAAAAAAAAAAAAAAGATTAATTAAATTCCAAATTAGATATTGTATTATTCAAATAATTTGTTCTCAGGCATTTGAGGAAAGAATTGTTTTTAAATGTCATCAGAAATTACACAATTTTAATGATACACACAGCGTATACTATGTTAACATAAAATGGTAACAGACATCATTCATAGACCTAAATTTTATATGTTTTTATAACTGAAAATCTAAAATCATAAATAAAAATGTTCATATTATTTTTGAATAGAAATGTACTTTCCTTTATTAAGATTAAAAAAAAAAAAAAAAATTAATTAAATAAAGAAATAAAATGTAACGAAAATTCTGAATTAAGTATAGATATAAAAAAAAAATGTGTTCTCAAATATTTCTAAACAAAAAAACTCATTGTCAGAATTAATGTGGTTTAATAGCAGAAGTAATAATTCATTTGAAATTGCCCAATAATAATGATGTTTCAGATTTGCACCTGCTTTCAAGTCGACAGTTAGGAACTTGGCAAAAGCCGGCCAAATGCAGAGTTAATGATTTTATAAACCGTCTTAGATAATTCAAAAAATTAACATTAGTTTATACTTAGAAACAAAGAATTGAAATTGGCTTGCATTTGGCGAAAAACACTGATAACGGAAGCAGATGGCTTCCCTGCTTGGCAGACCTCCCTCTAAGAATAAAGCGAAAATCCTCACATTTGGTCTCTTGCGAGCGGTCTAAGAGGTACGTATTTGGTTCTCGCCCCTCTCTCTCTCTCTCTCTTCCTTGCTCCTTGAAGTTTGGAATTTATTCCTGAACATATTTTGTTTAGTTCGAACCTGAAAAATCTATAATGTGACTTTTTTGAGCAAATATAATAAAGACTGTATTTTACTTTCAAGACTTTTGATTCTTTAGTTTTTGTGGCATAATGCAAGTTTGGCCCAACTTACAAATGAACAATTCTCTTCTTCTGGTGGATTTCAATAGCCCAACCCGACAAATGCTCCCCCAGACAACTTCGCCATCTCGATTTCATAGGACAATTTTCTACAGACATACGGCATATCAGAGGATGCGATAACACTGTAGCTGATGCTTTATCACGGGTTGAGATTGATGCAGTTGCACTCCCCTTACTTGTTTTTCAAAAATTATCACACGAACAACTTAACGATCCAGAACTTCAAAACTTTCTATCCCAGTCTTCACAAGCTCTTAAATTACAAAAGCATTATTTCCCATTAGAAAATGTTACTCTCTATTGTGATCTTAGCACAAGTACACCTCGTCCTTTCATTCCAAAACCTTATCACACACTTATATTCAATCACATTCATAATCTTTCACACCCAGGTATTTCTGCAACATCTAAAATGATATCTATTGTGAATAGTCTTTAGCAAAAGCATGTAATTGTCAGTTTTTAATAGTGGCATTAAATTGCATCCGAAAGGGTGAACTTATAAGAGCTTGTTAAAATATCTTAAGAATGAATTATTGGCGGTTCTTACACACACCATGATGATGACTTGCCCTCAACATTTCTTTTTGTTGTCAATAAATTCATTTTTAAATGTGAAGAATACTGAAAGTCAACAAAAGTAAAATGAATGAATACAACCTGTGGCCTGAAGTCTTGAATTCACTGAAAACAAAGGAGGTGATTAGCTGCACTCAATGAAGATGCTTTTCTATATTAATTCCATTTTATTTCCTCTTGTAAGGCATGCTGACGATCCTAGTTTTCTACTTGTTCAAACGGATTTATGAGGAGACAAAATTATCAGCCAAAAATGGACTCGAGATGGTGTGAAATCATCCTTTAAAATTATCTCCCTCCACTTGGACCTCCATTCAACGAAAAACGTGCACGCCGCAGCAAACCTCGTGGACAACTGCCGCGATCAAACTCCGGGTGACGTTCCCGGAAAAAACCTGCCGCGCCCCCGAACGGGAATGAGCGTCAGCGGCATAGAAACAAGACCATGGAGTCAAACAGAAGTGGAGGAAAGGAGAAAACGCTCAACTGCGCGGACTCAGCGCATGCGCCGAAACGAAAGGGGCGGTTGAGTCGAAAGGAAAACTGTTAAGGCCGGAAAGATTGTAAACACACGTACATCACGATCTGAACTAAGGAAACATTGAATACAGGTGATTAACTTTAACAATTTAAATGATAGCATCTCAAAGTAAGGTTTAGGTTAAAAAAACGATGTTGCAATTAGAGCTAGGTAAATTTAAATTACATTGTAAACAACCCCATAAAAGAGATTTTAAATTACTGAAAGTACAGTTATAACCTAAACAATAAGTTTTGAAGATGAAAGGTAAGATCTAAAATATGTCATCACGACATATTACACCCCCACGAACAAAAGAAAACTGGAAAGTCAGCAAATACAGCGGGGCTACAGACGATACCCGACAGGTGGGTAGCAGAAAAAAAACTCTTGGGTAAATTGCTAAAATAATACCTGAATAACTTGCATTTTTATGTACATAAGACAATAGACAATATGGAAAAAAAAATGACACAATAAGGAAGCAAACAATTACCATATACAATGTTTATAAATTAAGGACAAAACATGGGTGGGATAAAGGAATGGGGGGAACAAAAAACAAAAGGGAATGTGGTACCACAAAAAAAAAGGGACAGGGGATAAAAGAAATAAATGCAGTCTAATACTTCTACAAGATACACAAAAGGAACTCAAAAATTATATATATGAAATACATATGCTTCCGTAATAATTATACTAGATTTATGCATTTACATTTTCATTACCTATAGAAATATCAGTCCAAAAAAAAAATCAGAATCACTATACAAAACAATATGTATTAAATAAAGTTCAATCTAGAGAACAGAAAAAAAAAATCGCATATCACCAGAGTCTGCATGAATTCAAGCACCCACAGTTTTGAGCTTGAAGTCTGACTAGTTGGAATGTGTGCGAAACGAACGAGGACGTAAGTTGTACCTTTGATACTTCACATTATTGGGCACTTCAACATCTGCCACGGTGGAGTGAGCTGGGCTTAAATTAGGAGGGCTGTTGTAGGGAACAGCTGGTGGTGACCTGCTCATCGTCAGAAGTCTAGGCGGGCCATCAGAGCTACAAGAACTTGGCGAGCTATCAGGATCATTCACTTCATGTGAGAGACAACTATCGGGAGAGTACAGGGGCTCCTCAGAAGCAACTGGATGAATCAGACCTGAATCCGGACCAAGAGGACTGGCAATAGGCTGTGGAGAAGAGGATGTACACTCTGGAACTAAAGAAACAGAATTAGAAACAGAATCATTATCACAAAGAGCAGGAGATTGACGCACATAGTTTTCATTGAGATGATGTTTTCTATTCTGGGCTATCCACAGGCGATCAATGTGCACCTTGAACTCCTTGGATGCCAGACTATGCTGAATTTGAATATTAACTGGGGACAGCACACGAGTAACCGTGAATGGTCCCGTAAATTTTTTTCTGAAAGAATGGGTACTCTTCAGATACACCAAGTCTCCCACTCTGATATTTCTGAGTTTTGCTCTCTGATGCTGTACCGAATTTTGCATTTTTTGGGCAAGTTGAAGATTGTCAAAAACTTTTAGATAGATTTTCTCGAGGTCCTGCATTAGTAGAAAATAAGATTGATTGGTGTCAAGTGGAGTAAACACATTGTGCGGGAGAAAAACGTCATATAAAGTGGAAACTTTTCTTCCAAAATGAATATGATTAGGTGAAAATTTAGTAGATGAATGAATGTCGGAGTTATATATCATTTGGTGAATATGCATGGCATTTTCAAAATTATACCCGTCTTCTTGTAATGCAGAAATTGTGGCTTTAATTGATTGGTTAATTCTTTAGCTCACCGCATTGGTTTGCGGATGATGTGCAGTTGTATATAATAGACGGACTCCAAATTTTGCAGCAAAATCTTGGAAGATTGTGGACGTAAATTGTTTACCAAGATCCGTTAAAATCATTGCAGGACGTCCATGTGTTGTTATGTACTTGAAAAGTGCATTAATTATATTTTGACTGGAAATTACTCTTATTGCGTACATCTGGAGATGCCGTGAAAAATGATCAATACACGTTAAAACGTGGAATCCATTTTTGAAGGGTCCCACAAGATCCATTGATATGAAATCGCCAGGGTGATCAGGAATAGGATTAGATTGGAATGGAGCAGCAGGGATGTGATGGGCTTTTGTGGAGAGACATCTTTCACAAGACTGGACAAAATTGACCGTGTCTGCATACATCCCTCTCCAAAAATATTTTTGAGAAAGTGTTTGGTAAGTTTTCTGTATTCCCAAATGGGAAACATGTGAAATTCGAAGGGCTTTCAGACGCAAGGTCCTTGGCACAGCAATTCTAGGTGCAGGAGTGGAAGAACCTTTTGGATCCGGGATAAAGAGGAGGACTTTGGATGGACTGAAGCAGAAGAGTTCAGAGGTAGGATTTTTAATATTATTCTGTAAATCTTTATATATCTTAGACAGGACTGGGTCTGCACATTGTTCTTTAATTATGGTAGCTTCCGAAATTTCAAGAAGGGGATCATTATGCGTGTAAACAGAATTACCTTGTGACGAATTTATAGAAGAGACAGAATTTGTAATTGTGTTAACATTTTCATCAGAAACAATTGGAAGAATTTCATCGGTTGTCAAAAGATTTGGGTTATTGGAAATGGTGTCAGAATCAGGAAACGGAGTGCGAGAGAAAAAATCCGCCAACACATTGTGTTTTCCTGGAACATGGATAAATGTATAATCATATTCAGCAATGTCCATCAGCCATCGAGTAATGACATTTGCAGGAGAAGAAACTTTATTGTAGAATTGTAGGGGTTTACTGTCAGACAAAATATAGAAGTGTTGTGCACATAAATAGAACTTGAAAGCTAATATTCCTTTAACAATAGCCATCAATTCCAATTTAATGGCTTCGTAACGCCTCTCAGAATCCTTCAGTGTCTTAGAAAAGTAAGAAATCGGAAGATAATGTTCGCCTCTCTTTTGCATGAGAATGGCAGAAATTGCAAAAGAACTTGCATCTGTGTTCAAATAGAATGGGTCTTCAAAATTTGGTTGAATAATGAAAGGTTGTGACACAAATACTTGTTGTAATTTCAAAAAGGAATTTTGATGGGTATTAGTCCAGACGAATGGCACCTTGGGTGATGTGAGCTTGATTAATGGGTCAGTGAGGTCAGCAAAAGCAGGGATGAGTGATCTATAAAAGCCGCAAATCCCTAAGAAACGCTTAAGGTGTTTCCTTGTTTTAGGTTGTGGAAATGTTTTGATTTTCTGAATATTGCTTGTAATGGGAGAAACCTTATGTTGAGAGATTTGGAAGCCAAGATATTGAATAGATGGTGTGAAAAATGAACACTTTTTTGGATTCAGAGTTAAGTTGTGTTTTCGGAAAATTTTTAGAAGATTACTAAGTTTGGAGCATGTATCATCAAAATTGTGACTACCCAGGACAAAGTCGTCCTGGTAAGCCATTAAACCATCAATGCCAGCCTCGTCAATGATAAGGTCTGCCATGGCCTGAAAATATTGCGCAGCTGTCTTAAGTCCAAAGACAAGACGTACATACTTGTACGTTGCCCAGGGGGTTGCAAAGCTGAGCTGATCTTGAAATTCAGATGGCAAATTAATCTGATGATAAGCGCTGGGCATATCCAGGGAGGAAAAAAAATTAAATTTTGCAAGTTGAGCAATGAGGTCAGGGATTTTGGGCAGAGGATAACTTGATCCTTCAATAATGTTGTTAATTAGCCTTAAATCTAAAGCAAGACGATACGCCTGCTTGGCCTGGGGATCAATGGCTTTCTTTTTTACTAAAATCATTGGGCAGGCCCAATTTGAAATGTTTTTCTGAATAATGCCAGCCTCAACTAACTCATTGATTTGTTGCTTTGCCTCATCCTGGAGAGCCTGTGGGATAGGGAAAGGAAGGCACTTAATAGGGCACTCCGAAGTAAACTTTAAAATTGGCTTGACTAAGTCTGTGTGTCCAAGAGATTTTAAGGAGCATGAAAAAGCTGCAAAATTTTCGTCTAAAATTTGTGTTAGAATTTCTTTTTGATTCCCATTAAGATGGTCCAGATTGAAGTTTTCAATATTGAATTCCTGCCTGCGTAACTGAATGATATCTGCAGACGGTGAAATTACGTTTACAGATTCAAACTGAATACCTATGCTTGGAACTGAATAAGGAGATTTAGTGTCTTCAACCTGTTCTAAGTTGCCAATTTTCTGATTCTTGTGTAAATGTATACTATGGGATGACAGATTTTCGATGTATAAATTAAATTTAATAGGTATTCTCAAGTTGTGTCGACTTGGAGTTAAGTTATCAAAATTAAGGAAAGTGTCCTGAATCTCTAAATTTTTTGTACCTGAAGATGTAAAGATAAACTGAGGGTTATTAGTAGACTGTAAAAAGGTATGGACCCGTAGATAAATTTTATCATTAGGAAGTAGAGTTGTTTTCTTAGAGATGTAAACAAGACCTTCTTTAAATTTAGTGTTTAGATCATGCATCTGGGTTTTTACATGATCAGAGTAGACCGTTGGAGTAATGCTTGGACAGTTGTTATTCAAAGTGGAAGTGTTCTCAGTGATTGCAGAACTAGATGACGTACAACTTTCACTATCAGCTTTTTCTACAATATTTATTCTGTGAGATTGGGGAGCTTCAGCATTAACAAAAGGGACAACAATACCCTGAATATTGCATGAAACGTAGTCTGAATTAATTTTTACCCTAAACTTTCTTAAAAAGTCATACCCAAAAATAAGATTGAAATTAGATTCCTGAGACATGTGAATTACATAAAAGGCATGTTTGAACAACTTAGATTGAATTTTGAAGGATACCTCTACACATGAGGAAAAGCTTACAGTAGAATTGACTGTTGTGATCTTTACCTGACGAGACAGGTATTTTACTTTAGTTTGAAATTTGACTATGTTAAAGAAAGATGAATTAATAATGGAAACAGAGGAACCAGTATCGATAAGCACTGCGGTATTTAAATTTGCTAGTTGAATGTTTATTAAAGGAAGAATAGGTCCTATATCTTGTACATTTGCCACAAAATGTCTTTCATGATCTAAATTGGATGAAATATTCTTCTGAATATATGAAGACTTCTCAAAATCTGACACTGTTTGAGTGGATGCATGAGAAAAACTCAAAGTGGGTCTGAGAGCATCCATCACAGATCCCTTTACCAGTTTGGGGAAAAAGACTGAGCATAAGGATTCAAAAATGATGATTCGGGTTGAGTACAAGCTGAAACATTTTGTGAACTGACATAAGGGTTACTATTTACACTGGGAGTTGCCACTGCTGAATTGGAGTTAAGGGAAGGTCCAGGTAGAGGAGGAGGTAAAGAGGAAGACACACCTTGAAGATTGCTTACGCTATTTCTTGGAATAAAGTGACGTTTAAATTTCTGGCAAAATTGCGCTGAATGTCCATTTTTGTTGCAAAACTGACAAGTTACTTGTTTATTGACATAAGAAGAAGCATGTTGTTGTGAAAAAGGCCGTCTTGTGTGAAAAAATTTCTTTTTTTTGTGTGAGGTTGGAAAATTGAGGCTTCAGTTTGTTTTTATTATAAAATTTCCTGTCAGCGGAGTACGTTCTTTTTTTGCGGTTGAAATTGTCGGGATTAGGTTTGAATTTTTGATTATGTAAGTGCTGAATACTTTCTTTAATGGCATGAATTTCACCTTTAATTTCTTTTAGAGGGGATTTTTCATGTGAAAAAGTTGTGGCATGTGAAATTATTTCAGTTTGAGCTTCACAGTCTTGAAGCAACGACGCTTTTTTTACAGCTTCCTCATAGGAAGAAATTTCATTTTGAAGAATGCATTTTCTAAAATCATTAGGTAGAATAGCTAGAAGTTTGTTGAATTTAATTGCATTTAAAGCATCATTATTCGAAATGTTGTTATGAGCCTTTGGAGCAAGAATGTCAATTCTGTGGGACAGGCTCCTTATTGACTCTGCCGGTAATAATGCAAGTGCATTAAAATCTGCAATTGCTTTGCAAAGGTTGTCTTGTTTGAACTGGGCCCTGAGAAGCTTAAAGATAGCATTTGGGGTAGATATATTTTCGCACGCAGACCTCTAAATTATAAACTTTAGAGCAGGGCCTGTGAGCTTCGATTTTATATACACAGCAGCCTGCTTTTGATTCCATTTATTCGAATCAATAATTTCTTGAATTTGTGTAATGAAAAATTCAAGTAATTCAGAGTCACCATCAAATGGGGTGACATTGATGTGAAAATTATTTTGAGCCATAATTAGAAGCAAAAAAAAACAAAGTAATGATAAAAAGTAGGGATGGATATTTTTTTTTTTTTTTTTTTTTTAGGCCATGAAAATATAATACTCTAGCAACTTGATAAAAAATGTAGATAAAATTCAAGAACAAAAAAACGTTCTTCAAATTACAGTACTATTTCAAATTAATGTGCAATAACTATAGATATAAAATTTTTGCAGTAAGTTGTACACAGCATGCATGTAATTAAAAAAACTTTCAAACCTACAGTTGAATAGTAGATATTTTACACTAGACATATAATGTTAACAAGCATTCAGTTGATGTAAAATCATGCAGTAACTATTTGTAGAGACAAATGTGCATAAAAATTAAATAGATATACGTGCAGTATTCAAGAAAAAGGTTGTACATATTAATATTTTAGCAAATCCATTCAAATATTGAAGAGATATTGTATTACGTTGAATTCACGATCAACGTGGAACACTATTAAATACACATGAATATGACACAGTGATCACAATCCGTAAGCATCGCACAGATTTTTTGTCTGGAATAAGAAAAACATAACTGGCTTAAGCATAAAGCTATATTTCCTTAAAAATTTAGCCCTTATTTTCGATTATTGTATCTATAGTATACATAAAATGGCAAAGTCATATACATGATGCGTAACGCACTACATGCGCACAGGTCAGAGGCACCATTTTTATTGTGAATAGTCTTTAGCAAAAGCATGTAATTGTCAGTTTTTAATAGTGGCATTAAATTGCATCTGAAAGGGTGAACTTATAAGAGCTTGTTAAAATATCTTAAGAATGAATTATTGGCGGTTCTTACACACACCATGATGATGACTTGCCCTCAACATTTCTTTTTGTTGTCAATAAATTCATTTTTAAATGTGAAGAATACTGAAAGTCAACAAAAGTAAAATGAATGAATACAACCTGTGGCCTGAAGTCTTGAATTCACTGAAAACAAAGGAGGTGATTAGCTGCACTCAATGAAGACGCTTTTCTATATTAATTCCATTTTATTTCCTCTTGTAAGGCATGCTGACGATCCTAGTTTTCTACTTGTTCAAACGGATGTATGAGGAGACAAAATTATCAGCCAAAAATGGACTCGAGATGGTGTGAAATCATCCTTTAAAATTATCTCCCTCCACCTGGACCTCCATTCAACCCGCGCCCCTGAACGGGAATGAGCGTCAGCGGCATAAAAACAAGACCATGGAGTCAAACAGAAGTGGAGGAAAGGAGAAAACGCTCAACTGCGCGGACTCAGCGCATGCGCCGAAACGAAAGGGGCGGTTGAGTCGAAAGGAAAACTATTAAGGCCGGAAAGATTGTAAACACACGTACATCGCGATCTGAACTAAGGAAACATTGAATACAGGTGATTAACTTTAACAATTTAAATGATAGCATCTCAAAGTAAGGTTTAGGTTAAAAAAACGATGTGGCAATTAGAGCTAGGTAAATTTAAATTACATTGTAAACAACCCCATAAAAGAGATTTTAAATTACTGAAAGTACAGTTATAACCTAAACAATAAGTTTTGAAGATGAAAGGTAAGATCTAAAATATGTCATCACGACAATATCAAAAAGATTTGTTTGGCCTAATATGCACAAATTCATTAAAAATGCAGTAAAATCTTGCCAAAATTATCAATGTGCAAAAATACAGACACACTAAATCCCAAATAGGCACTTTTTCATCACCTAACTCTAGATTCGCTCATATACACATAGACTTCAGTGGACCTCTCCCAGTATCGAATGGTTACCAATATTGCGTGACCATAATTGATCGATTCACTAGATGGCCAGAAGTCATACCAACTACAGACATGACAGCTATGACAACCTTTAAAGCTCTCCTTAGCAATTGGATATCTCGGTTTGGATGTCCTGTAACAATAACAAGCGACCAAGGACGAAATTTTGAATCAAATTTATTTAGAGAACTCACTAAAATTTTGGGAGTAAAAAGAATACATAGCACAAGTTATCATCCTATTTCAAATGGAATTATTGAAAGATTTCACCGTCATTTAAAAAGCGCTTTAATGGCCCACAACTCAATCAAATGGTCAGAAAATTTACCAGTTGTATTGCTTGGTATATGCTCAGCCATTAAGAGCAACATAAATGCTTCACCCGCAGAACTTGTATATGGCATCACATTAAGACTGCTTTCAGACATCCTAAACTCTACTAGCACACTTTCACAACCCACGGAGGATTGTGTTTCACAGCTTAAACTTACAATGAATGCTTTAAGTCCCGTTTTACCTGTCCATCATGGCAAAAAAAGCATTTTTGTGCACCACTCGTTGCAAGATTGTAGCCACATTTATTTACGCACCGACAGTGTAAAACCTCCATTAACACCTCCATACACCGGACCTCACTTGGTAATAGAACGTACCGACAAGACATTCATCATAGAACTCAATAGTAAACAAACTACCGTTTCAATCAACAGAGTTAAACTCCCATCACAATCAGATCAACCTGTGCCATTGAAGGTTATGACGGACGAACTGACGGAAAACGTTCATAAAAAAACTATTACCAGATCAGGTCGGCGTGTACATTTTCCTAAAAATCTTGTAAAAGAATATATCATTTAATCTCATTTATATTATATTACTGTATCATTCATTCATATATAATACTTTATATCCAATATTTTACATTTTGTATTGCATTGTGTTTTTCAAAATCTGTAAATCTCTGTACTTATGTACCAAATTGTTTTTTATATTATACTCTGCATTCTTATGTAACTGAATATTTTGTATCATGACTATGTCACTGGGGTATACTATGTGGTGGAGAACGTTTGTTTTTTAACAACTCGCTTCTCTCTCTCCGTCCCATTGGATGTCCTTGGGTGCTATATTTATTTAAACTAACTTTTAGTTTTTCATTTATAAAAAGTTATGTTAATGGAACACTTTTATATATTTAACATAGTAAGAGTTACCATACTCAATAGTATCTAAAAATATAGCACAGGCCTTTTCACTGAATTTCAAAATATAAGTGAATTTCAAAATATAAACAGTGTAAAGTGACTAAATCACAGTGATCACTGCTACAAGATACTGATCTGTTTTGTCAGAGTGGAGACAACTGGAATGAATTTTTGCAGATGTTATTGGTTTTTTTTATTGGCATCAGTCAAGATGTAAAATGTTTACAGGTAAAGACTATAAATGTAGAGTGTTTTGAGCAAGACGTTCTCTTGCCTGTCAACTTGTTGGCACTTTGTTTTTTTGTTTAGTTATGTTTCTTTTTACAGCAGAGTTTGCTGGATATGAAGATAGTTTTATTTGAATGTAACTTTAATTATGATTAATTAAAATAAGTTTGTTTTTTAAATCTGTGTTATTTTTTGAAGTCTTCCACACACTCAGACCACTGCAATGTTGAAATTGAACTTAATTTTCTAATAGGATGTGTGCACGTGCATCGGCTGTGCACATCTTAGCTCTCTCTCTCTCTTCGACTCTAAAGAGTGTGATATATACCAGTGCGGCGCGGCGCTTGCTGTGGATGTTTCATTATATTGTAAATAAAATTTTTATTTTTCTAAAAAAGTTGCATTAATTCATGAAGTTGGATGATTCTTCATTATTCAATTTAACCTCACACAACCTATGTTTGATCACTAAAAAATTTAATCAATATTTACGTTCAGTTCCAAGTGTAAATTTAATATCCTTTGCCAGTTTGTTCACTTTATCTAGTATTATTTCAGTGGGAGGGAGGGGAGTGTTATCAGTTATAGTAAAAATGTCACCAATGTATCTGTACTAGTATTTAATTTCTTCAAAATGTTTTTTTTTTTTTTTGATTAATTTAATTTTAGTGCTGCTGTGATACTTGAAAATTGGTGGACCCATAGGATTATTTTGTTGGTAAAATTTACCCAGAATTTGTTTGGGTCTTTATGGTCTTTAAATTTGTCGAACATTTGCAGATTTTTGAGTATATATTTTGTTATTTTTAGTTTTATATTGTTGGGCCATTTATCTTCATAATAATTTTTTTCGTCATGTTTTCAGTTATTTTTTTATTGATATCTTTGTTTAAGTGTCTTCTATTTCTTTTATAGCTTTTTCCAGTTCATTGTGTTGAGGAATGTTATTTTCGTAATTTATTAGTAAAACCACAAGTGATTTTTTTTTTTTCTTTTTGTGTGTGTGTGGGGCGGGGGGGGGGGGGGGGGTAAGGGGAGAGGATTTGTTGGAGGGCTTTCCAATCTTTACTATTGTAGGTATTAATTTTTATTTCCTTGAGTGTCTCATTTTGTGCTATACTGTAGACATTTGTGTGTGTGTGTGGTGAGGGGGATATTGGGAACATGTTATAAAACAGTTTCAATTTCAACTATCGTATCTTTAATGTAACTACTTCATCTAATATACATTTGCATCCAAATTTTGATAGAAAAAGTGAGAATTTATTTTAGAGAAATTTAAATATGGGATTTTCTTTCTTTCTTTCTTTTTTTTTTTTTTTCAGTTTTAATCCATATGAAAAAAAAAAAAAAAAAAAAAAAAAAAAAAAAAAGAAGAAGAAGAAGTTGGTGATGCTATCAATTCATCTAATATAACTGAGTATTACTGTATATACAGTAAAAATAATAATAATAATAATAAGTAGGATTTTAGTGTTTATGAAGTTTTAATTATTTTATCTTTCTTGTAAAAGCTTTTAAATTTGTTTAAGGTATTTTTTACTTTGCAAGATTGTTAACTAGAAGCTTGAAAAGCCCCAAAATTAGAAAAAAGATCCTTCAAAAAAATAAATAAATAAATAATAATAATAATAATAAATAAATAATATATATATAAGGACTGTGACGAATGATATTGGTCATTTTCAAATAAAGATAACGTTTATTAATCTTAAATTTATTCAGTAATATTTGCATGAGTGTGATGAATTGGATGTACAAAAATATGTTAGTAGTGAAAACAAATTTTTTTTTACAGTTTTTCATATTCTTTTCGCAGGTTTGTACGAATGTCTTTCATTAGTGATTTGACAGTCTCTTTTGGGACCCTCTTGATAGTATTTTCGATCAGACGAGTGAGATGGTCTTTGCTGATGGCATATTTCTTTGAGGATCTTATTATTATTATTTTTTTTAATAGAGCTCAATATCTCTCAATGGGGCAACACTGTGGGACATTTGGTGGGTTTTTGGCATGAAATTGATGGAATTTTGTTACATAAAATTTGTTGCATTTTTTGAATAATGAGCTGTGGCTAAATTGGGCAAAAATAATGTAAGCGTATCGTGGATTTTTTTTTTTTTTTTTTTTTTTTTTTTTTTAAATACATCAAGCACTTTCTGAGGCATTCATTTACATGAATTTCTTGACCAATTGTACCTTCCGTTACAAATGGCTTACTGTTATCTCCGCACTGACAAATAGCGATCCAAACAAGATATTTTTTTCCAAAATTTTCCAAACTAATGGATGTCTCTAATTCAGGCAGATGTTTAAAGTTCTTTTATGTTTGAGGGCCAGGAAGAGTAGAAAAGTTGGCTTTGATGTAGGTTTCATCGTTTAAAATCCAATGAAACTTATTCTTGCTTGTATATTCATACAATTTTCTAGCTTTTAGTTTTATAGATATTTTTTGTTTTTCTGTCACTTTAGGTATTTTTTGTTTTTTAAGTGTTCTTAAGTTCAGTCATTTTTTAGCCCTCTGAACTACTTATATATTTGTTCCACATTTTTTTGCCACATCTCTGACTGACATTCCTCAATTTCGACATATTTCTTTCTATATTTTTGTCAAGTTCAATATCATGAGCTCCAAATTTTTCTTTACAATGAGATTTCCTTTTTGTTGACAATGTTTCATTAAATCCATTTAATACTCTATTTACAGTATTTTTGGGAATTTTTAAGTTTTTAGTAATGTTATGTTTCAGTGGATTCTTTAAGCATTCGGCAACAATCCTTTCTCGACGTTCATCTTTATTCATTTCTTTTTCTCAAACTACTGTAATTTATAGTATAAATATCATGAACTTGTATTCTTCAAGGTTGATACATGAAAAAGAAATTTGTTTTAGATGCATAGATGTAGAAATAAATTAATTATACATTTTCAAAATTGACCAATATCATTCGTCACAGTCCTTATATCAGGAAATTTCAGTTAAAATTAAGAAATTTCAACCCGTAAATGATAATTTATAAAATGCCATTGGAAAAATTAAAAATAAATAAATAAATAAAAGTAAAAGTCAGGTAAAATTACTTGGGAGTGTCAAGGAAAATCAAAATGTTCAAATGCTAGAAGCTTTTACTTTTTCCTGGAGCATCCTGGAGCTTTTGCTTTTTTTTTTTTTTTTTTATAGCAGGTGCATTCTTAACTCTTCATTTTATGCTAGGATTAATTTCATCTGCCTTTAAATTCAGAAGATTAATTGTAAGAAAATAAACTTCCTGCTATCTATATTGGAGGAAGGAGGAGAATAATTTTTAGCTAGAAATGTTTATTTTCATTGCTACGCCAAAAAAGTATGAAATGAAGTTAACTACATCGAATAATTATATCAAGACAAATGATATATATGTTATTTCTCCCCCTATATGTGTAGGTGTTTTAATACTGTATATTGCTTACTGCTTTGTGAAATAATCAGCCTTGTTAACTATACTTATATTTCTTACAGGTATATGATGTGAGTCCCCATAAAACTGTGTGTGAACATCCAACTGTACTGGACATGTTAACAATTGAAGATCCAGTCATAACAAATTGTTTGATTGATCAAGTAAGACCCCCTCCCCTTTCTTGAAAGAACTATATTTCAATTATAAAGTAATAAATAATTAAATAAAAAATACATTGCAATATTCTTTTTAATATTTCACTTACAAAATATTTTGTGTTTATATTGTATATTAGTATAGTATGTGACATATCTATACAGTAGTTTCAGTCTAGCTAACAGGGTTCACACTAATAATAATAATAAAAAATATGAAGTGGGGATTTCTCACATTAACAAAAAATGCAAGAAGGATTTAGCATTTTTTTTTCCCCCTCAAGAATTACAAATAAGGAAATTTAACAACTGTAAAAATCAAGTAAATGGTAAACTAGAAGTTTCATATATATACAGTGGAAAACGTTTAACATGAAACTGAGGGGACCAAAATATTTTTTTGTGTTAAAAGAATTTCATGTAAAAAGATTCGTAAAAAAAGTGTAAAGCTGGCCTGTATTTTCCATGCCGTCAATTATTATTTCCATTTCCTGTAAAACTACAACTAACTTGCATCCTTTAGGATAAAAAATCAAGTACAAATCAAATATTATTATTATTATTTATTTATTTTTATTTTTTTTTTTTTTTGGGGGGGGGGGAGAAATCAGATATTTTTTACTATCTTTTTCAGCACTATATTGTTCTAAAATTGATCGAGATCATGCATTTATTTATTATCTCTGAATTTGAATGTGTGTCTAAATAATTGCGGATACTCATTATTTTCTTCATTTCTGGAGCAGAGAGGGCAGAAACTGCATTGTTGATTCACTTGTCAGATTTGCTATCAAAATTTACATAAGTGAAATCATTTTAATGATAAACGATGTCAAAAACCTCATTGTTGGTAGTGGTATGGAAATAAAGGTGGGTCAAAAAATGCTCCGGAATAAATTAAAATGTTGGCATCTCTGTTGTAGCAAACATGTGACTGCAGATCGAAAGCGAATTTTCTTTCGTGTTAAACGATTTTTGTTTCGTGTTAAAAGAGAAAAAATGTATTAAATAGCATAGTATGCTGTCTGGACTGCTATATCATTTCATGTTAACCGATTTTTCATGTTAAGCATTTTCATGTTAAACGTATTTCACTGTATTTATATTTCTGATTAAAGACCAGAATGCAGCTTCTTAAAAATCCAAATTTTCATAATAAAATGAAGATGGAGTTGCTCAAGTTCTTATCGCTTAATTTGTTCAAAACTTATTTTTAATTTGATTTTGAGTAAAAGAATGCTAGACAGAAGTGCAGCAACTGGAATAATCTAAATTATTTCATATATAAATGCTATCTTTGGCGTCCAAACTGTGTAGCTGTTTATTAATTAAATATGCATATTTTCATATATTCTTTTAACAAATATTTAAAATTAAAAAATGTTTTAAAATAATTATTCAGTTTTTTTTTTTTTTTTTTTTTTTTTTTTTTTAATTCAAAAAATTTTAGAGAAGCTAAAATAAGAGTATCACTGGTGGTTGACAGTGTCAAATATGATAATAAAACTAAAAAATTTACATAGTTTTAAGTAATTACTGAAAATTTATTTAAAATTTACTTAATTTTTATTTATTACAGGATTATATCATTAAGGAATTTTAATGAATTTTATTGAAACATGGTAAACATCACGTGTTTATAAGCAGCGTTTGTAGCCTGATAGAGATTTCTGTTAGTAAAAGGCCCTTTTATTTAATCCCATCATTCAAGATCCTTCAAATATTCATACCTCTACATTTATATAATAAAATACAAATAAAAAACAAAAACATATTTCTTACCTGTTAGAATTAATTTCATTAATTTAAATTAATTAAATCCTTATTTTTGATTACATTGTTTACGATGCATCGGTAGCGTTGCTCATAGCGATCCTACTCTTATAACAGCCAGTAGTCAAAGAGTTAGTTCCCTAATTCTTCTTGTAGGTGGCGGTGTAGTTCTAGCGCTCACTGATTCATCAAGCTGCCGATCTCATAACTTACCAAATATTTGAGAATCTATTCACAGCTGTCCGCCATATGCAAATACGTTGTAGAATTATCTGGAACTTTCGTTAATTATGTGAAGGATGATATAAATAGACAGCTGTGTACTTGGAGCTTGGCATTCATTTTTGTTTTCTCCCGTTTTTCGTTATTCATGTTGGGTTTAATGAGGGATTGAGTACCTGTTAGCCCAATGTGATAGTATATATTTAAGTTTGTTTTATTTTGGTAAAGTAAAAGATTGTTCAAGATAGTAAAAGGCATATTATGTATTTATGAACTCTTATTTATTTAAATTTCTTTTAAAGAACTTTATTTTTCTTACTGCTCAGAAAATAAACTTTACTATTGGGTCATGAAGCCATTTTATCATTTATCATTTGCTATTAAAGTGTATAATGTTAAGTAACTTTAATTACGCTTTTCTGATATATCTATTTTTGAATTAATTAAATAGTGAGACTTATTTTTGTTATAAGTTAAAAGATAACTATTGCTTTATTATACTTTGTTATAGTTTGTTTACATATGTTTTATTAAGCTTTAATAAACTTATTTGGTTAATTAAAACTTTGTAATTATTTGACTTCATGCATTCATATTTTTAAGTTAAGTTGAATTTAAATTTGATTTAAGTAAAAATTAAACTCTGCAGAATAATTCCTTCATTTTACATGAACTCCAAACTCCAGCCACGCTTACCTTGCTTTATAATTGCACTCTACTAAACTAAACTTAAACTAAATTTTGTAATAGTGTGTGTATGGATATGAAATCCTTCATGTCCAACGATATCCTTAAGAATTTGCATAGTGTTCAATGTGTTAAAAAGTGCGTTTTTTAGTTTTCTTACTCTTTAACAAAAAACAAAATATATTAAAGTTGTCATCACAGAAATAAAATCCATTGAAAGTTCATGCCAATAATAAACGTTCTTTTCTTTTGTCTTTTTTTTTTTTTTTTTTTTTTTTTTTCAATTATTATATATTTAATTCTAGATCACAGCATGCTAGTTTCTGATATGTAATGACAAGGATATATTTTTTTAATGAGTTAGTTTTGATGTCTAAGGTTTTTGTGTTTAATTTTTATGATTTTTACACTGACTGAGTTTTAAAACTTATAATTTTACTTATTTATTCAGGCAGCAATAGAAAATATCCTTCTAATAGATGATCCAAGTGTGGCATTCAATTTGATGTTATACAAGCCTCCTCAAAAATGTCGATTTGCTTATACACCAGATGGAGATCAGTATTGTCATTCACCATTTAGAAATTATTCTTGCCGAAATACGGATCAAGTCTGCATGCTTAAAAGAGTAAATGAAGATGATATAAGGTAGCACTACTTTTTTTTTCTAATTCTTTCTGCAAATATCTGTACCCTGGAGGTAAAGGACATCATGTCCATGTTGTGAAAAGAGTTAACACCATGTCTTTGATGTGCATTTTTTGCTTTAGATACAGGCATTAAGCACTATTTAAACTATTTAAAAATCATTATGTCTCGTATAATTATATTATATTTTAATTACAGTAAAAATCAAGACAGTATACATTAAAATATAGAATTAAAATTTTAAAATACGCACAACATAACATTTCAAGCCTTATTTTAGGCTCCTTGTTAGTAAAAAACATCAAAAGTAAACTCTGAGATGAACAATAGATTTCCTCTACTAAAGCACAGTGTATTCAGCAGGGACCGAGCATGCCTCATTAAGAGTTCAAATTATCATTCTAGAATTTTCCTTGAGAGCTGGTATTTGAAACAACATTTTTCACCTCTTAATGAGGCATGCACAGTCCCCGTTGAATATGCTGTGCTTTTGTAGAGGAAATCTGTTCATCTCAGATTTTTACTTTTGATGTTTTTTACTGATGAGGAGCCTAAAGTAAGGCTCGAAACATTTAAATTGTGTATTTTAATGTATATTGTCTTAATTTTTACTGTAATTAAAATATGATTAAGCACTATGTTCATTTACTATAAGGAAAATTGGACTGTAGAAAATAAAACCATGTCCATTTTCTTTATTCATGACAAATGTCATTAATTTATTTCATTATAACATCATTCTTAAAGGGAAAAAAAAAAAAAAAGGGTTTTGTAACATGGTGTTCTTACCTCCAGGGTACAGATATATGTATGTATTCTAAAGCAATTATGAAAATAACTGAGAGTCTCATAACAACTTTAATACAAAAAATAGTGTTAATGCCAATTTAAGACAAACCTAAATATATGAAATTCATATATTATATAATTTAAATGACATAAAGCAATAAGTTTTATTAAAGTCAAAATACATTCAAAATAAAGTCAAATACATTCAGTGAATTTCATTGTTGCTTCGTGGTTTCATTGTTATTCATCTGCTTTAAAATTTTGCTTTTTAAATCCATATGACTCCTATTCTGGTCATGGCAGGCTGGGAGAGTGTTGCCGGCATGAAACTAGTTTAACCCCACAGACAAGTCACAAGTCTTGCCGCCTGCCTCCTTCCTTCCTATTTTAAGTTTCTTAAATTATTTTTTCATAAATTTTGATGTCATTGGTTTTTCAGTGATCTTGTATCTGTTGCTTGGCTTCTACTATGCTTAATAGATCATCTTTATTATAACAACTTTAACATATTCAGGTCTTTGCGACAGCAGAACACTTTTTAATTAACTGCAATGAGTTTTCAAATGATCAAAAATTGTTCTACAAGATACAAATACATTTTATGAAAGTTATATTGTCACATCGTTATTGGTTTGCAGATAACAAGTACATGTCTTAAAATTTGACAAGCATTTAATTACAAAAAATATTTTATGAGATAATATAAACAAAATAATCTGAATTTGAGGTATTTTAAAGTAAAAATCAAGGCATTAATATTGAATTCACAGCAAAATCAACTGATTTAGACAAGTATTTGGATAAGTTGTTTTAAGGATTTAAAAAAAAAAAAAAAAAAAAAAAAAAAAGGAAAATTTAGCCCAAGCATGTAAATAAAACACCATTCACTAACTTTTTAATGGGTTGTCTGAGATCCATTGGAAACTATGAACATTATTTTACAGTTAAAAGTAATAAGAATCATTAAAAAACTTTACTTCAGTCTAACATTTATGGCTGCTCATGTAGTCATCATCAGGACTCCCCCCTCCCCCCTGAATATCCCCAAAATAATATTTACAGGGTTTCCACACTACCTGGAAAACCTGGAGAACCTGGAATAGTCAGGGAATTTGAAAATTGACCATAAAAGTCAGGGGAAAGTCAGAGAATTTGCATATTTTAGCCAGAATCTGGAAAAGTCAGGGAATTTCCTATGATGATTGCCAAAAAACAACAATTTTTTCTGCCAATGTAAGGTCAATTTTCCGTTTTTTTTTTTCTCACCTTCTGCCATTTATTTTAAACATGGCCTCTTAGAAAGACCCCGTGAAGGGCATTCTCTCCTTAGGTAAAAGTAACATGTAACTTTTGTGTTTTAAAATGGTACCACAATTGTTTTGCTCACAACACAGCCAATGCTCAATATACGGTTAGACTGGAATTTTCTTAGAACATACCTGGAAAAGTCAGGGAATTTCATTCTCTTATTTGAGTGGTCACCCTGTATTTATTGAGTTGTATTATTTAAAAATAAATGTGACATTTAGATTTGATTAATTTTTTGTCTTGCAACACTTCCAGTACTAAATTATGTCAATAAATGTTTTTTTTTCCTCTGCAATTATAGGAAGAAAGATGAACAACTTAGAAAAATAGATCAAGCCTTTAGAGAAAAAAAACAGGAGCAAGCTATGCTGAAACAGAACCTGGAGTTAAATGAAGAGGAAATAAATAATAAAGACAACGAAATGACTCGGTGTAAAATGATTTTAAAACAGTTACACGGAAAACTGAAAGAAGAAGAAAACAGTTTAGAAGAACCAAAAGATATAAACTGTTTAGTAAGTTTTCATTATCTTTTTCTTTAAATATCTATATTTCTTTTATTCTGCTTCATTAAATAATTTTTATTTCATTTTATTTGTTAGCTAACAGTTAAGAATGAAATAAATAGTGATTTTATCAATTACTGAATATCTGGCGCTGTTTTACCTGCCCAGGGATCGATCCAGGTTTTAATTTTGGGGTCCTTTTTTTGTGAAAAACAAAATATTTTTGTGAAATTTGTATTTATTTTTGTGAAATATAAAATATTTTTGTGAAAAAGTAAAATTTTCTGTTTTTACAATCACTTTATATAATGTGTAATATCATATCAAGTTAATAGAGTTTCATTGAGCCAAATTAAGGCATTAATTAAAAATAATACTGAAAACATTTAATAAAAGGATCATTTTTATAAAACAAAATCTTGTGAAGGGACTCACTTTATAAATTTGAATTTTGCAAAGGGTCCCTTTTTATGGATTTGAATTTTGTGAAAGGTCCCTTTTTATGAATTTGAATTTTGTGAAGGGTCCTTTTTTTATGAATTTGAATTTTGTGAAGGGTCCCTTTTACTATGCTGAATTTTGTGAAGGGACCACAAAAAGAAACCAAATTTTGCCTGGATTGATCCCTGCTGCCGGATTTCCAGTATTAGTGAGTGTGAAAGATCAATTTCTTCCAGACATAATAGAGATTGAAAACTTTTTTTTTTTTTTTTTTTTTTGTCTTTGGCAAAAAGTTAAAAGAAAAAAAAATGTTTTTAAATAAAATTGTAAGAAAGTACGTGAAAGAAATTCTAAGAAAATAATATACTAATCATTGCTAAGAATCGCAACTTCATATTCTAATTGAAGAATCTCTTCTTTCACTTTTTATATATTCACACAAGGCTGGAAAATTGGCACAGAACTCATACTAGTATTTGTTTAAAGTATTTTTCTACCTATAAAATAGTTGGTTTAATAAGAAGAAAATTTGTTTCTTTTATTGTGGTATGAATTCTGCACCAATTTTCCTTCCTTGTTCAAATAAAAAATAATTATTATGTAAAATAATTGCATCGAGTGAAATTTTTATTATTTGACATAGCTTTAGAGAAACTTAACCATTGATTTAATACCACTTTTGTAACCTTTTAGTTCATTTAGCCATGTATTAATTCAAAAATATAAAATTATACAAATTTAAGATCGTTTTTATCCTCTGCCATCTCGTCTCACTAGATAGTGCATGTAACCTTGCTATACGCAAGCAAAGTGTGACGTCATTGAGCGTCCGTGGATGCAAGAAAAGTTTTTCTATGTTAATCACCCATTGGATTTTTTGTAAAAAAATATTAAAAATCAAGGAAAATTATTTTCCAATTTCAATCCCCATATTTAGGTATAGATATGTATTAGTTATCATGTACATGCATTGGATTAAGTTATTTTGCTGTAAAATTGATAAAATATGAATTTTAAGGATGATAGTTACACAATAAATATCCAACAAATGTACTAGGTAATTAAAAGAAAAATGATAAATATTCTATCATAATTTGAAGTCAAATTTGTTTTCAAATGTCTAAATACAGTATCTGATATAAGATACTTATATGTTGCAGCGGAATAGATTTCATATCTGTCCTCCTTGGTGGAAAAAAAAAATAATCGCCAAATCATCTGGCGAACCAATTTAATTCCTTTCAAAAATCATGGTTATTTTAACAACTTATATTAAGAGAGTAATGAATAATATGAAACAATATTTTGTACAATACATATTACGAAAATATACATCTGGCATGCATATTTTCGTATTACGTTTTTGATCGTCAAATACAAAAAATGCCAAGGACGACAGTCTTGAAATTTAAAATTAAAATTTTGTCAATTTGACAGCAAAATAACTCAATTTAACACATGCATATGATAACTAATACATATCTATACCTAAATATGGTGATTAAAATCGGGAAATAATTTTCCTCTATTAATAATTTTTTACAAAACATCCAATGGACAATTAACATAGGAAATATTTTTCTTGCATCCACGGATGGTCAGTGACGTCATCACTTCGCTTGCGTATTATAAGCATATTGTTATAAAAATGTCAACTTCATATGTGTGGAAAGTGAATGGCAAATAAATGCAAGTTTTAGTCAATGAATGACTTTTATTTGATACATATTCTTTAAACAACCTTACAGAACGTATTTCTTGTACTACAAAAGGTACAAAATAAGAATTATCTAAACCCATAGAGCATGAATATTGCTTGCTCTGGCACAGCAATTAACAGCTTATCTGTCTCTCAATGACAAATGCTCAACTCAAAGAACAGAACTCACTCAAAAGAAGATGAATATCTTTAAAATTAAAAATAAATATATAACAAAAGTCATGCTTTTTTCAAAATTTTTACCTAGACATGCTAACCTAGACACCTAGACATTTTAACCTAGACATGCTCTTTAATTTTTTTTTTCTCTAAAACTAATTAATAAATTTCAAAACCCATCTTTAATTCTTTTAAGTAGTTCCATTAAATATCTAAAAGAATTATTAAACTTTTTCTTAAATATCAGCAGAACTTTTAGTATTGTGAAAGTCGTGAATTCATGAAAAAATGCAAACTAAGCAAATGTAATTTAAAGATTTCAAATCTGTAAAAAATATATCAAAAACCATAAGAATTAAAAACAAAAACTATTTTATTTATGAGACAAAAACTTAAATTAAAATACATTTAAAAACAAAATATACATATAAAAATAATTAAAATCTAGACGTTTCGAAACACGTCCGGGTTTTCTCATCAGTATCAGTTACAACATAATATGCAAGCATTACATGAATACCCAAAGGAATTTATAGAAAAAAAAATTCTTTAATTAATAAGAACAATTGTATTTTTATGCCATATTTTGGTTTTCCTTCAGAATGTATTTCTAAATTACTTAAACCACATAATATTTATACTGCTTTCTGGCCGATTAAACAATTAAAAAATATTCTTTTTAATTTTAAACCCATAACCCCTTCTCTGGATCTAACTGGCATAATATATTTAATTCCTTGTAAAAAATGTAAATATGTTTATATAGGTGAAACTGGCCGTACAGCAAAAATTAGACTACAGGAGCAGGAGCACAGACGATCTTTTAAAATTTGCAACCAAAATTCTAAAATTGTAATCCATTCAATAGAAACCGATCCTATTCCTGACTTCGATAATATAAAAGTTCTAAATTCTGGTTTTGATAATTATAAATCACGTATTTTCCTTGAAAGCTGGCACACTGCCAGGCATCTCCACACTATCAATGAACCATGTGCACTGGCTCCTCAATATTCTGTACTTCTATAAATTCCTTGTGTATTCATGTAATGCTTGCATATTATGTTGTAATTGATAGTGATGAGGAAACCCGGACGGGTTTCAAAACGTCTAGATTTTAATTATTTTTATATGTATATTTTGTTTTTAAATGTATTTTAACTTAAGTTTTTGTCTCATAAATAAAATAGTTTTTGTTTTTAATATATATAATTTAGACAGTTTGATGTTTGTGTACGTTAACCATAAGAATTGTTGCCTGAATATATATCTTATTGAACAAGTATAATATAGTTCAGTTTATAAATATTAAATGAAAATATAAGTTTTTATATGAAACCTACTTCACTGGTGCAATCAAAAGTGCGAAGTCCCCCTTAAGTTTTACAAGAATTAAAATTTCTAGAAAAAATTAAATTTTGGGAATAAAAAGTAATTAAAATCAATAGTAACTGAAGATTTCTGAATTAAAATACTTAATCATTAGAATAATAATTTTAAACATTGATACTGCAGATTTTTAAAGAACTGACTAAATTAATCTTCACCAGAATTAAAAGTGATCAGGCTAGGATTTGAATGTAGGATATTTTGGCTAACATCCTAATGAATGGGGTAATTGTGCAAGTAAGATGTCAGTTGTTCAACGGGTGGAGTGTTGAGACCTTGGCTCATAGCTTTGAATAAATCCTGGCCTGACTATTTTTCACTCTTGAAATAATCAGTTTGACCAGTTCAGTTAACCCTGTAACATTCATTGTTTTCACACTGAAACCAAGTATTTAAAAAATTTTCACTATTTTTTTTCCTTGTTTCAATTGATTTTTAAATGTTTACTCCTTCTCTTTTTGGTAGATAATAAAAGCACTGCTCCAGAATTTAACAAATATTGTTCAAAGAAAGCTAAATGCATGAGTTACTTGAAATTTTTTAATAGAAGGGGCCTTGCAGATTTGATGATGCATTCATGTCTAATTTTTTGCTTAATAGAGGGCTGGGCTTTATTTCGATTTGAGCAGGTTTTGCAAGTTTTTATGCATTAAATGAAATATTGTTTGAATTTAGTAAGAATAACATATAACGGGTGTACTAGAATAAAATAGACTGATATAAATTGATGTATAACTAAGTTTATTTAAGTGAAACCCAACTTGGTTTTACACATAAACAATATAGATAGAATAATAAACAAAATGCAACATATTAATTTATGTAAATAATCCCCGTTGCTATTTGCCATTCGATGTAAGCGTCTGGTCCAACTGACACAACTTTTCATTATTATGCCCTTTCTTATTCTCTTTACAGCTCGTTTTAGTTCTGAAATCAGTATTTTTTAACATTTTATTTTATCCCAGTTCATCTGCTGTACAAATTCAACTTAAATCCAGTAGTCCAATGGATTTAAATCCTTTTTTCATCAGAAAAAAGGATTCTCTTACTCTAACCTTTTCTGAAATTGTGTCGCACCCAATTAGCGAATTTGATTCTTTTCTGCTTTTGGGTTTCTATGAGTTTAGGTTGTATTCGTTTTTTGTAAGGTCTTAATCCAATGTCATTTTTAAGTATTTGCTGTACAGATGGTTTTGATACTTTCAGTTCCCTAGCAAGTTTCCTTATGGATGTGTCTTCTTATGTGTCAAGCGACTCTTCACTTTTTGAATCAGATTTTTGGTGCGGACAATGCGTGGACAGTCTGGAGGTTGAGATGCTTTAATATTGTCACTCTTTCTAATCATATACACCACTTAAAAACAGTGGCACAACTTAAAACAGCTTTCAAATGACGAAATATTTTGCTTCTGGATTCTCCACTTTTGAACTTGGAAAGTACCAATTTTTGTACTTCTTTGCTTTTCATACTATCCTGTAGTTGCAATGTAATTTCTGCTTTTGAGTTGTTGCACAAATTTTACCAATGTAATTGGGAACCTATAAAAAACGTATATGTCTATATATAATATAAAATTTCCATGTATAAATACAAATAGTAATAGTTTATTTTCTTCTGGTACACCCGTTACATCAGTGTGTACCTAAAAGGGGGGGGGGGGGGGGGTTCTTTCTTATTGGGATTTTCCCGTCAATTCAGCATGTGTTAACATTATCCCAGAGAGCTGATATTTTGCTAAAAAGTGTTTAGGATCAAATAGAAAAAAAGAAAGAAAGAATGAAGGAAAAGAAATATTTCTTCCATTTAAGGGACACTTTAATATACATGTTTTCTTGAAAATTCAAAAAGATAATATTTTTCTTTATACCTATTTATGATCTGCTATATGTCTATTAGCCATTTTTGAAATTAGTTTAGCAATTTTCGAAAGAAAATATAGAGTAAACTGTGAAAGGTTAAGAACTTGTAAAATAATGGATGCATCCATCATTATAAAGTCATATCTACTTTTCACGTTTTGGTGAGAGGGTGGCCACTAGTCAGATGAAGTCAGTGAGTTTGGAAAAGTCAGGGAATTTGATGTAAAGTCAGGGAATTTTGACAAATCTAGTAGAAATAAGTCATATTTGAAAATTCACTATTGTAAACTGCTAAATTAGTCCTTAATTTTATGGAAAATAAATAGCATAAGTCAGGGAAAATTGTGCAAAATAGTCATGCAAAAGTCAGAGAATTTGGAAAAGTTCTGATGCTAGCTACCCTATGATTTTCAACAGTATTTAAAATCTGTATGACAGTGGGATTTTATTTGACATGATAAAGTATTTTTGTTTGACTCTCCTTAATTAACTATATAATATAAAATTATTTTTTCCAGTATAATGATTTGATTCAATTACAAAAACAAAGACAACATCATGAAGAGTGCCTCGCTGCCTGTGCTCAAGAACTTCAGTCGAAGAATCTCGAAGTGAATGCTCTGAACGATCATATCAATGAATGCAAAACAAATCTTCAGAATGAGTCTGAAAATCTTAAAGCATTAACAGTATGGGAAAATATATTTTCTTTCCTTTGCTTTTTCTGTAGAAATGTTACTTTCGATAATTTAAATTATTTTATAAATTACGAAATGTTTTTTCTTTCGAGCTGCAATTTTGCATGTAACCGACTTTGTATACCCTATGGAATAATTTTGGATGTCTGCCAAGGTGAATTTTTGAAATTTTCACCTGTCCTAGTGAAAATAATTTTATGCTATTAAGTTATTCTGTCTGCTGTTACTATTAATTAAATTTTCTGAATTTACTTCTATAAAACATAGTCATAACTGTTATAGTGAAAGATTTTAAGTAATGAAATATTTTTTCTCTAAATAATAGCTCTTGATAATTGTTTTATCCAAAAACTTTTACTAGCAGTCCTACATAGATGACAAATGAGATGTTGGAAGAAAGAAAAGAATATATATATTAAAGTAAAATATATTATATATATTCTTATCGGAAGACATGACAAACACTTTTTTTTTAAATAAACATCTCAATTTATTTGCCTTTCTAAATAAAACGCTGTCATATGAGTAACTTTTTTTAAATCCTATATAATATTAAGCAAGAGGCTTCCCGAACAGTGTCAGGTAAAAACGTTCTGAACTGCGATTTTATTTTGATAAACTGGATGTTATGTGAGGTTTTAATTCACTATACAAAATACACTGTTCAGCTAATCACTATAAAAAAAATTGATACGCTTATTTATCAGGACTTAGCAGGCTCCATAATTTTTCATTCAATTGGATAATTGGTTCAAAAGGTATTAAATAAAAACCCCATTTTAATTTAATTAATTTTTTTTTTTTTAAGAAAAACATTGTTGCTGAAAAAAGTAAGAAAAATGTGCATTCTGCTTCTGCTTCTTCTTCTTCTTCTTTTTTTTTTTTTTTTTTTTTTTAATGTTAACCTGTATCATTAAAATTTTCTAATAAAAGTTAAAACTGATGTCATATAGCTTTAATTTTGTTTTCTTTATTTTTTAAATAATTATTTCAATTAATCAAATAATCTTACATGTTTTTTTTTTTTTTTTTTTTTCCTTGATTTTATTGTTCAAAAAGTAATATGGGTACAGTTTTAGTGTAGGACCTCCTTGGCGATTTTTACTGCTTTTGCTATATTGATGCTGAATTAAAATCGTTATCACAATTATCTAAGTAAAAGACCTTTACGAAAATATTCCAAGCTATTTTGGTGCCAAATTTTAAAAAATTTATGCGATTTTTTGAGTTTTTTCCCCTACATTTTTCTTTGGAATTTTCAAATTCTGTATGTGGTGAATATTAATTTACATATATTCCAACTGTTATATTTGATTTAAAATAATTTTGAGCCATTTTGAAGTGAAATTATTTGAATCCCCATTATAATTTTTAAATTGCTATGCCCTGATCTCACTACTTTTAATTGCTATACTCTAGTCTCATTACATAAAAAATTGGGGTTAAAGATCAAAATTGTCAGAATGGAATTTAAGATGCAAATTGGGAAATTATTTGCTCTTATTATTGTTCATATTTCAGTGATCTTAAGCAGTTTTTGCATTTTATAGTATTTATTTTTAGTCTGTATATGTTTTTATCTTACCTTAAAATAAAGTTTAAAAATTTTAAATCCATAGCTTAAAAATAAAGTATGTTCAGTTGCGGATTTTTTTTTTTTTTTTTCCTTGTGCAGTAATAGATCCAGCTATTTAAAAAAAAAAAAAAAAAAGAAGTGAAAAGACTCTTAACAAATTTATAATTATAGTTATTGATTAAGTTTAAATTAAAATAAATTTAAAATTTAGTTTTTTAGTTACTCGCAGTTTTATTTGATAATTTTTTTAAATTATTCATTTGTAAAACATAACCCTGAAAATGGCAACACTGTTAAAAAAGAAAAAAAAAATGTTCTGAGAAAAGAGCTTGTTTTTGTTATGCAGACTAATAATACATTTATATGTAACATACAAAAGCCTTCTGTTATTATATTACAATTTGAAGTTAAGATTACTATTTCTTACTAATTATTTTATCTCTGGTAAATAAAAGCCCCACACAATCATGGTAAAGTGTGTCGTCAGTTTTCTCTTTTAAAATGCACATTTCACACCAAGTGACTTCTAAGAAATGAAAACGATAATACTTCATTTGGAAGATTTTCTTAATGTGATTCTATCTAATATATTATAAAAAAAAATTTTATTTTAATTATATTGACACTGTGCCATTTTGACGTATTAATTTCTAAATATACAAGTTGCTAGTCTTTATTTTTAAATTATTTCTTCTCTTTTATATTATAATGTTTAATAATTTATGTATTTAACATAGTACAATATCAATTTTTGGAATATTTTTGCATGCATCAATTGTACACATCTTTGTCTCATTTGGGTTATGTTTGTTTGCTTGTGGCTATTACATACATTGGTAGACAGTTGCTAAGGATGGATAACAATAACTAAGCTATTTAAACATTTTTTTTTTTTTTTTTAATATCTAAACAAATCCTTTGTGGATTCTCTTGAAACTCTTTAGGAGTAAAAAGGACATGTTATACCATATATATTTCAGCGGAAGTTTTGTCCCAAAGGCAAAAAGGGGATCAGTCACAAATTAATCAAAAATGTATAATCTTTGAGATCACCCTGTAAAAATAAATAATACTTAAAAAGAGTTTTAATTATAGTACATCATCATGAGCCTTCATTTAATTATAGATATAAATTTCAATGAAAATCGCTTTTATATTAACAGAAATATAAAAGTTTCTTTCATAATGTCGACAATTTTTTGTACTTTTTTTTTTTTTAAATATAACATGCAGGATTTTGAAACCAAAGCAACATCACTTCTAGAAAACTTGACATATACTACATTAGACACCACTTACTGCAATCAAAATATAAATATATCAAATATCATGTGATGAAATGTGATCATTTTTGCTAAATAATGTTTTCAACTGTGCATGCACAAAAGCTTGCAGAATTTTCTTTTGCACAATTTATTAACCAAATCTAAAAAATTTCTCAAGCACATATCATTAAAACTCAGAAAGATATCATTAATAGAAAGTTAATTATCAAATATATAGATGCAAAACGCTGAGAGGTTTTACCCATATTTTCATTTTGAATCGTTGCATAGTCATGGACATCATAGCAATTGTCCACAAATGTATGTAATTTGTAATATCTCTATGCTTGTTACATTGAAAGTGATTTTTTTAATTTGTTTGACAGAATTCAATTTTTATTTTAAATGCAGGAAAAGAATATTGAAAATCGAAGCAAAAAGGAAAAATTGGAAACTTTGGTTTCTAAATGCAAAGAAAGACTGAAGAGCATAGAACCAAAATCTAAAGAATGTGAAAAGGAATTGTTAAATGATATTGCTACAGTCGATGTAAGTTGGTTTGTTAACTCAAAATAATTTTCATTTTCTAATAATGCATATATCTTTCAATAAGTATATAATAAGTGTATAGCAGTATTTCGTATTAGTATGTTATGATAAAATATACCAATACGAAAGTGTTTTTATTTATTAAGGTAAACGCACCAGTAGTGTATACTTTAAGGAGATTTTCCGGCTATTTTTTGTGTAATTTCCTAAATTTTAGAGTTTTAAAAAATAATTAATATTTCAGACCTTTGCTAACTCTTTTTTAACATGACTGTATTATGAAAATTGCTAATTGTAGCATTTATATATGTAAAAAATCAAAAATCTGAAGAGCTTAAAATGAGCCAGTAGTGGACACACTAAAAACCCAGTAGTGGACCCCTTTGAATTTTTGCTTTAAAATTCAACTCTAAAATTGCTAGATTACAGAATTGTGTCCACTACTGGATCTGGCAGTAAAAGTTACATGAGCCAGTAGTAGACAGGGCCGTCCACTATTTGTCATGGTGATTTTTTTTTTGGTACCAATAGTAGACACCCATAAAAATACTATGTGTTAATACAAGATTTAAAAAATAGCACAATAAATGAATTCTGCATACTTATTTTAGTCATCTGAAAGCAAAAGGCAGAAGAAATCAGTTAAAAATAAGCAGAGAGCGGGCAAATAAAATTTCATTTCCTTATTCAAAGTGATAAGAAGAAAGCGGCAAAATCACAAAAAGTGGAATTTTTTTCAGTTATACTAACATTATTTTAAAACTAATGGCCGGAATTATTTTTAGTTAAAGGGTTTAACAGTAAAGGACTATAACTCCCTTCCTGAACATTGCTCGAATCTTCAGAATTTTTAGGTAGCTTATTTTCTGAGTTTAAAATTAAAAGTGTCCTCTACTGGTACAGGGTCCACTACTGGTGCGTTCACCTTATTATTCATTTGTTTATACATTAATAAATTAAACTGAATAAGATAAACACATTCTTGTAGTCATTTTTAAACTGCTATAATTTAAAAATAAAAATTGATCCTGTAAGGAGTCCTCCTTGATTATTTTTTCTTACTCATTTATAAATGAACATTAGAATCATTGAAGATTCCTTAATTCTTGATGCATTGCTTATACCATTCAACCTATCATCATGAAAATCAGTATATTTATTAATCAGGATAAAATCTGATAATGCTCTGTATTTTACTTTAATTGGATAATTAGTTAAAAAGATATTCTTTAAAAACCTCACATTAAGTTTAAAATTATAAAACAGAAATACGAAAGTTATTAAATATATACAGTGAACTCTCGCTAAAACGACAATCAAGGGCCAGCAGTTTTTGTCCATATTAACGAAAGTCCATTATAACAGGAGTTCATAAACTGAAGTTCTATATGAACTCTAAAATTACTATTATGTACACATACACTGTATAATACGAATGAAAATTTGTTTTCTCAAGCACTTTTATTCACTAAAATTATAAACGTAGGAAAAACGATACTTACAAAACTTCTTTTCTTCATATAGTACAACTTAATGTAGTACAAAAAAGAAAAAAGGGTGATAGTACATAATAGTTTGTTAGTCTATTTTAAAAAAAGAAGTTATCTTCGTTTGTTTTTTTAGGGTAAACAATTTTCTTTCAGTGTCATTTTCAATTTTAGCCAATTATTCAAAAATATTATCTGGAACATTTTCAGTCGATTGATAGAATGTCTTAATTGTCTCCAGCATATGACGGACTTCTAGTACATTTGGTGGAGAGATTTCCTCCTCATTTTCCCTATCGCTCAATGTTCCCGCATTTTCCATTACTTTATCAATTAGTTCCTGGCCAGTCAATTTCTAAACAATTCCGACATCGTCATCAAAACTTACAAAACTATTGTTGACCTCAACTGTCACTCTCAATCAATACTGTTTAGCAAATGGTGTAATAGCGCACAGTGAAAGAGGTTAACCCTTTTATTATTGCACCTTTTCATATTTAAAAAAAAAAAAAAAAAAAAAACTTGAAAAGATTTGGGAATTGACTCTTTTTCGAAGAAAGTAAGCTTTGAGGGGAAAAAAATGTCGATCTTAACGAAGGAATTGTACATATAAAGCAATGTTTATTACATGCAATTCCTATAGGCCTTAGCCGGGGTTTCGGTTTTTGTACGTAATAACAAGAAATCCATCTTAAACAGGACTGTCTTAATGAGAGTTCACTGTATATGTATTTATTTAAATGAACATTATAAAAATAACAGCCACAGGTTAGATTTATTCAAAAACAAATTTGGGAACTACTAGAAGCAACAAGCTGTGCTAATTCTCAAAGAAGAGCTATTACAAAACGAGAAAAAACTGACAAACTGACTGTGACATAATAAATATTGTGTGCTGATATTCAACAGACAGTGTTTAAAATACAAGAAGAAACTGAGCCATATATCGGGAACATGCTGAGAGGAAATGCTGCTAAAAGAGGAGAAGCTGGCGTACAGATATAAGTGAAGTATTGCCCAAGGGCTCAATAGACAGCACCTAAAAGACAAGAAGAAGTGGAAGAACAGCAACACTTTGGAGTTCAAGCTATTGCTAGACGTCATGCTGATATATTTCTCTTAAGGTCAATTATATGTTTATGCTGCTTCAGGAAAAACTAAAAGTATTATTTACACAAAAATTCTATTGATTTATCAACATGTTTTATCGACTTCCTGGGTCAAATATGAAGTCCATTTATTCAAAGTTTTCAATTACAATATCTTAAAAGTAGCAGAATTTTCAGTTTAGTTTTACTTCACACTTTCTTTGTTTAATTATTTCTTTGATTCACAAGTTTTATGAATACTAATTCATCCCAGGCAGTATCTGGCTGATTACTTTATGAAATTGGATAGATTATTATTCAGTAAAATGCTAGAAAGTATTATATGCAAAATATGTGACTCATTTTTTTTTAAGTTATAGTAATGAAACAGGAATTTCTTATTAAAAGCTAAAAAACCTGTCATAATTTTTAAAAAACAGGTCAAGTATAAGAAATGATAGCCTGTCACTCAAATATTTGGCATTTGTTGACATTTATTTAAATAATGCATTATTGTTGTTATTATTGATTGCAAATATGCTATGTAGGATGATTTTACTTCATTAGTGTGTAAGTGTCAAGATGTGTGTAAAACCTGAAAATGTTGATATTATGAGAGCATTTTATAATTATAAATTAAAGAACCAGTGTACAATAAATATTTAACTTAAAACTTCTTCGTGCACCATAAAATCAAAACAAGCACTACTCTTTTCGAAAGGATGTGGCCTTTCTTCTTCAAATGCAAGTAAAAACTACTTGATATTACCTTTTAGGCAAAGGTAAGACAGTATTGCTTTTGCCTTCGAGGTTTGCACATGTTTTTGCACATGAAGGAGAAAGATCATGTCCTGTCGATACTGGTAGTGCTTGTTTTGATTTTATGGTGTGTGAAGAAGTTTTAGATATTCTATATGTGTGAAGAAGTTTTAGATATTCTATAATTGTTGCTTAAATTCTTTAAAATTTGCCTTTATTTTTGGGCCTTTCCATATCAAATCAATCAAAAAAAGATTAAAATTTAAGTTTTATTTATTTATTCTAATTATCAATAGGATAAAAAATTGTATTTTTTTTTGGGGGGGGGGGGATATTAACTTATGAGCTATAGACCTTCAAAATGTTTTTAAAAAGCAGAAATTGGAGAACACTTTGATAGCTTTAAGTAGCTGTAAATCAGAAACTATGTATTTATCATACTAAGCTTAAAGATGAGCTGTTATCTTCTGTATTTTATGTTTTTAGATTGATGTGCAGCATGACTAAAAATTTTACTATTTTTACTTTCTTTTATATTCAATTAACAAAAGTATTGGTTTCGTAAAAATTTTCGACTTTGGGTTTTTGGTGGTTTTCCACATTTTGAGAGGTCTAAACACGATTTGACCATTTTTTAGAAATGTCTGTCTGTGTATGTGTATGACAAAAATTTTGCGCCATCTATATTTGAGGGGACATCTTTTAAGGGGAGCAAATTTTTAATATGGGTATCTTTGGAGAAAAAAAAAAAAAAAAACTTGTCAATAAATTTAAAACAAAGTTATAGATTTTTTTTTTCTTTTCTTTTTTTCATTTTAACCAAAAAAGAAAAGAAAAAAGTGCATTTTAAAGATGTTGTTGTTAATAGGGCATAAAATCGACTTCCTTTGGACATCTGCTGTAATACTTCTGCGAGGGGGAAAAAAAAAAAAAAAAAAAAAAAAAAAACTGCATTCATCATGGAATTTAATAAATTAAAACCAATATATATATATATATATATATAATGTATGTATAGTTTTCTGTTACCAGGCTTGGATTCAGATTGAGTAAAAAAAAAAAAATTAATAGATTTAGGAGAATTAGGTATTATCCCTCTGACAAATTAACTAGTGATGATTTTGGTAAAGTTATACTGAAGTTAATTTTCATAAATAATTAAACTTAAATTGCATTTCATGACTCAAATTCCATCATTTTTTTTCAAAAAAAAAATAAAATAAAATAAAATAAAATAAAAGATAGATAGATAGGTATGTATATATATAGATAAACAAAGTGATTGAAATAGGTCGATTTCTAAAGAAATCAACCTAAAAGTTAAATTTTAAATAATTTTTTTTTTTTTTCATTAGTAGTGTATTTATCATAAGATTTAGCCACTGTTTTGATATGGCAAATTTTAAAATAAATTCATCTGGAAATGTTGACCAGTAAGTGGGAGAAGGCTGACTAGTTATAAAAGAGCTAATATTAATAATGTTATAAAAGTATTTGTATAAATGTGTGTGTGTTGTACTCTTAATTTTTATTAATTGGTGTTTTATCATAGTAAAATTACAATTATTTATTTTTTACACAATTATTGACAATTACAACTCTTTTTTTTTTTCAAATAAATGTTTTCTATCTTTTTATTTTATTTGATAACTTGTTAATGTATTTAAATGTAGACTTTATACATTTGGTTAAATTTCCAATATCATGTTCATTTTTTAGATGGCTACTAAAAGTGCTTTAGATGTTGGACCTCGAATCGAAACTACCAGGTCTTCAGATACCATTCGGCAGATTTTGAAAGAGACAGAATTGTTTATTCAAAAACAAAAGTAAGGTTTTCACTTAATGCAGATTATATAAAGCATTGTGTTTTATTTTAAAACTTTTTTATGTTTCTACATAAATAAGATCTGTGAAAGCTTAAAAAATCTTAATTTTCTTTTATATTGCTTGTTAGACATGTTAGCCTAGAAAATATATGTCACAATAAAACTTCTACATGTCTGAACATCTTAATCAAATGCATATTAACCATGTGACTACGACTATGTATGCATTGTATGTAGCCATAGTCAAGTGGTTAATGAAAAAACATGTTCATATACCTAGTACTGATTAACATCATTATATCTGCATTAACTTTGTTTATTTCATTTTAAGTCAAGCCTGTTCAACCCAAAAGACTCTGAGAGTTCCTTTATATAATACTAAGCAAAATTCAAAGTTATTTTTTGTAGAATAAACTGAAATTCACTTCCTGTCTCTCTCTCAAAAAAAAAATATATATATATATATATATATATATATATATATATATATATAATAACTGTGAAGGGTTTTACACAAATATTTATTTTAATTCCATCAATGACATTTTCCTTTATTTTCCTTCATATCATTTTTTTTTTTGTGTGTGTGTGTGTGTAACTGAAACTCAGTTCATTCTAACGAGCATAACTATTTGAATTTTCGTGATATTTGCTTGGTGTTTTCACATAAGTAGCTAAGCACATTTGACTGATAAAGTATGCAAATGAATATTTGTGTGTGTTATAAACAAAAATCTTCAATGCTAAGGAAGAAACCATCCATGAATATATGATCTATACAAATTAATACAGATAATTAAAAGAAGCATCGTATAATGCCAGTGCTACAACACATTTCAAACAATACTTTTTTACAGGATGGTCCCAAAAACATTCTGTTTTTTTCTTAATTTTTTTTTACTGGTTCCCTCTTTCTCTATGGGACAAAACTTTTGCTGATGTATATGAGGTATAACATGTTCTTTACACACCCGGAGTTTTAATATGACTTACCTGATTGCTGATTCTGTATCTAGTTCCATCTCTGCTTTTGCACTATTATCTATAGAAAACAAAAATTTTATAGGTTTAATCTTTAGTGCTTTATGTGTGTAACAATAAAATGAAATGAATATTGTTTATTTTTTGAGTGCCAGTATTTTGAGCACTTCTGCATACCTTACTTAAGTGTAACATAGTGTGTTAGTCCATTAGTCTGTTTACACGATATCTCACAAACAAATGATCGCAGAGAGGTCAGATGAGTTTTAAAATATTACTTTCGATACTGGCAAGAACCCTATTCATTTGCAACATTTGAATTAAAAAACTTCGTAAGTTATTAGAAATTTACGATTTTCTTAACATGGGAGAATAGGACAAAAATTCACTTAAATGTGCATTAAATGGAAACTTTTTACTGTAAAAATGACAGACCAGTTTTAAAATATCAGTTTTGATGCCGGAATGAACATCAGTAACTATAAATATGCTACTTTGAAAATTTCGCAAGTTATTGGAAATTTACGAATTTCTTAACATGGCAGTATAGGGCAAAATTTCACATAAACGTCAATTTTGAGAGATATTTTCATCGTAAAGATGTCAGACTACTTCTGAAATATTATTTAGAACACTATCATGAATATTAATGACTATGAATTTTCCAATATAAAAATTTTGTAAGTTATTAGAAACTTGCGAATTTCTTAACATGGCCGAATAGAGCAAAATTTCACATAAACGTCAATCTTGAGGGATATTTTCATCGTAAAGATGTCAAACCACTTTTTAAATATTATTTTGGATACTGGCATGAATATCATAGACTATGATTTTTCCAATTTAAAAAATTCGTAAGTTATTTGGAATTTACGATTTACTTAACTTGTCAGAATAAGGCAAAATTGAGCATAAACTTCCATTTTGAGGATCATAAATACATTAGACAACTTCAAAATTACATTTATGATATTTGTTTGAACATGATTGAATACAAATATTCTAGTAGGCAAATTTAATAAATTATTTGTAATTTACGATTTTATAAACATAGCGAAATTGTAAAATTTTTATAAATATGAATTTTGAGGATTATTACATTGGAAATAGTAGCATGAAAACTAAACAGAATTGACCCTGGTAAAATAAATTAATAGATTAGAATAAGATAAATATATCGAAGTGAACGGTGGATAGCCTATTAGGTGGGGATTTCATTCTGTCACTGTATCAAGCTTTGGTCAAATTCATTTATTTTAACATGATTATAATATGTCTCGCACTAGAAATTTATGATAACATAAATATGATGGGGATCTGAGCAGAGTCCACCTATGCCAACTAGTTTACTCTATTGACAATTTTAATAATATAAGATTTACTATACCCAGCAGCATTACCTATCTGAATAATTTTGTTAATTTGTTGTTTTTCATTAAATTTAAAAGTAGTATAATTAATATCACGGGTAATGTAGGAATTGAAAAAAAGCATTTTTATATTTAGTAGGATGAGCCGAATCAGCCAAGATAGGTAAGGGAATAAATGAATTTTTGAAAAAGACGTTGAATTATCATCATTACGTTATATCTTAAGATCAAGAAACGGAAGAGTACGATTAATTTCTGTTTCATAAGTGAAATTTATCGAAGGAAATTGGTTGTTGAAACTATCAATTAAATTAAGAAGCGAATTTTTTGAATAAGGCCAGGAGATAAAAATATCGTCCACATAACGCAAATATACAGTAGGTTTGAGTATGGAAGATTCAAATACACGTTTTTCTAATTCAATAAGTAGTAAATCTGCTAAAATAGGACTAAGGGGGGAGCCCATCGGGGCACCAAATGTTTGTTTATATATAACTTTGTTAAACAAAAATGCATTATAATCATTAATGAGGTCAAAAGCTAATTATGATTAATGAGGTCTAAACAAATTGTTCCCTTAATACTAATGATTTCCATAGTAACGCTCTTGCTGCTTTTAATGACTTAGTCTGTGTTATACTTAAAACTAATGTTACTGAAAATTTTACTCGAAAAATTCAAAAGTTCATTTCTAGGTATAAAGATTTAATTGCTCCACAAAGTATCAAAATACCTTTATATCCTTCTATTCCTAAAATGTTTTTAAAAATTAAAACTCATAAAATTAACCATCTTTTTCGTCCCATTGTTTCTAAATGCAATAGTCCTTCATATTTTCTTGAAAAAATTGTTGCAAATTTACTCAAACCTTTGATTCTTAATGACCCGCATATTGTAAAATCTGGTTTAGAAGTTAAAAATAGAATTCTTAATACTACGTTTAAACCAACTGATAATTTTTTTAATCTTGATATTATTTCCCTATATCCCCATTATCCTCGATAAATGTATTTCTACTCCATCACTTAACCCTTTTCTCAAATTTATTGGTGGAGCTTTTGACCTCATTAATGATTATAATGTGTGTTTGTTTAACGAAGTTATATATAAACAAACTTTTGGTGCCCTGATAGGCTCCCCCCTTAGTCCTATTTTAGCAGATTTACTACTTATTGAATTAGTGCAGCACCTTCTGCTCCTACAATAGTTCCAGTCTCTAAGTGTAGCACCTCTTAATCCTACAATAGTTCCAGATGCTAAGTACGGCACATCATGATCCTACTATAGCTCCAACCGCTCTCTGCTACACCGTACACCTGTGTTTCTACAATAGTCACAGTGAATTGCAGCTCCTTAGTAACTACAAAAAAGTTCTACTCCTTACATATCTTTTCTCCTGGATCCAGTCTTCACCAGTCTACAATTGACTTTATGTTTTGTTCAATTAATTAAAGGACTTAACTGTTGACCATGTAATGCAAAAAAAAAAAAAATGTATAAAATTGCTCTTTGAAACATATAATTAAATCTCTGATGATGCTTTGATAAGTCAAGGCGAAAAGCTTTGGATTATTTTAATGTTTTTATTAAAGTTTATTTTAGATGTGTTTTTAAGGTGTTTTTAATCATATTATCAATTTGACACATGTTTGCAACTAAATTCTCTCTTAGAGATTTTTATAAAATTCTTAGTATCTTTCCTACAATAAATGTGCTTTTTAAAATTAATTTCTTAAATGTGTAGAATATAGTATTTACATAGTAGCAATTATGAATTCATTATATACAGCAAAAAATAAAAATAATTCAACTACAGCTGTAAAATTGTCAAGAAATTGTTTATGTGCCAGTAGAACTTTTTCGTCCATCATCGGGTTAAATGTTTTTTTTTTTTTTTTTTTTTTTTTTTGTAATGAAATTAATAAATAAAATGATATTATTACATGACAAGAAATTAGGTTCTGTTTAAATATTGAAACTCTTTTAATTGTTTGCATAATTTTTAGACACCATGATCGGCAAGCTTTACTGAATGAGTATGAAGAAAAGATACAGTCTTTAAATAAAGCAAAACAAGAATTAGAGAGGCAAGAGAACATAAATAAGGTGAGGGTGTATATCTTACTTTACCTTTGCCATTTGTTTATATTAATTAAAGTACTGTAATTTAAGATTTGTTTTAAACATTTCTTGTATACTGTTTAACCACATTCATTGGTTTTGCACTGAAACTGAAACCAAGCATTTTTTTATGCAACAATTTTTCAATCTTTTTTTTTCTTGTTTTAGTTGATTTTTAAACTTTTATTCCTTCTCTGTTCATTAGAGAGAGCAGCACCACTGTAAAACTTAACAAATGTTTCAGAGAAAGTCAGAATTAGAAGTCACTTTAAATTTCTTAGGAAGTGCGAGTGCATCTTAGATTTTGACCTGATGAAGAGTCATACTGTTATTTTGACCTGAAACAACTGTTGCAAGCTTTTGTAGTTGATAGTGTTTTTTTACAAAGTTATTTATCTATTAAATTAATTATTATTTGAATTTTAATAAGTTTAGCATACAGATGTTTCAAACAAAAATTTCTCGAATATTAAAAATGCTAATTTTTCTTTTTTACATATTTATGATTAGATTACATGTCTAATAGTCATTTTTAAAATTAGTTTAGCAATTTATGAAAGAATGTATGGAGGGAATGTTATTCTCTCAAATCATATTTTAGCTATTGGGGTAGACAAAACCCTGTACAAAACTGCTGTGCTTTTTTACAGGGTATTTTTAGTACTAGTTATGCCTGTTGAAAAATTCATTTTCAATTTCTGCTATAGCATGCCTGATTTTACTCACAGAAATATCTAATAATCAGTTGTAATATAAATTGTTTCATTCCAGTAATAATAAAAGTAATGATGAATTCTCAATTATTCATTTTTCCACTTTTAAAAATATTTCTCAGTCTAAAACAATATTTGTCTTACTTATGTTTTTTTTTTTTTTACATTTATATGTCAATTTAAAGTAGTCCCAATTTATTCTTATTAATTTTAATATATAACTGCTTCATGTACATGATGCAAATAACAAAATGACAATTATATAATTTTCCATTTTTCTAAAATTCACATATTTGCTATTTTGGTCTATATTTTTCCATTCCTCTGCTATTAATTTTTCTAAATTTTGTTAGAAAAATCTACTTTTTTAAAAAATTGTTTGTCACATTAATTAAAAAAAAAAAAAAAAAAAAAAAAACATCCATGCTGTATTTAATATTCACAGACAATAACATTTAAAATAATCAATAAAGACTTTTTGTAAATAAATAATCATCTGCATGACCATAAATTGTTTAATAATTAGTGCTTATCAAATATAATATCAGTATATATTATATTAGCTCTCAAGATATATGGATGAGAGGATAAAAATTAGTTTAATTAATTAAAAACCCATTTTAAAAATTTTTAAATTGTTAATAATTCGTAATTGCCCTTTTGAACTTTGTTTCACAAAAGAAGACTTCATTATGTAGAATTTAGAAATGACAGGAATTAAAAGTTCATTTTTGCAAGATAAGTGTGGTCATGAGCTATCTGCGGTAAACTTGTGTGTAAAAATTAAACCCAAACAAACTTTTAGGAGTCCTGGGAAAGTTCTAAAAAAATCAGGAGCCATGTTTTCAGCAACAAAAAAGCAAAAACACAGTCAAATGAAGCACTTATTCCACAGAGCTCATTTGCTAAACACCTCTGTTCCAATATTACACAGATGCGAGATCATCCAACTTTATGTCCCGTGATCTTACAGCAAGGGCTGTTATCCATAGCCAAAGATCTGGGCAATCGTTTTAGATTATTTCGTAAATGAAAATCTATAATTTATGATTCTTTGTGAAAATCCTGAACATCTTATGAATTAAAATTTACATTAACATCCCCAATAACACTATTTTGTGTTCTTCATCTTTGACCAAATTCTTGCAAGGTAATTTTTACACAATTTCACAAATGATGAGATTAAAAAAAAAAGTTTAGAAAAGCAGGTTTAATGATTTGCAACAATGTTGTTTCAAAGGATAAAACTTTCCTTTATTAAAACTTATCTTGAAGTGAAAATGCATATAAAGGTGCATAGAACATAATAGCATTTTATTTTCTTCAACAGAAGTGGCACTGGCGACAAATTTGGTTAGATTGACAACCAAATTTGACAGAATAGTGGTTTAAAGTTGTGAGAATCTGTAAACCTTTTTTCAATTTGAAACACAATTAACTTGTTTGGTATAATTCCATTAGTTTTTGCCATGGGCAAAATCCATAGTGATCCATAGATCCACTAATTAATAAATGGAATTAAATTAAAAATGCTTTTTTTTTATTATATATATATGTATTGTTAAAGATAAAATACTTTATTTAATATAAAATACAAATAAAAAATACATTTGCTTTTTGATAAGTTATTATACTTTTTTTTTTTTTTTTTTTTTTTTTTTTGTCAATATTTTGTAACTCAGGTGTATGTTAAATTACAAAATGCAGTATTTCCATTTTTATTATATTTTTTTCTTTATTTGCAGCGACTAGACTGTATGTTGAATAAACGCTTAGATGAATTTACAGAAATATGCAAGTCTACCTCAGTGTCTCTCACATGCTGTTTTACAAGTTATCTTAGAGAAAACAATTTCAGTGGTTTTCCTGAGGTGAATTTTAGTAAGAAAACTCTTGATATTCTTGTAAGTATTAGCAAATAATTATCCATTTATTAATTAATGCCAGTAAATTTTCCTGCCATCTTTTTGACTTTGCAATTTGCCTGTATGTTGATGATTAATTTTTTTATACTAAACCATTTTTCTGCTTTTGTTTTGCAATAAAATTCCACATATTTTGCAACTGATTTCCTTTCAGCTTTAAAATAATGGAACTTCTGCATGCTTTAAAAGAATACAAAATGGCTAAGAGAAATTCAGTATCTATATATTAATAGGCAAGCATAAAATTTGTTGTCCCTTTTTAACATATTAATTATGGGAGTAGAGGGTTGAAAATGGTATCATTCGAAAGGTATGGTTAACCGGAAGGTGCGAATACAAATATTATTTTCTTACGATGTCAAGAAGGTATTTAAAAATACATTTATTTTTTATGCATTTTCCCCTTTTATACACGTATTCCTTTACATTAAAAAATACCTAAAAGTAGAAAGTTGTTAAATCTGGCAATTTCATAAAGCTCAAATAAAACCATAGACACAGTAATTTGTATAATGTAGCATCACTATACGCAAGTGAAGTGATGACGTCACTGTCTGTCCATGGAGCCATCAAAAAGATTTTCTACGTTAATTGTCCATTGGATTTTTTGTAAAAAATTATTAAAAAATAACGGAAATCCGCGATTGTAATGAAATGCTCGCCCTCTGGTGGGCTAAGGTGAAATTATCACACCACTGCATATCATCATATTATGCAATCGATTTTCCATGATGTAATGGTGGAGAAAGAACAATTATTAATCCACGTGGCTATTATATTTACTAACAACTGCAGTTCAGAGAGCGCCATCTATCGATCATTACAAACGCAGATTATCTGCCGATTTTAATTCCGATATTTGGGTATAGTTATATATAAGTTACTGTCTACTTGTGTTTGATTGAGTTATTTTTTCTGTAAAATTGATAAAATTTAATTTAAAGTTGCAAAACTCCAGAAAAAAAAAATGGCAAACTTCCAGTTTCGAATGTAAACATAAACATTTCATTTCAAAGGGTGATATTTAAACAATAAATATTCAACTAATATACTAATTAAAAGGAAAATGGATTTGTTACTAACTGCTGCATGTATAAGTAGACGATACGAAAAAAATTCCTATTTCCGTTTTTTGCTGAATTTACATGTTTTGAGCTTTCTTTACGTTTCAATTAACTGAAATTGGCTACTTATTTTTTAGAAAAGTGTCTTTATTACTAGCTTTTGTGGGTAGAAGAAGCAAGTAGAAGATACATAAAAACTTTTGATTTCTGGTTTTCGATGAATTTACACGTTTTGAGATTTCCTTGCATTTTAATTAAGTGAAATTGACTACTTATTTTTATTTTTTAAAAAGTGGATTTATTTTTCTTTCCTCTGCATATATAAGTAGAAAATATAAGATTCAGAAAAGTTTTAGATTTTCGATTTTCGATAAAGTTACACGTTTTGAAATTTCCCGAACTCAATTCGACCATTATTGAAAAATATCTTTTTTTTTTTTTTGGTTCAAACACTGTACTTTATGAACCAATCGAATTAATTTAACAGAATTTGATACTTGGTTGGGCCTTGGTTTGACATGGTATCTATTAGTTTCTGGGCTGTATCCCACAACAAGGGGCATTTTCACGTTGCGATTTTCTCTCATTTCAGGAAAGTCTAACATCTACATAGAGAAATAGTTATATTAAGTAAAACTCTGCTGATTCAGTTAGAGTGAATATTGGCAAACAATTGCCGCAGCTGTGTTGCAATTGCATTCCGTTTAGGACAAGGCAATAACTTTGCTTTGCCTCGCTTTGCAAAAAAAAAAAAATGGTCGAGTTTCGACCACTGGGCGATACTAGTTTTAATAAATAAACAATTAACGCCATATAACAATGATCTTCCTACATCCTCCCTGGGATATCCTGAATCTCCCGGAGGAAGAACAGACATGTTTGGGAAATCTAATTTGATATTTCTAAGAATGATTTGACAGAGGCAGTTCTTGGGAACTACAACGGAGTTACAAAATGACGATGTTCTTACAGAGGCCGCTGTGGTAGGCATTTTGCATTCCAATGGAATATGCTAGGAGGAATATGGGAAATCTGGGACTTAACGTGGAAGCTCCTACAGAAGAATATTTGCTATATGGGACGTTGCATAAAATGTATTCAAACATTTAATTGTTTATTTTAACTTAATGTAAAATAGAATTTTACTCATTTTTAATTCTTTACTTAAAAGCTTTCAAAAGTATTAATATTTAACAGAAAATTAAATTTTGGTAAATGAACGTGTAATATTGAATAGTACAGATTCACACAAAATTCAAATGTTTTTTATAAGTTGTATACAAAAATAGTAGTGATCAGAAAATATCTGTTGATCTTTAAGAAGTTCAGAGCATAACAACAGCTTTAGACTTCTAATAGGAAAAAATGTAGTTTATTCTTATTATGTACATGCAGCTCTCTCTCTCTTTTATTTATTTATTTATTTTTCTTGAATACAAACTCTCATACTACACTAAACTCTGGATTATCTACGGAATTGAACAACATGGGTTCTGCTGACAGACTCCAAAAGGCCTAAAAATGAGGAACAAATAGATAAAATTGTTCCAGCTCAAAAACATGACTGTATGTAAAACATAATACAAACAGTGAAAATATTCACAGCACAATAAAAATATTTTTATTTTGTGTGCTGAAGATTATAAAGGTAATAAACAAAGTAGAGTTAATATGAAGCCAAAGTACAATCTGAAAGTTAATTTCTGCACTAAATTAAACTGTACCATAACTGTAATGTATAAAAAACTAGTTGGCATAGGTGGACTCTGCTCAGTTCCCCATCATATATATCTTCTCATAAATTTCTAGTGCGAGACATATTATAACCATATTAAAAGAAATGAATTTGACCAAAGCTTGGTACAGTGACAGAACGAAATCCCCGCCTAATAGGCTATCCACCGTTCACTTCGATATATTTATCTCATTCTAATCTATTAATTTATTTTATCAGGGTCAATTCCATTGTTTAGTTTTCATGCTACTATTTCCAATGCAATAATCCTCAAAATTCATATTTATATGAAAAATTTACAATTTCGCTATGTTGATAAATTCGTAAATTACGAATAATTTACGAAATTTTCCTATTAGAATATTTGTATTCAATCATGTTCAAACAAATATCATAAATGTAATTTTGAAGTTGTCTAATGTATTTATGAGCCTCAAAATGAAAGTTTATGCTCAATTTTACCTTATTCTGGCATGTTAAGTAAATCGTAAATTCCAAATAACTTACGAATTTTTTTAAATGGAAAAACCATAGTCTATGATATTCATGCCAGTATCCTAAATAATATTTCGAAAGTGGTTTGACATCTTTACGATGAAAATATCCCTCAAAATTGACGTTTATGTGAAATTTTGCCCTATACTGCCATGTTAAGAAATTCGTAATCCAATAACTTATGAAATTTTTATATTGGAAAATTCATAGTCATTAATATCCGTGCCAGTGTCCTAAATAATATTTCAAAAGTAGTCTTACATCTTTACCATGAAAATATCGCTCAAAACTGATGTTTATGTGAAATTTTACCCTATACTGCCATGTTAAGAAATTCGTAAATTTCCAATAACTTGCAAAATTTTCAAAGTAGCATATTTATAGTTACTGATATTCATTCCAGCATCAAAACTGATATTTTAAAACTGGTCTGACATTTTTACAGTAAAAAGTTTCCATTTAATGCACGTTTAAGTGAATTTTTGTCCTATTCTCCCATGTTAAGAAAATCGTAAATTTCTAATAACTTACGAAGTTTTTTAATTCGAATGTTCCAAATAAATAGGGTTCTTGCCAGTATCGAAAGTAATATTTTAAAACTGATCTGACCTCTCTGCGATTATTTGTTCGTGAGATATCGTGTTAACAGACTAACAAACTAACGGACTAACACACTAACGGACTGACCCACTAACACACTAACAGACACCCTACAGACAGACACCATTGAAATTTTGTCATTTTCGGATTCCTCACACCTGAAAACGTGTAGAAAAGTCAAAAAACCGAGGTCGAAAATTTTCACGATTACCTAAGTTCCCCATACCTATAGTATGATGGGGAACTAATAAAACAAAAAGCAGTATAGCTTTTTATATTTACTTTTTTTTTTTTTATCAATCCTTTATTTTTTTTTTCTTCTTTGTTCGTGGATAATCAAGAGTTTACTGCATTAAAATCTAATTGTATCTCAGTCTGGCTATTTCCTCATGAACCACTGAATGCAGAAGATACCAAAAGATGCAAAATAACCCAAGGATTCCGAATAGTTCATTTAAATTATTCTGATGAGATGAACTTAACAAGTATTAACTTAAAACCCAAAGTAAGTACAAGATAATGTACTGCTAAAAAAATGTCTGCATACAGCAGTGGCAATTGCCAAAGTGGGTGAGTGGCGGAATACAATTAATGGCAGTAGGATAAGTTAGAAAATCCTTGAAGTGCAAAAATCACATGTAATTGCTAAAATGAGGTTTTGATCTATTTTAATATTTCTTTTTTTTTAGTTTTTATTTATAAAGTGATTTAAAATGAATTTTGCTTTTTTTAAATATAGTGACTAGCATAATGAACAAAGCTTACTAATTTTCAATTAAAATTTATAAAATTTATTTCAATTGTAATTTTTAAATATAACATTTACTTTTAGATTATGTATATGTGATTTTTTTCTTTTTTTAATCTTATTAATTATTTAATGCTTAACAAAAGGAGCCAATAGATAATCTGAATGGTAATAGGATATTATTCACTGCATAAACATTTGTTTATGTCCTTCCTAACAGAAGAAAAAAAGGGAGAATGCTCTTAAATTTATGCAAGATTGTATGAAACTTTTTTCTTTTTGGAAATTTCTACCAGAAATTGGGGAGCACTAATGTATTTTCTTAGTAAATACTATAGCATTACCTAAATATTTAGCTGATGGTGTATGCTTGCTCATTTGTTTTTTCCCAAATAGGTCCACCCTGATAAAATGGGATCCAAAGGTGGAGCTAAGCAGCGTAATTTATCTCAGTTAAGTGGTGGTGAACGCTCTTATGTGACCATTGCCTTGCTCCTGTCCCTCTGGGGTATAATCAACATGCCATTCAGAATTTTAGATGAGTACGATGTTTTCATGGTAAGTCCCAATCACTGATTGTAAATTACAATTGGGAATTATAACTTGTACCTTAATTTATTTCAGCTGTAATATGTTTAATTGTAACCTAATTATTTTAACTTTTTCCACTGAAACCAAACATTTAACATTTTTTAAGCAACATTTTTTTTTCCCCATGTTTTAATCCATTGTACCATGTCTTTATTAACTTGCTTTCTTGTTTGTTTGTTTGTCCAGTACAAATCTTGCAATCTATTTTTAACTAACTTCCCGACTAGCTAGACATTTGAAACTTTTAGAATAGCTTAGAACTCAATGACAACACAATATCTCGAAGCCCGATTTTCAAATTTTTGATTAGTTTTCTTTTAATTAATTATAATATGAAAATAAGAACCTCCTAATAGCTTTAAAATTAGCGATTTAAATATTAGCTATTATTTAATCGTTGCCAAAAAGAAAAAAAAAAATCAGTTCTTTTTTTTTTTTTTTTTTTTTTTTTTGACATAAAAATAAATACATTTACTTACACGTGAACAATTAAAAATTGTAAAAAATAAAATCATGCATCTCACAAAAATGGACATCATTTTCACTTTAAAAATTTTATACACATTGATAAAGCGCTAATGTAGTTCTATAGCTATGATTCAACAGAAAATTTAAAAACATGGTTTATAAAAAGTTTTTTTTTAATCTTATAATTATTTAAATCTTTATTCCTTCGCTGTTCAGTAGATAGCAGCACTACTCCAGAAATTAACCCGTTAGTAGTCGCTATCGACAGCGCCACCTATTACAGATTGCGAACTTTTTATTTAACTGTCACCAATAATTTTAAGAAGTAATGTGATCGACGTTAAATCGATTTTATTCGTGTTTTATGTATATCAAATGCCACTTCTAAAAATTTTTGGTGGCTATTGAATAAAAAAATCTGGAAAAACTGAAGTATGGGCGGCAAATCGACCAACTAGCGACTACTAACGGGTTAACAAATAAGTTTTCAGAGGAAGCCAAATACAGGTCACTTAAAATTTCTTAGTCAAGGCAAGGTCTTGCCACTTGGTCAGGGTCCAAGTGTTGCTTCTTGGATGATACACTTATGTCTAGCTTTTTTGCCTGATGAAAGACTGTGCTATTATTTTGACCTGGAACAGCTGCTGCAAGTTTTTGCAATCAAAAATGTTTACTTACAAAGTTATTTATTAATTAAATTAATCGTTATTTCAAATTAATCAGATTAACAAATAGATATTTCAAACCAAAAATTTCTTGAAAATTAAAAATGTTAACTATTAAAACATTTATAAACACCCGTATGTAGAGTACTTTCTTTCTTTTACTACTTAAAGTACTTAGTTTCTTTTGTAGAGTACTTTTGACCATCATTCATGGTCATCTTCAGTACAGTTTGAGGCTTTCAGTATTCTTTAACCACATTTCTTGCGACCATGGAAGCCTCTGCACAAGTGCGGATTGAACGAGTCCAGTGTTAAAATAGGGTGACTGAGAGAAAACAAGCGATAAGGGAACACCGAATAACTGGATGTTTGCCAAATAACTATCTCTCGGCCAATTTTGCATCCCTCCAAACTTTTGGACTCGGCCTCACTGCTAGTCGTAGGAAACGTGGTCGCACTATACATTTCTCCGTTCGTTGTCCCATAAACGATCATGAGCACAGCATAATTTCCCAGAATTGGCAACAACAAATTGAAGTGAAGGAAAAAAGATTAAACAAGATAAATTCCAGGAATGACAAACAAAATAAACCAAAAATGGTACTGAAGATGATCATGAATGATATGTTCAAAAGTACTCTCCAAAAGGCAGTATCGGTAATTTAAAAATGTTTTAATACTTAAATTAGGCTTTTTTATAAGTTAACTATAAAAGTGCTAATTTTTTCTTTATACCTATTTATGATGAGCTATGTGTCTAATAGCCGTTTTTGAAATTAGTTTAGCAATTTTCAAAGGAAAATATTGAGTGAATCTGAATGTTAAAAAGTAATTAGGCCAAACATCAAACCTGAGGAGTTCAATTTCTGATCTGCGCTATCTTTCATCATAATTACGCATTTATTTATTTTATATGAATCTAAATAGTATTAAATTTAAACTGAAATCAAAAATTTTTTGCCTGTTTTGATTGTTGATTAAATCAAATGCTTAATCAACTAATATGTTACGAGTAAAAAACTTTGAATAAACACTATAAAATGCAAAAAACTTGCAACAACTGTTTCGGCTCAAAATAAAACATGACCCTTTCATCAGGCAAACAAAGTATGCACAAATGCTGCCAATACTTTGTTTGCATGATGAAGGATTGTGTTTTATTTTGACCCAAAACAATTGTTATGAGTTTTTTGCATTTTATGGTATTTATTCAAAATATTTTACTCATTAATTTTCAATGTCAGTCATATAGTACATCTTTATTATTTCAACTAGTATGTTGTTGCCATCACACAACTTTTTTCTATATAAATTCACACAGTGTAAATTACTTATTAACATTTTAATCCATGGTGAATGCAAGCAATTTTCATCTCAGAAAATTAAGAAGTATAATATTCATTGTCATATAACAGTTAAAGTCGATTTTGTGCATTGCACAAGACATCTGAAAATATGCATTTGTGTGTGTGTGTGTTAAAAATTAAAGGACATCAATAAATAACTTTGTTTCAAATTATCACAGATCTGTTGTTCAAACATTTTTTATAAGGGTATTGACACATTCTTTTGAAAATTCATACTCCCACAGGGGAAGCAATGCCTCTACATATACCATGTCTATTTTTTCTGGTTGAATATTACTGTTATAAATATATATCTACATAATGAATCTATTTCTCCCTAAGTTTCAGAAGGCTAAAGAAAAAACAAACAAAAATAAACTAAGATAGATACAACAAAAATGAAATAATAAAATTTGTTGTAATAAGATAAATAAAAAAACATTTTTTTTATTTATTTTTTTTTTTTTATTAATAACAGTTGTCATCAGTAGATTGCAGAAAGTTGTAGGAATTAACTAAAAGTATTATTTGAAAATATTATTTAACTAATTTAAATTCTTCGAAACTATTAGGTATTATGAATGCTGATGAGATTATTTCACTGATTATTTTCCTATTTTTGTTTTTACTTTCTTCTATATTCAATAAAAGAAAGTATTGGATTTGTAAAAATTTTTGACCTCGGGTCTTTGATAGATTTACACTTTTGAGAGCTGTAGAACACGATTTGACCATTTTTAGAAAATGTCTGTGTGTGTGACAAAATTTTGTGGCGACTGTATCTCAAGTACTACTGGATAAAATTTTATACACATTGCTATGTAGTTACACTTTGACATAAATTAGTGGCTATCAACTTCTGGTAAAAATTGTCCAACAGCTTGCGTTGGCATCCCACGTTTTCTAAATTTTTAACGTGGTGGTATAGGAAAAAATTTTGTATAAATGTGCATAAAGATAATTATTTTTTAATAATCATTATGAAATTTAAAAGAATTATTTGTAAAAACGATAGTCAACTGAGGAAAAAAAAAATTGTGTATGTAGGAGCCTCACCTCTTTCCCTGGGCGGAAACTCCCCCTTCGAGGGGAGTAAATTTTCCTGAGGGGTATCTTTCAAAAGATCTCGCCAATACCTTTAAAACGAATGGTTGAACCAAAAAAAAAAAAAATTGAGAATAAAATTGACTTTTTTTGGATATTTAGTGTTATACACTTCTCCAATATGGAAATCGTCTGCATTATCATGGAAAATAATTTTTTTAACACGTTAATCGCCATGTCAGTCATATGTGTCTGACGCATTTTTAACACACATTTTTAAGTAGGAAATAACCCTAAAAGGAATATGATATACGCCGAGTAATTATTAACACGTTAATCGCCATCTCAGTCATATGTGCCTGACGCATTTTTAACACGCATTTTTAACTAAATTGTCTAATAAAGTTACCATGGCCCATGTGAAAAATTTTCTGATATTATCGTGGCGATTAACGTGTTAAATAATAATTTTAATAAATTATTTTTACTGAGTGAATTTATGTAGGAAAATATAGAAGTAAGTCATGTGGTGGCCACAACATACCAGTTTTAGAATAGTTTGATATACTGCCAAAGAACCAAAAGTTGTGTTAGAGTAATCTAAAATCTTCAAAACTGTTAAATATTATGAATGCTGGTAAGATTAATGCACTGATTCATTAATTTCCTGTTAAAAGAATCATTTAGCATAATGCCAGAGACGTTACTGTTCTTTGTGCAAAGAGATAAAAGTTGGAAGCGTTATTTATTTAATAGGGATTTGTCAGTTATATATTACTGTGTTAATAGCCTATAACACAGTAATAGTATTATTTGTCCTATTAAGTTCATAATGTCCATCTCCAATGTAGTGCCATTCTTGCGTGAAAACTCTTTTGTTTCTCCTTGGGAACAGGACTCAGAGCATCTAAATAAACAGGTAAAATTGTATTTCTGTAATACTGAGCATTAACAGTTTGCCTTTGAAGAGCAATATGCAATCTTATTACACTTCCTGCACAAATGCCGCCTGCAACCATGACTTTGGCAAAGAATTTTAGAACAGATGTTGAGGGTACTTCACGTCTGTTTTCAGTTCTGAAGTATTTATCTTTTCTTTGTTTTTTTTTTTTGTTTGTTTGTTTAATTTCCAGTCAAGTTTCATCAGTAAATAAGATGTGGGCTCTTTTCTCTTCTCCACTTGGTCCAGAAGTCAAATATCCTTGATTTTTCATTAATTCACCAAATTTTACCCAGTCTGTTATATTTTTTGCTGATAATAAGGGGCAAACTGAAATTTTGAGGGCTTTTTCATAGCAATTAGTGGATTTAATATATCTATTGACTGCAGTATGACTCATTTTCTTGCCTAATACAAGTGTCTGAGAAACTTTCATATACAGCTCAAAATTAAGTGTATATCAAAGTATTAAAATTTAATGCAATTACAGATTTTACTGCTTTTTTTAAGAAAAGTTATAGACGTGCAAAATGGCTAAATGTGGTCATTTTTACTTTCTTTCTTCTATATACAGGATGGCCATTGTTAAACTGAAAATGTTCTCTAGTGCGATCTGATTGAAGAATGGCCCCAAAGTTTGTAAGAAAATTAAACAAGACAGAGAGACAAAGGATTCCACACACACAAAAAAAAAAAATCCAAAATTTACCACAAGGGGAATATGTGGCACTGTTTCTCCAAGTAAAGCTTTTGTCGCAATTTATAATTTAAAATTGATGATTGTGCAATTTTTTAAGCACTGCTTTGCCCCATTTATTATTTTGAAATTGGAAGCAATGTGCTAATTTGTTCGCACGAAAAGCCTAACTTAGAAAAACAGTGTCACACATTTTCTAGTGGTAAATTCAGAATTTTGTGAACAGACCACCTTATGAAACAATGCACAAAATTCAATATAAGCTTGTGTTTAGTTTGACTTGGACTTAAGTTAATGCTGATTAGCTTTAGGTGCATGGCACTTGATAGGTATCACTGCTGTACCATTATAAAAATAATAATAATATGGCAGCATTGGACAGAATTGCTCAATAAGAATTACTTTAACCCTCTGTGTATGGGTTGATTTTTATACATTTCAATCCTGAAATGCAGGGTCTTTTCTTTCTCCCCCCCCCCCCTCTCTATCTATATATCTTACTATTCACATCTTTATAAAAAAAAATATATATATAAAGCAGGATTTTTTTTTTTCTTTTTTTTCAAATATTAAAATAGAGCTCATGCAGTTTCAGCATGCATAGAGTAAAAGATAAAAATAAATGCACAGAATATTTTTTATTTAGATTGGTGCTCATGCTAACCCATGTTTTTAACATAATATAAAGAAGCTTGCAGTAAAAAAAAAAACAATAACTAAAATAAAATCATTAAAAAAAGAAATTTTTGCCTTATAGTTCAGAATCTAGTTGCAAAATGAAATATGAAATAATGACTATTAAATTTTTTTTAGCTTACAAGTAGAAATGTGAGATCCATACTTAAAATAAGGGAAATAAACATTGGCATGCTATTTTCACATATCCCATATTAGGAGACAGATTTCATATAGTACTCTTCCAGGGGTATAAATTAAAAAAAAAAAAAAAAAAAAAAAACCTCATCAATACCTTTTAAACGAACGGTTGAACCACAGATCTGTGATAAATTAAAACAAAGTTATCAATTTTTTTTCATTAAAAAAAGAATAAATAAAATTCATTTTCTAAGATAATTTTATTGCATAAAATTGACTTTGTTTTAGTGTTCTCTGAGATGAAATTTGTATAGAAAAATTCAGCAGAAAGTTTTCTGGTGGCAGTAACATACTAGTTTTTATTTGTTTTCTTTCCAGAACTTTTTTAACATTATGAAAATGCCTCTTAATTATTAAACTATTTTTTAAATTTATATTTGATTTTCCCCCCAGGATTCTAATAATAGACATCTGAGTATAATCCAATTGGTAACTGCTGCAAGACGCAATACAAAAGTGCAATATGTCTTCCTTTCACCCTTAGAGTTACCTGCTATTGAAAATACAGAAGGCATCAAAGTACATAAAATGCCTGATCCTCGAAAATGACGTGACAGAGAATTGCCATGTGATATGATGATTTTTGATCTGTTTTCTTAATTTTTTTATATTTATGTCCTGCATTCCATTGAACATTGTTTTCAGAAAATCATGCATCAGAAACGTTTTTATGCAATACTGTAACATATATTGTTATTAAAGTTATGTTTTGGAAAAAAGGGGTTGTGAAAATCATTTAAATAAGATGTGTTGGATTAAATTTGTTTACATTTTTTCATCTTTTTAGTAGTATTCAATTAAAAAAAAAAAAAAAAAGAATCTACTATAATTCTTCATCCCAGTGTTATTGTTTGAATTTATGCAAATTTACTGGACCAAAAAGACCACCAAGGTTGGAATTTTGTGGCCCAAAAAAACAGAATGGTAGACAAACAAATGCACAATTTCACTATACATTGTTTGCATGCATTTGAAAACACAAATACTTTTACGTTAAGCAATTCTGAACACGAACTGTCTGTGTATTTCTGTTTTAATGATAAATATTCCCATACAGGTAGATTTTATTTATTTTTTCCTTGTCTAGTAATTAATGTAAGCATATAAATTATGCAAGAAATATTTTTAACAATCTGCAATAAAATACACAGAAAAACTTATGTTTGAAAGGTGCAAAAAAAAAGAAAAAAAAAGTGCAATGCAAATACTATGAATTGCAAAAATACACAGCATATGTTTCAATTAAAAACAGTTATACACAATCCTTCATCAGAAAAAAAAAAAAAAAAAAAAAAAATCATGATTACAGTGTGAAAGAAATAATGGAATATGGCAAACTGAAATTAACATTAGTACAGAACCTTTAAAATAGAAAAAAAAAAATGTTAAATAATTATTGAACTATTAATTGTATTTACGAAATAAACATAAAAAAAATACAGTTCAGTGTTTGTTTTAAATATGTGGATTTTGCTTCCTAAAAGGTTTTTTTACTAATATTTAATAAATAGCAAAATATATTTGATGCCATTTATATTGTTATTATAAATAGAAAGCGGGGTTGTGAGGGGGGGGGGGGAGGTTTATAAAAAAACTTCTTATGTGACAAATTTGTGACCCATGTCTGATTTTTTTTGTAACATTTGTTGATAGTTTGGTAACAACTGTTGCTTTATCATCATGCTGGCAGTAATATTTTGTAGTTGGGATGATTTATTTAAAACCAGCCTTAATAACTGTAATAGTTTTCATACCGTTGAAAAACTTCATACTTTTAAATCTGCTTTGGCTTAGTGGAACTAAATATTTCTCTTCCTCTTCAAACAACTAGTATGCTGTGGCCTTCACAAAGCTTTCTTTTCTATCATTCTACAACATAACAGCACCGCTTACTGGCTAAGATGCACAAAAATGTAATCAAGATATAGTTTCTTACAATTATCGTTATATATGTTAAAACCTGAATAAACTACTACGTCAGAAACGTCAAAAGAAAAATATTTGCAATGCATGCAGCTTTTTCGGTAGCCTTAAGTGTACCATCTTCAGTGCAAAAAGAATTCTGAATCTGGAGAAGTGCTCTTGTATATAGGAGAGGGACCGAATTTAGTTCAACCAATAGGATTACGGGAAAGGTGGGGAGTCTGGCCAATAGGAATTTAGGAATGTTAGCTGTGTAAATAGTAGAAAAATTAAGAAAATGTGGACTGAATGTAAAATTTCCAACAATCAGACAAATACGGAACAGCGAAATCACAATTTACAAGGTTTTTAAAATTTTTATAAATATGAAGAGCTTCAAAGAAATCGAGTTCATGAATGGATTTAGGTCTGCAGATTTTGTAAATTGTGTTTTCGCTGTTCCCTATTTGTCTGATTGTTGGAAATTTTACATTCAGTCCACATTTTCTTAATTTTTCTACTGTTTACACTGCTAACATTCCTAAATTCCTATTGGCTCCTCTCCCCACCTTTCCCGTAATCCTATTGGTTGAACTAAATTCGGTCCCTCTCCTATATATACGAGCCCTTCTCCAGAATTCTTTTTGCACTGAAGACGGTACACTTAAGGCTATCGAAACAGCTGTATGCATTGCAAATATTTTTCTTTTGGCGTTTCTGACGTAGTAGTTTATTCGGGTTTTAATATTCCAACACCAAGTCTCCTGTTATTATCGTTATACATATATGTAAGTTTGGTATATTTTTATGAATAGCATATGCTGAGAAATAACTAATTTACTGCTGAAATGAATCAGCATAATCTTTCATGATAGCTGTCTTACACACTAAATTTGGTGCATTTATATATTATAAAAATTGATATATAGTGTTTCTGTAAATGCTAAATACAGGGTCTTTCATATTAAGTGGGACAAAAAGGAATAGATGAGTGCACATTTTGTAATTGATTTATTTAGCTGAAACAAATTAATTCTAAAACTATAATTATACAAGTTTTATCGAGCAACAGCGAAAAATCCTGCAGGTACAAAATCGCTGCTAGAGCCACTGTTAATCAGAAATTCAGAATGCCGTCAGTTGCATAAAAACATGATAAAAACATATTCTCATGTGAAGACTGAGAAAAACACTCTTTTGATAGTGCTCCACCACATTGGCATAAAAATGTACATCAGTACCTGAATGCTGGATTAACCTGAACTGAGACTGAACCATCAACAAGAAATGCTGGTCAGTACCTGAACACTGTACCTCATTGCTTTATTGGCCGTGCTGGATCAAACAATATACCATTGCTTTATTGTCCACTGAGATTCCCCGATCGAACCCCTTGTGCTTTTTTTCCTATGAGGTTTTGTAAAAGGCAAAGGTTTGTGTCTCCATTTCCCCAAGACTTATAGCAACTGATACAGCAGATAACTGAAATGCTTGAATCATTATCAAAGGATATTCTATCATATTGCATAGATATGAGAGTCACTCTGAAATTTTTGAGATATGCCTAGGTAATTAATGTTAAACTTGCCAAATTTTAGATGCGTTCAAAGTAGTCTCCTCCAGCATCAGTGTACTTCTGTAGATGAATTTTCCAAAGATTAAATGCCTCTAACCATTCATTTCTTGGAATTTATAAAAAAAAAAATGCATTTATAGCCTCATCAATCTCATCTTCAGAATGAAAACGATACCCACGAAAGTACTTTTTCAGATTAAAAAATAGCCAAAAGTCACACATAGCTAGATCAGGTGAATAGGATGGATGTTCCAGCACCTTGATGCGTTTTTGTTGAGGAAATCCAACTGTTAATCCTGCTGAATGAGAAGATGCATTATCATGGTGGAGAATGAGTCCTCTAACACTCACTTCTTTAAGAATTTATGGAAGACATTTAGTAGTGTGCCAGTTAGCTGTGACTGTCTTTTGTCCTTCCAGCTTGATAGCTTTGACCAGTCCTGTACTTCTAAAGAAAACAGCATACATTACATTTTTCATGGCACATTGTCTTTTTACCATTGTGGGTTTGAGACCATCTTCAAAGACCCCACACTTTGCTTTCTTGGCGTGTTGGAACATCAAAAAATGGTGTGTACATTTCATTACCAGTTATTATTTTAGAAAAAATGCAGTGGCCACCATCATTAAGTAATTTAAGGGTTTCTTTGTTGATTCTGACATGCTCTTGATTTTGATGCTCTGTTAAATTATTGGGAACCCAATGGCAAACAAATTTTTTCATATGCAATTCTTCATGAATAATTTTATGTATTGCAGTGGATCCAATGTTAAGTTCCTTCTGTATCATATGGTAGGTACAGCGATTGTCGTCGATTAACATTTTCCGAATGGCAGACACATTATCCAGGATTACTGCTGACAAGGACCTTCCTGTGTGTTTTTCATCCTGGAGAGAATGGCGACCTCTGGGAAATTCTGTAAACTATTTGAATACAGTAGCATGAGATGGACTTTCATTTCCAAAAGCTAATTGTAGGCGTTGAAGGCATTCTTCTTGATTTAATCCCACTTTAAAATCATAGAAAATCATAGCAGGATAATGTTCTCGCATCAACTTCATTTTCTTTTCTGTCTAAAATTTATTCTACGCTAAACTACTTGCAAATGTCCAGTAAAAAATCGTTTACCAGTCTAAAATAGTTCATATTTTCAAATCTAATGGATATAATTTTTTTCTACCACTTATCATCTGCGTGTATCTCAATTTCAGAGTAACCCTCATATTTGCTTGTCCACTAGAGGGTCACACATAAAACATCTGTAGAAAATTGATTAATTATAGTTTCACTGTAAGTTTGACTTATCAGAATAAAATAATTACAGCATTCACAGGTTTACTTTTTTTTCCCCATTCAATGTGAAATGTCCTGTGTTACAACTACCTCTTATTTCGTATACATCCGTTTGAATCTGTATAGTTTTTTATAATCACATACTAAGTATTGTGCATTTATATGTGATCGAAGCTATTATCTTTGTGTATATGGGATTAAATAGCAGTATAGCATCTCCATTTGTGGGCATATAAGCACTCAAATTGAATTATCATAGTTTTTTTTATCGTGGACCTTTGTAGCTTATACAAAGTAAGTTTTTTAGAAAACTGTTAAAATATCTTACAAAAAAATCCTTTTAGATTGTGCCAAATATATTTGGACTGTCAGTTGCAGACATCATCAGTGCACATCCATGTGATCGATGTTTACCTTGGCTTCATCTTTCCCTCTCTCTCCTCTCTTCGCTCCAGCTTAGTTACGATGTGTTTCCATTCAAATGGGACTGTACTATGCTCTCAGTCATTAACAGCAGAGTTAATTGTATTTCTATTGCTTCACATTTTAGAGCATACTGGTGTGAATATGCTCTATTCACACCAATATACTAATCTAATCACACCAATAATCTGTTTCAATAATCTATTTCATATAAACTACTTCATACCAATATGCTCTAAAACACAAAGCCATTGAAATTGAAATACTAACAACTAACTCTGCTGTTAATGACAGAGAGCATAGTACAATCCCATCTGAATGGTAACACGTTATAACCAAAATGAACAGACAAGAGGAAAAGATGAAGCCAGGAGCCAGGGTAAACACAGATCACAAGTGCACTGATGATGGCTGTGGCTAACAGCCAAAATATATTTGCACAAACCAAAAGTTTTTTTTTTTTTTTTGTAAGGTATTTTAAAATGTTAATATGTCCTTTCTCTATTATAATGTTTAAAAAAAAAGGAAAGTTCTTTTTTTTTTTTTTTTTAGTGGGAGGGGGGGGGCACTTAAAAACTATAGAAGCTAAGACATTATCCTTATGTATATGGGATTAAATAGCAGTACAGTATCTCCATTTATAGGCATACAAGCACTTAAATTGAATTATCATAGTTTTTCATCATGGATCTTCCTATAAAGAAATTTTTTTTCAAGCTGAAACGTAACCTACCTTTTAATGGAAGAAATTTCAGCATAGCAGCACCATTTGTTGAGCAGTATATTCAAAATCTAATTAACACCAATTTAAGTTAAAGTCCAGCCCAATATAAAGTTTTATTGAATTCCAGCCATTCATTCATGATAATACAATGTGTACAAAATTTTGGTGACATACACACTGACAGAAAGACATTTTCCAAAAAAAAAGGTCAAATTATGTTCAGGACATCACAAAACATCTAAAGCCATAAAAAATTAGGTTGGGAAAATTTCATGAATTGAATACTTTTATATGTATATAGGAGAAAGTAGCAAATTATCAGTTTTTCTAGATCAATCTACTAATATTTTTCTATAATAAATATTTATAAATAAATACTTCTCTCTTTCATACAGTTTTGATAAAATGTTTTTAAACTTTAAAGATGGGAAGTACAAGAACAACTTCATATTTTTCAATGAATATGTAGTTATGACAATAATTAGGAGAGCATTATTAATAAAATAAATACAAAAACAAGTGTTTGCAATCACTTTGTATCATTAGAAGAATAAAATGATTTGTAACTATAAGCATATGAAATCAGAATATAAGTGTATTACAACAAAAAATGAGTGGTTTTGCAGAATTTTTCTTAATATATGCATATATATATATATAATAATAATGAGTTATTAAGCATAGTAGAAGCAACAGATACAAGATCACTGAAACCACAAAGACCAATAATAAGAATGAAAATTTTCTGTGTGTAGGAGAAGCTCAGAAAGGCGAAAAAATTCATCAGGGGATGAAACACACATATATTTAAAGAAACCAAATTTATTAATTAACAGCCGCCTGCATAACAAACGAAACAATAAACCAACTCAACAAAATCTTAACAGAAAAACATGAACTAAATCAAAATTTATGTTAAATTAATTTAAGAAACTTAAGAAAGGAAGGAAGGAGGCAGGCGGCAAGACTTGTGACTTGCCTGTGGGGTTAAAGTAGTTTCCCGCTGGCAACACTCTCCCAGCCTGCCAAGACCAGAATAGGAGTCATATGGATTTAAAAAAGCAAAATTTCATAGCAGATAATAGATTTTTCGGTGTGGCTTATGTATAACACCAGTAACAGCACAAACAACAAGAATGGGCACCAGCCACAGCCGCAGCACATTGTCCAGTAATAGCGGTTAATTTTTCTAACCCAAGTTGGATTAATTTTTTATTCGATATGCCGCCACCTAGTCCTTGCTGACATGGCGATTTCTTTTAATTTTGGATTAGATTGCTGTGCCAGTAGGTCTTTTATGGGTTGCAATTGTGTACCATATAGTGCTTTTAAATCACAATGTTAAATATGACCACTCCTACTTACAACTTTTTAGCATGCAAAGTTTTTTTTATAAAATTACCCACTGGTTGCAACTAACCATTTCTTAAAGCAAACGCCAAAAACCTGTGGAAGAATAATGAAACTGTGAAGCAACAATGAAATTTATAGATTGATTACTATGTGTTTAATAGTATGATTAGATTTTTAAGAATAGTTGACAACTCAACAATGAAGAAACTGAAAATTTAATGGAAAAAGAAAGATTGCAAATTAATACAAAGTAAATGCAACAAGCCTTCTGCTTTTTTTTTTTTTTATTATTTAATTTCACAATCCCACCCAACCATCCAGCCAAACAACACCACCCATCCTCCGTAATCAAACCTACCCAACTGCCACCTTTTTTGTCTATTATTTTATAATTTTTTTGTTGAGTTACACTAATATGTACACTTTTTTTTTTTTTTTTTTTTTTTTTAATGAACTGAAAGAGACATGGTTATGGATATAAAACAGAAAATACAAAGTTTTTAGGAAAACTCATTTTAGCAGTGGTTGTGATCAGTTTATTAATATTCCTGTTTTTTTACTTTGGAGAACATAAATTATTAATTCGAAATAAATGGTTAATGATAATGTTTCTAAATACCGAAAGATGCAGACTGGAATTAAAATGTGTAAATAAGTTTACTTTAAATCTAAAATCTTGCCGTTTGTCATAGATATCTGTGTAAATTTTATTACCCTCAAAGATTATTTTTAGATCTAAAAAGTTAATTGGTTATATATATATATATATATATATATGTTGTCTTAAAAATATAAAGACTTTTAAAATATTTGGTGTTTAAATTCAAATTTTGGGTCAATTACTTTGAATTATCTTGAAAATCCTATCTGTCGTGCTTAGAACTAAAGTTTGGAAAACTCCTTATGAACTCACAAATCTTAGAAAATAAATAATAATAATAATAAATATGTTTAGAGTAACAAGCCTTTTAGGGGTTTTTCCTGAAAAGGAACTTTTGCAATGTGGTTGAAATAATTGGATTTTCAAATTAATTATGTGGCATGTAAAAAACCCCGTATGAAGTTTCAACTCTGGAAAATACCTAAAATCTAGCTTGTTCTTTTGTGAACAATTTGCTTAATCTTTACTCTATTCAAATGAATTTGAGAAAAGTTGCCCAATATATCTACCTTTCAACCAATATAATAAAAGTTTTTCTATGTTTTACACATGCACAGTAAAAAAAAAAAAAAAAAAATTACTATAAATGCTCATATCTCATCGAATATTACACATGTGAATGTTATGTCTCTCTAAAGTTTTAGCAAGTTTTGTAAAATTTTATGGAAATCCGTTCTAGTTATAAGCAAAAAACTTCAAGAATTAATAATTTTTGAAAATAATAATAATAATAATAATAATAAATATCTGCCTAAATGATTACGTAATTACAACAATGAAACATACAAATATTTTACATAGCATCTGCAATAAAGTGTTAAAGCTACAAGTCATTTGTAGCTTTTTATGATACAGGTTGATCCAAAGTATTTGCACTTTTCTTCAATTTGTGGTTGGTTCCCTAATATCACTATGGACTAAATCGATAATGTGTAATGTGAGTTTTTAAATATTCTTTGCATATCTGGAGTTCCAGACCATTTCATCTAGTATTTTTTTTTTAGAAAATCGTAAAAATGCCAAAAGAATTTTTAATAATTTGATCACCCACTGTTTACAAAACTTAAAATTTTTGTAACATAGCTGAATAGGGCAGAATTTCACATAAATATGCATTATGAGAATTATTACATGAAAAGTCAAACACAAAATGGGCATCTGAGGGGGTTTGGACTTTAGTTAGCTTACTTTGTTGAGCATTAAAAAGGAAACAGAGCTCAAAATTTTGGAGGTGGGAGATTGAACCCTCCAATCTATTTCTTTTTGTGAGGCATTTCAGTCTCTAACTGGAAAATTGCCATTTGCTGGGTTGATTGCTCTAATCTTGAATATAGTATGTTCTATAGTAAATAATTATAAGAAAAATATATGATGGGGAATTGAGCAAATATTTTCTATGCCAGCTAGTTTTTGGTTGTAGCACTCTTGTAGTATGCAATGCAATGCTAAAAATCTTCTATTTGTAAAAATTATTATAACTTAAATTTATTCTTTATGTAAATGGTCTGTTTTGTTTATAAATTTTATGAAAAAGTTAAGTTTCAATTGTTTAGCATTTTGATTGATTTATTTTATCAAAGAGAGTCTGGAAAAACCCAAAAGTGGGCAAAATTGTGAGTTTTTTTTCAAATGTTTTTTTCAGGCAAAATTGACTGGGTCCAACCCAGCCAACTCTGCCTCATTGCGTAAAAAAATATCTTAGGGCTATGTTCTTTTATATGACTTTTCTTAGATTATTTATAAAAATGAATTTTAAAGTGGCAAGCTACACCAGTTGCTGAAAGCTTCTTTTCTTCTCAAATAGTGTTGACGGGAAATGCCATATTCAAATTCAGGTCACACTTTTGGCCTAGTTACATTCCTACTCAAAAGTTTAGCAAGATTTACAAACTATCATTTTTTTTTTTTTTTTTTTTTTTTTTTCAATTTAAAAATTTATCTCTTATTCTCAAACACTGGATATGTAAAGAACAGGGTTCTCCTCGTGCTTATCAGTGAGGATTAAGTTACGGCAGTAATTAGGGGGAAAACAAATTGAGGAAAAAAAATGGATTCACCATCTATCATTAAGCGAACGAAATGCTGTAACTGTAGGATATGTTAATGTAGACACTGTACAATGTTCAGATACATTTATATAACAATAGCATGTTAAATAAAGAAGATGTATGCATTTGTTGAAAAGGAATCAGCATATTTTTTCTTATGACATGCAAAGTTTTCAACGAAAATTATAGCCATTTTTAGATAAATTGATAAAACACTTTTGAAACAACATGCTACAATCAGAATAGAATACATATTGTATATTAAATACCTCATTAAATATAAGCCTTTTTTTTTTATGTTTTAACTGCGCATGTGTGAACAATAAACATTTTTTCATAATTTGATAGTCAGGTGTCTTCTTCATCACATACCACAAGCATTGTACTATATGGTTGAAATTCAGAAAGTGGTATGCAAAAAAAAAAAGCAGTTTTTCAGTATTGAGTAAAATTGATTTTCTCTTTAGGGGCCATTCGCAAATTGATGTTTTCTTATAAATCATTGAATAGTTGCACTGAATTACATAAATCAACTTAATGCTTTAAATACACATAATTAATAAACATGTGTCACGAATATTATAAGATGATTTATTCCAAGTATTTATTCACACACAAAAAAAATATATATCATGAAAAACGGCAGTTTTTCGAGTGACGCAAGCGGAAGGACAAACGGACGGAAAGCTGCGAACTCATATATACGCCTAGTCTGACATCAAAGAGATTTGTAAAAGCCGACACTTAATATCTCAGCAAATATGCCTTATTTTGTTCTGATATTTTCAAAATAATCTTTTATCGTCGGTCTTAATCTATCCTGAAAATTTTACGTTCCTACATGCAGTATGTTTTAAGATCTGAATCTCAATTTAAAGCCAAAAAGGAAAAACGTGAGGTGTAAGGATGTAATGAACTAAATTCATGAAAAAATATCTCTAAAACCGCACGAACGATTTTAATTTAATTAATATATGTTGTTAATGGGATCTTTCTGAATCGAGTAACGTTTTTGTTTTTTTCAGGAAAACTCTTGTTTTTTGTAAAAGTTGCTTTGAAAATAGAACTATATTACTCCGCCAAAATGCATGCTTTTATTCGGCAAAAATGTCGTAATTCGGTTCTTACTTTCAAGACACGTTGGTTGGCTGACCAACGTGAATGCAGTCAATAAATTTTTGTTATGAAGAATATAATTTTAATTTTAAGATTTCCCATTTCGTCAAAAAAGTATTTAGATAATATTTAAAATAAATGAAGAATTTTTTAATTATAGATATTCTATGTCATCATTATTCATAATGAATTAAAAATATTTTTAAAGCGAAAACGTTTAATAAATCCCTCATGCACACAAATTTATACCATGGTCCATGGTCTTTGGAGCGCATGCGTACATCATACGGATGCGTACATCCTGTAGACGCTAAGCTAATTGCTTTCCCTGTATTCGTCCGCGCCGCGGTGTTTTTGTTTAATTTGTTGATTGGAAATTGGAATTAATACGAAATTTTGCATGATTTAGACAAATATTGGTAGTGCTCGGATACTTTTGCTGTGACCCACCGGTGTACCACGCCGGCGTGAACGTGTTAATCATAATTTTTATTAAATTAAAATAACACTGAGATATGAGAGCGAGAGTGTGAGCAGTGATTTTTACATTATTATTTTCAATGGGGAATTAAAATATTTATTCAAAAATTCCACCTACTTGCATGATTTAGTGGTAAGTGTTTTATAATTTTATATTCTTAAAACTTGCTTATAATTTTACGTATATGTAATTATAGGCTTCGTCTGATTGCACGTAAGTATTGTTATTTGTAAACAAACCATTGTTTACATTTTTTATAGTCGCTTTTTTCGCAAAATGTTACTCAGTTTTCTGTAATATGATAATTAAACAAGTTTTCGAATTCTTTATTATGTTTATTATTACTTTAATTATGTTGTTATTATTCGTAATATGTCACCTTTTAGCTTAGCAATTTTTGGAAAAATAAATTTAAATGTTTTGATTAGAGATCCTAACTAATCGAGATACTAAGAGATACTTCGATTACAGTCCAAAATTTATTTATTGGAATAAAATAGCTGTATTATTCTTTTCAAAAAACAGATTACGAAAAACTTTATTTTTGAATGATACAGCCTTGTAAAACGAAACAACAAAAATCCTATATATATATGATAACATGGGAAGGGAGAAAGGGAGCTATCTGACTGATTTACAGCCTTAATTAGATACATCACAAGTCTAGTGTAATGGGTAATTGGGAAATGTTGTATGTACTGTATTAATACATTATTGTATTAATACTGTATTGATACAATATATACTGTATTAATACAATATTGTTAAATTTTAAATGAATTTGAATGTCTTAGTTGTGTATCATAATAATCATTTATAATGCTTTTGACGGATATAGCTAAGGTAGTATGAAAACTACTTTATATCAACAGGGTTGCCACGCTACCTGGAGAACCTGGAATAGTCAGGGAATTTGAAAATTGACTATAAAAGTCAGTGAAAAGAAAAATCTGCCAATGCACGGTCATTTCCCCTCCCCCCCCCCCTTTTTTTTTTTCTCCATTAGCTTCTGCTATTTTTTTTAAACACCCCCACCCTTCTCTTTTGCTCATGTAAGGAATTTCTTATCTCGCTTATAAGCGACAAATGCTATCATTATATGCAACTTTTGTCATATGTAAATTTTGTGTTTACAAGTGGGACGTTAATTATTTTGCCCTCAACACAGTCAATGCTCAATATACGGTTAGACTGAAATTTTTTTAGAATATACCTGGAAAACCTTTTAAAAGTCAGGGAATTTCATTCTCCTGTTTGAGTGGCAACCCTGTATCAAGCTTATACTGTACTCTACTCTAAATATAATAATGCAGCACAAGCAGTATAAAGAAAATAAGGCTAAGCTTTACTATAGGGTACCTGTTGGCGATTCATGATGCTGTGATGAGATTCAGTGTATCGACACTTTTTAATAGTAACTTTTTTGTATCGGTACTTCATTTAACTGTCTTGGAACTTTGTTTTTCTTTTTGTGCCAGCCGCGCGCGTGTGTTTATTGTAATGCGGCCCAGCTGAATGATTTTTCCTTTTAATGCGTTTTTGAGGTATAAAAATTAATTTTTTGAGTGTATTTTATTATTTTATTTTACTTTTTAATAAATGGAATTATTTAGGGGAAAAAAGTGTGTTCTAGTAATTGATGCAGTATAGATTTTCATGCATTTTCTTATTCATGTGCCATGAATTAGGAGTATCCAGTGATGTTTTTTTTTTGTTTTAATATCGGGATAGTGACCACTGTAGTACAGATTTTTTATGCATTTTCTGATTCATGTGCTATGACTTAGGGGTATCCAGTGATATTGTTTTAGTCTTAATATTGGGATACTGACCGCTGTAGCATGAATTTTCAGATTCGTGCATGACAAATTAGCTGCATCCAGTGATTTTATTTATTTTTTGTTTGTTTTGTGATTGCTTCTGTACAGATTTTCATGCATTTTCAGATTCATGCAAGGCTGTAATTTTGAAATTTTGGGGCAAATCTTCAAGTTATTTTAGATTATACATCATTTATAATGCTGAATTTTATGTGTTAAAGCTTGAAAGCTCTCTGAAATTTTTTTTTTTTTGTGTGTGGTGAAATAGCTCAAATTTCTATTACTGTTTTAAATATTTTATTAATCTTTAAAATATGCTTAATTTATTTCAGTGAATTTCAAAACAAGCACCAGAGTGAAACAGTAATTTATTTTCTTGAAATGTATTTTTGATGTTTTGTAATGATTCAGAATATCGATTTGCAGTAATCGACTCATTCAGTGAGATGTACATCAGCAACAGCGATGGGCGCCTTATAGTAAAGCTATTCCAAAAATAAGCTAAATAAAACTTATCAAAAGCTTTCTTACTTAGTTTTCTTTTTCTTCTTCTTTTTTTCCCCCATAGCAGTTAATTGTACAAATGCATCTTAAAAATTAAACCCACTTTCAAGGCCTGCATTATTTATCATTAATAGATTGCTGACACTGTTTAGTGACAGTTTGTTTATAATTTCATTTCTTACCAAATTTATGCAACTGAAAACTATTTTCACAATTTGTCCGAAATCACAATGAAAAAAGTTCATCCTGAATGAGGAATTTGCACACATGGGGGATTTGAACAAAATCCTATTCTTATGGTAGTTTTAGGCCCATAAATTTCAAAAAGTTTATTAAAAATGCAAAAAAAGTTCTCATTAATTTAAAAAATAATTTTAAAATTAACCAAAAATCACGTGACTTCAAAAGGCTGCCTGACGTCACAGTTTATGATGCTTCAATGTTTACATTCTGTTAGCCTGGTTAGTAAGCAGCAATTTGTTTTAACTTTCGTGATTATTAATCGTTTATGTGATTTCTGAGCATTTCTTTTTCATCTTAGAATCATTCAATATCATTATCATCATTTTCAAATGTTTTCTTTTCATGGCGGTTGTCCAATGTTTTCGTTTCATAGGATCCTGTGGAACGCTAAAAAATAACTTTTGAGAAGCGTTAGCTGTTGTGTGTTGTATTAGTGCAAAATGGTACAATACAAATAATACAATATTTATACTACAATTTTTTAATATCAGTCATTATTATATCATAGAAAACCTATTTCACTGATTCAAGAAGCAAAGCAAAGCATGAAATCAAATGTAAACAACGATTACTTTAGTTTGTTGTCATAAAGAGTGACGTCACGATATATTATACTGCGTTTTCTCTGTACAGTAAATAGTGCGATGTTAAAATTGTTATAAATCAGACATTAGATTTCAAATAAAGAAAATGTATGTATTTATTGTGTATTTATTATTATTCATGTAATGAATATGTATGTATTTATTTTCTTACCTTTTCATTTTCTATTAGAATAAAATCCGAAAACGTGCAAATTGTCTATTGTGACTTTTTTGTGAAAGATTTTTTTTATTATTATTATTATAGAATTTAATGTAATTTTTTAGTATAAATGTGTGATCATATTTTGGATAACTGTATAGCATTTTGCATAAAAAGCGACTGTAGTGGAAACACTGGTTTGTTTATATTTGACAACATTTTTGTTCTTCATAACAGACGAAACATGTAATTACATTTTATGAAAAACTAATTGTAAGTTTTAAGAAAATAAAACTATATAGATATACCTTACCGCTAAGTCATGGAAGGAGGTGGAATATCCGTAGACATTAAATATAAACAACTCCTGCTACCAGGGATCACTCTAGAGCGTTTTAGCGGTACAAGTTGCCACAGGGTTGGCATAATACTTACTGTGCAATGGTGTAACGGGTTTTATCAGTTTTTACCGCCTTCATTTATCTCAAACACTTTAAGGATATATTTTAAAGTTTTTAGTTCTCAATTTCCCAATGTATTATTTAATATTTACTATGAAATTCCTACTTCTGCAATTTCTAAAAACATTTAAAAAAGAAAATATTTCCTTATTTATTTAGCTCTTATACCAGTTTATGTCATTTAGCATTGGCTCATATGATATTTAAAAAATAATAGCATTGTTTACATTGTACTGTTTAAAAAGCCCTGCAGGCTCCAAAAAGTTTTTAAAAAATAATAACATTTTAATTTAACTACATATAATCAATTAAATACAATTCGAGGCTGCTGTCACTGCTTGTTTTAATGAATTGTACCCACTAAATGTAAAAAAAAAGATTAAAAAAAAAAAAGTGAAAGTATTAAAATGGTAATGAAAATATGAATATTGTTAATGGGTAAAGTGTGAAAAAATTTTCTTGATTCAAATGATATTTGTTAAACCTAAGTAAAAATTTTTTAGGATATCTTTTTTTTTTTTTTTTTTTTATCTTCCCTAATTCCTTATTTTTTTTAAAATTTTGATTAGAAACTATGAGTAAAGATTTTTTTCTCTTAATACATTGCTTCAGTTATATGTCATATTTCCTACTAAATTATCCTTTTCCAAAATTATTTTATGTGTTCAATAGTGTGAGTAAAATTTTGCTTTATTTCAATACATTATTGTAGCTACAAAGTCAAAGTCTGAAGTTGAGTGGCTCATACTACCGCATTTATGATTGTTATACAATTACTTCTTATTATGAAGATATTATGTTGAATAAAAATGTTGGTAATAAATGCCTACATGGATTTTTTCTATAGAAATAGAATATTATTTATATTTTTATAATTTAAGTAAAATGATTGATAGTGTGGATATTGTGCATATATATACACATAATAAAAAACAAATGTTGTACAATAATGTATGAATACATAATAAAAATCAATTAAATCTTGATTTAAATAAAAAAAATCGATTTTTTTGAAAAAAATAAAAAAAATCAACAACCCTGTTTGGAAGTCAGATTTTCGAATAGTGTGCAACGATGTTAAAATTTATATTTCCAACGAATACACAATTTTGACTTTTAGATCCTGGAGAAAATTTTACAACTGGATACTAAATTTGAAGTAATTTAGTCAATATGCTTAGCAATTATACTTATTGGGACTTTTGAGTTTTTTAATGTTTTTTTTTTTTTTCAATCTTAAATCTCTTGGTGATATTAGTTTTTTAGTGTAGCTCAAAATCTACTGACCAAAAGAACTGAAATTTCATAAAAGTATAATTAAAATAATTAGGAGCCAGTGAAATATTTGTTGCAAAATACTTCTAATTTGCAATTTAAGAATTTTTACTTAAATAATTTCTAAATATTTATTTTTTAGATAATTTTATTTAAAAATTTTTAAATTGTAATCTACAATAATATTTTTAAGTTGTTGCAGGCTTTAAATATGTAGATTCCCTAAGAATTTTCCCCCATAAATAATTAAATTACACATTCTATAAGGAATGGTAGGTATCTATTTTTCTCTCTCGATATTTGTTCAATCTGGTACATATAGGTATCATCTTTTTTTTTTTTTTTTTTTTAAGGTCTATACATTATTATTAAAAAAAAAAAAAACTGCACAGCATGTGCAAAAATAAATGTGAAATTAACAATATTTATACATATAGTCACAACCACTTGTTAAAATATGCTATAATTTCACCAGTTATCGATAAAATTCACATATTTCAAGACTGATTTCCAAAATTCGCGATAATTTTACAATTGATTGCTAAAATGCATAATTTTTTTCATCGCTAATTAATAAAGTTTCTGCGTTTTTTAAGTTAAATGTCCCAAATACTCAATTATTTCGTCGATAATAGACGTAATTTGCACTTTGTTCTCAAAGCTGAATGCTGAAATACACAATAATTTTGCAGCTGATTTCGAAAATACGGGATTATTTTCACCGCTAACTATGGTGTCAATTTTTATAGTTAAAATTTACATTTAATTCCCAAATACCGCTATTATATCTCTGCTAACTAATAAAATTCACTGTATTATTTTGCGCCTAATCGATGAAATTCGTATTCTTTATAAAGTTTAATCTCCAAATACTCAATTATTTCGCCGCTAATCTATGAAATTTATGCTTTTCTCAAAGCTGAATCCCGAAATATGCAATAATTTTGCAGCCTAATTCGGAAATACGGGATCATTTTACTATTAACTGTCAAAAATTTATGCTTAAGTGCAACTAATTGCTAAAATACGATATTAATTCGGCGTTAATCGATAAAATTTGAAATCTTTTCAAAGGTGATTTCTGAAATTCACGATGTTTTGTGGCTGATTATTGAAACACGCAATCATTTCGCCGTTGCTTAATAAGGTTATTTTAATCCTAATTGTTTGCTGAAATAGGCTTTATCTCTATGTTAATCAATGAAATTCGCCCTTTTTTGCAAAGACAATATCCGATGTATGCAATAAATTTGCTGAAATATGGAATCAATCATTTTACCGCTTATTTTTTAAAATTATGCAAGAGCAACTAATTGCTAATATAGACTATTATTTCACCCAGTGGCAGAAACACCGTGACACGGTGACATAGTCGCGGACACAGAATAAATGCTTGCAGACAGTTTTTGTCTGCACTAATAAAACAATTAGTCCGTAACTTTCGAACACTCTTTGTCTGTCTCTGTACTAATAAAAAAAATTGCCCACAACTTTCAGACAGTCTTTGTCTGCAATTTACGGACATTTTTCGCCTGCGACAATGCGCTACCCATGTATGACGTCTTAGATGCTCTTTGGTAGGAACTCTAGAGCCCCCATATAGGTGCCTTGGTAGGAACACACAAAACAGTACTTAACAACGGCGACCTAAGCAGCCTATATCTCCCTTGATAGACAGCATATGCGTATTCTTTTCCCCTGTTACTAAGATTCTACGGGGACATAGAAAAGTGCTAATTTCTTTTAAAACTGCTCCAAAACTTCTCCTCCACTTCATAATTCACTTATAAAAATTTCTGTATCAAAACTAAAACTAATACTTTTGTTATTTATACTGTGTTGTGTCAAACATTGCTATAAATATTTAATTGAATGAGTTCAACTTATTATTTTATAATTGTTTATTACTATAGTTCTGTAGTAAAATTGTATTTGTGTATTGTTGCACGAGATCACCACTATTGTTAAGCTCTCTCCCCCAAAGATTGCTGCTATCAGCTTCAGGCTTTTTGAGTGTAAGCCGTTCTCATCCCTGATTACAGGCAAATTTCGCAGACAGATTTTGAAATTTTAAAAGCCTGTCGCACACAGCTACAAAACTTTCTGCCACTGGAATTTCACTGCTAATTATTAAATTTTGTATGTTTTTAAAAAATGATTGCTGAGATATGAGATTATTTCACAAAACAATAATGAAATTACTTTTTTTATTATTTATACATTGCAGAAATACGCAACACAAAAGTCTATCTACAATACGGGATCGTTTAACCGATAACATTTACTTTTAATCTTTCAAAGTACGAAATAAGCTGTTAATTCATTACAAAACAACATAATATTTTTGCAGTGAATTATCGAAATCCCCAGTGGCAGAAAGTTTCGTAGCTGTCTGTGACAGGCTTTTAAAATTTCATAATCTGTCTGCAAAATTTGTGTTAATCAGTGGTGAAAATGGCTTACACTCAAAAAGCCTGAAAGGTGATTGGGGGGGGGGGGGTAACATCAGGTGATATCGTGCAACAATACACGAATACAATTTTACTGCAGGACAATATAGTATAAACAATTGTGTGTACTCATTCAATTAAATATTTTATAGCAATGTTTGACACAACACAATATAGATAATTATAAATAATAAAAGTATTAGTTTTAGTTTTTATACAGAAGTTTTTTTTAAGTGAATTGTTATTCGAAAGTTGCAGACAAAAACTGTCTGCAAGCCGCTTTTCTGTGTCCGTAACTATGTCGCAGTGTTTCTGCCACTGGGTCGAAATCCATCGTTTCATGTCTTATTAACAAAATTTACCTTTATCATGGCTAATTGCTCAAATAGCGATTGTTTCTCTTTTTCACTAAATAAAGATAGGCAAATATTTTCGCTGCTATAATGGACGAAATTCGTGCTATTTCTGAAAAGTGATATCACAGATGTTAAATACATATATTGAGTCAAAAATCAGCGAGATTTATGCCTTTTTTTGGCGTATGTTTTCTGATTACATAATTTTTGCATCTGATTACCGAAATATATGCAATTTTCTCATCTTTTGAAATACTGAATCAATTTAAGTTGGACATTGAACTTATCACACAAATATCTTGGATGAATTTTGTTCCAACATTTATCTAGTTTCCAAATTGCAGCCACTTGAAATCAGGCTGCTACTTGAAAATATGCCACAACGATAACTTTTAGAATACTAAACTGGTTCAGACAGCAGCGCCGACTTTGAAAAAATTCTGGGGGGGCTCGAACCAAGGCCGTAGCCAAGATTATTTTTTGAGGGTGGGGGGCATCACATTTCTAATACAAGGTCATCAAATATGGTGTAATAATGTACACACGCTTACCCAAGGAAAAGAACATATGCACACACAAACAACGGCCTGATTAACACAGGGGCACGTGCCAGGGGCTCTGAGTAGCAAAGGGCCCCAAAACTGGACCTGAAAATGCCATCATAATCTTTGCCATTTAGTTTATGTAAATCGAATTTATATGGCAGTAACTTTTGTAAAAATAGTTATATTACTTTGCATCGATGTTTCTGAAAACTTTTGCTCCTCATGCACAAACTATAAGTGTAGCACAGTAAAGGGAATCATCTTCCTCTGAACTCACCCCGCGCCCCATACAGAGACTTTCAGCCTCTCTTGTTTTTCTTTCTTTTTTTCTTAGTCGATTTATGTCCATTTTCAATTGCAACAACCTTATTTTACAGGTATGATTTTGGTAAGAAACTAAATAAGAAATAGAGGAAAGAATTTCTTGTTTAATAGAGAATCAGTATTCAAAATTTCTGGGGGGGCTGATCCCTTACAGAAAATTTTCTGGGGGGGCTCAAGCCCCCACATAATCGGCGCCACTGGGTTCAGATCAAAGTTGGGGAGTGAATTTAATACAGTTTAAATATCTTGGAAAAGTTTGCTAGGCAACTTGCTCCACCATTTTGTTTCCAAGTGGCGGCCACTTAAAAATTTTTTATTACAATAACTTTTGTAATATGGAATCAGTTTGAATCGCATTTGCACAGTTGACATATTCAAATATCTTTGATAAGTTCACTGGGCATCTCAGTCACTCTGTCCTTTGTTTCTAAATGGTGGCCACTTGAAAATTATCACAATAACTTTTGAACCGATTTGCTTAAAACTCCATATGTAAATAGACCTCTTTAATAAATCTACCAAGTTCATTAATAAATTGTAGCTGTCATTTTGAAAAAAGATGGTGGCATCTTCATAAGAAAAGATAAATCAACCTAACCTTCCTATGAGCCGGAACGACTCGTTTTAATTTTTTGATCAATAACCTCTAAAAAGTAATGATATCAGTACAAAAACCCTTAACGGGTTAAAAGTTTGTGACGCAGCTACTTTATCACTATAAGAATTTGAAATATGGGTCTTAAAAATAATGATATCAAGTTTTAAGTGACGCTCTTCTATTAGTTAAAATATACATAGATTTTCTTATTTGATCATTCGCTTTTTTCTTTTATTTATATTTACAATGCAAACATAATATTTTTAACTTCAAGATAAGACAAATATATAAAATATACTCACTGATGCTTTTTCATTTTCATTTCAATTTCAAAATAACAGTTTTAAAAGGAATGATATAAAAATTCCAGTCACGCCTCGGTGTCATTTTAAAAGATTTGTTTTTAGATTCCATTAAAATTACCTTTGTTTTGTCTGATAAAGTATATTTACACATTCAAACAGTGCTTTTAATTTTTAAATATGCTGTCAAATAATCACACTTTCACTGAGTTTGCATTATAAATAAAAATTATTTATTTCAATAAATCGATTTGTCTTTTGCGTCACGCTATCCAAAACTGCAAGTAAAATTTGTGCAAATGTTTTCTTTGCATCACACTGTCTCTTTGCAGAAATTCTCACTTAGTTGGATACTATGATACAAAATAACATTTACATATATTTTACTCACAGTTTTGGATAGCGTGACGCAAAAGACAAATCGATTTATTGAAATAAATAATTTTTATTTATAATGCAAACTCAGTGAAAGTGTGATTATTTGACAGCATATTTAAAAATTAAAAGCACTGTTTGAATGTGTAAATATACTTTATCAGACAAAACAAAGGTAATTTTAATGGAATCTAAAAACAAATCTTTTAAAATGACACCGAGGCGTGACTGGAATTTTTATATCATTCCTTTTAAAACTGTTATTTTGAAATTGAAATGAAAATGAAAAAGCATCAGTGAGTATATTTTATATATTTGTCTTATCTTGAAGTTAAAAATATTATGTTTGCATTGTAAATATAAATAAAAGAAAAAAGCGAATGATCAAATAAGAAAATCTATGTATATTTTAACTAATAGAAGAGCGTCACTTAAAACTTGATATCATTATTTTTAAGACCCATATTTCAAATTCTTATAGTGATAAAGTAGCTGCGTCACAAACTTTTAACCCGTTAAGGGTTTTTGTACTGATATATATATACATGATTTATTTAATTAATAATTATTGAATAAAAAATCAAGAATTACTTAAAAAACCATAAAATTTAATTAAATAAAGATTAATTATATGTTATTTATAAATTCAAGCGTTTATTAAAAATATATGAACACTTTATTTATATCTAAATGCAGATTTGGACTTTAATGGTGTCCAGATTTCCTCAAAAGTTGCTTCTTAGAAATTAAGTCCATTTGTCTATGTAAGTGACTTAGGTCTTAGTGGCTTGCCCTCCGTAGGTATCATTTTAGGGGGTCATAGTCCGTATTCACATGAGTTCCCGAGAAAACCATAGTAAACTCCAAACGACTAGGCTGACAAAGGCATTCAGGGTTTGTACTCAGCATCTCAGGTTAAAAAGTGTCTCAAAAGAAAAAATATTTGTGTTCTTGGCTGATCAGGAAAGATCTTAACTTCATTGAGAATATTTGAGCTTTTATCAAGTGAAAATTAGGAAAATATGCTCCTAACACTTGAAAGTTTTAGAAAGGCCTTGTACCGAAAAGATTAAAACCAATAATTTATCAACAAACTTGCCAAGTCTATGCCCGAACAAATTTCCAGAATTAAAAAATCCAAAGGGGACTATATCAGTTATTAAATAATTTATATATATATATAACAACAATAAGAATTAAAATGGAAAATAAACAAATGATTAATTTGCCACTACAACTCACAAAAGCCTATTCAGTTAATAGTTAACTAAAATAAAATATTCAAATAATTTGACCAGTAATTTTTAATTTACATATAAAAATAAAAGTAATATTCATTTTAAAGTAATTCTGATGAGAATACAAAACATATAGAAATATTACAAGAAAGAGCATTTCAATTATTGTAATCAAAAGTTTCTATTCAAACTAACAATAAAAAAATGAGAAAAGCTTAATTTAATGGAAGAGTACACAAATGAATAATAAATAAAATAAATTGCTCAAAACGTAAAAGTAAATCGTCAGGGAGTCACCACCTCTACATTGAGTTAAATAATGCAAGGTTTTATTTTGTGGCAAGCGATATGCAAAATACTGACAAGGTGACCCTATCTTGCAATTAAAATATTACTTTCAATGAAAAAAAAAGAAAAGAAGATAAATTAAAACATATAATTAGAATGAACGGAGCTTCACCAAAATTAAAGTCATCAAACACATGTTGAGAAACCACACTTAACGTAAGTAGTATAGAACATTTAAGCAAACACGAAGTTGAGTTGAAGCTTTCAAATTGACCTAGTAACTAACATTATTAATTTAACTTACTTTGAAAATTATAAATAATCCTAATTTCAACTACTTAACTAAATATTATTAAGCAAGGAATATTTATGAAATATTATAGACTATTTACTAAAAAAAAACAGACTGTATCAAAAATACAGATTCTATATTCGTAGAGAAAGCTTTTCTACGAATATAGAATCTGTATTTTGAAATTGATTCTCTAAGAAACAACTCTTGTTTCTAAAAAGACTGCAGTGCTGCCATCTACTTGGCAAAATTGAAAATAAAAAGCAAGATCAAATTTGTCAAACATTGCATACATTTTAAACACAATTATAATTACGAGAAAAGCAATTTGTTAAATATTTTATTGCAACAATTTTAAATAATTTATTTTAAAAGTAACTTATCTTAATAAAACTTTGATAGAAACACTTAAGTTTATATATATATTTATATATGATTATGTACTTTTTTTTTTCTACACTCGCCAAAATCTATAAAGTTCGTTTGACAGTGACCTATAACATGTATATAAATTTTCGGCTCATTCGGATGAGATGTTTAGACATTATAGCACTTTAAATAATTTGAATCCATAAGCCACAATGATAAAGAATTTTTCTTTGTGTCCTGGTAAAATCTGTTAGTGCTACATTCTCCAAAATTAATACAGTACAAAAGAATTTCAACCCGTAGGTTATAATGATAAAAAAAATTTTTGTTGCATCCCTGTTACAAAAAAAAAAAAAACTATAAGTGCAAGATTTACCAAAATGTATACAATTCTGGCGACGGTGACCTAGAACATGTATATAAATTTTCTGCTCAATTGAATAAGGCATTTTATTGCTATTGCCCTATAAGTAGCCGATAAACTGCAATGATAAAGAATTTATTTGTGTCCCTGTAAAAATAACTGCAAGTACTAGATTCGCCAAAATTTATACAGTTCATGCAATGGTGATCTGTAACACGTGTATAAATTTTCAGCTCAACGGAATAAGGTGTTCGGATGCAATCGCACTTTAAAAAATTTGAGCTGAAAATAAGAAATTTTTCTTTGTGTCCTTATTAAAAAAGAGTATTGATGCTAGAGTCATCAAAATTTGTACAATTTGTATGACGGTGATTTATAACGTATATAAATTTTCAGTTCAATCGAATAAGAAATTTAGACGCTATCGCATTAAAAAAAATTTGGGCCCATAGGCCATAAGGATAAAGAATTTTTTTTGTATTTCTGAAAAAAAAAATATCTATATATAAGTGCTAGATTCACCAAAATGAACAGGGTTCATGCTACAGTGACCATAGATACCAACTTTCAGCTCATAACTTTCAGCTCACAAAGCTTTTAGACACTATCGTGTTTACACACATACATGCTTACATCACCCTAAAAATAGCAAATATGTACTCAGGGTCCTCAAAATGTGTAGATAACCAAAACCTCAAAGTTGGATTTTTGGCAGAATTACAATACTTTTTTTACACATGCGTGTTTGGAAAGTGAAAAATCTACAGTGACTCCACTCGGCTTTCCGAACATCCAGTAATTAATGGCTGTATAAATAAATTAAAGTAAGAGAAGTCATTAAATAAACAAAAGAGAAAACTACAATAGGGTGGTTGAGTATTTTTCTCTGCATACTATGTTGATTAATTTCACACTGTTGCCCTTCAAATAATTCGAACCCATGGATCATAATGATTAAGAAATTTTCATCGTGTCCTTGTAAAAAAACTATAAGTGCTAGATTCTCCAAAACTCATACAATTCGTGTGACGGTGATCTGTAATGTGTGTATAAGTTTTCAGCTTGGTCGAATTAGGTGTTTAAACGCTATCGCACTTAAAAAAAAACTTGAGCCCATAGGCCATAATAACGAATTTTTCTTTGTGTCCCTATAAAAAAAGTTATATGTAATGTACTCGATTCATCAAAATCTGTACAGTTTGTGCAACAGTGACTTATAATTTGTATATAAATTTTCAGCTCAAATATTTAGACGCTATCGCGCTTTAAAAAATTTGGTCCATACTGATAAAGAATTTTTCTTTTATCTCTGTAAAAAAATAAAATCTCTCTCTATATATATATATATCAGTGTGCTACGATGACCTACAACATACGTGCTAATTTTCAGCTTATTCGAGCAAAGAGTTTAGACGCTATCGTGTTCACTCACATACTTATACACGCATATATATACATACATATAATCATAAAAATAGCCAAAAATGAACTCAGGAAATCTTAAAATGTGTAGAAACACCAAAATCTGAAAGTCAGATTTTTGTCATGATTACAATATTTACATATGTATGTTCAGAAAGTAAAAATCTCAAAAAAAAAATCATTGAAATCAGTCGAAACCTCAGTTTAAGTTTCCGCTGCTTCGTTTGTGGTTTTCCCACCCGTAACAGGACGATTTCGGATCTCTACTGCCTTCGGTAACGCCTTACTCGTTTTTTACTCTATCCGGAGTCTTGCTCTATCCTTCCCCGCGGGCAAAGTTAGAAGTTTCACGGAATCCCATTAAAGTGCATGTTGCGTACACACCAAACGCATCAACACCCACACACCAAATTTCGCCATTATGAGGTAATTTGGCGCAGGCTTAAGCTTGAAAATTTGTTTTTTTGTCCCGCTCTCTCCAAGGGAGGGTGTCAAGTGGATAATTTCACAAAACTCCTTTGTAGTATGTGTTATGTACATGGGTACACACAATCAACTGACACATCAAAAACTTGCCTTCTTGAGATAATTTGAAGCAGAATTACGTTTAAAAACGTGAATGGAGGGGGATTTCACAAAATCTCTTTATACTACTGTTTAATACGTATAACTAACCCACACATAAAAAATTACCTTTCCAGGAGCAGAGTTACGCATGGAAATATGTTTTTAGCCTCACCCCTTTCCGAAGGGGGAGAGGAGTGATGGAGAATTTCGCAAAATACCTTTGTAGAGTGTGTTAGGCACGCATAAACAATCGACGCATGAAAAAAATGCTTTCCTAAGGTAATTTGGAGCGGAGTTACTCTTGAAAATGTGTTTCTCGCCCCCACCTTTAAAGGAGGGAAGAGGGAAATTTCACAAAATCCCTTTATAGCGTATGTTGAGTACGCATAATCAACCCATACATAAAAATTAATCTTACTGAGATAATTTAGAGTAAGGTTATGCTCGGAGACTTGTTTATTCCTCCGGGTTACCCATGAGGGGGGTGGGAGGAATTTCGCAATAAGTGTTGGATACACATAACATTCCATGTACCAAAATTCCTGACCGAAGCTCCCATACATTTCCTAGGACAAATTTAGTGTTAAAAAAGGTGTCTCGAATTCGCTTCCTCGTACCTGATCCCCTCCTCCTTCCCCTCGAAAAAAAAAAATAATTAAATGGGTTTTTGGAAATATCCTAAAGAAGGCGCATGGCTGTTTTCAACATCTTTGTACCATTTTTGGTAGAGTTCCACTAAAAAATCCGTGTTTTGCGAAATTTCCCCCTGAAAATCGATTTCCCCTTCTCCCCCTTTAAAATAGAAAATACTAAAATCACAGTTTTTACTTTCCGAACACTATAGTGAGGAAAGTATTGTAATCATGTCAAAAATCCGAATTGGAGATTTTGATGTTTCTACACGTTTCGAGGTCCAATGAGTCCGTTTTCACTATTTTTGCGATGATGTATGTATGTGTGTGTGTATGTGTGTATGTATGTGTGTATGTCTGTGAGTGAACACGCTAGCGTCTAAACGCTTTGTTCGAATAACCTGAAATTTGGTACGTATATTGTAAGTCACCATAGTACGAACCCTATAGATTTTGGTGAATCTAGCACTTATAGTTTTTTTACAGGGACACAAAGAAAAATTCTTTATCATTATGGCCTATGGGAGCAAAATCTAGTGCGGTAGCGTCTAAACGCCTTATTCAATTGAGCAAAGCATTTATACACATATTATAGGTCACAAATACTCAATCTGTATAGATTTTGGAGAATCTATCACTTATAGTTTTTTTACAGGGACACAAAGAAAAATTCTTTATCATTATGCCTATACGGCCAAATTTTTAAAAGTGTGACAGCGTCTAAACGCCTTATTAATCTGAGTAAAAAATTTGTATACGTATTATAGGTCACAGTTGCACCAACTCTATAGATTTTGGTGAAACTAGCACGTACAGTTTTTTTACAGGGACACAAAGAAAAATTCTTTATCATTATGGCCTATGGGACCAAATTTTTAAAAGTACGATAGCATCTAAACGCCTTATTCAATTGAGCTGAAAATTTATATGAGTATTATAAATCACTGTTGCACTAACTATAAGCATTTTGGTGAATCTAGCATTTATAGGTTTTTACAGGGACACAGCGAAAAATTCTTTGTCATTCTGATCTATGGGCTCAAAGTTCAGTAGCGTTAAATAAAACATCGTGTAATATATGGAGAAAAATACTCAAACACTCTATTATGGTTTTCTCTTTTTTGTTTGTTTAACAACTCCTCTTTCTTTACTTTATCTACAAAACTGTTAATTACTCAATGTTCGGAAAGTCGAGTGGAGTCACTCCAGATTTTTTTTTTTTTAGTACGACAGGACTATTCCTTTCAATCTGCCGTTTTGCGTCGTTACCAGCCTACTTCCAGCTTAAGTTCCACTTCGAAGATGCCAGCCAATATCCAATTTTACCATTTAATTTCTTACTCTATCTTAAAATATTATGTGAAATCCGTAAAAAATATATATATATATATATATATATATATTCACTTCCAATCGGTGTTTATATAAATAAAGAAAAGTGTCTGTCTGTGTATGTGTCTGCGCTCTGGTGCTCACACTACATTTCACAGAGCTACAAAATTTGGCAGATGGGTATCTGGGACCCTGTAGGTGCGCACCTCATCGATATTTTTTTCTAATTTGAATTATTTAGTAGATTTTTTTTCATTTTAAATATTGGCTTCAATGTTTCATTTTCCCGAAATGTATTATTTTGTTTCAATTGTCCGCGTATCTTAGCAACGGCTATTACGCTATTTTTATTCTTTTTTATTTATTTTTCTTTTTTAGTAATATTTATCGAAAAAAAAAAAAAAAGGTAGTATATAGTAAAAAGGATTAAACTGATTAAAATTTAAGTTTAATTAAAATTTCTTTCTTTTTAGAAATTTTTATTCGTGAATTCTTCAACCGTGAATATTTATTTAAATCAAATTGGAGTGTAAAGGTTGATATTTTTATTTATTACCAACTATGCGAAAAATACCAGAGCCGGGTATCGAACCCGGGCACCTCCGCTTAACGCACGGATGCTCTACCACTGAACTACCCTGGCTGACAACCAGCTAGGCACTTCTCGCGTAATATTCGTTGGCAAAGTCACCGAGTCTGCAAACGCAGATATATCAGGTGAGACAATAATAATCGTAGCACAACTCCATAGACCACGAAATTTCAATTTAGAAATTTTTATTCGTGAATTCTTCAACCGTGAATATTTATTTAAATAAAATTGGAGTGTAAAGGTTGATATTTTTATTTATTACCAATAGTTGGTAATAAATAAAAATATCAACCTTTACACTCCAATTTGATTTAAATTTCTTTCTTTCTTTTTTTCTTTAATTCTTTTTAAAAGAAAATCTACTTTTTATTTCATTTATTATATAGCTCGGAATATATATGATAATATATTGTAAAGAACGGGGGCTGTAAAATGCATGGTTCAAAAACTAAAATATTTAATAGATGCTAAGATACAGATATCTATAAAATCGTAGTTCTTAAATAATACCAGATTCACCTGTCGTCGATAAATAACCAAAGTGAAGTGCCCGGGAAAGACCTTTCTGCAGGTAGTAGGAACCTGGATCTGATGCAGTGCGGGTACCCGAAACGAGGTTTAGACCGATTTCAATGATTTTTTTTTTTTTTTTCTTTTTTTTTTTTTTTTTTTTTTTTTAAGTTTTTATTTATAATGTGATATAAAATATAAATAGGGATTCAATTCTTTTGAAAATTCATTTAAATGTAGTGACCAGCGAAGTGGGCTTAAGCAGCTAGTTTATTTATAAATTTCTAGTATCGCCCAGTGGTCGAAACTCGACTACATTTTGCAAAGCAAAGCAAAATATTTGTCTTCTCATAAACGGAATTAAGTTGCAGCACAGCAGCGATACTTATCAGCCGATATGCACCGAAATTAAAACAGCATAGTTTTACCTAATATCCATCTCATACACCATGTTTGGTTTGGTGCGTTTATACAATACAGAAGTTGAGATGAAGCCAGTCGAACTGAGTTCAGGAAATCTCAAAACGTATAACTTCATCAAAAGCCGGAAGTCTAAAATTTTTTCTGAACTGTATGCTTTCTTCTTATATATGCAGAAGATAGAATATAAAATCTACTTTTTAAAAAAATAAGTAGTCTATTTCTCTTAATTGAAATCCAAAGAAATCTCAAAACGTGTAAATTTATTGAAATCCGGAAATCGAAATTTTTTTCGTATGTTCTACTTTCTTCTTATATATGCAGAAGCTAGTAATAAATCCACTTTTTTAATAATAAGTAGTCAATTTCAGTTAATTAAAATGCAAGTAAATCTCAAAACGTGTAAATTAATCGTAAACCGGAAATCAAAAGTTTTTCCAAATCTTATACTTTCTTCTTATATATGCAGAAGATATAGTAATAAATCCATAAGTAGTCAATTTCAGTTAATTGGAATACATTATGTTTTTGTTTAAAAATATGTCTTTAAATTAGAGCTGATACAAATCACAAAAAAAAAAAAAAAAAAAAAAAAAAAACAGAAGAAGAAGAAGAAAGAAAGAAAGAAATTAGATCATAAATAAATTAGAAAAATAAATAAATAAATAGAACTTTCATAAATCAAATCTTTTTCTTATTTACGTATATTTTCAACAGTATAAAATTTCGATCTAACACTCATTCATTCAAGTTTCTACCACTCTAATGGCTGTTTTCTCTTAGAATAAAATATTTGTAATCCAGAGTATAGTGATGCTACATCTATATACAAATTACTGTGTCTTTGGTTTTAGTTGAGTTTTAAGAATTGCCAGATTTAACAACTTTCTATTTTAAGTATTTTTTTATATAAAATAATGCGTGTATGAAAAGGAAAAAGGCATAAAAAGTAAAAGTATTTTAAAACACGTACTTGGCATCGTAAGAAAACAATTTTTGTATTCTGCAAATCTAGCTAATCCTATCTTTCGAATGATATCATTTTCAACCCTCTACTCCTATAATTAATACGTTAAAAGTGTAACACAAATTTCATGTTTGCCTATTAATATATAGATTAAACTAGGAATCAAGTAAACTTTCGTGATTTATTGCATACAACACATTTTATTACAATATTCATGGTGTATCTCTTATCAGTTTTCATATGTAAGCGTCTTTAAAGTATTAAGTGACTATATGTAATTAAATTTAACTATTTAATGACTTAAAAATAAATTTTCAATTTATGAATGACCCCTGAAGAGAAAGTCAGTACTGAAAAACTGCTTAATTTTTTTGAGCTGGAGTGTAATAGAACTTTTTTTATATTCCTCCAGAATATAACGCAGTATTATACTAAAGCAATAGCAAAACATTTCAGCCGTTTAATTTTTCTAGAATTAATTTTTTTAAATTTTGTTACGCATGAAATGATGCATATGTATATGTTGTGTTCGAAAATATCCTCATTGTATAAGGATGATGCACAAACACAGGGATGTTTCCCGTCACATTCCTGTACTACACGAAGGAATAAAATCGACGAAACTCTGCCTGTAGAAGTTGTTTTCCAACAATGAGACTAATTATGCGCGGAAACTAAGTATTTTACAACATTCTTTTAAATCATCCTTGGGTTAAGGTTGAGGTTGAGTGGGCTTAACCGTTGTACTGGAACTACGCAGTAGACAACTAGCGACGGTCTTGGTTTTAACCCTAGGTGTGGTCCGGAGACATTCCATAACAATTTTGATCATCCGTGAAAAGGATGACTCCCCCGTTTTGAAACTCCCCAGAGGTATTAATTTTACTAAACATTGAGGACATTGCGGCCACGACCTATTTTACTTGCACCAGCACATAATGTACACAACAATCTTTGGCCGGCTCGAGAATCGAACACGCATGTCATCCTTGGAAAAATAAAAATACAGGGTGACAAGAAATAACTTGGACACACATGATACATTATAACTCTAATGCTAATGAAAATATTACGACCAATCTTCAATAAATATGAATACATTATTTTGTCTATTATAATTACAAATTTTCAAAGTGGCTACCTTTAGCCTTAATACAGAGCTTTAAACGTGTCACAAAATTTTCGGCTATGGCCCGCAACTCACTTACTGATATTTTATCCCTTTCCTTGCATAAGAATTCCTTTAGGGATGCCAAAATTTTATGAGGTTTAGCACACACCCTTGTCTCCAAGGTGAATCAAACAGAATAATCCGTTGGGTTCAAATCTGGGAAATATGGTGGCCATTCTTGAGCTCCAATGAAGTCAGGAAAATTTGTCTTGCATCAATCTTGAGTGCCTTTAGTTCTGTGTGCAGGTGCGGAATCCTGTTAGAAGGTCCATCTTTTGTTTCCAAAGAACTTATGTGACCAAGATAAGACAACATCTTCCAAAATGGGTTTGCGATAGTGGTAGTTACAGATATTTGGTTTGAAACTTCGTCCAAGTTATTTCTTGTCACCCTGTAATTATTAAATATTCTCAAAAGTATACATAGGCACACATTTCATTATTCACATTTCTTTTCTTCTAGCTTCTTACTCTCTTTTCACGTGAAGTCTTTTCGAAGTTGGCTTCCTATTTAGGAACAAAAGTGTCTACAAGTGATTATGGAAACGAATACACTGTAATAGCCTAATGAAAAATTTATTCATCAAATTTTTGTTTAAAAAATTCTGCATGCGTAGATAAAAACCTGTTATCTGTGACAGGACCTTGGGCAGGGAAAAAGCATAAAAATTTTATCACAATATTTCAGTTAATTGATTTTATATGATTTTTTACTTAACTGAAAATTTTTTAAGTGGAAATTCTTCTTCATCCCCCGTTTACTGCCCAAAGATACACAAGTCCTCAGCATTTCTATTTTTAGCAAACGGGAAGATATTGTGGAACGCAAAGTTATTAAAATGGAAATTAATGATGTTGTGCTGGAGTGAAGGTTACAAACATTCCAAGAGGTCAGGGGTCGTGTGACCAGACAGAACGGAGCCATGGGAAGCCGTCTGAGCGACAGATGCTTTGTGTGAAAAAATTTTATATTTCTATGGAAGCGGTGACATCAATAGTTTCCGATTTCACGCATGGCCTTTTGTTGCTACCGACATTTCTCCGAGTTTCGGGTAGACCAAGATTGGACGAAAATGATGTCACGGGTAGAGTGATATCACGATCAACGAATCAGTGCTTCGTGTGGGGTATTCCCCTCCCCCTCCGAAGGTGTGCTCGGAAGGAAGAGACTCAAAAAAAGACAGAGAGACTTGGTGCTAAAAAAGGTGTAGCATGTTTTTGAAGGATGCTCGGAGGCGAGCATTTTGTAATAATTTTTAATTTATTTGAATTTCAACTTTTTTTGTTAAGTTTTGAATAAAAATAGCAAAAATCATTACTGGACTCATGCTTGCGTATTCCGTTCTTCGAGGCGTACTCCTAAAAATCACCACAGCTTTAATTAAAAAATATAAATTGGTGGCAGCGGTGGGATGTTGTTTTAAGGAAAAAAAGAACATCGAACTCTGTCTTCTATGTGTTTGTGGTAAAAAAGTATAAAAGAACGTTTGCTGTGAGCCCGGTGACAACTGGAATCCCTGAGCTTTACTGGAGATTATTGATGCCTGTGACAATAGCGTGGAAAGGATTATAAGTGCTTCGCTTCTTCCCTGTGCTGCTGAATTCCCTGGAGATGTCAATCAAGGAGGTTTTTCAGGTGTGTTTTCTTCCATGGTCAGATATGCAAAGTGTCAGAGATTGAGTTATGTGGGATGATAGTTTTTGTTTATTTATTTATTTATTTATTTATTTTTTTTTTTTGTAACAATGCATGTAGTTACGAAGCTTTAAGAGTAAGAATTTAGTTTTTATGTGTAAAATTTTAAGCACGGATATATCAAGTTAATAGTTAAGGCGGTTGAAAAGAGTAATTTCATGACTTAACGGGGCGTTTACTTGAGAGATAAATTTATCGTTAAAGTTCTGTTTATTGTAACGGGGAGCTTGGTAACTTTAAATTGTTGTTTAAAAGTTTCGATAAGATTATAATTCTAAATTCTTTTTAAAAGTAACGTAAGGATTGTGGATACTGTAACTGTTTATATAGGAGTATACTGGAAAATTAGTTGATTTGCCTACTGGTAAAAATTCTAGGATTTTTTTTTTTTCTCTAGTTGTTTATTTTAACTAAATATAGGTACTGTTTATTGTATCTGGGTAAATATTGTAGTTAATGTTTAGAGAAAAGGTGTTTAAAGAATTTCGTAGGTGATAATCAAAGTGTTACTTTTGTCTATATTTTCATGGTATTTGATTTGTTTATTGTTTTTATTACATGTGCATTTTTTTCAGTAATTAGTGAAATTGTATTTTGTAATTATGGCATTTCTCATTAAGTATACTAAAAATGTATTGTTAGAGTTAGCGGATGAATTTGGTGTTTCGGGGCTAACAGATAAAAGCAAAAAACTAGAAATCAGGGAAGCCATTGAAAAGGCGGCTAATTATGATGAAGGGGTTGCGAAGGCGCTAATAGAAGGGATTTTGGAAGAGAAAGAAAGGGAAGCGAAATTGCAAAAAGAAAAAGAAATAGAAGAGCGCGAATTGAAATTACAAAAAGAAAAAGAAGAGCGCGAATTGAAATTACAAAAAGAAAAAGAAGAGCGCGAATGGGAATTACGAAAAGAAAAAGAAGAGCGCGAATGGGCGTTGCAAAAAGAAGAGGCCGAACGAAATTTTGAACTTGAGAAACTCAGAATCCAGAGCGCTGCAGAAACTAGTAGCGTAGAGTCCGGGAGTTTAGTTCAAGAGACGGTTTTGAAGAAAATTAATTTAAAGGACATAGCTCCGAAATTTGACCCAAAACAAATGGATATTTCTCTTTTTTTCACGATATTTGAAAGATTAGCACGTAAAGAAAATGTTAGCGAACAGGACTGGATGTCGCAACTTATCCCTTTATTGCCGTGCGACGTCGTACAAATAATTATGAAAGTAGACGAGTCAGAGGCTGATAACTTTCAACATGTAAAAAAAGTGTTGATGAATAGGTTCAGATTGAGTGCGCGTGCGCTAAGAACGAAATTTGAATCGCACAACAAAAAAAGTGAAGAATTATGGGTTGATTTAGTTCACGATTTGAGAGGGTACCTAGATAACTGGCTTGAGACTTTAGAAATTAAAGATTTAGAGTCATTAAAGGAATTGATGCTCACGGAGCAGTTAAAGAAAAGGGTACCATGCGAAATCAAACAACATTTTGTAGATGTGTGGGAAGAAATCAACAAAGCTTCGGATTTGGCGGAGAAGTGCGACAAGTATGACGCGGTTAGAAAGGAGAATGGGAAAAGAGAATATAAGCCTTTTCAGCGTTTTACGAAGGGTAGAAATTCATTTGGGAAAGACGGTCAGAAATTCGGGTCAGGTAAGCATGATGGTGGGAGTAATCCGAAAGCTGAGTCAGCTAAGGGCGACAAAAAAGACTCAGGAAAATTAAAAGGGGATAAAACCGAATCTAAAGATCGTGATTTTGATAGAAATAGTAAAATTGTGTGCTATCTGTGCTCGTAAAGGGGCCATATTCGACCTAACTGCCCACAAAACCCTAATCGCAGAACAAATCCGATCAATAACTTAAGTGCGGGCGAAATTTTAGGTGTTGGTTTTGAGCCTTATATAGGTAAATTAGATATAAATGGACAAGAGCGCGAATTCTTGAGAGATAGTGGCTCAAACATTGACGTGTGCGAAAGGAATATGATTTCTGTTGAGGATTTACTGCCGGAACAGGTATGGATTAAGCAACCGTTTGACGAAACGTGTAGGTGTTTACCTTTGGCGAAAATCGTTTTAAAAGGGGAATTCGGAGAGGTCATTACAAAAGCGGCTGTAAAACCGACTAATTTGAGTCAGGGAATATATCTTCTAGGCAATAAAACCGCAGAATTAATTGAGTCCAATAAAAAAATTGTTTATCCAATTAATGCGATAACGCGAAGTCAGAAACGTGAGCAAGAAAGGATTAAGAGTGCGCAGTCCGAAATAAATAATGAAAAGCCAACTCAGAAAAAAATTCAGAATTTTGAGGAGGAACCGGGTTTGATAAGCGAGTCGTTAGAGGAGACTAGTGCAGAAAATAAAGTTGTTCTTCCTGTGTTAAAAGAAACAGACAGGTGTCCATTAATCGGGGTTTCAGCTGAAGAGTTTTAAAAAGAGCAAACTGCGTGTGACACGTTGAAAAATTGTTGGGAAAAAGCTAGGAATGAAGCGGGAAAGGAATTTAAGATAAAAAATGAGCGGTTAATTCGAATATCGGATTCTAAGCGTAACCAAAACAGGATGCAGTTGTGCGTGCCAAAGAAATTTAGGGCAGCGATTCTAAACCTGTGTCATGATTCTGTGTCAGGGCATTTAGGCTCGTGTAAAACTAAGCAGAGGGTGTTGACTAATTTCTTTTGGCCAAATTGCTATCAAGAAATCGAAGAGTATGTCAAAACTTGTGAAATTTGTCAAAAAGTAGGACAAAAAGGGGATAAGAAGAAAGCTCCGTTGAGATTAGTACCGATTATTTCTGAACCGTTCAGACGTCTGTCGATTGACGCTATAGGTCCGCTTGTAACGAGCAACAAAAATAATCGTTTTGCGATAACGGCTGTTTGCGTCGCTTCAAAATTCCCGGATGCTATTCCTGTGGAAAACCTAACTTCGAGGTCAGTGATCAATGCATTGATGCAAATTTTCGCGAAGACCGGATTTCCTAGAGAGTTAGTCTGCGATCAAGGTGCTTATTTCACGAGTGACTTATCGACAGCGTTTTTTGAGAAGTATGATATCAAAATCAATCATTCTTCTGTCTGTCATCCGCAATCTAATCAGGTGGAAAGAATGCATTCCACTCTTAAGAGGATTCTCAAAGCATTATGTCTCGAAACGAAAAGCGATTGGGAAGAAAATCTGCCTATGGCTCTTTTCGCGTTGAGGACGGTGCCGCATGAGAGCACGGGATTCTCTCCTTCAGAGCTTATTTTTGGGAAGAATTTGAGGATGCCTCATACCATTGTTTACGAAAATTGGATGCAGGAAGAGGAAATGAATCAAAATGTAGTAGAGTATATTTTGGATTTAAATGAGCGCTTAAAAAGATGTCAAGATTTGGCAGGGGAGCGCATGACAGAATGTCAACAAAAAAGAAAATTGTGGTACGACCAAAATGCAGTGTCCCGAAAATTTAAGGTGGGAGACTCGGTGTTGGTTTTGGCTACTGCAAAACCACATAAAATGGCAGTACAGTGGCTAGGTCCAGGTGTAGTTACGGGGGTAATATCCGATACGAACTATACGGTAGATCTTCCGGGAAGGAGATGTAAGGACACGATTTTCCACGTGAATTTAATGAAACCTTATCATAAACGCCCAGAGCATGTCAACTTAATTTTGGAAGAGGGTGGCGAGGAAATTGAGGAGGATGCATCTATCCCGTATCCGATTTCGGACCCTAATCATTTCGACTTGACAGACTTAATTAAGGGGAGTAATTTGGGTAATAAGGTTTCGGAAGGGAATTTGGCAACTTTACAAAATGTCCTAGTAAAGCATAAAACGGTGTTTTCTAACGACCCTGGTACGACCCATAAGGTAGAGATGGATATCATTTTGACAGATGATAAGCCGATTCGTGCAAAACCCTATCGCATGTCTCCGCGGCAGTTAGAAATTATGCGGAAGGAGATTTCCAGGCTGTTAGAGTTAGGGGTGATTGAGGTGGGTCAGTCAGATTACGCATCGCCTATGATTCTTGTAGAGAGTCCGGGGAAAGACCCTAGGCCGTGTGTCGATTATAGGGCCCTCAATGCCAAAACCCAAGTGCAATTTTTCCCGTTACCGAATATTGAGGAGGTAGTTGAGGAAGTGAGCACTGCAAAATATATCTCAGTAATGGATCTGACGAAGGGGTATTTCCAAATCCCGTTAACGAAACGTGCGCAAAGGTATGCGGCGTTTGTAACCCCTTTCGGTGAGTTTATTCCAAAAAAAATGATGTTTGGCTTAGTGAATGCTCCATTTTATTTTTGTAAATTAATTAGTGAGGTGCTAGGGGATTTAGTGAGTTTTGTGAGACCATATGTGGATGATCTGGCTGTGTTTTCATCCAGTTGGGAGCTCCATATCCGGCATCTGGACATTGTGTTACAACGTTTGGAGGAGGCAAATCTAAAAGTGAAACCGGCAAAGTGTTTATTCGCCCAGGACCATGTAAAATTTTTAGGGCACGAAGTGGGGTCAGGGAAGAGGTCGCCGAGTGACGCGAAAATCCAAACTATCCAAGAATTTCCCATTCCAAAGACAAAGACGCATGTAAGGTCATTTTTAGGTCTGACCGGATTTTACCATAAATATATAAAGGATTATGCGACAAAAGCTGCGCCTTTGACGGATTTGTTAAAAGGGAAAAATAACAGGGAAAAAATTGAGTGGAGTCAGGAATGTGATCAGGCATTTAAGGTACTAAAATTAGATCTAACTAAGGGACCGGTACTCTATGCTGCGGATTTTTCAAAAGACTTCATTGTTCAGACTGATGCAAGTCTTGTAGGGGCGGGTGTGGTCCTAGCTCAAAATTTCGGGAATAACGAGGAACACCCAATTGTTTATTTGAGCAAAAAATTCTCCAAGGCGGAGCGTAATTATAGTACCATTGAACGCGAATTAGCGGCAGTCATTTTTGGGGTGAAAAAACTAAATCATTATTTAGATGGACAAAAATTCGTTCTGCAAACCGATCATAACCCTTTAGTTTATCTTAAAAAAATGATGGGCACAAATTCACGTTTGACGAGATGGGCCTTATGTTTACAACAATACAACTTCACAGTCGAGCATAAGAGCGGAAAAAAGCATTTGAATGCAGATGCGTTAAGTCGCATGCACGAAGAATAAAAAAAAAAATGCCTTGGTTTTAGGTAGTGTTTTTGGACTGTTTGTAAATATTTTTTTTTTTTTTCTTTCATTTGTATTCCAAAAAAAAAGTTTGAATGTATTGATTATGAATTATTTTTCTTTCTTTTTCATGAAATTTTATTGTGTAATTGTGAAATTTCAGTGTTTGACTTTTAAAATTTTGTTAGGTGTAGAACCTTTGATTGTCATCACGAAATTGCATGTGAATGTTTAATTGTTTTTTTTGTATATAATGTGAAATGAGACCTTGGGATCTAGTAATTATGCAAGGTGTAAGACTAGAAAATTTATTTTTAAGATTATTTTTAGTTCTATAAAATTTCAGGGGGTTGTTTCGAAAAAATTTTTTTTTGGGGGGGCTAGCTCAACTCTCTGATGTTGCATGTTTGATAATGGGAGGAGGCACCTGTGTCTTCTGGAGCCCATTTTACATCCTGAAGGCCGTAAAATGGTCTTTTAGGAGGGAGGAAGCTGTGCTGGAGTGAAGGTTACAAACATTCCAAGAGGTCAGGGGTCGTGTGACCAGACAGAACGGAGCCATGGGAAGCCGTCTGAGCGACAGATGCTTTGTGTGAAAAAATTTTATATTTCTATGGAAGCGGTGACATCAATAGTTTCCGATTTCACGCATGGCCTTTTGTTGCTACCGACATTTCTCCGAGTTTCGGGTAGACCAAGATTGGACGAAAATGATGTCACGGGTAGAGTGATATCACGATCAACGAATCAGTGCTTCGTGTGGGGTATTCCCCTCCCCCTCCGAAGGTGTGCTCGGAAGGAAGAGACTCAAAAAAAGACAGAGAGACTTGGTGCTAAAAAAGGTGTAGCATGTTTTTGAAGGATGCTCGGAGGCGAGCATTTTGTAATAATTTTTAATTTATTTGAATTTCAACTTTTTTTGTTAAGTTTTGAATAAAAATAGCAAAAATCATCACTGGACTCATGCTTGCGTATTCCGTTCTTCGAGGCGTACTCCTAAAAATCACCACAATGTCCTTAAGAAGTTTGCTTGTTAGAAATATATATATATAAGTTTTTTATGAGAATCTGTCTTATTAAAAGCCTAATACAAACAGAAATATATCCACTTATCTTTGTTATTCCTGATATTATTCACATGGACATAATTGCTATTAAATATGGAAGGAGAAAGGGAAATTGAACAAATTTAATATTATTTTGTTATACTGTATATGCATATACAGTAGCATTTAACTCATTAAAAAATTAAAATGATCATAATCAGATAGAAAGTATATTTGTGATATGAAATAATTTTCATGTAGTACTTCAATGTAATTTTTTACGTGGCTATTTAACGGATATCTAGAGTAATATGAGAAGTCCCCGAGGGAGATGGTGAGCAAAGCGAACAGAGGGTAGGGTCACCTAGTAAGTAAAAAAGAGAAAAATAAGCAAACAAAAATTATGTATTACACATTGCAGTCATTTGTGACCTCATTCTGATTCTATTCTATAGAAGCCTTTTAGCCGTTACATGTCTTCTACAAGTAACGTTTCCAGGGAGAACCACGAGGCGGTAGGCTTCATCTCTCCCCTTTTTGGGTGGGTGGGTGGGTAGAGAGGGGATCGATCCTGTCTCTCTAAGCTTTACGCTAAATTTGCCTACCACTAAACTTGCCTCCTACCTAATAAATAGCAAATGGGGGGGGGAGGGGTTGCCTTCAGGGAGGACTTTTTAAGGGTAAGTGGCCCGAATTCTCGTTCTCGTACAAGGAAAACCCTGAAAACCTTGTACAGCCACCCCGCTTGAACCGCACAGGTATCAAGGTTATGAATTTCAGTTAGTGGGCCGGCCAGAACAGGGAGAATGAAACTGTTTAAGGAAAGTGTGAATCTTTAAAATTCCTACTGAAACCAAACAAAGCTTAAATTAAAGAGCATAGTTGAGAACTTAAGAGGTGGGTGGGTGGGGGGCAAATACTGCATAACTGAATAGCATCAAAAAATGGCAGTGATTGTGTAGGAATTTGAATAAAATTCAACGCATGAGGACCCTAGAGCTTAATAAAGTGACATCCGTGGAGGAGATGTCTTTGTAAAGAATGTTAGCATATTCACGTGAATTTTCGAGAAAACTATGGAAATCTTCGAATGGTAGGCCAACAAGCGCTACCTGGTTTCTAACTCGGCAACTTCCGCGTTTACTAATTTTCACGAGTTGAACCTCTTGGCCATAAGTGGTTAAAATATGACTCGAAATGTGTTACCTGTTTTTATCCAAGAAGGAAAAATCCACCTCGTAAGCAAGGATGAGCGGAACTACGGTAAAGTGTTTGGCTGGCTAGTTAACTTAAAAAAAAAAAAAAAAAAAAAAAAATCTATTTGCAGATTATTATCAAACCTTCGGCGGAGGATACTATAAAATGCTTTTTTCAGTTGATATTTTTTTTTTCTTTAATAGAAATTAAGTAAAAAATAAAATAAAATAAAATAAAATAAAAATAAGAATAATTAAGAAATAATTATATGATAAAAACACGACTTGGAAAATATAAACAGAGAAAGTTAAATTATTTATGTATAATGAAAATAAATAATTTATTGAAAAATGAGAATTATATATTTATAAAAAAGAAAATTATGTTTAAAATTAAAAATTCGTTTTTTAGTTAATGAACATAACAGTTAAAAATAACTAAATAAAGAAAACAAAATATCCTGCCGTGCCATAGCTACTATTCATGAGCCAAACGTTTATTGAAGATCCACCTATCCGTATCTTCGAGGCAGTGTTGGGCATAATTGATTAAAAAGTAATTGAATTACAATTAAATTACAATTATAATTATTTTACTGTCAATCGATTAACAAGTAATTGATTACAAATAAATTAAATTATTACAAATTAATTGAATAAGTAATTCAATTTATTTGTAATCAACTACTTGTTAATTGATTGACAGTAAAATAATTATAATTGTAATTTAATTGTAATTCAATTGTAATTCCATTACTTTTTAATCAATTATGCCCAACACTGCTTCGAGGCTTTCCTTTTTCTTCTTTAAATAAAATCCTGTAAAATTTTCTGGGTTATACCTAGCCCCAGAAGGTGCATTTGCGTAGTTTTTTTTTTTTTTTTTTTTTTTAACCTTTTATGTTTTAAACCATTCCCTTCAAAATCTAAGCTTAGTTTGGTTTCAATTTGAAATTTACAGATTGATACTTCCCTTGTAAGTACTGAATGGAATTTAAAAAGCTGAGCGTCGCCTTGAGGAAATAGAGCTGGAGAATATTATTGTAAAATATTGAATTTAAAAAGCTAATTTCAGAAGGGATGATGTATGAGTCAGAAGTGTGTTAATTTTAAAGGAGGAAGAGCAAAGCAGTTTGCGATTTGGAAATGTGCTGATTGTGAAATGAGATGGCAATGTAAATGAGAGGCCATGTTATTGGTCATTCATTTTGAAATTAAGAAATTTTAACTTTTAATGCGCGAACTCTTAAATTCAGTCGTATGAAGAATTCAAATTTTACACTTTTTTTTTTTTTTGTAACCGATATTTTGTAACTGAGATTATAAAAATTAAATACTCAAACGAGTTCAGTTACATAACAAAAACGCATAGTAAAAAAAATTGGAGATTTAAAATAAAAAAGAATTCGCATGGGGCACTTTGAAAATGGCCATTATTTTGCATTATATTACCCATAAAAGAGGACTTTTCATCTCAAAAATTATTTTTTTTTATCCTATAAATATGCTCTATGTATTAAAAAAGAAAAAAAAAGTGATAGATTTTATGAAAGTATAGGATTTAAGAAGTGATATAAAGTAAAATAAAAATCATTGCTTTCAACGTCCTTTGTCCCCTTAAGTTGGCGAAGTGTAATAACTGGGAAATGTAATAAATTGTGAACCTAAGCAATTGTAAATGTTGTAAAACCAGAAAGAAACACAAAGAGCTGTCTTTTCAAAACTTTCATTTAATTTCGAAAGAGACAAATTACATTCATGAAAAATAGGAGAACAGTTAAATAATGTCCGTAACACATTTAAGAGAATAGACAACGAGACACAAGATGGGTTATTATGTGTAAAATTCACCAAAATTAAAAAAAAAAGAAAAAGTGTTTAGTGTGTACTATACATAAGTTTAAACTACAAGATATTTGAAAAGGGGAGTGCTTGGGGAATGTCGTGTTTCCATACTCGAGATCGCAGAGACCACGTTACTTCGAAAAAATGACACAACAGACATAATTAACAAATTAATTAATAAACATTAATTAACAAATTATGTTTATTATCTGAAAACACTTCAATACATCAACATCACAAATATGTGATAACAAATACAAATATAATTACTCCAGAGAGAAAATAAATAAATAATAAAGTCGCTGTGCAACGATTACGTCTCCAATGAAAGAAATAATGAAAAGGCGAGTGTACAAAACGCATTATAGAAGTGACTTCGCAACTTCCGATCTGTTGCCGACGAAACGCGCATTCATCTTTTCGCATTACTTGTCCATTTTCGTTGTAAAATAATCATCGATAACATTTTGAAGTTCCTGTTTAACATATAATTATACGTAAAGTCGCCCTTACATTCTCCGTATGGATTTTTTTTTTTTTTTTTTTTTTTTAAGTAAATCTATTGTCCCGACGTTGAAATTTTCCGCTGAGAGAGAAAGGTATGTCAAATTCTGTGCAGTCAAACTCAGAAGCAGTGCCCGAGACTCTCACGTTTCACTTGATATTATGTGAAGAAGGAGAAATATACCGAGTGTTCCATGTAGAGGTCGGCACGGGCCGGGCTTACGGCCCGAGCCCGAGCCCGCCCCGGCCCTCGGGCCGGGTTCAGGCCGGGCCTGAATGAAATCTGTTCCGGGCCGTGTCAGCCCGAATCTTTTTTTGGTTTCATCATAACTTCAATTTAATTGCTTATCAGTCTGTCTGTTCGCGATCTGATTTTCCGCAAATATTTTTAGCATGTCTCGAAATTGATATATATTATTTCAAGTAATATTAAATAGTTTCCTATTCAAAATAGTATGCATGCCACTACTAGTTTGCACACATGTTTAAACAAAAGAAATTAGATACGTTACTGTGTGCTTTGTGCCCTATGGTCTGTAGAGTTTAGGTGGTATGAAGGCTATAAAAATCCTGCCGTTGTAACTTTTTTTCTAAACTGCTTTTTTTTTCTCCCTCCAGTGCACTGAATGAAAGTAGCATCATTTTTAGTATGTACAAAAGCCTCTTTTCTATAGAATATGGTTGGATTACCATTAAAATTTTGTTTACCGGATCACATGAAAGATTCGTATACATTACGATACACAAGAGGAAATGGTTGAACGTGCATTTTTAGTAGTAATAACCATTTTAAATACCTATATTGTTTCTATATTGTTTAATGAGTGCTAATATTTTCGATTTGACTTTCTGTCTGTCTTTGTGCCTTCTGTACGTCTGTAATAATGAACTTTTGTTTATATTTAATTATCTTGCAAAAGTTCAGTTTTGTTAAAAAAGAGTTTATTGCTTTGTTATATAAAACCTCTGCAAAACACATACTAAAACTCTTTTTCATAGAAAAGCAAACATTTTTTTTCATTTTTCATATTTTTGAATCGGGCCGGGTCGGGCCTGATTTTATCGTTTTTTGTCCGGGCTGGGCCGGCCTGTACACTGTCAAAAGTTAAACAGGCCGGGTTGGGCCCAGGCCGAATTTTTCAATTTCATGCCGGGCCGGGTAAGCAAAGCTTTCGTACGGGCCGAGCCGGGTCCGGGCCTCAAAATTCCGGCCCGTGCAGACCTCTACGACTTTTATTTATCGAAGTTTATTTATCTTTAATGGCTGGTCGCTATTAACGGGAGATTGAGGTGTGGACTTTTCCATGACCCCATTTTCATTCCTTTGGCAGCTTTGTGATGCTGGGGCGCTGTATTATTTATGGGACTTTCTCTTAACTGGATCTTTCTTTAAGCACTCCTCTGTGTTGTAGGACTCTCTGTTCTGTACATTCTGTCTTTCAATATTTTCTGTTTCATTATTTTGGTGGTAAAATTCGCTGAATGGATTCAATTCTTCATTGTAAGTGGTTTCCTTTGTTTCTGAATCATTTTGAGCTTCTTGGATTGAGGCTTCAAAAAACGGATTTAAATTCTCATAGTAGCTGGGGGCATCTTTTGAATTTTCCTTGTCTTGATGAAATTTTTAAAATACACATTAGTAAAAAAAATTAAATATTAATATTATTAAAAAATTAAAACTGTAAAAAGAAATTGGAACCATCACTTACATTTTCCGCTATAGTTGGCACAGGAGAGCAGGCGCAGCTCTGTGAATACTATATCTTCTTCTGTTTTCCTCCCTGAAGGTATTTTGTCTATTTTCATGATTTCCGATTTCTACTGGTAGCTGCTGAACTGGAGTTGGCGGGGCAGGACGCTTTTTACGACGTTTATTTATCTTTAATGGCTGGTCGTTATTAACAGGAGTTTGAGGTGAAGACTTTTCTAGTACAATTTTTTCGATCCTTTGGCAGCTTGGTGGTGCTGGGGTTTTGTATTTTTTACGGGACTTTTTCTTAACAGGATCTGTCTTTAAAGACTCTTCCGTGTTGTAGAACGCCGTGATCTGTACATTCTGTCTTTCTTCAGTTTCATCATTTAGATTGTAAAGTTCACTGAATGGGCTCAATTCTTCTTTGTTAGTGGTTTCATTTATTTCTGAATCATATTGAGTTACTCGTCTAGAAACTTCAAAAAACGGATTGAAGTTCTCGTCGTAGCTGGTGGCATCTTTGGAATTTTCTTTCTCTTCTTTAAAAATACACATTATTAAAAAATTAAAAACATGAAAAGAAATTGGAACCATCACTTACACTTTCCTCTGTAGTTGGCACAGGAGGAACAGGCGGAGCTCTGTGAATATTATATCTTCTTCTGTTTTCCTCCCTGAAGGTATTTTGTCTATTTTCATGATTTTCGATTTCTACTGTTGGCTGCTGAACTGGAGTTGGCGGGGCAGGACGCTTTTTACGACGTTTATTTATCTTTAATGTCTGGTCATTAACAGGAGTTTGGGGCGAAGACTTTTCTATGACGCTTTTTTCGTTCCTTTGGCAGCTTGGTGGTTCTGGGGCTCTGTATTTTTTACGGGAATTTTTCTTAACTGGACCTGCCTTTAAGCACTCTTCCGTGTTGTAGGACTCCCTGTTCTGTACTTTCTGTCTTTCACGATTTTCTGTTTCATCATTCTGGTGGTAAAATTCGCTGAATAGATTCAATTCTTCATTGTAAGTGGTTTTCTTTGTTTCTGAATCACCTTGCGTTCTTGGCTTGAGGCTTCAAAAAACGGATTTAAATTCATCTCATCGTAGCTGAGGGCATCTTTTGAAAACATTATGTTGTCAAAATGTATTTTCTCAAATTACAGACAATTTCTGGCAGCAAATAGGGCATATTTTTTAAAGTGTATATATGTAATAAGAAAGTACCGCAGAACTGGCATTTTAAAGTGTTAAGTACAAGATTGTGAATAAACAGCATAAAATGCAATAAACTTGCAACAATTGTTTCAAATCAACACACGACCCTTCGTCAGGCGAACAAAAGTAGGCACAAGTGCTGCAAGCAAAGAGGCAGCATACAAATCGTTTTAAGTGAAGAACAAAAAATCTTTATATATTTTTGCTCTTCACTTAAAACAGTTTGTGCGTTGCCACATTGCGTGCCAACTTTTTTCGCCAGACGAAGGGTCGTTTGTCCTTTTGACCGGAAAAAATTGCGAGTTTATTGCATTGTATGGTGTTTATTCTAAATTTTGTACTTAAAAGTCTATACAGGATCTATAAATTATACGCATACATTTAAATTTAGCACAATAAAAAAATGCTGAACACAACTTTGAATGTATTTCCAGCTATTTTCTAGTATTGGGATAATATATTCTAAATATTTTTATGTGACACACACACATATACAGGGTGTTCTAAAAGTCCCACACCTCCCTCCTAACTCGAAAATGAGTCGAAATTTTGAAAAATGGCGAAACATGTATTTAATGAATTCGAGAAGGACCTCTTTTGGTGAAAAAAGTTTGGGCCCGGGTTGGCCTAGGGGGGCCGTTAGGAAGGCCAACTTTAAAATTTTAAGTGGGAAGGTATGCCTTGTGATACATCCCTGGAAACGTCTCTTCAAGACAATGAATTTGATATAGATAGTTTCGCCCGACGATTAATATTAAAGGAGATGGACACAACAGCACAAAGAATAACATCTTCAGTCAGTATCAAATTTTTAGATTGATGGTTTAGTATTTTTTCATTAATTTTTCCTTGTATTTTGAAACTGTAAACTGTGAATTTTCACTAAGTAAATTTACCCTGTTAAAAACCTATTTTTTTAAATTTATATATTAAAAAAGATGTTACTGTCGGTGGTGTCAATTTTTTTTTGTCTGCGATTTCATCTTCTTGCAGAGGTTAATATCCTCTGTGTCATGAGAGATATAAATGTATGCCAAACACTTCAGGGAAGACATTTCACTTAAGAATTTTTATCATCTTAATGAAGTTATTAAAAACATCAGGTTAATAAAGGCCATTTGCTATCTTGAAAATCGTTTCTCAAATTGTTATTCTTTCAGACAAGATAGGGTTGGCAAGAAAGTTCTTTCGGTTTTCAAAAAGAAAAAACATTGTATTTTGCTTTGTCACTTTTTTGAGAAATATTGAAAAATTTGACTTTATTAAAATTCTAGAAGCTAATAATGTAAGATGAAAAAGTACTTTGATATTTACATTGCGGATGGAGAAAAGAAAAAGTAGGGAAAGGGGAAAACACTGACCTGCTTTTGGTGTCTTATTTCATTCATACTTAAAAGAGAGTATTAGAACTTGGTTAATTTAGCAATTATTCTACTTTTTAAAATGCTGAATAACTAGCAATATAACTATAGATAGAGCTAATGAATTTACTTCATTGGTGATGAGATAGTGATAAATATGCGTTATTCTATAATTTACCGAAATGAGGGCATCAACAGAAGCTTATGCTTACTCAGAGGCAAGTTATCCTACATTACATCGAGAAATCCAATTGCGTGATCTTTTTGTTTCTTTCTTTTGACGTTCGTCGTAAAAATAACAAAAAAGCTATGGGGGGAAAAAAGTAACATGTTAAAAAAATTTCACTTTTTTTTTCCCGGTATGAGCAGTGGCTCTTCTCTTCTCTCCTTTTTTTTTTTTTTTTTTTTTAATGGTACATAGAATGAACAATACATAATAAAACCACGAATCTACATGAACAAACAGTGTATTAAATGAAATTCTAGCAAATAATACAAAATATTTAGTTTATTTACAATAAAAATATTTGCAATCAATCTGAAATAAATCCAATACAAATTAACTTCAAGTAAGCTGTTTAATGTTGGAAACTTCCTAGAAAAATAGAATTATATGCATTTGATTTTAAATGTTGTATATATTTTATCACATTGTTCTAGAAAAATTATGGAAGATACGTTATTTTTCATTTCATTGAACTTATGTTACTCATCATTCTAAAAAGATTAATAATGATGACCAATTAAAAATAACTTGCAAGTAATTTTGCATTGTGGCACTTTTAGTTTTTAAGCCCATCCACCACAACAAGGTAGTGCCACGTCGGATGGGATCGGTTTTTAATTGTCCTTGGGCCAAAAACCGCAGAAAAAGCAAACAGTGAATTGGTTTTTAATTGTCCTTTGGCCAAAAACCATGTAAAAAGCAAACAGTGATTCGGTTTTTAATTGTCCTTCGGCCAAAAACCGGAGAAAAAGCAAACAGTGAATTGGTTTTTAATTGTCCTTTGGCCAAAAACCATGTAAAAAGCAAACAGTGATTCGGTTTTTAATTGTCCTTCGGCCAAAAACCGCAGAAAAAGCAAACAGTAAATTGGTTTTAATTGTCCTTTGGCCAAAAACCATGTAAAAAGCAAACAGTGATTCGGTTTTTAATTGTCCTTCGGCCAAAAACCGCAGAAAAAGCAAACAGTGAATTGGTTTTTAATTGTCCTTTGGCCAAAAACCATGTAAAAAGCAAACAGTGATTCGGTTTTTAATTGTCCTTCGGCCAAAAACCGCAGAAAAAGCAAACAATAAATTGGTTTTTAATTGTCCTTTGGCCAAAAACCGCAGAAAAAGCCGATACAAATAAAAACAAAAAATCTACAATATGAATAATAAGAATATGAATAATAATACTAATTATAAAAAAGAATGCGAATAATAAGGATATGAATAATAAGAATAAATAAGAATAATATAAATAAATAAGAATAAGAATAATAAGAGTAAATAAGAATAATAAGGGTAAATAAGAATAATAAATAAGAATAATATAAATAAATAAGAATATATGATAAATAGTAATAATAATTTTTTTTTAGATTTTTAGAAAAATAGAAATTAAATAAAAAGAAAAATATACTGCGTAAATTTGTAAAATACATACTTGCTTCCAAACATAATAATAATGATAAAAAAATTAATTTAGTTTTTTAATTTATAAAATAATGACTGATACATTAACAGTTCATTATATTTGCAATGACTGATACCATTAACAGTTCATTGTTCTTTAAAAATGTATATAATTTTTTTTTTTTTTTTTTTGCTTTTTCTTTTTAAATTTTTTTTTTTTAATACCATCAGAAGTTTTCAAAAGATCCTGCGCATGTTTTTCCATAATTTTCTTAGTCTTCTAAATCTTTTGTGAGGTCTGTATGCTTGATCTTGATCTGTGCTATATTTTGTTGAATCTAAAGTGTTTTTAAGTCTATTTTCTTCAAGAACTTGAACTTTGTGTTGAATAATCGGAGGGTCCGGAGCGCGATACTTCTTGATACTTTTTCTCTTCCTAATATTTTGTTGTCCACCAGTAGCTTGTACAGAACTTTGTTTTGCAGCATATTTTTCTTCGTTAAGATTGTTATTTGTATTTAATGTAGGTTGAGGTGGCAGCGGCGCACGGTATTTCTTCCGACTTTTTCTTTTACATGTATCAGCTTTATTCTCTGTGGAAATATCTTCTAAACCAATGCTATTTTGTTGCCCATTTTCTACGATTTCTTTACTTATTATTACATTACTTGTATCTATGTCATTTTCTTTTACTTGAATGGCAATGTTTTCTTCGTGATTTTCATTAACTATTTCACCAGCTTCATTTTGAAAGGATTCACTGAAAGGATTCAACAAGTCGTTGTAGTCAGCATCATTTTCTGTGTAATTTGGATTAACTTCGTTTACCAAAGGCTTGTTTTCTTCTTTAGTATTCATTTTATCATTTGCAATAACTTCAGCTATAATTTCAGAAATAATGTCAGATATAATGATCGATGTGTTTTCCTCTTCTTTGTCTTCTTCTTCAAACGGGTTAAGTGTATGCGGATAATCTTCTTCAAATGGATTAAGTTTATTCGGTGATACCCCATTTCGCCCAAAGATCATTAGTGAGATAAGTCTTGACAGCATTTCCTGTTTCAAGTAGATCGACGGCCATTTTGATGCTGAAATATTTAATGGTCAGTGTCCGCTATCTTCAAAGACGATGACTAAACACCTGTGTTATAGCTTCCTTCTTTTTCCCTCCAAATCCTATAATATTCCCTTTAGTAGTCTAGTGGATATCCCTTGCGATCTTTTGGCTTTGTGAAAAATAAGCTGTAATGATGAAAGAAAATTAAATGTATTGTTATGTTATATTATGTTTCATTTTAGGTGTATCTGTAACTGAACATAGTAAAGAATAATTTTCTTTCTGTCTTTCTTTCATCTTTTCTTTTCTTTTTTCTAATATAAAGCAAACTTGATAAATTGGATTAATATTTTTGTTTTCCTCAAAGAGATTTTATAATTTATCAAAATTAAAAGAATTTTTGGATTGATTTTAGGATTTTTGTTTTAAATAATTTAATTCGTGATCAATTTATAAATCTTAAAAGTTCTAAAAATTAATTAAAAATCTAAATGCCAGAAAAAAATTACCAATTATGCTACAAAAGCGCATTGGGATTGGATTGTGATTGAAGGAGGGGAAAAAAAAAAAAAAAAAAAAAAAAAAAACGTATTGATTTGATCTACTTAGGACTTAAATAGTACCACAAACGAAGCGAAATGTTGAAATTAAATGAGTGCGCGTATATTTTAAATTTTAATATTTGTCCCAAATATTGTTTTGTGGTTACTTGATTTTTAAAATAATATGTACGAATGGGGCAGGATATAGGGATGAAGAGAAAATATAAACAGCAAGTGAAACTGTAACTGTAAATACTGTAAATTAATTCCACAAAAAGCGTAAAATTTGAGTTAAGCCAATGTATATACATATATGTGTATAAGTAATAAAAGTAATTTAAATTAGTAATTTATATAAGTAATTTAAATTATTTTTGTCTCTTATTGGATCTTAACATGTATCGCAACATTCCTGTGCTGTTTTAGCAATGTGTTACAATCAGTTTTATTTTTGTTGTGTTGGTATTGACATGTATCTATTAAATGCTAAAATATTAAGGTTAAATTTTATTAAGTTATCTATCATATATCTATATATATTTCAATTTTAATTTTTAACACTTTCCAATAAAGTGGAAAGGTGTTTATGACTTCGGTTTGTCTGTGCGTCTGTCTGTCCACGTTCTAACTCCCGTAAATATTGATGGAATGTCTTGAAACTGATATATGTTATTCAAGTTCCTTATAGGATGTTCCCTACTGAAAATGGAACCACTGGTTTGTATTCAGGGACATCCGAAATTATTCCAAAGAATTGCGTTATACAAGCATGGGCGGCGAGCCATAGGGCAAAAGGGGGCGCCTGCCCCCATTAAATTTCAAGTGCAGGAGCGACGCCCCCTCTAAAATCACGGAGGATGATCAACGTTTGTTGCAGTTTTCTGAAGCTGTATTTAGAATATTTTCATGTATTCTTTCAATATTTCGAATGTTAAATTGTTCCTAAAGTTTCCCTGCAACAATATTATTTCTTGTTCTGTACATTTTATTAGCTGATTCATTAGCCATAAATATATACATATATATATAATTTATGTTCATAACACCTATAGCCGAGTGAAATATTTACAGACGTTTTAAATTTATTTTGATGATTAGGATTTGAAAATTATGAAATTGACATTCCATGGGAAACCTTTATTTAATTTAGAGCTTTAGAAACTGTAGAGTATTTCCAATGTAAGTTTTAAAAATTTTTAAAGACTTTAAAACACCGAACTTTATTTAAAAGCATCTAAAAATTCGTTTGCTATCTGAGACAAATTTAATGTAAGATAAACTTTGAATGAAAGTAAATTTTTAAAATTTTGATTTACGTATTTTCTGAACCATATTACGGACTAAGGAGTTTTGATTTTGAAGATAATAGATGGGAGGTACTTAGTTCGAATCTAGGTCACGCTCATCGGCTTCTTCGTTGGGAGTTTTCCATGATTATCTCTCAAACTCGAGGGAATATAGGCTAAGACGACTTAGCAAACCCCTACGAATGCATTCCATCCTGGCTTGATCCTCTTTACACAGACACACACATGCATCCCCCCTTAAAAAAAGAGAAATAAAACCCAATATTATCATAGTTTTAAATCACGAGACCATAGATAATGTCGATGAAAATATGCCTAAAAAGAAGCGTAGTTCATTATTATAATATTTTAATTAGAAACCTTAAAAAAAAAGAATGTAAGTCAATTGTTTTTCAATATAGAAAAGCAATTAATATTCTTTTTATATAGCATTACAAGGACTTTCTCTAGGAAGGACAAGAAATGCACCACCTCCTAATCTTGAAAAAAATTACATACCTAGTTCTGACTTGCTTTAGAAATTCGTTTTCTTCTTTTTTGAAAAAGTCTAGAAAAACTATGAAATTGGCTGGCAAAACCCGAAAATAAGTTGGTAAAAATATATAATTTTTTTCTTTTTTTCTTCTTTTTCTTTTCTTTCTTTTTTGTTTTTCTTTCAGAAAATTAGTAGAAAGAACAAGTTACATGAGTTGAAACCGAAAATCGAAAACCGATAATCTTACGAATGATATTTCTAAGCGATGGACCTGGTCACACTACACTCTTAGCTTTTAAAAAAGAAGGGCGGTCCAGTTAAAAATAAAAAGTAGAGGGGGGTGGTAAGACCGATTAGACTATGCGAGTGTTTTAGTCATGGCTGGAGTGCTCTTTGTGAGGTCTTTTCTAGGGGTGAAATGAAAGTTTTGTAGAAAGCTACAGAAAACTTCAAACGACTAGACTGATGAGCTTCAACCTTGGTTAGAACAGAACCAAGCACCTACGAAATCTACCAGCTTCAAAAGCAAAGCCTCTAGGCCACAAATGATGTGAAAGGTTGGTGTTCATCCAGAATTCTTAGAATATCATACAAAAATTAAGTGTATTTAAAATCTGATTTTTTTTTTTTTTTTTTTTTTTTATAGGAATATAAAAACAGATAGGAACTATTACATATAGTGAGAGAAAGAGAAATATGTTCTGTATTTCATAAATTGACACTAATCTATATATATAAAAATGAATGTTTGTCTCTATGTCCTTTATAAAATCGTAAACGGCTTGACCGATTTCGATCATTCTTTTTTTGTTTTTTTCCTTATACGTCAGGGATGTTTTAGGGGAAAAAAATTGGAAAAAATCAAAAATTTGAAAATTTGAAAGAAGATATTAAATAAAAACTCCATTTTAACTTTAAAATGATTAAAAAGAAAAATATATTTGATGCGAAATTAAAAAAAAAAAATTCACGTTTATTTATTTTTTTCCGGAAATAAAATATTTTTAATTTCACGTGATAAATAATAAAAATTAGAAAAAAAAATGAATATACTATGAAAATATTCGCGTGTAAATAAATATTTTCATAGAGATACTTGGTATTAGCTTAAAAGTTTTATTTAATTGAGTAGTACTTACTTTTCTTTTCTACAGTAAAACAAAATTCTTCGTTTTAATTGATACTTTATATGCAACTTATAAAGGTTCTTTTATGTTTTCACCTTGATTGTAAATAGTAATAATTTCGAATTTATTAGAATTTTTTTAATTTTTTTTTTTTATTTTGCATATATCATAAAAGTTTTTTTTTTTTTTTTTTTTTTTTTGTATGGAACAGCTTTAGTTTGGAAAAATTTGAAATTTGGCACCGAAGTACCTCGGACTTTTCTCGCCAAGGTCCTTAATTGCACAGTTGAGATAGCCAATTCAATTCATCGCAAAAATGGCTTAAAATACTTAGTCACCAAAGGGGTCCCATACTAAAACTGTGCTTTTTGTATTTATTTATTTATAATATTTTCTATTAAGGACTTCTGTGGTCACGAAATTTGGTGCGTAAATTGTTTGTATGCATCCGGCCCTTATTGTAACTGGATTTCACAAAATTCGAAATCCCCCCCCCCTCTTCTCGGAGTCGGAGGGCAATAAACATGTGTAAAAACATGTTTTTTCGTTTGAATTCGCCTCAAATTATCTTAGATTGGCGAATTTTGGTGTGTGGATATTGATTAAGTGTACGCATTATGTACATTAGTGGCAATTTGCAAAACTTCGAACTCACCCGCTGAGGAAGGTTAAGTAAGAAGTGGGTAAGTTGCTGCCGAAGGCAGTGGGAACCCAGATTCCTCACGTTGCGAGCGAGAAAAACCTCTACCAATCACAGCGAGAACTTAGGTTATTAATAAAGATATGGGATTTTGACAACTCATTTAAGTTTAATGTCCAGCGAAGCGGGCAAAGCCTGCTAGTCTTAAAATAAAAATTTAAACGGATTTAACAACATTGTATATTGAATGATGTTATCTGTTTTGTAATGGATGGTTTTGACTTAAATACAGACGAGATTCCCATACAAGGCCTACGCACAAAATATTGAACTATCTAATCAGAGGCCTCTCTACTAGACTTGATGGAAATCTCCCTTGCAAGCCCTCTTCCAAAATAACATTAATAATAATAATATTTGTATTAAAAATCTGGAGTGACACCACTCGACTTTCCGAATATTAAGTAATTAACGGTTGTATAAATAAAGTAAGAGATGTCATTAAATAAACAAAAGGGAAAATGATAATAAGGTATATAAATATTTTTCCCTATGTATCATTTTCTTTAAATTAACCCCATCAAATATTTTGAGCATAGATCATGATGATAAGTAAATTTTCGCTGTGTCCCTGTAAAACTCAATAAATGCTAGACTCACTAAAATCTGTACAGTTCGTGCGACGGTCACCTGTAAGTTATATAAATTTTCAGCTTAATCGAATGAGGCGTTCAGACGCTATCGCGCACTTTAAATAATTTGAGCCCATAAGCCACAATGATAAAGAATTTTTAATTGTGTCACTGTAAAAAGACTATAAGTGCTAGATTCTACAAAATTCGTACAGTTCGTTTGAAGGAGATCTGCAACATGCATATAAATTTTCAGTTCAATCGGATATAGCGTTTAGACGCTATCGAACTTTAACGAATTTGAGCCCATAGGGCATAATGATAAAGAATTTTTCGTTGTGTCCCTGTAAAAAAAAACTATACGTGCGATATTCACCAAAATCAGTGTAGTTCGTGCAACGGTGACTTACGCAGGTGTATAAATTTTCAGCTCAATCGAAGTAGACATTTAGACGCTATCGCACTTTATTTGAGCCCATAGACCATAATGATAAAGAAATTTTCGTTGTGTCTCTGTAAAAATCTATATGAGTACTAGACTCACCGAAATTTATACAGCTTGTGCGACAGTGAACTCTAATATGTATGTAAATTTTCAACTCAATCTCAATCGAAGGAGGCGTTTAGACGCTATCGCATTTTAAATAATTTGAGCCCATAAGGCACAATGATAAAGAATTTTTTCTGTTTTTCTAAAAGAACTATAAGTTCTACATAGTCCCAATCCCAAATAGATATAGTTAGTGTGACGGTGATCTAAACCATGTATATAAATTAGCAGCTCAATCCGATATGGCGTTTAGACGTTATCGCACTTTAAAGAATTTGAGCCCATAGGGCATAGTGATAAAGAATTTTTCGTTGTCTCCCTGTATAAGAACTATACGTGCTAGATTTACCAAAATTTATTCACTTCGTACAACAGTGACTTATAGCATGAGTATGAATTTTCAGCTCAACTGAATAAGGTGTTTAGATGCTACTGCAGTTTAAAGAATTTGAAGAATTTGGGCCCATATAAACCATAACGATAAAGAATTTTTACTTTCTTCTATATGTAATATAGAGAAAGTCTTGGATTAGTGAAAATTGTCGAACTCCGGTTTTCGATGGGTTTGCACGTTTTGGGATGTCCTGAACACGATTTTTTCTCTTGATCTTTTTTTCGTGCGGGTCGGGTTCGGGTCGGGTTGACTGAATTTTTTTTCTTGAGGGTCGGGTTTGGTTTTCAACAAGTCGGGTCGACTTGAGAACACCTTTCAATATATTTTTTTCAATTATAAACATAAATTTCTAGGCATGTTTACAACTATGTAACTAATTTAAACATTCTGCACGTACTAGACATGTATCGGTTGGTTGTTTGGTTGGAGGACTTAAGGCCGATTGACTCCAGATGTATCTTAGGCCTATAGGGGGAATGCCCTCCGTTTGAGTCTTTCTAAGGGGTCCTAGCCCGTATTTATGCGTGTTTCGGAGGAAACCACGGAAAACTCCGAACGGCTAGGTCGATGAGCGCGACCTGGGACACCGACACCTCCCATCTACCAGCTTCGAGCGCAGAACCGCTCGGCCGCTGGTGGGCAGACATGTACCGGAGCCCCCCTATTCATATCCGCCAGAAAAATAGATCCGTATTTGTATCTAGATCTGTTTTCTTTTCTTCAACGGAACTAATATGTATCTTTTGTAGAAATTGTATGAAAATTAGAAAAGTATTATAAATCTTTCTCGACTGTTGTTAATATATAAATTAAAGAAATATAAATACAGTATAACCTCGCATTTACATTCTGGAAACTGAAAAGATTTCGCAGTTTACAAGTTTTTTTTTTTTTTTTTTTTTTTTTTTTACTTTCTTCTATATTCAGTAGGAGAAAGTATTAGATTCGTAAAAATTATTTTCAATTTCCAGTTTTTGATGAATTTGCACGTTTTGAGAGTCCCGAATACGATTTGACTTTTTCTAGAAAATATCAGTCTGTGTCTCTGTATGTGTGTGACAAAACTTTTGTGGCGACTGTATCTCTGGAACTACTGCACATAATTGCATATAAATTTGTAAATAAATGCGCCTTGACATAAATGTGCCTATCAACTTTTGGTGCCCATCGCTCAACAGATAGCACTGCTATACAGTGATTTCCACAATTTAAGGGAATGCTATATCTCAGGAACTACTGCAGAGAATTGCATATAAATTTATATGTAGATGCACCTTGACATAACCTAGTCCCTATCAACTTTTTATGTCAATTTCTCAAACGGTGGCGCTGCTATACAGGGATTTCCACAGTTGAAGGAAAGGCTATATTTCAGGAACTACTATACGAAATCGCACATAAATGTATAAGTGGATGTACTATGATATAAATTATTGTCTTTCCACTTTTGGTACCAATAATTCAATAGGTGGCGGTGTTATACAACGATTTCCATAATTTAAGGGAAAGAGAAATCTCAGGTTCTATTGTGTATAATTAAAAAAAAATGATTTGTGAAAAGACCATTATCAGACATTATGCTGATTCAATTTGAATGCATATCGGCCAATAGGTGGCGCTGCTGTCCTGCAATTTTCCCCGAGAACGGAAAAGCTATATATCAACTTCTATGGTGTATAACTGTACAAAATTTGATAAGTGAAATAACCATTATGAAAACGCATTTTTTAATATACAATTTATGTAGAATAAAACTGCCTTTCTTTGTACAATGTAATTTTTCTCTAAGATGAAAATCGTCTGCATTCATTATGGCAGGCAATTTTGATAAATAATAGCTTTAAAAGTCTTTAAAAAAGCGTCTTCATAATAGTTACCTCATACATCGGGTTTCGTACTGTTATATGCCATAGAAGTTGAGATGTAGCCATATCCCGTTCTCAGTGAAAATTGCACTATAGCAGCGCCACTTATTGGCTGATAGGCATCCAAATTGAATCAGCGTAATGTCATATAATGGCTTGGCTACACAGATACATGTCAAGTTTTGTTATACACAACAGAACCTGTGATATAGCCTTCCCTGAAAATGAGAAAGTCTGCGTATAACAGCACCACCTGTTGAGCAATTGACACAAAATTTGGTAGACGCTAAATTATGTCAAAGTGTATCTGCATATAAATTTATATACAAAATCGTGTAGTAGTTCCTGAGATATAGCCTTTTTTGAAATTGTGAAAATCGCGGTCCAGCAGCGCCACTTGTTAAGAAATTGACAACAAAAGTTGATAGGTACTAATTTAGGTCAAGGTACATTTGCATATAAATTTATATCCAGTTAAGTGCAGTAGTTCCCGAGATACAGTCGCACTTTTTTTTTCACGCAGACACACAAACAGACGCTGATTCAAATTGAATGCCTATTAGCTAACAGGTGGCGCTGCTACACAGCGATTTCAGCAATTTAAGGAAAGGCTATATCTCAAGAACTACTGCACAGAATTTCATATAAATTTGTATGTAGGTGCCCTTTAATATGTATTAGCGCCTGTCAACTTTTGGTGTAAACCGCTCAAAAGGTGGCGATGCTACACAGCGATTTCCACAATTACAAGGAAAGCTATATCTCAGGTTCTATTGTGTATCATCAAACAAAACTTAATATGTGAGAAGGCAATTATGAGATGCTGACTCAGTTTGAATGCTTGTCGACCAATAGGTGGCACTGTTCTACTGCAAATTTCATCGATAACAGGATGGCTATATCTCAACTTCTATGCCATATAACTGTACGAACCATGATATGTGAGATAACCATTATAAAAACGCATTGTTTAAGAAGTTCTTTATAGACGATAAAACTGTCTCTCTTTGGATATTTAGTGTTAGATTTCCCTAAGATGAAAATTATTTGCATTCATCACGTTAAACTTTTTAATAATAGTTTTAATAAATTATTCGCACTTAGTGAATTTGACAGAAAAATATAGAAGAATGTCTTGTGGTGGCCACAACATACTAGTTTTTTTTTTTTTTTTACCAACTGTGTGACAATGAAAATTTACTTTATTTTATATCATGTTATATCATTTTACATTGTTTTGCATGATTTTTAGATGAATAAGTAATGTTGATTTATTTTTCGGGTTCGGGTTAGGTAAGTCGGGTTCGGGTCGCAAAAATTCTCTGTTGCGGGTTCGGGTCGGTTTTCGGGTTGATGAAATTTTTTTTGTCGGGTTCGGGTCGGGTTTCGGGTTGATGAAAATTTTTTTGTCGGGTTCGGATCGGGTTTCGGGTTGATTTAAAACTTATCTGTCGGGCTCGGGTCGGGTTAATGTGCATTATTCTTATTATTATGCAAATCTATTATCCTATCACCCTCTAAAATGAATATGCAAAAACATATACTACTACTAATAACAATAATTTGAGTTTATTTTGTTACTGTAAACTTTGAACATTTTTTTTTTTTTTTAATTACTTTTAATCAAAAAAAGTATTTTATTACTGTAAGAGTCTTAATAAGTAATAGCTAGAAAAATTAATTTTAATATAAAGCATGCTTAAATTATTATTTTCAATCAATTAATATATTTCGTTTTGTATCATATCAATTAAATAAGTGTAAAATATGAAAAAAAAAATTTAAAATTAAAATTACCGAAAACACATACAGTTTATTACTTTCAAATTATTATTAAGTAATAGCAAGAAAAAGTTGTTTTTATAATAATAAATTATTTTATTATTTAAATAATTCAATTACACCTTTGTCGTATGGCATTTTTACAGCAATCTACAATTCTACATTAAAAAAAGAAAAAGAATTATAAAATGTTTATCAATATGTGCATATTTTTCGTTACCCATCATACTATAGGTAGGGGATCTTAGGCAGTTATAAAAATTTAAACCGTCGGTTTTTTTTACATTTCTACACGTTTTGAGTTGGGAGAAATCTAAAAATCATAAAACTGATATGGTTTATCCGTGTGTTTGTTAGTTAATTATTATGTGTACACAACATCGCAAGAACAATATATATATGTATATATTATTATTAAAAATTTGTTATATATTAAGAATTTAAAAACTAATAAATTCTTATTATTGATTATAAAAATTAATTTTAATTTTAAGTAAAAATTTTAAAAAATTGAATTTTTATATTTGAATAAATAATTTTCTTTATATAGCTTTCAAAAGCATCTATTAACACGCACACTCACACATATATAGGTATATATACACACATATATAATCATAAATCATTATTTTAACTCTTTAACTCATAATACATATGATTGATTTAGTTCATATAAATTTGGTTTATAGATATCAGTAATTATATATATATATATATATATTGAAAACCTTTTCAAACACACACACATATATATACATTTATATATATTTTACCTAAAATAAAAATAATCTCATCTTAACTTTTTCTTACTTATAATATGGTCTGCAGAGGTTAAGCGCCTGTAAAACTTGTTTATCCCACTCCACCCGTCTTAAGCCGTGGTGGCCTCTGCTCCTCCTTAGTTTTGTTTGAGTTTCATTTGTTTGAACACTGCCTTTATTTCACATAGATTTCATTTTTTATACTAAATATAAGTAATCATCACATTAAAACATTCTTACAAGCTTTTAAACGCATTTCAAAACTGAAAACGCATTTTTATTTATTTATTTTCCTTCAATAGATCTTCTTACGCGTGACTTTTTTTCCGCCAATCGATAGACCTAAATCTCAAAATCGAGCTTTCGTTATGACTACAAAACTTGTACGTTCGGAAAGTAAAAAGCATGTAAAAGTATTAGGTTAGTTGAAATTAATATTTTAAAAATAAATAAATTTTAATAAACAATTTTAATCTATCGTAACGTCATTTCATCAGAAATTGTTGATAATACAGGTTTACATCCATAAATACATTTCCGTTTATGTTGAACATAAATAAGTAAATAAATAAATAAATAAACACGTTTCTTTCTTTCATTTCATCTTTTTTTGGTAACATAGTAACATTGTTTTTCTTAAAAAAAACTTAAAGTTAAAATGGAGTTTTTAATTATTATCTTGTGAACTAATTATCTGATTGAGCTAAACATTATGACGTTAGATAGATTTTATTCCGGTCAATAAGAGTACGAAGTTTCGTAACTATCGGTTTAACGGTATACTTTGTACAGCTAATTAAATCCTTATATAACATTTCATCCATTTTATTAAAATAAAATCGCGGTCCAAATTGTGTTTTTTGAAGTGGCACCTGACCTGGTACAGTTCGCACCTGACACAGTTCGAGAGGTCTCTTCCTTAATATTATTATATTGGATAGCATGACAATTATAGAATAGTTACCATGTGTATATTTTAATTAGAATAACAACAACAACAAAAAAAAAGTTTGTCATCAATGTTTAGTGAAGAATATGGTAAACACATGTTTTCTGAAAGTTATCAGTCATGTTAATTGTCCGCGCTATCCGTCCGTGGCTTGGGGTCAGATAAGAAATCATCATTGCAATTAGTTATATTTCCTTAAACGCATCTGGAAATTTCTGTAAACGATACGGAGGAAGAAATCAAAGTTGCAGATTTCAAATTTTTAGATAGGCATGGGAAATTCTGAAGAAGCTTTAAATTTCTTACATAGCTAAGTATCCCAATGCGTGAATTAATCAATAAATAATTACATGTGCAAATAACGCATTACAAACGCGATACTGAAAAAGATTTGGTGATTCTAGCACTTATAGATTTTTACAGAAGACACAAAGAAAAATTCTTTATGATTATGGCGCAAATTGTTCAAAGTGCGATAGCGCCTAAATGCGATTAAACTGAAAATTCATATACATGTTACAGGTCACCATCGCACTAACTTTGTTGATTTGGGTAAATCTAATACTTATTTTTCTTTGTCCCAGTATAAAAACAAATCTTTATGATTATGGCCTATGGGCTCAAATTATTTGTTGCGCGATAGTGTCTAAACGTCTTTTTCGATTGAACTGAAAATTTATATACATATTATAGAACACCATTACGCGAACTGTATAATTTTAAGAGAATCTAGCATTTATTGTTTTTATTACTTTCTTCTATATTCAATAGAAGAAAACATTGGATTCGTAACAATTTTCGACCTCGGAATCTGCACGTTTTGAGAGATCTAGAACACCATTTTTAGAAAATGTTTGTCTGTGTGTGTGACAAAACTTTGTGGCAATTGGAAACACTGCACAGAATTTCCATAAAATTTAATATGTAGTTGCATCTTACATAAATTAGTGCCATTCAAATTTTGATGAAAATCGTCCGACAGGTGGCGTTGCCATCTCGCTTTTTCTAAATTTTTACCATGGTAGCATATGGCAAAATTTCGCATAAATGTACACAAAGGGAATTACTTTTTAATAATCATTATGAAATTAAAAAGAATTCTTAATAATAGTGATTGTCAACTAGGAAAAAACTTCTGTATATGTATAAACATCCCTATCCCCTCGAGCTCGTATGTCTTTAAAACGAATTGTTGAACCGTTGATCTGCGATAATCTATAATAATAAATTTAAAATAAAATTATCGATTTTTTTTTTTTTTTTTTTTTTGACAAAAAGAAAAATCTTAGAAAAAAAAAAAATCTAAATTTTACTTCTTTTATATAATAATATCCGAAGAAAGTATTGGATTCATGAAAATTTTCGAACTCTAGTTTTCGACGGTTTTTCATGTTTTGAGATATCTTGATCACGATTTGGCTGTTTTAAAAAAATATCTGTCTGTCTGTGTGCGTATTGCAAATTTTGTGGCTGCTGTATCTCACGAAACAATGAACAAAATTTAACCAAACTTGGTATTTAGTTGGACCTTGACCTAAACTGGTACTGATTAGATTTGTGGATCAATCACTTAACAAGTAGCGTTGCCATCCTTTTTTCCCATAATTTTTAACATGGCAGTATAGGACAAAATTTCATATAAATGTACTTAATGAAAGTTATTCTTAATGCTTGATTGAAAAAATTACATCAATTATTGATAATAGTAGTAGAAAACTAGGAAAAAAGTTTGTGCATATAGGAGCATTGCTTCCCCCCCCCCCCCTTGGGGGTAGTACCCCCAAGGGAGTGTAAATTTTCAATATGGGTATCTTTTGAAAGAACTCGTCAATACCTTTAAAACGAATGGTTGAACCATAGATTTGTGATAATTTAAAACGAAGTTATAGATTTTTTTTTTTTCATTTTTAACGAAAAAAAAAAGGTGTGGGGGGGGCTAATATTTCATTTATGCTCATGTGTGTACAAAACTGACTTTTTTCGGCATTCAGTATCATACTACTTTTATGTAAAAATCGTCTGCATTTACCATGGAAAATAAATTTAATAAATAATTTGTAAATAGAGAATTTTTACGACACGTTATAGTACTTTATACATGAATCTGATCCGAAAACCAATCTCCTTTTACCCGAACTCGACCAGAAACCCGAAAACTAAAAGAAAATTATTAATTCATCTAAAAATCTTGCAAATTTTATTTTGAGTTATAAAATAAAATAAATATTCGTTGTCAAACAGTTTATAAGTCATTTTAAAAATAATTAAAAATTTAATTACTAATACACTAAATAAGAAGTTTAAAAATATGAAAAACAGATAAATAACAACTAGCAAACCCGTGTGAAATTTACGCAATTTCTTTCTTTTTAACACTTTCCAACAAAGTTGAAAAGTATTTATGATTTCTGTTTCTCTGTCAGTCTGTCCGTGCACTAACTCCCGTAAATATTCATGGAATTCCTTGAAACTGATATATTTTATTCAAAGTCACTATCGGATGTTTCCTATTGAAAATGAAATGAATACCTCTATTGGTTTGTGTACAGGGACACCCGAAAGTATTCCAAAGCATTGTGTTCTATGTGAGGTATTTCTATAAACCATATTTTAATGTATTTACACAAGTCTTAAAGAATTTAAAATATGTTATTCAAGTTCACTATCGGATGTTTCCTACTGAAAATGGAATAAATACCATCATTGGTTCGTCTACAGGTTTAACTAAAAGTAATTCAAAGCATTGCATTCTATGAGAGGTCTTTCTATAAGCCAAAATTTATTAACTTTACTTTGCACAAATCTTAATAAAATTGAAATATGTTATTCATATGCACAAAAGAAGGCTTTCTATAGCATATAGTATAATTAACATGAGATATACAGGGCTATACAAAAATATTCAGTAACATTAAGGTATATTATTGGAAATTTGCTGGAATTGCACTTTCGTTTACATTACACGTTATAACAATTTTTAACAGTGAATATGATTTCAGTTTGTGTACCTGTCTGTCCGACTGTTCATCTCTCTATCTGTCCGTCAGCCCACCCCCAGCGTCCTTAAATATTTTCAGAATTTTAAAAAAATTAATATATGTTATCCAAGCTCACTATTGAATGTTTCCCATTTAAAATGTCATTAATATGTTTTGTATAGCTGGTTTGTGTACAGGGACACCAAAAAAAATTCCAATGCATTGCGTTTTAGGACACACATTTTTATAAATAAAATTTAAATAATTTTCTGCTGTAAAAGCATAAAGAAATTTGGCATTTATTGTCAATATGCTAAAAGAATGTTTTGTACAGAATAGGATATGGTGAACCTTCAGATTTATAAGGCTACATTAAAATATTCAGATACATTAAGGGCTGCAATTAGAATCTCATGGCAGCATTTTCTTTTGCGTTAAGCATTTTTAACACTTTCCATTAATGTTTAAGAGTGATTATGAATGTAATTAGTCTATCGAAAGACCCTTTCAGCCCTTCTGACTGTCCGTTGAGTCAAAACGTAGCCAAAGAACATTAAAGTTATATGATAAAAGACGTGTGTAAGTTGGAAAATGTTAATAATCTATGCGTACAGCACGATTTTTCGTTCTTGTTTTATTTACCTTTAAAATTTGAAACCTATTAATCTTATACCAATATCACGAACCAATTTAAATTTTAATTCATCAGACGCCAAATTATTATTAGTTTTTGTAGGATGAATTGCTTATCATAATTAAACCAAATTATCCATAGAAAAATTAAAAAAATAAAAAATAAATAAATTAATAATAATAATGTTGTTTGACGCCTCAGTTTTCGTAACAAGACAGGGTTTTTTTTTTTGGAACCCCATGGCGACTTTTAAATTTTTACCGCCTTTTATTTATTCACTTTGCCGTATTTTTTTATTAAAAAAACAACAGCACGTATTTTGATTATACTTTTGATTATTACATTTTTTTAAATCAACATATAAATATAATTCATATTTTGTTTATATCTTTAAAGTATTGATAGGTTTAAAATGACGCTTGCAAAGATGATAAAGATGCAACTTATAAAAATAGATTACAATTTTATAAAATGATCTCATCAGATAAATGTTGTCATTTTTCTTTTTCTTCTTAGATCACTGAATTGAGTTCGTGTGTCTAAATGTAGCTTATGTATTCTTTTTATCATCGCGTATTTTATTAAGTCACTATTGCACCGTTTTCTACAAAATGAAATCGTAACTGGTCCACGTTAGAGAAATATATAGATTTTTAATCAACCTAAAATAATAGTTATCGATCATTTTAAAATTTTGATTAATTTTATACCTATGAGTAATAAACGTTTGCGCATGCGCAGTAATATTTTTGAAGATCAATTTTGTATGACAAATTTTTGCAATATTTTTATGTTTAAAATATCAAGGAAGTCAAAAATGCTTTCAAAAGAAAATAATTTAATTATCTCAGTTATTCAATTTAACAGCCTGTAATTATTATTATTTTTTTTTTAACGCAAATTTTTTGAACTTGGTTATTTTATCCGTCTAGATCAAATCTTGCAGTAAATTTTTAAACCATTTCTAGCAAAAAAGTTTTACACATAATATGTAATCGAGTTTTTAGTCGACGACAATGCAATATGCTATTATTTACTTAGGTTTATCACCCTAAGGATAGTTTCCAGAGTCAAAAATCAATCTGCCTGTGACAAATCTTGCGAAACTTTTTTTAATCCCTTCTGCTGAACCAATTTTTATCAGGTACTGTGCGCGCAAGTCCGTAATCGACGAAAATACATTACGCTAATACTTTTAGGGATCTACCAGAGACAGGTTCCAGGGGCATTTCAATACTATAAAGATCGATTGCATACTTAAGTCTTAAGACAAATAAGGTAAGATAAAAATGTTCATTGTACTTTAAAAGTAATCTAAAATAGGCTTAATAACAATTCTATTTGACATGTGAAGAGGTCTACTGCCCCCCTTTAGCCCCCCATTTCTCCATTTATTTATCGTGCCCACACAGCCACTTATATCATTTAGACATCTAAATTGCCTCAAATGATCCATAAAAAGGTACGAAATATCTTAAGAATGTTCATTAAAAATTCTGGATATCCTGAATTAATTATAGATATCTATTAGATGTTTAAATGATAGACGAAATTTTCATGTGCATTTTTGAATGTCTAATACGCAGATATTTTCAATATCTATTAGATTTAACAAGTCTAATTATTGGATATTTGGAGATTTATCGGATATTTAACAGACATCTAATGGATGTAAAAAAAAGAGTGACCTTTGTCGTGCTAATAAATATGTGTAGGAATTTCTAGAAGTTTAATGGATCATTTTTTAACTTTTATAGATGTCTTAGGGATGTAAGTGGCTGTGTGGGTGTCTACATTTACTTAAAAATAGATATATCAAGTCTGTTAATAATTTGCCTTCAAACTTGCCAACCTTGTTCAATTTGTTTGAGTGGTAACCTAATACGATCTTTAAAATACCAATTTTGATTTTCTTGCAGTTATTTGTTTTTAAGTTAGCTGATAACAGATCTATATACAGATCAACAGCTAAAAATTGGACTTTCTTAATCAGGGCGCCTAAAAATTTGATATTATACAAAAAAAAAAAAAAAAAAAAAAAACGACTTGAAATGAGAACTTCAAAAATACTTTGTTGACAGTATGGATATGAAAAAATAATTTTCCTTTCTGAGCAATGTTCGCCGATATTGTAAAATGTAGTAAAGCGCTTTCATCAATTACATTCACTAGAAAAGAACGTTTAGCCCAATTTTGGATATCCCTTGCCTGCATATTGTCTATAAACAATATGCAATGTAATCAGTATTGTGTACTTAAATTTAGTCTTACTTAAAAAACATCTAACGCAAAGGAATTACAATTCTAACAATTTCCAAATATAGCCCCAATATATCCAAATACTTTGGGTAGCCCTGTTAACAAATCATGAATGGTTTTATGACACAATCTACACAAAGTATGCTTTTATGTATGTGCAAAATTTTGTTCATTCCGTTTTGTTTAAGTCAGCCTACGATTGTTACACTCTACTTTCCATAAATTACCCCGTAGACATAATGTATTTAAATTCTCTTGGATGTCCTGAATTGTTGTACACGAACTATATAATTTCTTCTATATAATTTTATATGAATTCACGCAGTACATTTTATTTATTAAATTATTAAAATTATTTTTCATGATGAATGCAGACGATTTTTATCTCACAGTTTAACACTAAATGCTGAAAGAAAGTCAATTTTGTACCAAAATCAGAAGGAATGCGACTTTTTTTACTTTCCGAACACTATGGTGAGGAACGTATTGTAATCATGTAACAAATCCGACTTTGAGATTTTGGTGTTTCTTACACGTTTTGTGTATTCATACTTACTGTATTTACGATGATGTATGTGAGTGAACACAATAGCGTCTAAACGCTTTGTCCGAATGAGCTGAAAGTTGGTACATATGTTATAGGTCACCAAAGCACGAACCCTATTGGTTTTGGTGAATCAAGCACTTACAATTTTTTAACAGGGACACAAAGAAGAATTCCTTATCATTATGGTCTATGGGCCCAAATTTTTTAAAGTGCGATAGCGCCTAAATGCCTCATTCGACTGAGCTGAAAATTTATATACATGTTATGAATCACCGTCGCCGCACAAACTGTAGAATTTTTTGTGAATCTAGCCTTTATATTTTTTTTACAGGGTCACAATTTTTTTTTTTATTTATTTTTTATTATTTTTTATTATTATTATTATTATTATTATTATGGGCCCAAATTATTTAAACCGTCATTTACTAATTGTAGCGTCTAAACACCTTATTCAATTGAGCTAAAAATTTATACTTATGCTGAAGGTCACCGTTGCACGAAGTGCCACTGCCACGTATGGTTCTTTTACAGGGGCACAACGAAATATTTTTTTCCCTTATGCTTTATGGGTTCAAATTGTTTAAAGTGCGATAGCGTCTAAACACCATATCGGATTGAACTGAAAATTTATATACATGCTATGGATCACCGCCACACTTAACTATATGAATTTCGGACTATGTAACACTTATAGCTTCTTTAGAGGAATTCAAAGAAAATTCTTTATCATTGTGGCTTATGGACTCAAATTTTTTAAAATGCAATATCGTCTAAACGCATCAACCGATTCAGGTGAAAATTTATGTACATGTTACAGGTCACCGTCGCACGAACTGTATAGATTTCGGCGAGTCTAGCACTTATAGATTTATACAAGGTCACAGGGAAAATTTCTTTATCATCATGGTCTACGGGCTCAATTTTTTTTTAAGTGCGATAGCGTCTAAATCCCTTACTCGACTGAGCAGAAAATTTGTACACATATTATAGGTCACCGTTGCACCAACTACATAGATTTTAGTGAATCTAACACGTATAGTGTTTTTACAGGGACACAACGAAAAATTTATCATTATGCCCTACGGGCTTAAATTCGTTAAAGTGCGATAGCGTCTAAACGCCATATCTGATTGAACTGAAAATTTATATACATATTATAGATCACCTTCACACGAGCTGTATGAATTTTGGAGAATCTAGCAGTTAGATAATTTTTACAAGGACACGAAAAAAAATTCTTTATCATTGTGGCTTCTGGGTTCAGATTATTTAATATGCGACAGCATCTAAACGCTTCATCCGATTGAGCTGAAAATTTATATGTATTTTTTTTTATTGGTCACCGTCGTACGAACTGTATAGATTTTAATGATTCCAGAATTTATAGATTTTTACAGGGACACAACGAAAATTTCTGTATCATTTTGATCTATAGGCTCAAATTATCTGAAGGGCAATAACGTTACTAATTTAAAAAATCTGGAGTGATTCCACTCGACTTTCCGAACATTGAGTAACTAACAGTTTTGTAGATAAAATAAAGAAAGAGGAGTTGCTAAACAAACAAAAGAGAGAAAACCATAATAGAGTGTTTGAGTATTTTTCTTCATATATCACACGAGGTTTTATTTAACGCTACTGAACTTTGAGCCCATAGATCATAATGATAAAGAATTTTTCGTTGTGTCCCTGTAAAAATCTATAAATGCTAGATTCACCAAAATGCTTATAGTTAGTGCAACAGTGATTTATAATATTCATAAAAATTTTCAGCTCAATTGAATAAGGCGTTTAGATGCTATCGCACTTTTAAAAATTTGGTCTCATAGGCCATAATGATAAAGAATTTTTCTTTGTGTCCCTGTAAAAAAATTGTAAGTGCTAGATTCACCAAAATCTATACGGTTGGTGCAAATGCGACCTACAACATGTGTAAAAATTTTTTGCTCAGATTAATATGGCGTTTAGACGCTATCACACTTTTAAAAATTTGGCCCCATAGGCCATAATGATAAAGAATTTTTCTTTGTGTCCCTGTAAAAAAACTATAAGTGCTAGATTCTCCAAAATCTATACAGATTGAGTATCTGTGACCTATAATATGTGTATAAAGTTTTTGCTCAATTGAATAAGGCGTTTAGATGCTATCGCACTTTTAAGATTTTGGTCCCATAGGCCATAATGATAAAGAATTTTTCTTTGTGTCCCTGTAAAAAAACTATAAGCGCTAGATTCACCAAAATCTATAGGGTTCGTACTATGGTGACTTACAATATACGTACCAACTTTCAGGTTATTCGAACAAAGCGTTTAGACGCTAGCGTGTTCACTCACAGACATACACACATACATACACACATACACACATACACACACACATACATACATCATCTCAAAAATAGTGGAAACGGACTCAGGGGATCTCGAAACGTATAGAAACATCAAAATCTCCTATTCGGATTTTTGACATGATTACAATACTTTCCTCACTATAGTGTTCGGAAAGTAACAACATACTAAAAAGAGAAAAACACTCGTATACCCGATTATAATTTTCTCTTTTGTTTATTTAATGACTTCTCTTACTTTAACTTATTTATACAACCGTTAATAAGTTAATGTTCGAAAAGTCGAGTGGAGTCACTGCATATTTCTTTTTTTTTTTTTCGTTAAGAATGAAAAAAATTGCTAAATTTGTTTTAAATCATCACAGATTTATGGTTCAACCATTCGTTTTAAAGGTATTGACGAGTTCTTTCTAAAGGTACCCATATTGAAAATTTTCACCCCCAGGGGAAATGGGGGGGGAAGCGATAATCCCACATGCACACACTTTTTTTACTAGTTTACTACTACTATTATCAATCATTTATATTAATTTTACAAACACGTATATAAAATAAGTCTCATTTGTATATTTATACGAAAATTTGTCCTATACTGCCACGTAAAAAAAAAAAAAAAAAAGTAATACAGTGTCACCTGTTGAAAGATTGATCTCCAAATGTAATCAGCACCAGTTTAGGTCAGGGTCCAACTAAATACCATCTTTAGTTGAATTTCGTTTATTGGCTAGTGAGATACAGCGTCCACAAAATTTGTGATACATACACACACAGGCAAATACAGAGACAGACATTTTCTAAAAACAGTCATGTCGTGTTCAGAACATCTCAAAACGCGTAAATCCATCAAATACTAGAGTCCGTAAATTTTCAGGAATCCAATATCTTTTACTTCTATATATGGAAGAAAGTCTGAAAAGGAAAATATTTAAAAAAGAAATTTAATTTAATACTTGAATCCTAATTTGCTTACAATTTTTCCTTTTTGTAAAATTTTGTATTCTGTAATAGATTTCTACCTATGCAAAATTCAAAGTGGTCTACCACAAATGTTGACGATGATTTTCTATCTCATGTCAGAAAGAAACAGTACTCTGGCTCCAATAAAATAGTTTTATGTAATTTAAAGACATTAATTTCGAAGCGCGTTTGTTTACATTTGGGAATACTTATTGGATACTTCAATATTAGTTGTCGATCGCAGTAATGTGTGTTAAGACAGACGACTGTTTAATTTTGCCAAAATAACTATTAAGAAAAGTTCCAAAGGAAAACATTGATTAAATGATTTTTAAATGTAATGTTTAAAAAACAACAATAATAATAAATAAATAAATAAAAATAAACTGAGTGAGAGAGGGAAAGAGAGACCTTCATAATCTTTGCTTAAAAATTAAATAATAAAAATTGTAAATAGTTCATAGATTTTTTATTTTATAGTAAATAAAATTCAATAACAGAGCAATTGATAATCTTTCTAGCATATATATATTTCCAGCTTGTATATATATATATATATATGATACAAGACATGAATACAGATATTTAATATGAGAACAAAAAACTATAGTTTTTTGTACAACAAGGGCAATATCCAAACAAGTAAAACTGAAATAACAATAAGAAGGAGCAGAGGCCATCAAGGCCAAACGGGTGGAGCGGATTAAATAAGTGTTACGGGTGCTTATATTTCCCTAAAACTTCTGCATAGACCATGTGATAAGGAAAAAAGAGTTAAAATAAAATATTTATATTATTAGGGAAAATATATATATATTTTTTATGATGATTGATATTTATAAATAAAGCTTATTTTAACTAAATAGATCATATATATTATGATTTAAAATAATAATTTATATTTATAAATCTATTTTATTTAAAGTAAAATATATGTTATATTTCAAAGTATTAATATAATATTACACACACACACACATATATATAGTAAATTAATTTTTAAAACGCAGCAATAACCAGGGTAACAGAAGATTTAATGCCACTGAATATAACATAGACTAATAAGATTTAATATATATTACCAAATATTAAATTATCATGTGATGACTTTAATTCAAATATGAAAGCAATTAATTCTGCTAATTCTAACAAATTTATTTTTAAAAACATTTAGTTTGAGAACAAATTTACCTTAAATTTTCCCTAGATAATTATAATCAATTCAATTTATGATACCTTACGATAAATCGAAATTAAACCAAAGCATAAGAAGTAAGAAGCAACTGTTCTTGTTAAAAAAAAAAAAAAAAAAAAAAAAAAAAGTGAGCTCAGTTAAAAAATAAATGTATTATAATTCTTTTATTAAATCTATCCATTGACTTTTTCTAATTTATTATTTGATGTAATCACTGTAGCATAACAGTTATCCTGTATGCATTTCCAGTATTATTTTTTTTCGTTTTTATTTATTTATTTATTTATTTTTTTAAAGAGAAAGTTATCATGCATAAAAGGCTTGCCACTTCTTTTGCTATCAGTTAGTTCAAGCTCTGACATTTCTAAAAACCGAGGAACAAATATGAACCACTGAATATTCACCCCTCTTAAAATAGGGATTTTTCCAGTTATCTGTGGACCACCTGGGGAAGAATTTACGGAGAGAAGAAATCATGCCAAACAGATGTGTATTCCCTTAGCTCGTTCAAAAATGGCGCACTATAAGGTTTGGTTTATAGCATGTTTTTGCGGTTTTTACAGATCCATCAAATGCTGTCATTAGGGGAGATTTTGGGCCAAATGGTCCGACCCCGTTTATTCGGATAATCTTCTTCAAAGGGATTCAGTTCGGGGGGATAATCTTCCAATACAGCAAAAGGATTCATGCGAGAAGGGTAATCCTCTTGTTTATCATTTCTATTAAAACTGTGGCCTTTCTTGAAAGAGCTTTCTGGTTTGTTTTGATATTTCAACTTGACCGATTTAATTTTGTAATCCAGGAAATTATCTTGGGCAGCTTGGGAGGTTGCGTCTCCTGCTGCATTATTATTGGCGGTTGCACAATCACGTCTGTTTAAGCTGGACACTTGAACACTTTCTCTGTTACGAGTATTCTGAGGCTGATAGAAATCCAAACTAAAATAAATAAATAAATAAATAAATAAAATAAATAAATAAAACAAATAAATAAATAAATAAAATAAAATAAATAAATAAATGTCCAACTATCGTAAAACTGGCGCCAACGTGTTTTATCCGTAGATTGAGAATAATAGACCTCCCTACTAATAACCTCCCCCTCCCCCTCCAAATCACATTAATAGCCATAAGATTACTGAACAGTGATAAAATTAAAAAGGAACCCCCCCCCCCCCCCAAAAAAAAAAAAAAAACTTTTTCGATACTGTTTTTTTTTTTTTTTATACTGATGATTATTATTAATTTTCTTTTCTTTTCTTTTTCTTTCAAAATTCTGGCAAAAGTAGATTTTAGTTTAGTACGGAGGACTATTAGAGTTTTTTTTTTTTTTTTTTTTTCAAAATTATAACATCACTTTCAAATTATTCAATTATATTTTCGATAAATTCCGATTTCGATAAATTTCCAACTATCATAAAAATCCGTAGATTGAGATTAATAGTTCTCCGTCCTAACAAGAAAGTAATATTTGGTGTATGAAATATTCTTACTTAAAAGTGATACATTTTTGAAGTTAATTTATCTTTACATGAGAATGAAAACAATTAAATACGAATATTCTTTTTGTCATTTTTTAAAAACTTTTGAGAAAGCTTCTTGGATTTATTGACATCTATAATTCAGAAAATTAAATCCTTGGCATAATTCTTTTAGAATTATGTGATTCAGTATCTACAGAATTTAATTATTTTGCAGCCCTAATTTTAAAAGATAACAGTTTTAACTGGTATTTACAGTTATAATGATGCATCAGTACCAATATCAATATGAATAATTTTCTTAAATTAAACAGGATATTCATATTCTTCAAAATTATTCCATTCTTATTTAATTTATACGAATTTCCAAAAATCACTAAAACAATTATAACATTCTTACCTTGAATTGTCTTCTTCTCGAACATCCATTCTTCTATTCTTCTTAGAATTCTAAAAAGGACAATTAAAAAAAAAAAAAGTTTTTAGAGCATTTGACATATAATGCACATATTTCACTTCTTGTTAATATTAATTAAATAATGTACACAATACAGTTTAAGTAACCTGTGTTAATGTTTCGTCGGTAAAAGAATTACTAGTTTCAGAAATGTTTAAAAAAATAGTTTTAAGTTGCAACAGATATCAGTTTCGTTATTTATATAGATAACTTTTTTACTTTCTCTTACCCATAAGGTACTCGGATGTCTTCGGACGGGGCGAGTGAAAACTTTCTTACCCATAAGGTAGAGAAAGTATTGTTTTTGGGTCAAACTTTCGAACGTGAGTTTTTGCTATATTTACACGTCTTGAGGTCCCCTGAATCCGAAAATCATGTTTTCAGCGAATGGTCTCTCTGTGTGTGTCTGTCTGTGTGTTATCAGCATAGCTGAAGAACAAATAGTAGCAGAAAGTCTAAACTTAGTATTCTAAATGTGTGTGATATAGGGATGGTTCACTAAGCTTTTCGTTGAGATGAAGCAAATGGTTCGTGTACAGGGACGCCCAAGAATATTCAAATACATTACGTCTATGAGGGAAAGGGCTGGTAATTAGAGTTTAACATCTATACACTGCACTGAACCAAATGAAACGATATATATATATATATATATATATATATATGCGTAAAAACATGTCTCGTGTAGAATGTGGTAGGGAAATCATTCACTGTTCGTTTACAGGGCTACACAAAAGAACTATATAAAAGTGCGACAATAGTTGCAAATTAATGGAAATGTATTTCAGACTGGGCCATGTATTATTACTATAGGAATATATTTAGGTGCACCATGTGGTCTGTATATAATCTTCGAAAGATATACAGGGCTGTAAATATTTAAGTGGTAATATTCTTTTTTGTTGTCAGTGGATGTGCTTTATTAATAATATTTTGCTATTTCCAGGAAAGGTGTTCGGGAATTGAAATGAATTCCTCATAGAGATAAGGTAAATAATATATGTTTTTAAGTTAATTATTCATGGCTCGTTTTTTGTACATTTACACGTCTTGAGGCTTCCTGGTTACCATAGTCAAGTTTTTTAACGTTTGATTTTTGTCTGTGTCTCTTAGAGTGACTTAAAAACGAATAATTTTAGGAGACCCAAATGTTGTATTTTGAAGTTAATATAAGTTTGTTGCTGGGAAAGTTTGATCAAGACTGATAGGTTTCAAGGAATGTTGCGTGTTAAAATTGTCTGAATAATTTTAAGTGAACTTTTAATTTTACTAACAGATTTAAATTCTATTTAAATGTAGATGCATCAATTAAACGGGGGGTTGAAGGGGTGGTAGCCCCCTCACACAGATATAATTATCATATAAAACTTTTCCGAAGCCTAATTTTCATTGTTTGACACAGGTTTACATAACAGTACTCGTAAACTTACCTCTTAATCTCCAACCAGAATTTATAATATTAAATTTCGGGGTAAGAGAAAGTCGTTTGAGTACACCAGATTTTATTTTTTAAATAACTGATCTTCACTATTTGAATTTTAATAAACATTTCATTTTACTTTCTGAAGATACATATGTAAGGAAAATATTGTAATCATGAAAAAATTCGATTTTGACATTTTGATGCATTTATACGTTTTAAGGTGTCTTGAGTTCATTTTAGATTTTTTAAGATGATGTACTATGTATGTATAAATTGTTCATGTTATGAGTAGTTCATGCTATCAATAACTAATCTTCTTATAACTAAACCAATCTTCGTTTTGACGAAGATTGTGGAAACAGTTAAAATAATTCACGTTAATCATATTTACGTTGACGAGGTTCGACTGTATATGTATGTGTGTGTGTGCGTGTATGCATGTGAGGGAGCACGATAGCGTTTAAACTTTTTTTTTTTTTTTTTGAATGAACTGAAAGTTGTTACGTATAATATAGGTCACCGCGGCATGAACCCTATTATTTTTTATGTACATAGCACTTATAGTTTTATTTATTTATTTACTTATTTATATTTATATTTTTTACAGGCCTACAAAGAAAATGCATAGATTTTTGTGAATCTAGCACTTATAGATTTTTACAGGGACACAGCAAAAATTTCTTTATCATTATGACCTATGGGTTCAATTTATTTGAAGTGGGATAGCGTTAAATTAAAGAACATACCGTACGAAAAAAAGTACTGAAACACCTTATTATAATCTTTTGTTTCGTTTATTAAGCGACTTCTCTTAATCTAATTTATCTATACGCTCGTTAATTGCTTAATGTTCGGAAAATCGAGTGGAGTCACTCCAGATTTTATATTTTTATACGAGAATTATAGCGAAGTTGATATTGTAGAAACAGAATTAAAATTCATCAATTGAATTTTCTGTCTTTTAAATAATCTTAATAATTTTTATCATATAAAAAGCAAAATAAATAAAAATAACAAATCCTAATGTTTTAATAGGTATTCAAATTTCACCAGGCGTCAAAAAATCTGTATCAATACACATTTTTTTTTTTTTTTTTTTTTTTTTAATATAATTTTCTAAATTATGTTTTATGTTCTGTTAAAAGACTCTCAAGATTTAAGAACGCCAATGAGTTCTATTTAGGATTTGTAACTCATGATATTCTCGTGAAATAAATTATAGAATCAATCATACTTTACTATAATATGTCTTTTATATTCACTTTATTATTCCCTACATAGCATATAATTAACAATACGTTTTGTAACTTTTTTTTTAACACTAGATTTACTGAGATGTAATTTATACCATAATTATACATTTAATATAGATGATAATATAATAATCTATAAAATTTTGAAAAAAAAAAGAAAAAAGAAGAAAAGTTAAGTGCATATTTTAAATTTATTTTTCTTGAACCATATATTTTATATTTATAAAATGCCGCGCATAATTGTAATAATAGAAAGCCACGATAATTTCCTGTTGTTTCAGAATATTTTCGCAGTCTGTCTGTAAAAAAGGAAAGCCAAAATTCTTTGCAAACATACCTAAAATCTCTTTCTGAATGGGAATCAATGCGATAAAAAAAAAAAAAAATTAATACTCGGCTTAAAGTGTAACATACAGTCGGTAACAAAAGTGTCCGAACACTAGCAAAAATTCTTATGTAAAAAAAGTACATTTCATACGGTTTTATTAAATAAATCCTTACTGAATCATGTTCTTACACTAACTAAGAACAGGATTCGACAAGGATTTATTTAACAAAACCGTATGAAGTGTACATTTTTTAAATAGGAATTTTTGCTAGTGTTCGGACACTTTTGTTACCGACTGTACATATTGAGTTAATTTGAATGAATGACATAATTTACCATTTTTGTGTATTTAATCTAAAATATTTCCTACGTGTACCAATGAACATGTGTTTCGCCATTTTTCAAAATTTTCACGCATTTCCCAGGCAGGATGGGTTGTGGGACTTTTGGCGGACCTTGTATGTATGTATGTATGTATGTATGTATGTATATATATCTATCTATATATATACATATAGAGTCCTTTTTATTTCTTTTGTAGAGTGTTATTTCTGTACTGATAAGTAAAAAGGATTTAAGTCCAAAAATGTCGATTTTGAGTTAAGTACATAGTCAGAGTCAGAAAAAAGTTCTCTATCGATTGGTATAAAGGATTTAAATCCATCCCAAGTAGCACAGGAACGTTCTGTGAACGTCTAATAACGGTTTCAATAGTTCAAACACCGTGTTTCGTGTCAAAAGAACGTTCTAAAACACGTTCAGAAATAGTATTATTTAGAACGTTCTGAAAATGTTTGATTTGTACCATCTATAAAACGTACAATTCTAGTTCTATATAGAACGTTCAAGTGTGACACCGTCATAACACGTTCTGTAACAGTGTAATTATAACGAATATGACAAAATGACTTTTTAGTACTATTGGTTGGGAAAATAGGTTAATCATGAAAATTTTTGACTTCAGTTTTTGATTTTTTTACACGTTTTGTGGCGTGAGGAATCCGGAAGTCAAAAGGTTGGTATGGTATCTGTTAATGTGTATCGGCTTCGGCACCTATTAGTGTGATAGCCCGTTAGTTCATGTACACGATATCTCAAGAACAAATGATTGCAGAGAGATCGGACCAGTTTTAAAATATCACTTATGATATTGATAAGAATCTTATTGAGAGATTTGCAACATTCTAATTTAAAAACTTCGTAAGTTATTCGAAATTTATAACTTTTAGCATGATAGAGAATAGAGCATTTTTTACATTTTCAGTTTAACGTTTTGTTAGCACGTCAGTAAAGAATGCTTCTTAATAATCAGTAGCGGTGAGGTGAAAAAAAATTACAAAATTTTAAACTCATGGAAAAATTTTGTGGATTTTGTATTTCAGGAATCAATGTATGGAATTCAACCAAACTTGTTACAATATTAGATCTTGCCCTAAATTGGAGTTTATTTGAATTTCATTTGGGATATATCGTCCGATAGATTGCGGTGCTATGCAATGAAACCCTCCATTTATGGGACGGCTATATCTCAGCTTCTATAGTGTACAAATGCATTAAACTTTATATATTGGCATGTATCATCATAACCTTTGCTAATACAATTTGGATGTATACATTGTCCAACAGGTGGCGTTGCTAATCTGCAATTTAATCATTTTAACGGAAAGGCAATATTTTAACTCTTGTGATTTAACAATAAATTTTGTGATACACTGAAGTTATAAGTGAAATCGATTTTATGTAAAGCTTTACTGGTCCATTTTGGATGCACATCGGCCAACAGGTGGCGTGGCTATGTTGCAATTTAATCTCATAACGGAAACGGAAAATATCAACTTCTGTGATTTATAAATATTGTAAATTTGGTAAGTGAAATTAATATTACGTAAAACTCTACAGATTGCCTTTGGGTGCATATCGGAAGACAGGTGGCACTGCCACGTTCCAAAATTTTCCATTCACAGAAAGGCTATCTATCACTTCTGTAATATATATACTCACCAAACCTTCTGCGTGACATACAATTGATATATATTATTCATTCAATTTGGATGTATAACGAGTAATAGTCAAACAGTTTTTTTTTATTATTATTATTCATAGGACATTGTTTTTTCCCCTAGGAATAAGTATACATCATCCCTGGTGGATGGGGGAGGGGTGGATAAAAATTTTCCCTATGATTATCTTTCAAAAGAATTCGATATCACCCTTAAAACGAATAATTGAAACATCGTTTTCTGATGATTTAAAACAAATTTACCGTTTTTTTTTTTTTTTTTTTTTTTCATTTGTAATAATAATAATAATAATAATAATAAACCCTTAGAAAAATACATTTTCTAAGATCTTCTATACAGCATAAAAATGATTGTCTTCTGTCATGAAAATCTATGCATTCCCCAGACCCAGAGTTTAGATACAAAAAGCTAATCACGGATGTTATTGAATAAGTAATATAGTGCTTTACGCGAGTTTCAAAGAAAATCACGGGAAAACTCCGAAAACCAAAGTCGACGAGCGTGACCAGGAATCGAAACCAACACTTCCCGTCTGTAAGGTTCGAGAGTAGAACCTCGCGGTCTCTAATACTCATCGGGAAGTTACAGAAATGAGTTTTTTTCTTCTTTTCTTTAAGTTATGGTTCTATTTAAGTTTAAATGTTACTGATAAATTATCAATATTGATCATGTTGTTAAATCATTACTCTGTTTGATTGGTCTTATTTTATTTTATTTATTTTCACTGAATATTTTGTTCAATACTGAAATATACACTAAAACAAGATATGCTTTTCCGTTTAATTCGAGATTTTAAAATGGAAAAATAAAGTGATCTCATAAGTTTTTAAAATACTTTATAAAAATTTAAATAATTGTTTAACTCCACTAAATTTTTCCTTAAAATATTGACTATATGTTTTCTACAGCTATAAATGCTTAATAAATTTCTGTTTCAAATGTTGAACTTTGAAACATGATTATTGCGGATGCAAGAAGGGAGAGCAGATGGTAACATCGACATCTGTGGATTGCATTTATTTAATTTTCGCTGACCGTGCAACTGCAAAGTCAAACGCCAGGCGCGGCGCTGGGTCTATTCTGGCCTGTTCGCTTCGTTAGGTCTTGGGAAAGTCGTGTCGTTATGTGAGGCGGTAATTTTAAAACATGTAATCTGATTTGTTCAGTTTTAGCGTTATAAAGACTAGGATAAGCTATAGAAAAGGTAAAAATGTAATATTTTTAACCTGTAATATTCTCTATGTTCTATTTATTAAAGTCTTATGTTAATATTAATTAAACAATCATTTTCATATCTGCGTAAGTTCTTAAGCCTAACTTTTGGTACTTGAAAGCAGCGATGAATCGCAGAAAAAACTGCTCCTGTTACAGACAACCGCTTAGAAATTATGGATTCATTTTATTAATTTAGTCTTCTGAGATGGAATTTGTTAAAATAACTATTTTTGGTTATTATAATTCTGAATGAAGTATGAAGAAGTCACAAAGACTTTGCAAGATAAGAGCTAATTTTAAGTGAATGCCTTTCCGACTGGTCATTGTGTATTTTAAAATGCTAGTTGGAAGGATGTTTTCTTGAAGAAAATTCTTATGAAAATTCAGAAGGTTCGTAATTCTTTTTTTCTTTTCTTTTTAAATTCTGAAGTATTTATTTAATGTTTATATGATAATATATATACAATCTAGGTTATGCAAATTGCACATTTTTAAAATAATATCCTAAGTTTCACTGACTTACAATTTTAAATATCTCTTTACTGTTATTTATTAAATAAAATATATGAAATTGTTTAACTGCATAATAAAACAAAGATTCAATTCAATTTTATTCCACATCTTTATATAAAAAAAAAGATATTCTGTTTAAAAAAAAAGGACGATTTACTATATTATTTATTAATACTAATAATATTTACATTTATCAATTATTTAATATGCCGTGATAGCATAATTACATCAAATGAGGTAAAAATTGCGTTGACGCAATTTAAAGAAATTTAAACATTTAAAGAATACCAATTACATTGCCATGTGGAATAAATTTAAATACCTGCAAACATCTTTTTTGTAAACTGCTGCTGTAAACTGAAAATATTTATACACACATGCACTGAAATTAAAAAATATGAAGTATGTTAAATATTTTAGAAAAATATTTTGATTAAAAATATATATATGTATTTAAGTATTTGGAAATTTTTAAAATTTCCTCCTTCTAACTAATTTTTAATTTTTTGTTTCAATTTCTTATTATTATAAATTAACAATATATTCTAAACTCAATTATATATTATTTTAGCGGTGTATTGGTACATTCATTTTTGAAATTATTTTTTATGTTGGAATATTAAAACTTTCTATGAACTTCAGCATTCAAATATATTTATAAACTATCCATGGACTTACAAAGTAGTACCCAGAAATGTTTAGAATATACAGGGTGCAAAGTCGAGAGCAGGCCTTTATTTGCGCAACAATTGGTCTCAGACGTCCTCCAATAAGAAAATGTATTTAAAAAAAAAATGTAAGAATTCATTATATGACATGTTTAAATTTAAAAAATCAATTTATTAAAACTCACAAAAACTGATAATTTTTATACAATTTTCATGACACTAATAGTGAAAGTTGAGTTCCAACCTAAAAAACCTGTATAACACAAAAAGTTTCACTTTTGTGCACCCAAAATTGTCTGAGATAGTTAGTTTCAAAATTTAGGATTATTTCGCATTTTCTCGGGCTTTATTAAAAAGTCAACGAAAAATTCTTTAATAAACCCAGGGAAAATGCAAACAAAGTCCAATTAGGATTTTTAAACCGATCCCTTATTGAAGGCCGAAATATGTTAGAAAATCTAAACTTTAAATATCTTGTTCCATTTTGGAAGAATATAAATGAAACTTCTTGTTAGGATGAGTGTCAATTTTTCTAACTATCACTATAGGGATCTGGGACTGTACAAAAATTTAGTTTTTGTAATTTTGAAAAAATAGATATTTTAAATTTAAACATGTCATACCGCAAATGCTCATATTTTTTAAAACATTTTGTAACTGAAACTATATGTTTGCGACCAATAGTTGCCGAGATAAAGACATTCTCGTGATTATCTTTGCACCCTGTATTTAAAAAAATTAATATATATATGTATAAATGAATTTTTAATCGTAGTTAAAACCAGGCAACCGATATAAGATCTCTGAAACCACATAGAACAATGAGAAGGAAATTACAACAAATTTAAATAACCTGTGGAGACTAATTGTGATTTATTGAAACATTTATTTTTTGTTTAGTGATTTTTATTTTATTTAACTTCAATCTAATCATACATTTATTCCTAGATTATTCGTTGCAATTTTAATAATTTTGCCGGTGCGTAAAAACGACATGAAACTCAAATCAAAAGATACAAACAAGCAACGAGAGAAAAAAAAAAAAAAAAAAAACAGTTTTTTTTTTTTTTTTTTTTTTTAAGGAAAAGCTCAGAACGGTGAAAAAGAAGAAAAAAAAAAAAAAAAAAAAACTCGTCAGTGGTGACTTTTTTCACCATTGAGCACCAATGTACGATTTCGTTCGTTAGCAGCTATAATAGCAAATCGCCAGCGGACACCAAATCGTACAAGAAATTAATTGAAGTTAAAAATGAAGAATAAAGTGGAATAAACATAAACTATTAATTCAAGAAATCAGAAAATCAAACAAAAAACAACTATAAAAAACAAACATTACTCACAGGATGATGCATTCGGAATCCCAAGGATTAAAACAAGCAAAATAATTCAAGAGTTTAGTTGTACATAGCAGATAAAGAATGATACAACACAGCAACAGGGATATGAATTACATTTTTTAAAATTCAAATAATGTTTGTGAAAATTTAACATACTTAATTTCAACGTATATGCATGAGAAACTCCATATTCTACGACAGTAATTCCCAAAAATTGTCATAACATCTCTATATACCTTAAAAAGTTCCTTAAATTTTTGCATTTAAAAAAAATTTCTTTTTTTCCCCTAATCTGAAGATAATGGCGTTATAGTATTAAATACGACACTTTAATAAACACCATAAAAGGCAAGAACTCGCAGCTGCTAAAAAAAAAAAAAAAAAAAAAAAAAACCGGCAACGCATTCAACACACTCAACGTGCTTGTTTGCAGCTCTCGCGCTTACATTGTTCGCCTGATGAAGGGTTGTGTCTTCTTTTAACCCGAAACAATTGTTTCGAGTTCTTACATTTTATGGTGTTTATTCAAAGTTTTGTAATTAATACTATAACTTCATTATCTTCAGATCAGGGTAAAAAAAGAAATGAAAAAAAAAAAAAAAATGAAAAAAATTAAGAAATTTTTTAAGGGATAAAGAGACGTAATGGCACTTTTTTCGGAAAACTGTCATAGAATATAGAATTTTTGATTCATATACGTTAAAATAAAGGAATAGTAAGTATGTTAAATTTCTGAAACATTATTTGAATAATAAAAAAAAAAGTAGTTTATATTCCTGTTAATGTGTTTTGCTTCATTATTCGTCATCAGCTATGTACTTTTTAATAAAAAAAACACCACAAAACTAGCGTTGTAAAAATTATTTCTTACAAACTTTGAATAAACACCATAAAATGCAATAAACTCGCAACAATTGCTTCGGGTCGAAAAAACACACGACCCTTCATCAGGCGAATAAAGTAAGCACGAGTGTTGCAGTCAAAGCGGCAACGCAATTGGTGCGTTGCCGCTTTGACTGCAGCACTCGTGCTTACTTTATTCGCCTGATGAAGGGTCGTGTGTTTTTTTGGACCCGAAACAATTGTTGCGAGTTTATTGCATTTTATGGTGTTTATTCAAAGTTTGTAAGTAATAATATGTACTTTTTACTTTTAAACGCCCGTACTGTGGTGTTTTTTTTTTTTTTTTTTTTTTTAATGACGTCACAGTTTTTTTTTTTTTTTTTTTTTTTTTTTTTTTCTACACTATTTTAGAACGTTTACAGTACGTTTTCTAGAACGTTCTGAAAATGTGTATAACGTTTTGAAAACGTTCTAAAAACGTTTAGAACGTTCTGAGACCGTATACGTAGAACGTTCTCAGAACGTTTCTATAACACCGATGGTAATGGTTACACGTTCATTGAACGTTCTCTGAACCGTACTATTGTCCTGATTCAAGATGGACAAATAGACGTCTATAACACGTTCAAAGTGAACGTTCTTAGAACGTGTTTGTAGAACAATTTTTGAACGTTCAGAGAACGTTTCGGTGCTGCTTGGGATGTCATTTAGTCTTTGAGAAAATCCATTTGTAAAAAAAGATTCAAGTCATAAATTTAGCATTAATCTTTGGTATAAAATATTTAATTCAAAATTTTCCCTTTATTAAATGAAGGTTGCCAATCAGTGAATGGTATAAAGGGTATAAATCAACATAATCCCTTTTTCCTAATCGATTCTTCTGATTAGTTTTTAGTTACTTTAACTTTATATTTCGTCTCCTAAAAAATCAAGAATATGGACTTAAATCCTTTATACTTATCAGTACAGATTTAATGTACCGTAAGTCCTCCTTTCTCATGCATTGCATGTATTCCATGTTAGTAAGTTGCTAATAGTAGCATACAGTGAGTCTTCGGATGTTCAATTCATTTTACGAGGAACTGAACCTGTTGGAACTAGAGCCCCTTAAATAAAATAATAGGCCGGCGCATCGTCGCCATTTTTTTGCCTCCGAAGACGACAGCATTCCCGCTTGGCGTCCTTATCGCTTTCCTAATGATTTTAAGAAATCTTGATCCGAAGCTAATCCGGTCAAGATAAGAGCAATAAGCAACAATATTATTCCTAAAAACACATTTTTTTCACAGTACATTCTCAGGATGTCATTTTATTCTGAGGATATCCCATGCATGTACCGGGGTAAGATGTGTTGTTAGGGCAGTTTCTGTTTCTTTTACAAAATGTCGCCAAAACTCAAATACACAGTAATAGAAGGTATGTGAACCTTTATAGGAGGTGTGGCTATTAAATAACGAGACTATTGCTGCTACAGATGAACTAGATATGCGCCAAATCCGAACGACCGACAGCTGTGCAGCGTAAAGCCTTCTCTTTCGATTGCAGCGCCTCCCGTGTTTGTAGAGAAATCAGTCTGGTCATAACCTTCGTTTGTGTAAGAGGTGTTTGTTTCGTTTTGCCCAAAACGCGATAATTGTAAAAGTAGAGCAATGAATTGTCGTGAAATTTCACGTGAAACTTGGTAAAATCACTTGTAAAACTTATCTTTTATTAAAACAAGTTTATGGCGATGAATGTTTATCACGTGTGCGAGTTTATGAGTGGTTCAACCGTTTCCAAGATGGCAGAAAAGACTTTGGAGATGATGACCGACATTCAAAGCGATGATGATCCTTTTTTTCGACATTCATGGTATTGTGTACCTTCACTGGGTTCCTGAATGCCAAACTATTAATCAACATTACTATCTTGAAATGCTTGCTTAACTCCGTGAAGGGGTAAGAAAAAAACGACCCGAATTGTGGAAGAACAAGTCATGGGTGCTCCATCAAATCAACGCACCGGCTCACACGTCATTGTCTGTCAAGGCGTTCTAGCCAAACACAACATCCCAGTTTTAGACCATCCACCTTATTCGCCTGACCTGGCCCCATGTGACTTTTATCCGTTCCCCAAAATTAAATCTGCAATAAAAGGAATAAGATTTGAGTCAGTTAAAGCTGTGAAAGAAAAAGCGGCACGCCACATGCAGGAGCTCACAGGACAAGACTTCCAGCACTGTTTTGAACAATGGAAAATTCGCATGGAGCGTTGTAGGGATAGAGGAGGAGTGTATATTGAAGGTGATCATAACTAAATATGTATAAATTTAAAATAAAATGTTTTACAGCAATAGTCTGGTTGTGGGACTTTTGGCGGAGCTTGTATGTATGTATATATATTTATACATACATAGTTCTTTCTATTTTTTTGTGTAGTGTGTTATTTAATGTACCGTAAGTCATTCTTTCTCATGCCTTGCATGTATTCTACGTTAGTAAGTTGCTAATAGTAGCATACAGTGAGTCTTCGGATGTTCAATTCATTTTACGAGGAACTGAACCTGTTGGAAAGTAGCATGGTCCCAATTTCACACACACCTCCTTTCCCCGTCCTCCATACGGCAAAAAATTTCGTGGTAACTGATCAACCATCCTAAAGTGTCCGTGTTCTGCAAATTGCAGCTGCCATCAACCATAATGACATCAGGAAAGTACCAATGATTCCGTCGTCGGGTACTCAAAAAAGAGATTCCGCAATGCATACATCTTCCTAAAAATGTTTAAATGCCTAATTATTCTTTCAGTTATTCTTCAGTTAGTTCTTTGTACCTTTATTTATTCTGAAATAAATTATGATTCATAAGTAAAGTCTAGTTTTATTGGATTTTTTAAAGAGGATGAAATCGAGACCATTTTTCGCTTTTACTAAATATAGGTTACTTTTGAAACACAGTTTGTTTTTGACTTAGTTCAGTAAAAATATTTTTGTAGTCAGTATGGATATGTTTAGATATTTGTGGATAGTTAGTGAATGTAACATCCAAATTTGGTACGTTTTCATTATAGCTTCCAAGGGCTTAAAAGTGACTGGGAGACAAAATAAAAGCATTTTGCCTTACTGATAACATATTATTAGAGAGAGAGGCACGTTTCCTTTTAAAACATTCAACGTACACTCACTGATAGCTTTGACAGTACTATTAGGTAATTTTTTAAGAAAATGTTTACGAAATGTTTTCAGACATGTACGAATCAATTCCAAATCACGCAGATGTTACTTCGACAAAGTCATGTTAGCAACTGACTGTCCACACTCACTAATAATTTATTTATACTTGTATAAAAAAGCTGAAGTTGATTGGGCAGAATTTGAGTTCGCAATCTCATATCTTCACTCGATTCATTTTTCAAATCGATAAACAAGTATGTAAAGGGTTTCTTTGTAGCATCTTCGTACACTTCTTGAAAAAATTTTGATTTTTTTGGGATACAACTGTCTACCCAAATGCATAATTTGGCTCATGTCGCGACTATTTTTAAACAGGAAAATGTATTGAACATTTAAAGACATGGTTCTAATTTCACTCCCTTAGTGAAAAAATGTTTGTGTTAAGAAAACAACACTTAGATTTAAATGATGACTACCTTTCGTGAATAACGAAGTCAAACGTTTATCGTTACTGCATTCGGCCATTAAATCATCTATCACAAACAAAGTATTACCATTCAAATAATCTTTATAATTCGATGGAAACCCTTCTACAAAAGTAACATCAGGTATATCGTCATATAAAATTTGATAAATACCGTAAAACCAAACTACTTTGTCGATGGTAGGATGAAACATCTGTTCTTTAAAATGTAACAAATCTCTCATAAAAAAAAGACTTGCCACATGCTGTAGGACCGGCGAGAATCATATTGCAAGGATGTTGTAGACGTAGAAACTCCATGATAAATGAACACAGACACAAAATGTATACAGTTTAAATAAGTATTTATTGATAAAAATTAGCATATACACGAAATTTTTTGGCAACAAAATTATAGACTCTCTGGTCGTTACATATATTCTTGGTTACAAACATAAACAAAAAATCTTTCAGGGTTTTCCCCTGCATCTACAATATAAGTAATAAACACAAAATTGGCCACATACGGCAGTTATAGCATTCTGAAGCATCAGAGGATTATAATTCAGATGTGAAAATCGGGATGCAAAGTTCAGGACAGATCCTTTAAAATAACTGGGGTCGTTTCCATACAAATGAAAGAATTCCACTTCATCATGAGATTGCATGAAGAAAGCTAACCAGTGGGTTCCGGGTTCGGACGAATCATCTATGTTACATACGTGGCAAGCAGGATAACGTACGACCACCTCGGGTAGATGATCACTTGGAAAAACATCTAAGAAATATTTTTTCGTTATTGTATCACTGAATAAAATATTCTTGATTTGTAGAGAGTCCATTTTCATTAATTGGCAAAGTCATATAAAACGTGTCGGGACTCGGTGATTTTGATAATGTTTTCAAATTCTGCATACACAAACACAGATATGGTGGATTGTAACGCCGTTGCAAATTTTATCTCAATTCTTAAATTTCTAACGGCTCTAACGATTTTCTTGAAAATTGTTATATAAATCCATTTCTTTCTCGTGAATTACGTGGTTATTAGAAGAAAATTAACAGTCTTCCTGCTTAGGTAGGTCATCTTCAAATCTCAGAAATTTGTGCTTCCAAAAATAACTCTACCATTTTTTTCTCGTATTTTTTACCTCGCTATATGTAAGCTTCGTTTTATACGTCTTCATAAGTTTCTCTTACCAGAAAAATTTTAGGTTTCAACTTCTTTAGGTCACTTTTATGTTTTCTGATCACTTATCTCTCAAAAATGCCTATAATACATGTGATAGTGGGTAATGGAAGTCATGTGGTTGTTTCACATCAGATTTTTTTTTTTTTTTTTTAATAGCCACAATATGGTTAGCAAGCACCCTCGTCTTATTTGCATACATTCTGTCCTTGACATAACCCCATCGGAAAAATTTCCACGAATTGACATCCTGCGAGTAAAGAAATTAATTAATACTTGCACTATAATTTTTTCTATAATGAAGTGCAAAAAACAAAAACAATATCAAAATCTTATTATTTTTATTATTATTTTTATTATTTTTTTTATGATTATCCTCTTCGCCTTGTTAGTATAAAAATCTGACAAGTTCTTAGACTACCACCAAAGTTTATTGACTTTAACAATGAACGAAAAATACAAGTTTTTTTTTTTTTTTTTTTTTTTTTTCTGGATAGTCTTTTCTTTACACCTTGTATATACATACAATGTGTAAGGAAAAAAATTAAAATATATAACAGTATGTTATAATCAATTGTAACAAAATTAATTAAAATTGCTACATAAAAAGTGTTTAGTAGTAGGATAAAAGATTCTACCTAAATATGAAAAGAATGCACAAAACTAAACTGAGAGAATGGCTGTACGAAATAAGAGTAAAAATACGAATAGAAATATGAGAATAATTATAAAATACTGCCATCAGATACTAAAGAATATGGATATATATGTATAAAGATTAACTCATTTATTAATGAGCTACTGCTCGCTTACCTCAACACTTTTTTCAACATATCTATCTAACCTTTCATGTATAAAATGAAAAGTTAGGTCAACTATCACAACCTGGAATAGAATCTGTCATTTTTATTTATTTGAATAAATTAACAAAGGTAATATAGGAAAAATTTCGCCCATTTGCAATTCCAGAGATATTTTTTAATTTCGTGACAATCCTGCAAAATAACAGATTGACACAAACGTAGACAATTACATTTCTCAGGTCAAAATGTTTAGTCTTCACTTGGTCGACTGGGAGGTTCTGGGAGACGGTAGGGGAAGCGTTCTACCCCAAGCCACGCTCGTCAGATTAGCCATTTGGAGATTTTCAGGTTTTTCCTGAAACTCACGTAGCTAGGATAGGGTGACCAGATGTCCTCATTTTCTGACGACAGTCCTCATTTTTTAAGTGCTGTCCTCAGTTGCTTTCAGAAGTTCTCATATCCCCATTTGTCCTCATTTTTGGACGTTTGTTCTCATTTGTGCTCATTTTTCAGTAATTTCCTTCTTTACTTAAAATTTCAAAATTAGAAATGCTGCTGACCTTATTAATTTGCAATACTGATTCTACAACTCAACACAACGTAAAAAAAAAATCACGATTTCTTGATTCATTAACATTTATTTTTAAATCATCTCCAACACTATTACATCCCTCGTGGAGGATCAAAAATAGGATGACATGTCTCCGGACCACCTCTTAGGGCGAGTCCCAGACCGTCGCCAATTGCCCATTGTGCAGAGCTAGTGCGACGTAAAAGCCCATCCAATCCAACCCTACTACACAGAATATATTTTTATATTGGGCGATTTTAGTATTTGCAACATTATACTTTAAAATATAAAGATTTGAAAAAAAAAAGAAAGCTGAATTTGCATAAAAGTAAAACAAATAAAAGTATTTAAATATTCAACATGAAGCTGGAAGTTATTTTATTACTAACTAGCAGGCTTTGCCCGCTTCGCTGGTCATTATATCGAAATGAATTCTCAATATTTCATATCATTAATAAAAAAAATATCTGAAAAAAAAAAAAAAAGAAAGAAATCAATCAATATGTAAGTTAAAGTTCCCGCTACCTTCAGTAGCAGTTTTCCTGCTCCCCACACTTTTCGAATCTCGAGCCCTAATGCCTTCAGCAGTACCTTACCTATTTTTTACTCCTCTTCCCATGCGGGTAATGTTGAAAGTTTTGCAAAATTTCCTCCCATCAAAGTGCATATTGCGTACACTTAATCAACACCCAGTCATCAAAATTCATCATTCTAAGGTAATCTGGAGTATATTTAAGCTTGAAAACGTGTTCTTGCCCCGCCAGCCCAGAAGAGGGGGGGGGGGTAATTCCGCGAAATCCTTTTATAGTGTAACTTGCATACACATACCTAACCAGACATGAAAAAGAAATCGAGATCCTGAGATTATTTGAAGCAAAATTATGTTTTAAAACGTGGTTTTTACCCACCCACCCCCCAACTCATATAAAAGGGACAGGGGGAGAGAATTTTGCAAAATATCTTTATACTATGAGTTAGATACATATAACCGACCAGCTCATCAAAAATCTCCTTCCTAAGATAATTTAGTGAAGAGTTACACATGAATACATGTGTTTTGTCCCCACCTCCGAAGAACAGTAGGGTGGAATTTCACAAAACCCCTTTGTAGTGTGTGTGTGTTGAGTACGCGTAACCAACCTACATATCAAAAAATCGCTTTCCTGAGGTACTTTGGAACAGAGTTACTCTTAAAAATGTGTTTTTGCCCCCACTCCGCCCTTAAAGGAGATAGGCAGAGGGACATTCCGTAAAATTCCTTGATAGTGCGTGTTGAGAACGAATAATCAAACCACACATAAAAATTAATCTTACTGTGATAATTTTAAGCAAAGTTATGCTTGGAAACGTCTTTATTGCTCTCCCTTCCTTAAGGAGGAAAATGGGGAAATTCTCAAAATCTCGTTGCAATGGGTGTTAGATAGACATAAATAAGCCACACACTAAAAATTGTGGCCTCAGCTCCTATGGATGTCTTCGAAGAAATTTTATCTGCTTGGCTGGTCACGATATTTAACGAAAATTCTTTCCTATATCGCTTTATAGATAAAAAATAAAAATAAAATTCATTGAAATTGCTCAAAAGCTCGCTTCCGGTGTGTGTCGCTATTGCATGCGTCAATGCCATATCAGTTGGCTTCCACTTTTGTGCTTATCAAATGACAATTTCGAAACAGACAGTATCGAAAAAATTGAAGTAGCCCTTTTACATCTGAATTTTAATTATTTTTGAACAACACTGTACGTACTGTACATAATATTTACTTTTATGTTATTTCCTACATTTATTTGAGTTTTCCGGTCGACCGTACAATGACAGCAATTTCACGTCAAATGTAATATTGCAACATGCTGTGAGACAACTAACTTTTTGTGGCTATATGTATTTCATAGTTAGTTAACAGTGATTGGTATATAGAAAAAAAAATAAATATTTAACCTTATCGTGGTACAGGCTTATTATAGCTCCCGTTGGTGACTTTTGAATTTTGTTACCATTAAAAAAATATACAGACACGACATTATTTCATTATTTAAAACATGAAAATCTGACATTGACAGATTTTAATTTAGTGCCAGAGGCCTACTGCTAAACTTGTTAATGTCGACAAATTCTTCTTTAGTTAATTCGTGACGATCTAAATTCCATGATAAAGTTTTCATTAAATCAAACCAATGTGTTTCAGCTGCAGATATTGTAACAAATAACGTTGGAAGTCCAAACTGCCTTATAGCCGCAAAACAACGTTTTTTCTCTTTTTCCCAATGAGGGGGAGGTGTGCCTTGGGGGGGACTCATGTCAAAGTTGTACCTTGGGGGGGACTCAAGTCAAAGTTGGGCCTTGGGGGGACTCATGTCAAAGTTGGGCCTGGGGGGGGGACTCATGTCAAAGTTGGGCCTTGGGGGGACTCATATCAAAGTTGTACCTTGGGGGGGGACTCATGTCAAAGTTGGGCATGGGGGGGACTCATGTCAAAGTTGGGCCTTGGGGGGACTTCATTCAATAAATCCCCATTCAATAAACCGACTGAAATAGGCCCTTAGCACTATTAAGAGTGTATTATAAAAATTCGACAACGCTGTACCGACTGAAATAGGGGTACCTTGGGGGGGACTCATGTGAAAGTTGGGCCTGGGGGGGGGACTCATGTCAAAGTTGGGCCTTGGGGGGGACTTCATTCAATAAATCCCCATTCAATAAACCGACTAAAATAGACCTCTAGCACTAATTAAGAGTGACCTATAAAAATTCGACAAATTTACCGACTGAAATAGGCCTCTAGCACTAAAAAAAAAAACATAATTTATGAGATTATTGTTTCTGCTTCTTTCTTTCTTTCTATCTTTTTAGTGCTAGAGGCCTATTTCAGTCGGTACAGTTGTCGAATTTTTATAGGTCACTCTTAATTAGTGCTAGAGGCCTATTTCAGTCGGTTTATTGAATGGGGATTTATTGAATGAAGTCCCCCCAAGGCACAACTTTGACATGAGTCCCCCCCAAGGTACCCCTATTTCAGTCGGTACAGCGTTGTCGAATTTTTATAGGTCACTCTTAATTAGTGCTAGAGGCCTATTTCAGTCGGTTTATTGAAGGGGGATTTATTGAATGAAGTCCCCCCAAGGCACTGCTTTGACACGAGTCCCCCCCCAGGCCCAACTTTGACATGAGTCCCCCCAAGGTACCCCTATTTCAGTCGGTACAGCGTTGTCGAATTTTTATAGGTCACTCTTAATTAGTGCTAGAGGCCTATTTCAGTCGGTTTATTGAATGGGGATTTATTGAATGAAGTCCCCCCAAGGTACAACTTTGACATGAGTCCCCCCCAGGCCCAACTTTGACATGAGTCCCCCCGAAGGTATCCCTATTTCAGTCGGTACAGCGTTGTCGAATTTTTATAGGTCACTCTTAATAGTGCTAAGGGCCTATTTCAGTAGATTTATTGAATGGGGATTTATTGAATGAAGTCCCCCCAAGGCACAACTTTGACATGAGTCCCCCCCCAGGCCCAACTTTCACATGAGTCCCCCAAGGCCCAACTTTGACATGAGTACCCCCCAAGGTACAACTTTGTTATGAGTCCCCCCCCCCCAAGGCACACCTTTGACATGAGTCCCCCCCCAAGGCACACTGCCCCTCATTGGGAAAAAGAGAAAAAACGTTGTTTTGCGGCTATAAGACAGTTTGGACTTCCAACGTTATTTGTTACAGTATCTGCAGCTGAAACACATTGGTTTGATTTAATGAAAACTTAATCATGGAATTTAGATCGTCACGAATTAACTAAAGAAGAATTTGTCGATATTAACAAGTTTAGCAGTAGGCCTCTGGCACTAAATTAAAATCTGTCAATGTCAGATTTTCATGTTTTAAATAATGAAATAATGACGTGTCTGTATATGTATATATATATATATATATATATATATATATATATATATTTTTAGTGCTAGAGGCCTATTTCAGTCGGTTTATTGAATGGGGATTTATTGAATGAAGTCCCCCCAAGGTACAACTTTGACATGAGTCCCCCCCAGGCCCAACTTTGACATGAGTCCCCCCCAAGGTACAACTTTGACATGAGTCCCCCCCCAAGGCCAAACTTTGACATGAGTCCCCCTCAAGGTACCCCTATTTCAGTCGGTACCGCGTTGTCGAATTTTTATAATACACTCTTAATAGTGCTAAGGGCCTATTTCAGTCGGTTTATTGAATGGGGATTTATTGAATGAAGTCCCCCCAAGGCCCAACTTTGACATGAGTCCCCCCCAAGGAACAACTTTGACATGAGTCCCCCCCAAGGCACACCTTTGACATGAGTCCCCCCCAAGGCACACCTCCCCCTCATTGGGAAAAAGAGAAAAAACGTTGTTTTGCGGCTATAAGACAGTTTGGACTTCCAACGTTATTTGTTACAATATCTGCAGCTGAAACACATTGGTTTGATTTAATGAAAACTTTATCATGGAATTTAGATCGTCACGAATTAACTAAAGAAGAATTTGTCGATATTAACAAGTTTAGCAGTAGGCCTCTGGCACTAAATTAAAATCTGTCAATGTCAGATTTTCATGTTTTAAATAATGAAATAATGTCGTGTCTGTATAATTTTTTTTCCCCCTCAATATTTTATAATTTATATGTTTATATATTTTATGGGCTACTTGGCTTAAAGTGGCTATCACGAAAGTAGACTCCTTGGCGAAAAATGTCGTATCTGCTTCAGCATCAAAATAAAAAAAAATACCCTGCATTATGAATAAGTAAATCTGAATATAATGCTGAATTAGCTTTCATACCAAACGTATTATACGTGCCAATACGCAAGCGAAGTGATGACGCCACTGGCCGTTCGTGGATGCAAGAAAAATATTTCCTACGTTAAACGCTCATTGAATTTTTTGTAAAAAATTATTAAAAATCGAGGCTCCCGATTTTAATCCCCATATTTAGGTATAGATATGTATTAGTTATCATGTGCATGCGTTAGATTAAGTTGTTTTTGTTGTAAAATTGATACAATTTGAATTTTAAATTTCAAAACTCTAGAAAAAAAAATGGCAAACTTCCACACTCGATTGAAAACAAACATTTCATTTCAAAGGATGATATTTACACAATAAATATCCAACTAATATACTAATTAAAAGGAAAATGGTAAATATTCCATCATAATTTGAAGTCAAATTTGTTTTCAAATGTCTAAATAAAGTATCTGATATAAGATACTAATATGTTGCAGCGGAATAGATTTGATATCGGTCATCCTTGGCAGAAAAAAATATATCGCCAAATTATCTGGCGAACATAATTTAACTCCTTTCAAAAATCATGGTTGTTTTAGCAACTTATATTAAAAGAGCAAGGAATAATATGAAACAATATTTCGTACAATACTATTACGAAAATATACATCTGACATGTATATTTTCGTATTACGATTTTGATCACCAAATACAAAAACGCCAAGGATAACAGAGTTTTGAAAATTAAAATTTTGTCAATTTGACAGCAAAATAACTCTATCTAACACATGCACATGATAACTAATACATATATATACCCAAATATGGGGATTAAAATCGGGAAATAATTTTCCTCCATTTTTAATAATTTTTTACAGAAAATCCAATGGACGATTAACATAGGAAATCATTTTCTTGCATCCACGGACGGTCAGTAACGTCACACTTAACTTGCGTATAAATAAATAAAAAAACTATTAAAAAGAAATCTAAAATTGAGGTATGTTTAAAAAAATTATGAAACAAATTTGAAGAAATATGTTGGATTTTTAATATTATTATTTAATTTTGATAATGACGTCATTTTGTCATAGCCTAAGCAAATTTATTATTTAATATTCCTTTTACTATTCGCGTGAAAATATTTTTTATTATATGTCGTAAAATAAGTCAACTCGAAAAATTTTTTTGGCAACAATTAAAAATTAAATAATTATTTTTAAAACTTTATTATAGAAGACATATCTATATTAAATACAGAAGATATAATACAGATAACGTTTTCCTTCCTTCCTCTCCTCTTGGGGACTGAATTTCTAAAATTCCAAAAATTGGTTTTTAGGTATTTCTGTTAGCTATATTTTAAAGCAAGAATTTTACGGATATCTGTTTTTTTCTTTCAGATATAAAGGTTTTTGTGAAATCACGTTTTGTCCCCTGCCCCCCGTTAGGGGCCGAATTTCGAAAATTTCAGAAATTGGTTTTTAGGTATTTATGTTAGCTATATTATGAAACAAAAATCTCACGTATATGTGTTTTTTTCTTTGAAATATGAATGTTTTTTAAGAAATCACTTTTTGCGCATGCGAAATCACATTTTGCCACGCACCCCCTCTTGTGGACCGAATTTCCAAAATTCCAGAAACTGATTTTTAGGCATTTGTTATAGCTATGTTTTAATGCAAAAATTTTACACATATCTGTTTTTTTTCTTTGAGATATGACGGTTTTTGTGAAATCACGTGTTGCCCCCTCCCACCCCCCTTGGGGGACGAATTTCGCCAAATCGCTTCTTAGGGGGTGATTTGGCGATTTGGGTGATTTGGTTCTCACTACATGTTCTAAAATCTGACCCAGTTTCGAGTCAGTAGCCCCAGTTGATTTTGCTGTGCGTTGATGAGTCAGTGAGTGAGTAAGTGAGTGGAAGTACTCTTTTATATATATAGACTAGTATATAACCCCGTCAAAAATGACGGAACGTGAACGATAAATCTTGAAAACAATGTTTAGGTCATAATGGTTACCTCGTTATCCTTTAAATGTATTTTCAATTTTTGTTTATAAATCAAATGTGTTTCGATATTTTTAATTTTCGTTCTGAAATTAAAAAAATTCTACCCGATCAATAAATATGAATGACAATAAAAAAAACTGCTGGTTGACAAAAAATATAGGCCCGACAACACAACAGCAACAACACATCCCAGTGTTCCATTAAGTGCTCTATGCGCAAGCGAAGTGTGACGCCACTGACCGTCCGTGTATGTAAGAAAATGATTTCCTATGTTAATCGCCCATTGGATTTTTTGTAAAAAATTATTAAAAATCGAGGAAAATTATTTCCCGATTTTAATCCCCATATTTGGGTATATATATGTATTAGTTATCATGTGCATGTGTTAGATTGAGTTATTTTGCTGTCAAATTGACAAAATTTTAATTTTAAATTTCAAAACTCTGTTGTCCTTGGCGTTTTTGTATTTGGCGATCAAAAACGTACTACGAAAATATACATGCCAGATGTATATTTTCGTAATATGTATTGTGAGAAATATTGTTTCATATTATTCCTTACTCTCTTAATATAAATTTTTAAAATAACCATGATTTTTGAAAGGAATTAAATTATATTCGCCAGATAATTTGGCGATATATATATATTTTTTTTTTTCTGCCAAGGATGACCGATATCAAATCTATTCCGCTGCAACATATTAGTATCTTATATCAGATACTTTATTTAGACATTTGAAAACAAATTTGACTTCAAATTATGATAGAATATTTATCATTTTCCTTTTAATTAGTATATTAGTTGGATATTTATTGTGTAAATATCATCCTTTGAAATGAAATGTTTATGTTTTCAATGGAATATGAAAGTTTTTTTTTAATCTAGAGTTTTGAAATTTAAAATTCAAATTTTATCAATTTTAGAACAAAAACAACTTAATCTAATGCATGCACATGATAACTAATACATATCTAAACCTAAATATGGGGATTAAAATCGGGAAATAATTTCCCTCGATTTTTAATAATTTTTTACGAAAAATCCATTGGGCGTTTAACATAGGAAATATTTTTCTTGTATCCACGAACGGCCAGTGACGTCACCACTTCGCTTGCGTATTTAAAGTCCTCATAATAAGAAAAAACGATTCACTTCATTTTACCAAAATACTTTTTTTTAAGACTATCGTAGATCCTGTTTTCAAATTTTCTAACTAACTATCCAATAACTACAGACTCTCCATGCTAACCCAAATTCACCTCTACTCGATACCTCCAACCAGCTATCTCACCCTCAACATCGCCAAAATATCCAGGATCCAGCTAGGGACTTTCTCATTCTCAACCGAACATTTTACCTTGACTCGACATTATCACATTAGACTACTCTAATTTCAATACTCATTTCAACTGGTGACTTTTACTTGCCCAACCAAACATTCTATCCCAACTATCATTTTACACTAATTTCAAAACAAAAATCAACTGGCGGCATTTACGTACTAAACTCGGCGCCAATCATACCTTACAATGTAAACAAACAATGAAGTTTGATAAAAATATTTATAGGCTTTAATGCGTTTTTACAAATATTTTCAGATTTTTAAGGCTTTAATATGTTTTAGAAATATTTTAAGCGTTTTTTTAATGAAACAGTCGAAGAGTCGTTCATTCGGAATTAAAAAGTTGTCCATTTGGAATTTGTATTTTCTAAATGGCAACAGTTTTGGTTTTTTTTATTTGGTTTTGCATTGTTTATAATCATGAAGTTACATAATTCTATTTATAGGTTCATGTTTATAATAGCCAGTGATTCGTTATATTTTATTTAGACATTTAAACATTACAACTGAATAGTTTTACAAGGTTTTATAGCAAATAAATAAGAATATGTGCGATACAAAACATGTATGAAAATGATATGTATTTTTCCTAAGTTGAATTAAACAAACGGGAAAAAAATGGCTGCCAAAAGTTTCTGTTTTGAAGCGGTACTAACCGGATTCGTTCATGACAGATGAGGATCATTATATATATTAATTAGATTTTATAACTAAATTTAAATAACATTTTAAATGGAAAAGTATTTTTTAGCAAGATTGAAAACTGACTAATCAGGGATAAGAGTTGAAAACAGATTATCTTGCTAACATATCATGATTTTTTGCTCTCAATTGAGTAAGTAGTGTTAATCGAAGGTCATCATAATAACTCAGTTTGTAGATCAATTCTTATTCCTAGCCTAGCCAGTTTTTGACATTCTTCAGATTGTCTTTTTCTTTTAAAATTAAAATATTATTTATTGGTTCACTTCCATTTGAAGTAGTTATGATTTCGTTTATACTAAAACCTTGGTCTATACAACAGTGACAATTGTATTAAAACAGTTTATAAAAGTATTAATAGAAGCCGATATAAAATAGTTTAGTACTTTCATGTCAATCACATATCAGAAATTAATATTAACAGCATAGCATGCCATTACATGATAGGAAGAGAAGTATAATGTGTACGAGTTTATGATAATGTTTATTTTAAATTTAATAATGCTTGTATAAATATATTTTTATAATGTTTATCGTATAAGTACATAAATAGTATAAATTTATCATAGTGACGATTAGTGGCTGCAAGTGGAGTTAATATAAGCTAATTTTGCGCTATATTTTATGAAATTTTATGTCCTCAGAAATGTCCTCATTTTTAAAGAAGACTGTCCTCATTTTTAAAGAAGACTGTCCTCATTTTTCTCATGGAAATGAGGACATTGCATAATTTGTCCTCATTTTGCATAAAAAAAATCTGGTCGCCCTAGGCTAGAATCCCTTGGGAAGACCCCCCATCCTCCTCCCACAGAGTGCATTCCTTCCAGGCCTAGTAACCTAGAGTAATCAATCGGCTTTAACGCCAAACATAAAATAAATAAAAGCAGAACTAGACCTTACAAGCTAAAAATCAAACCAGTTATTTGAAAAATGCATTTTAATTGACATCCACGAAGTTTTTCTAACTTTCACAGCTCCAAAGGTTTAAAATGAAATTATTTTCTAACTTTAGTGGCTTAACGTCATACTAGAGCTGTGCAGTTTGCTAGGTAACAGCTTGATAGTCCCTTGTAGGTGGGATCCGGAAACATCTCATTACAATTTTGAACTTCCCACAGAGGTTAATAAGCTCAAAAGATCGATTGTTGTTGTGCGCGAATTTATAAGATAACATACCATTATAAAATAGATTTATTTACATTTGCAGAACTGTGATATGAAAGGTGAAGTCGCGACCAAGTTTTTCCAAAAGAAAAGTGGTGACAAATTAATGAGGATGGATGGATGGTTGGGTTTTACGTCGCACTAGTGCTGCACAGATGGGCAATTGGCGACAGTCTGGGACACACCCCTAGATGTGGTCCGGAGACATGCCATCACAATTTTGATCCTTCACGGAAGGGATGGCTCTCCCGCTTCAGTGACCCCCCAGCGGTATAATTTTAGATAGGAACATGGAGGAAATTGCGGCCACGACAGATTTTACGCGCACCAGCCACCATTAGTGTACACGACGGTCTTTGGCCGGCTCGAGTACCAAATTCGTGAGGTGTCTCTAATTTCAAAATAAGAAATGCGAACAAAAGCAGTACTAAACGAAAGTGTACAATCATCAATTTTAAATTATAAATTATGACAAAAGCTTTACTTAGAACACTAATTCATGCGACAGGGCAAAAAAATCAAGCTGCAGAAAATGAGGACTGTCCCTACAATATTGGGACAATCGCATCCCACTTTTTATATTCAGGAGTCTGCTATCAGTTTTTTTGTTTTTAGAATAGAAGTGAGAGGATTAGTAACATGATTTAGCCATGTTCTTTTTAAAATATTTCTGAATGGTATATTGAGGGTTTCACCAAAATGTAGATCTATGTCAGTTTTGCGAAACGAAATTAATTACAACAAACCAGTATTTTTTGCAAAATGCTCGTGTCTTAAAAAAAAAAAAAAAAAAAAAATCACAATCTGGGTTTTGTTCAGTGTGTTACTGCTAGTTTTTGGTATTGTTATTTATTTCACAGCTTTAAGACGGGTCTATAATTAATATGACTTTTTGTCTCGAATGACTCATCTTTACAGTAATGCACAGCACAATGTCTTGAATACATAGAACATTGTAGATATCCATACCTTTTACAGGGATTCGAACTCGGAACTTGGGGATTAAGAAATAAAAACAGAATTGGTAGCAAATATGAAATTAGAATTAACAAGAAAAACTGTCGTGGGAAATTCTGATATAGCCAAAAACGAAAGTAGATGTATTTTTTACAATTTGCAGATGCATTAGAATATAATTAAAAAAAAAAAAAAAAAAATTGTCATCAGAAAATTGCAATTGTTTTCAAAAATTCAAAATATGAATTGATTCATTGCATTTTCCTCTACAGATAGTCTTCAAATCACTCTTTGGAATGATTCTCAATAACTCCTTCACAACTGTAATAGGATGTTTATATTAATCCACATGACTTACAATGGCGAATGAAGTGGTTATTTCAGTAAATTTTCAAAAGAAGAAAAGTCAACTTGACTGCGTGATTTTCTCCGAAACCTCCGTGAATATGGGCTAGAACACCTTAGAAAGACCTCCCACTGTAGACATCCCCCCCCTTAGACCCAGGTGCTTAGTGCAAACAATTGGCCTTAACCCGAACACTAGCATACACCAACCTGAATACTATATTTTTGAAAATTTCCACGTTCTTCTCAAAAAGGACATTTGTTCGTTGATTGAGAATTGAGTTGGATTTAACGTCACACTAGAGCAACAAAATGGACTACTGGCGACTATTTGGGAGCCACACCTAAGTATAGTCTCATCTATACCGACATAAATTTATTCCTTTATGGACAGTATGGCTTTTCCGCTTTGATAGGCCGACAACCAGTGTGTGAAGTAGAGCATTTGATGATAGAAAACAGATTAACGATAGGCTGACCATATGTCCTCGAATTTCGAGAACAGTCCTAGAAAACTACCTTCGTCCCAAAAAAATTACAACAAATTTGGGGACGCCGGTTATAAAGTTATTAACACGTTCACGCCGGCGTGGGTCACCGCCGTTCACTAGCAATAATCCCTGTCCAAAAAAAGTACACTTAAAACTGTTTTGTTCAATAAATCCTTGTCGAGTCATGTTCTTAGACTGACTAAGAACATGACTCGACAAGGATTTATTTAACAAAGCAGTATTAAGTGTACTTTTTTTGGACAGGGATTATTGCTAGTGCTCGGCGGTGGCCCACGCCGGCGTGAACGTGTTAAGCCTCGCTTTCCCAAGATCAAGGCGTTACTGCAGAAAATATGCTTTCAGGTGCCGCTTGGCACGTTTGGCGAAAATCACCTGCACCGCGTCTTTTTGTATCGTTTAGAACAAATCGTAGTGCAACATTCCACTGGTTACGTTTGCTATCTCTGGCGAATTTGCGCATTTTTTTTTAATGAGGCGGTCTTAACTAAATTTCAACTACAAAATGGGGTCAAAATGACCCCTGGGAAAGCGAAGGTTAAAGTTTTATTATAATAATTTATTATCTGTATAATAAAAAAGCTGGATTAAGTTATTTTGGGTGCCTACTGCATAAAAATTACTATAATTTTACAATTTAAGGCGATTTAAATAATTAATTATTTTTTTGTCCACGAAATTCGAGGACACCGCCATCTTTGATTCCAAATTCAATGAAAAAAACAAGACCTTCCGGCTTATTCGGAAGGGTAGGTTGATTTCTTTTTCCTTATCAAGTAGCCGTCATTTTGTTTCAAAATGGCGGCTACAAATTATTAATGCACTTGGTAGAAATATTGATGTAGGCTATGCACATATGGAGTTTTAAGCAAATCGGTTCATAAATACACTTTTATGTGAATTTAAAGTTTCAAGTGGCCGGCGATAGGGAAAAAAATGGTGGGTTAAGTTGACAAATATATGAAATGCGTTTGTGAGATAAGTCTACTGTACACACATAGTTCGAATTAATTCAAAATCTCAAAAGTCATTGTGTTGAAAAATTAAGTGGCTGCCACTTCGATAAAAATGGCAGAGAAAGTTGCTCATCTAAGATATCGTTGCAAATTTGAAAATAATTTTTTTTTTTGTAGAAATTCTTTCAAAGAGGCTTAGTAAGTTGATAAAATGTTAGATTCCTGCATTTCTAGTTTGTTTTAGCATTAAAATAGTCTAATTTTACCTTAAAAACGGATTAAAAAGATCCAGTAACGCATGTAATGGATTTGGCGCCAAATTTGTCGACTTTTCTCCTATGGCGACTTTTTTGGCGACTTTTGGCGAGAAAATACTTATTATCGATATACCAAAGATGGACGCAATAAAGTGATTGGTTCATGAGCTACGTGAATTTTCTAAATTTTTGTTGTTTGAATGATAAATCCATTTTTCAACTTTGATTTGAATTGATTAAGTATTTCTAAAGTTCCAGCAAACACATCGAAGATATTTGAAGCATAGGTTACTGTCCAACTGTGGTTTAAATCAGTGCCGTGTTTCAAAAGTTATTATTATGGCAAATTTTCAAGTGGCAGTCTAAGTGGCTGCGACTTGTAAAACAAAATAGCAAAACAACTTGCCCATCGAAATCATCCAGTACATTTGTACGATAAGTTCATTGTCCAGTTCTAGTTTAAATTAAATCAGAATTTCAAAAATTATAATCATAAGAAATTTTCAGGTGGCACCACTTGTAAAAAATAGTGGAGTGAGATGCCTAGCGAACTTATCTGAGATATTTGAATGATAAATCCACTATCCAAACTTGAAGCGAATTGATTCTGTCTTACTAAAGTTACCATAATGACAAATTTTCAAGTGGCCGCCACTTGAAAATAAAATTGCGGATCAAGTCATCAAGAGAACTTATCCTAGATATTTGAACCAAAAGTTCACTAACCAGCTTTTATTTGAATCAGTTTAGTATTTTAAAAGTTATCGTGATGGCATATTTTCAAGTGGCAGTGTGATTTCAAGTGGCTGGAACTTAGACACAAGATGTCGGGACAAGTTGCCTAGTGAAAACATTCAAGATAATTATATGATAATATCACTGTGAAAATTTGGTTCCATTTGAAGTATTATTTCAAAAGTTATCGTGATTTTAAATTTTCAAGTATGAGCCTGATTTCAAGTGACCGCGCTTAACTTAAGATATCTGCCACTTTATTAAAAGTGGCGAATATAGTTTATTAATAAACTTCATTGACATCCTTATGTGGTCTATATTTACATCACAATTCAAACAATTTCGGAATACGCTTCTTACAATTTAAATTTAAAATTTTCAAGTTGTCTCCACTTGAAAACAAAATGGCGGAGCAACTTGGTTAACAAACTCATCTAAGATATTTATAAGATAAGTTAAGACACTGTTCAAATTTGGTTCCATTTGGAGTATTATTTCGGAAGTTATCATGGTTTTAAATTTTCAAGTGGTGGCCTGATTTCAAGTGGTCCGGCTTAACTTAAGATATCCGCCACTTTATTAAAAATGGCGGATAAAGTTCATTAATAAAGTTATTTGAGACACTTGTGTAATCTATGTATACATCAAAATTAAAAGAAATTCGCAATACGCTTTTTGCAATTTGAATTTGAAATTTTCAAGTGGTCTCCACTTGAAAACAAAATGGCGGAGCAAGTTGGTTAACAAACTCATCCAAGATATTTATAAGATAAGTTAAGACACTATTCAAATTTGGTTCGATTTGGAGTATTCTTTCGGAAGTTATAGGGATTTAAAATTTTCAAGTGGTAGCCTGATTTCAAGTGGTCCCGCTTAACTTAAGATATCTGCCACTTTATTAAAAATGGCGGATATAGTTTATTAATAAAGTTATTTGAGACACTTGTGTAATCTATGTATACATCAAAATTAAAAAAAATTCGGAATACGCTTTTTACAATTTGAATTTGAAATTTTCAAGTGGTCTCCACTTGAAAACAAAATGGCGGAGCAACTTGGTTAACAAACTCATCTAAGATATTTATAAGATAAGTTAAGACACTGTTCAAATTTGGTTCGATTTGGAGTATTATTTCGGATGTTATAGGGATTTTAAATTTTCAAGTGGTCCCGTTTAACTTAAAATATCTGCCACTTTATTGAAATTGGCGGATAAACTTCATTAATAAACATCATTGAGACCCTCATGTGATCTGTATTTACAACAAAATTCAAGCAAATCTTGCTTTAAATATGCTTTTTACAATGTCGGTTTGAAATTTTCAAGTGGCTGCCACTTGAAAACAAAAAGTCGGAGCAACTTGGTTAACGAACTCATCCAAGATATTTATAAGATTAGTTCACTGTCCAAATTTGGTTCGATTTCGAGTATTATTTCGGGAGTTATCGTGATGACAAAATTTTCATTATAGATAGATAGATAGATAGATAGATAGATAGATATATAGATAAACGAAGTGATTGCAATAGGTCAATTTCTAAAGAAATCAACCTAATATGGTCACTCTAATTAACGAGAGTAGATATCGCCACACTATTGATTCCTTCATAAACTTGTCAAGAAAGGGTAAACATAAAATCCTTCCAGACACTGACTTAGACAGCCTCTTTAGAGAGAGATGACAAATGATGAAATAACGTTATGGCGCATGCTCATAGCAGATATTTTTTCTACCAAAATAGGTTTTTTGTAAAATAAACTCCAACACTTCTCAATTAGATATCAGCAACAAAAAATTTGCAGATATCGTTGGTAGTAATCTTTTATTTCAGCTATAGTTTTGAGCACAGTGCTTTAAAGCCATTAGAAATACTTTTAAATGCGGTTGATAGTAAAAAAAAAAAAAAAAAAAAAAAGGTTTTTAAACTAGTCAGAAGCTGTCTTGCTATTGCGACCTCTCTTCATGCAGACTCTCTACTACACTGACTCAGTCAGTCAGCGCAGCTTCACTTTCAGTGTTTTAATAAGAACTGAATAAATTCGAGTTGGTTGGTTTGTCCTTCTATAGTAATTTTTTGTGTTCTAAGGCTAATGGCCGATTCCAAATTCTAATGTCATTCTACGTACGATGACAGATTTCTTTATTTTATCCCACAAACAATAGGACTACAGCCAATCATAGAAGGAAATTTTCCGACAAACATTGTAAGCCCCGCCTCTTGTGAGTTATCTATTAAACCAGCAACTACTGCCTAAATGCTTAAAATGGAATCGAACGACTACGAACATCCACGTTCGAACGAGGACCTTCCCCTTTTCGGAGGATTAAATTTGTGATGCCATTTCTCCAGACCATTCTTAGGGATGAGACTCAGTGCGACTTAAAACATACTTAACTCGCTGCATAGCTCTAAATTGACGTTAAACCCACTTTTCCTCAACCATTTCAGAAAAAATAAATAAAGTGTTTGAATGCCATCAAGAGAGAGTTTCGTTCCAGTCATAGATATTGTAATTTATATAGATCTATCATCCCAATGTGATCGAGCAAACAATTTTGATGCCGAAAAAAAAATTCTAAAATCAGCCATTAGAGAGTATTGAAAAAAAGAATAAAAAGAAAAATGAATTTGAAACTGAACCTGTAGTTTTTCATTCACCTTAGTAAATAAATTATTCATAAATTTTATTTACTAAATTATTCGTATGTATTCCTGAGTGTGATTTACTCGGGAAAAGGCAGCCATTAGAGTGACTTTTATGCTTTTCCCGAAAAAAAAAAAGGCATCACTTTTTCCCTCTCGCTGATCAATCTATATCTTATTACTATATCTATGGTTCCAGTAGGAGTTTAGTTGTGATGAGGAGTGAATTTAACTTCGCACTATAGCTACGTACTGAGTGATCGGTGACGGTATGGGATTCGCTATTAGGAGTGGTCAGGCGAAATGCCATCATAATTTTGATCCTTTGTTCGGTAACCCCTCAAAAGGCTGATTCAAATTATATCTCTGAGGGTAACCAAAACAGCGCCTAGAATACGTAGTGTGACCAGCAAATCAGTGCCCTAAAGATTAAGCCTCTCACCAGAGGTCAGTGCGATCGAGTTTATAGCTGGAAAACCAAAACTAATGTATTTATTGGTTATTTATGTGCTTAGATCACGTGACCGAGCAGACGAAACTGGGAAAAGCCAATCAACTCTTATGCAATGTTTACGATTTGAGCAAAAATTTCGATAGTACAGTCGGTAACAAAAGTGTCCGAACACTAGCAAAAATTCCTATGTAAAAAAAGTACACTTCATACGGTTTTGTTAAATAAATCCTTATCGAATCATGTTCTTACACTGACTAAGAACAGGATTCGACAAGGATTTATTTAACAAAACCGTATGAAGTGTACTTTTTTTACATAGGAATTTTTGCTAGTGTTCGGACACTTTTGTTACCGACTGTAGCGCTGTCTGGGATGGGACGCTTAATTTTTATAGCAGTATTTTTAAGCATTGGATTATAAGCTTTTGTCACACTGTACATTCTAAACGCTGTAAAGGGGGAGCTATCCACTCCATGGAGGATCAAAATTGTGATGGTATGTCTCCGCAGCCGCACCATCTTTATGGTTGAAACTCAGACCGTCGCCAATGGACCTTATGCACGAGAGGCAACGGCTGCGGGTATTTACCGATTTAAGCGGCTCGAATTGGCTGATAAAGAAGTAAATAAAAGTTTCGAGCTCAGCGATTGGCGTAGAAACTTTTATATACCCGCAATGACGCGCGATGCATAAGGTCCATTGTCCATAGTATATCATTAATGGGATGTAAAACCAATTCAACTCAGCCCCCCCCCCCCCCAGAAGGTTTTAAACAAAAATAATCAAAATTGTAAAGGCATGTCTCCGGACCATTTCTGGGATCGCGATAGCCCAGTCGGTAGAGCACCGGGCTCGTAATTGGAAGATTGCGGATTCGGTACTCGAGCCGGCCAAAGACTGTCGTGTACACTAAAGATGGCTGGTGCACGTAAAATCTGCCGTGGCCGCAATCTCCTTCCTTGTTCCCATCAAAATTATACCTCTCGGGTTTACCGAAGCGGGAGAGCCATCCCTTCCGTGGTTGATCAAAATTGTGATGGCATGTCTCCTGGCCACCTCTAGGGGTGAGTCCCAGAGCGTCGCCAATTGTCCATTTCTTAGCACTAGCGACGTAAAACCCAACCGACAAACAAACCGGACCATTTCGAGAGTGAAAACCAGTTCGTTATGGGGTACATACAAATGAAACACTTCCATTTGCAAAGTCGTTTTCAGCCGTTTGCAAGCGTTCCAAATGTGTGACTACAGTCGGTGGCAAAAGTATCCAAGCACTAGCAAAAATTTCTATGTAAAAAAATCACACTTAATACTATTTTGTTAAATAAATCCTTGTCGAATCGTGTTCTTAAACTGACTAAGAACAGGATTCGACAAGGATTTATTTAACAAAACTGCATTCAGTGTACTTTTTTTACATAGGAATTTTTGCTAGTGCTCGGATACTTTTGCTGCTGACTGTATTTGCAAAAAACTTGCAGAATTTTCGTCATCGAAGTTGAAAGCGTTCCGTTTGTATGTAAAGTCCACTAAACAGCTCTATTGCAATGTTCCTCAACTCTATCCAACATGAAAATTGAAATTTTAGATTAACTGTTAGTTTTGGCGAGAATGTAAACACATTTCTGAAAAGATATCAGGTATGGCTTTTTAATGATATGATGTATTATTTGTATTTGATTATTTCAGTAGTTGCTTTTAATAATTTATACTGTATATGAAATTGAGACCACTGTTTCAAAAATTAATAAAGCTTTTAACTTTGTCGAAAAATTGTATAAAAATGAAAAATATGAAATTTCTTTTCACGGGAAATCGATAGCTTTTGTTTACATTAAGAAGGGATATATCAGTATCGCATCGGACTGTAAAGTTTTTCGAAATATACTTTGAGGTTTTTAAAATTACTTTTCAAGGATTGTACTATCATCCTGTCTGTCTCTTGATTGTTTTATTAAACCTTTTTTATATGTATACCTGAATAAGAACAGGCCATGAATATGTTATCTAAATTGCTGAACATTGAGTGTTAAGTTATGAATTAGTTTTATTCATATTTCACAAAAGATAAATTAAAAATAAAAACAATACGAAACGATTTTTTCGTTTTTACGCATTTGTGCTTCACTTATATGTCTACTAAATATATTTTGTAGTATTCTTCCTCAAAACAATACTGCCATAAATCATGAATAGAATAGACGAAACACAGATATACAAGCAAAATCAGATAATAAAATCGAATTTCAGGGAAAATGTTAATCTTTTATTTTATTGTCGTTTTTTTTTTTTTTTTTAAGTTTGTTACTCGCTTTTTAATCTTTTAACATTTATTGGTTTAGCACTGAAATCAAACACTTTGATATAATTTAACATTTTTTTTTTTAATTTAATTTTATGATTTATTACTTTTTCCTACCTATTATCTCTCTATATATCTATAAGAAAAAAGTATTGAATTCTTGAAAATTTTCGAAATCCGCTTTTTGATAAATCTACACGTTTTCAGATTTCCTAAACACTATTTGATCATTTAAGAAATTTCTGTGTGTGTATCATAAATTTTGTGAATGCTGTTTCTCACGAACCAATAAACGAAATTTAACCATACTTTGTATTTAATTGGACTTTGATCTAAACTGATGCTCATTACCTTTAGAGATCAATCGCGTAAAAGGTAATGCTGTCATATTTTTAAAAAATTTTAACATGGCAGTATAAGACAAAATTTCGTATGAGTTATTTTTAAGTTAATATGGATTTTCGATAATAGTAGTAGTAAAGTAGTAAAAAAAAATGTGGACATGTTAGGAGCATCGCCCCCGAATCGAGGGGAATGTACACCTGGGAGGTGATTCGTTTTTTTATTTTTTAGCAAAAATAAAAGGACCTTTGGGGGGGGGGGGAGAAACCGCATTTCTTGAGAGATTTTCTGACTTGCATAAAATTGATTTTCTTTCGACATTTAGGGTGATGGTTCTCTGTGGTGAAAATTGCCTGCATTCATCATGGAAAATAATTTTAACAAATAATTTGTACTTCGTGGATTTCTATAGAATAATAAAGAAGAAAGTCTTGTGATAGCCATAACATACTAGTTTATAATTTTTCTTGGTTAAAAAGGTAAGTATTATAATCATGACGAAAATTCGACTTTGGTGTATCTATACGTTTTGAGGTCCTCTGAGTTTTTTCATAGTTCACTTTTGCTATTTTTTACAATGACGTATGTATGTGTGTATGAGTGTCAGTGTACAATATAGTTAGCACAGTAGTTAGCAAGATAAATTTATTACCCTGTTTTTATTAACTTCTATTCTTGTTCGTTTGTTTGTGTGTTTGTCCGGTTCAAATCTTGCAATCTATTTTTAACTCACTTCCCTAGTAGCTAGGCATTCGAAACTTTCACAGTAGCTCAGAACCCGATAACAACACAATACTCGAAGTCAGATTTTCGAATAGTTTTCTTTTAATTAATTAAAATGTGAAAATAATAAGCTCCTAATAGCAATAAAAATAGTCATAAAAATATTAACTATAATTTAATTGCTGCCAAAAAAAAAAAATTTCGAGTTCATTTTCTTTTGATATAAAAATAAATATTTAGTTAAACGTGAGCGTTAAAAAATTGTAAAAAGTTAAATTATGCATCTGGCAAAAATGGACGTCATTATCACTTTAAAGATTTTCTGCACATTGATAAAATGCTAATGTAGTTAGTTCATGATGCAAATATGTTGTTCGGAAAGGATTAATATTTTATTTTTAAAACCAACTTTTTTTAAAAAATTCAAATTTACCGTAACTCTTTAACTAATCACATTAGAACGTCCCTCTTTGGAATATCGAAATAAGGATTTTCTCGCTAAAAGTCGCCAAGGGCAAAAAGTCGCCAAATCCATTACTTGCACATTGGTGCTTTTTAATGAGCTTTAAAGGGAAAACTAAGCTATTTTAACGCGAAAAAGAGCTGGAAATGCAGAAAATTGACATTTTATCAACTTACTAAGTCTGTTTGAAAGAATTTATACAAAAATAAATACAATTATTTAGAATTTCGTAACAATACGCATTGATAAAGTGCTAATGTAGTTAGTTCTATAGCTATAATTCAACAGAAAATTTAAAAACATGGTCTATAAAAAGTTTTTTATTTTATAATTATTTTCACTTTCCGGACATACAATGAAAGGAAAGTATTGTAATCATGATTCACGAAATAGAATTTGTATCTCGCATAACTCGAAAATGAATGACTGTAGAATGTTTCAAATTTATATTTGTGACTGTCATGACGTATAGTTATATGTCTCCAACTCTGGTCTTGACACGAGTTCCTTCTTTAGAGAGATTTACGATTTTACACGATTTTTCGTGATGCATATGTGAATGGGTGTATGTGAACAACGATAGCTTTGTTCGAACCAGCTGAAAATTGATATGCATGTTATTGGTTACAGTCTCAAGAACTGTATAGATTTTCGTGAATATAGCACATATAGTTTTTTACAGGGACACAAAGAATTTTTTTTTTTTTTTTTTTATCATTATGAAGTATGGGAACAAATTATTGGAAGTGTAATAGCGTAAAAGGCTTTAATTGATTGAGCTGATATCAGACTCCTTTTTCTTTGATTTATTTATGAACCAGAAAGTCGAGTGGAGTTATTCCAGATTTTTTTTCTTTTTTCGGCATTAAATTTATCATCTGTTTCAAATACCCATTATTAACCCTCGAAGTGCTATCGTCTCGCTGCGAGACGATTCGGATCCCCGCTAGAGTGCTATCGTCTCGCAGCGAGACGATTCGTAAAACCTATAACAAACTCGTAAAATCGAGATATCAATCTATTTTACGAATAATCCAACTCGAAATGAAATTCTGTACCTTGTAAGCCGTGCTAATTGGTCTTTGGCAGGGGAAGGAATGCTGTAAGAGTGAAACGATCAGAACTTGGAGGGTTAAATTTTAGACCGAATATAACTGTTCTTCTTCAAATTTAGTAGATTTTAACCTGTTGCATTTGCATAAAATTTAAGCTTTTTTTCTTTTTTTTTTTTTTTTTTTTTTTTTTTGAATCAATCAATTGGGTATGATTGGCACTGAATATGAGTGATATGATCTACTTAAAAGAAATTTTAAAAACTACTGAACAAAATAAAACATTTTGATGGGATTGTAACCATTAGCATTTGAAAAAAAAAAAAAAATTTCTACATAAAATGTCAACAAACGCCTATTAGAAAATCTCGATATAAATTTTATTTTATTTTGAGTAACTTTCATTATTTTTTCTTTTTACAGACTTTTGTTTTTGTACAAATTTTAAAAATCAAAGTTATTTTAAAAGCCCATCCAATATCACAATTTACTAAAAGAAAACCTAAGAAAAACACACACAAGTAAACGTACATGCGAATTGACTGTAAGCATAGGGCAAATGTTTTCTTTGAAATTTCGTGAAGATTATGATAATAAAAACGCTTGAGTCATGCGCAACAGCCTTATACTGAGATCTGACTATTTATTAGAAAACAAATTATTTTTTATACAGGAGAACATTCATCGTCGCATTTAATTTCTGAAAGATGAAATGCAGCAAAAATAGGTTTCACCAAAGCGGTGAAAGAGCTTTGCATTCAAGAAGACTATATCTAGGTATAGGTGCAAACTTGATAGTTATCTAAAGAAACCTATTTTTAGATAGGTGGTAGCAAAAATAATGTGTAGAGAAATTTTTTTACAAACTAATAAAGTTCAGTAAAAAGAAATTTGGCTATGAACATGAGTTTGGGTATGAGTTGTGTTTCAGGGAATTTGCAAAAGATCAAAAAGAAAAGGGAAAATGTATTCAATAGTCTATTCAGTTAAATGTAAATTAATTACATTTTTTTTCTTTTATAGCTTAATTGTATAGATTTAAGAATATTTAAATACATTTTTTAATAATAAAAATTTAAATATTGTACGTGATAAATTTTACATATTTTATTAAATGCTCGTACTTTTCAAAATTATCTCTAAAAATTTTGATGTTAAAATTTATTTAGAAGCAATATGTAAAGAGTGGCAAAAAAATATAGAATTTGTACGCATTGCCTTATTTTTATTTTCTATTAACTCATCTAAGCTAGAGAAAATACTGTTTTGGGGTTAATTTTACGAAATTTACTTTTTTGTTATAGTTACATGTTTTCAAGTCCCCTGAATTCGAAAATCAGATTTTTAGTTTTTAGTCTGTGTGTTTGTTATCAGCCTATCTCAAGAACAAATAATAGCACAAAGTCCAAAATCTGTATCATATGGGATGCTACACTAAACTTTCCGTTGAGATTAAGCAAATGGTTCGTGTACAAGGGACATCCGAGATTAATTCAAATACATTACGTGTATGGACAAAATTTCTGGTAGGTACAGTTTAACATCTGTAGGGTGCATTAAACAAAATGAAATGATTTTTTTTTTTTTTTTACACGCATGTGGTATGTCATTTATGTGCGTGTGGGTCATATCTTGAGTATATTGAATTTTCCCTCACTCAATATCATCTGATTTGAAATTTTGCATAGGTATATAACTCCGATGACAATACGTGCTTTAAGTTATAACGTATTTGGAGGTGGGGTTCTGTATAGGGAAGAAAAAACTAGATTCTAAGAAATTTCGTACTTCACAAAACGTCCCCAGATTTTTAGCTTTTCATTTAAGATGAAAGATAATTTTTAAGTTAAACCATCGAAAAAAATATATATATTAACTTTTAAAGAAGAGCTGTGACAGCAATCACGCTTCACAAATTCACAATGGGGTTTCGAAAGATCTCTAAAAGTTAATGATTAGAGTAATCAGAGTTAAATTTTAAAATTAATTATTATGTCAAAGAATAATAAGAAATTGTAACTAATTTTGAAAGTATTTCTATGACATAAATTTCTAACTTAAATTGATGTGGTTTGTACTAAAACAAATTACTGTAAAATAAGCCTTTTTTTTTTTTTTTTTTTTTTTTTTGGAAGTGAAAACTTCTTTAGGCGCGTTGAGCACTTTTAGGTGAACAAAAATCTTTGAACTCGCGTCATCGTCAGCTGACGCTTTCCATTTGAAGTGAAAACTTTTGGGTGAACAAAAATCGTTGAACTCCCGTCATCGTCAGCTGACGCTTTCCATCCTTGTATGATACAAATAATGTATCATACAATTAATTTGCTAATGTGAAGTGTTAATAATTATATACTGTATATTGTTTTACAATCTGGTGTGGCTCTGCACGACTTCTCATCTCCGGGCACAGTCTCTATTGCAGTTAGACCTCACAAAACCGTGAGAAAGGCCAGAACCGCCATTTTTCTCACGTTTTTACAATCTAGTGCGGCTCTACATGACTTCTCTCATCTCCGGACACTGTCTATTAAAGATTGCAGCCGGAAACGTTGCAGTTAGACCTCACAAAACCGTGAGAAAGGCCAAAGCCGCCATTTTTCTCACGTTTTTACAATCTGGTGCAGCTCTACACGACTTCTCTCATCTCCGGACACTGTGTCTATTGCAGTTAGCGCACTAAATAAAATTTTAATATAATTTTTGTAGTATTAGTTTATATTAATGAATAAAAAAAAACACTCCATTTAAAAGTATTTCCTGCACAATAAAATATTCCCTGATGATTCAAGAAATACACACGTAATTGTTCAAGTTTTCACTTCTGTCGGCACTCCCGGAGTGCAATTTTTTTTTTTTTTTTTCTATTACCCGTAGAATGGTTGGCATAGATAAAGTATTGTTTTGGGGTCCGATTTTCGCAATTAAGAGAATTAAGTCACTGGACCAGTGACTTTAATATTTTACTGGTCCGTACTCATTTTCATAAGTCCGTTCACCCATTCTATTAATTTTTTTTTTTTTTAATACTTACAAATTTGTACGACAAAATAAATTTATATGATAATTAAATATATTTGCAATTAACTTATTCAAAAATACGAATGAAGTCTTATATTAATCAAAAACGTTTGTCTTAATAAGTGGGTTAAACGTTACATATTTACCTATAAAGCATTATATATTAAGTTTTAAAAGTAAAAAGAAATTAAATGAAAAATATAGAGAATATGTAATATTTATAATTGTAATGCACTACACTTACTAATGTTATAACATACTATATTCTGTGACAGATTCATAAGCATTTTTGAAAAAAAAAAAAAAAAAACTGAAAAGCTTTACTGAATAAGGTCAAATTTTCGAAAGCGAGTTTTCGTTATATTTACATGTTTTGAGGTCCCCTGAATACGAAAATCATGTTTTAGCTAATGGTCTGTGTGTGTGTGTATCTGTGTGTCTGTTATCAGTATATCTTAAGAACAGCTTGTAGCAGAAATTTCAAACTCGGTATTCTAAATGTATATCATATAGGGATGCTACACTAAGCTTTTCGTCGAGATGAAGCAAATGGTTCGTGTACAGGGACACTCAAAGTCAAAAGTATTCAAAAACATTACGTCTATGTGGGAAATTGCAGGTAAATAAAGTTTAACATCTATAGACTGCACTAAACGAAATGAAACGAATTTTTGTAATAGAGATAGTCAACTGTGAAAACAAAATTGTGTATGTAGGAGCCTCCCCCCCCCCCCTGCGGGGGAAGTCCCCTCTCGAGGGGAGTAAATTTTCATGATGGGTATCTTTCGAAAGAGCTCGCCAATACCTTGAAAATGAATGGTTGAACCATCGATCTGCAATAATTTAAAATATAGTTATCGATTTTTTTTCATTTTTAACAATATATATATATATATATTTAATGGAATATTGAGAATAAATTAAACTTTTTTTTAGATATTTAGTGTTATACGACTTCTCTAATATGGAAATCGTCCGCATTATCATGGAAGATAATTTTTTTAAATGATAATTTTAATAAATCATTTTTGCTGAGTGAATTTGTATAGGAAGTCGTGTGGTGGCCACAACATACTAGCTATTTGTTGTTAGTAGATGTGCTTTACTAATAATATTTACCGTTTCCAGGAAAGCTGTTCGGGAATTGAAATAAATTCCTCATAGAGATATGGTAAATAATGTATGTTTTAAGCTAAATATTCATCGCTTGTTTTTTGTATATTTACATGTTTTAAGGCTTCATGATTATCGTAGTCAAGTTTTTGAACGTTTGATCTTTGTCTGTGTCTCTTAGAGTAACTTAAAAACGAATAATTTTAGGAGATCCAAATGTTGTATTTTGAAGTTAATATAAGTTTGTTGCTAGAACAGTTTGATCAATATTGATTAGTTTCAATGAATGTTGCGTGTAAAAATTGCCTGTAATAATTTTAAGTAAACTTTTAATTTTAATAACAGAATTCTATATAAATGTAGGTGCATTAATGAAATGGGGGGTTGAGGGGGGCGGTAGCCCCCTTCACACAGAACTAATTATCATAAAGTCGTGTGAGTGACACACCAGATTATTATTATTATTTTTTTTTTTTTTTTTTTTTACACAGTTACAAAGTGGGTTGCTGAAATTTGAAAATAATTCAACAGTAGTTTCTAATACCCCACATCTTAAATTTAATTGTTTTACAACTTCTTTTGTGTTCTTGAAAAATTAAGTATCTATTATGAATGCTAAGATAAACCCCCACCAGCAACTCAAAAGCACAATTACATCTGACGCAACTAATACTGCTGAAATGTTTAAATTGATTATTTTTATTTAACAATAAACTAAGAATTTTATTAATTGAGCAGAAGTATGATACCTTAAGAAAATTACTTTTATTCATTGAACTGCTGAAGTAAAAAACTTGAAGTAAAAAATTTTTATTCTTGATATAATGATGGTTCTTATGACCTCACATGCCTTTCTTTTAAACTGTATTTCAACGCTATAAGACAGATTGCAGATTAAAGGGTAAGTATTGCATATAGATCTACATTAAAAACAATTCAAACTTCAAGTACAGTTTATTTTGATATGATTCTGTGTAAGGGTGTGTGTGGGGGGAGGGGTGTACAATTCATTTAAACCTCTAATTTGAATATAGTACCTACATTTATAGATAATTTGAAGTTGTTATTGAATTGAAAAAATTATTCGAGAATATTGAACTTTTGACTGCACCATGCCTCGAAACTTAACAATCTCGATCAAGTTTTTCAAACAACAACCTCACATAGACTTAAAAATACAACAATTCTCTGTAATTATTGATGGAAGAATACTATATAAATGGATGAAGGCATGAATTCGCAGCTTCCTCAAATTAGTTATTTTAAATATATTTTATAACAAATAATTCTTACTAATAATTCTTTGTAAAAACAACAGTCATATAATTAAATACAGTTTGACTTACCTGGGTTGTCACAGGTAATCATATATGCCATTGATGAAGAACAATCTCCTTACTTATCATCAGATTGTACACTTGAAATTAGATGAAAAATACATGGATATATATTTTATAGGACTTCTGTTTTTAAACAATAACTACTTCTTTTCCTATAATGAATGTAGATTAGACTCTGCTATCTTACATAATATGTAGATCAATTACTATTCAGGATAATTCACATATTGCTGCATAATGAAAGAATGCCTAGATGTTTAGCCTTTAAATTTATTCATCTTAGACAAAAGAAAAAATATGATTAAATAGAATAAGAAAATGGAACGTCAGTCCCGGATAACAAAAGTTACATGATTGAAAAAAGTATTACAGTGTACTCGTAGAGAGACGCGACACATCGTCACGTGATGCGGCAGGTGCACCAAACAATCAGTTGGCGGGAAGCAAAAAACAAAAAAGAAAGTCCGGAATATGAAAAACGAAAGTCAATAAAAATATGTTCTGAGATTAAATATCACAACACCCCCTCTTAAGCTTAGAAATTTTTCAATTGTTCATTAATGCATTTCTATGTCTATTAAAATCAGTTTTTGGCAGAGCTTTTGTTAGGGTATCGGCGGTCATTTCTTTGGTAGGTTTGTATTGAAGCTTGATTAGGCCTTCTTGTATTAGGTTTCGCAGAAGATGATATCTCAGCTGTAGGTGTTTTGTTTTAGAGTGGAATTTATCATTTTCAGCAATCTTGATAGTAAATTGGTTGTCCTGGTACAACATTATAGGACATTGTTGCGGCAAATTTAAATCATGCAGTAGTTTGTTGAGCCACTGTATTTCAAGTGCAGCACTCGCAGCTGCGACGCACTCAGCCTCTGCTGAAGACATGGACACACAGGACTGTTTCTTCGAAGTCCAAAATATTGGATTTTTATCCATTATAAATAAATTTCCTGAGATGGACTTTCTATCACTTGGGTCATTGGCCCAATCCGAATCCGAATATGCTCTAAGAACAGGTTCACCAGAGTTAAAGTTTTAATTTAATATCTTGGGTATTTTTCAAATATCTAATAACCCTTTTAACTGCCTCCCAGTCTTTCGCTCTAGGATTTTCGTTTCTACGGCTTAAGATGCCAACGGCAACACTTATATGAGGTCGCGATACTGTAGAAATGTAAAGTAACGCGCCTATAGCCTGTCTGTACATTGTGTTGTTTGGTAAGAGATTGTCATTATCAGTTAATTTTATATACCCTGGTTCCATCGGTGTGTCAGAGGGCCGTGCGTTATCTAGCCCAAATTTGGTTACAATGTCTCGTATTTTATTATTTTGATCAAGCGTAATTACCCCTTTACAAAGTCTTTCTATATTTATGCCGAGGTAATATTTGGCTTCCCCAAGGTCGGTTAATGGATATTCTTCCCTAAGTTGATTAATTAGTATGTCAATATTGTGATTTTTACCAGCTATAAGTAGGTCATCAACATACACAAGAATGTAAGTTTCTGTGTTATCTTTGTTACGAATATATAAACACTTGTCATGCTGACTTTGTTTAAATCCTAATTTACAGAATGATTAATTAATTTTCAAATTCCACGCTCTAGCGGCTTGTTTCAAGCCATATATCGCTTTCTTAAACTTACATATTTTATTTTCTTCGCCCTGGAAACATAACCCTCGGGTTGATGCATGTATACATCTTCTTGCAAATTTCCATGTAGGAAAGCAGTTTTGATATCTACATGCCTTAGATTCAAATTTTTATATAGTGACATGGTCAAGAAACTTCTTAGAGTGGTATGCGATGCAACTGGTGCAAAAGTTTCGTCATAGTCCACCCCGTACTTTTGAAAAAAACCCTTGGCAACAAGCCTGGCTTTATATTTCTCGACTTGTCCTTGGCTATTGTATTTGGCCTTGAACGCCCACTTACACCCTACTACTTTGGTCCCTGGTTGAGCGTCAACAAGTTCCCAAGTATTGTTTTGTCTGAGTGAATTCATTTCGTCGAGTGTGGCATTCAGCCAATTTTCTTTTTCAGCTGGGTTTTGAATTTTTAGTATATCATCAAAACACTTAGGCTCATCAATTCTTTTGTCATTTACTGCAAATGCAAATCTGTCGGGCGGAACACCTTTATTTAATCGTTGTGATCGTCGCGGCAGAGTTTGCGTGTCATCCGGACTATCGTTATCGCCCGCTATATCTATATTTATATCAGTATCTAATATTGGTAATTTGGACACCGGAATTTCATCATTTGAATTTTCATTATTGATTTGTGATGTTTCATTATTGTGGGATTCTCTATTCTCATCCTCCAAGAATTTTACTGTTCTGCTAATTATTACATTTTTATTATTTGTGCAAATTCTGTAGCCTTTGCTACGATTATCATATCCCACAAAAATTCCTTCTTGAGCGGTGCTATCCAGTTTCCCCCTATGTATTTTATGTACATATGCGTATGCGCGACATCCGAATGTTTTTATATTTGATAAATCGGGTTTACGGCCGGTCCATTTTTCGTAAGGAGTTGAGTCGCATGAGGAGGTCGGAAGCCTATTTTGTATGTAATTTGCAGTATTTACGGCTTCCCCCCCAAAAGGAATTCGGCAAATTACTGTCTTTAAGCAGACAGCGAGCCATTTCGGTCAGCGTACGATTTTTACGTTCTGCCACGCCGTTCTGAGCACTAGAGTAAGGAACGGTAAACTGGTGCTCAATTCCTTCTTTATTCAAAAATTCATTTACTTCCATACTAGTGTATTCACCCCCGTTGTCGGAGCGAATTGTTTGCACTTTTCGGCCAAATTTGTTTGCGGTCATAGCCACATATTCCTTTAACTTAGAAAATACCTCAAACTTATTTCTTAGCAAATATATAATAGTATAACGACTGTAATCGTCGATAAATGTAAGAAAGTAATATTTTCCACCTACAGTGGGGGTTTTCATAGGGCCACATAAGTCTGTGTGGACCAGTTCGAGTGGTACGGAGGCTCTAAATTGTGCAGCTTTGCGGTAAGGTGAATCAGTTAATTTTGACATTATGCATGTTTTACATTCAGTATTATGTTTGCAATCATTTAATTTTATATCCACAGCCATGTCCTTGTTAACTAAATCTTTAATGTGGTTAGTGTTTTTGTGGCCAAGTTTCACATGCCACTTGTTTATGCAATTTTCGTTATCACAAGTTTGTATTACAATGTTCGCTATGTGTTTGTTTTCAGAATAATTTAATTGACATTCATATAAGTTATTTTTCACATATCCCTCAATGCATGTATTTCCCTGATTTACAATTTTACAGGTTTTATCATCAAATACAGCGATACAGACATTCTCTGTTGCTCTTTTTATAGAAATTAAATTAGTTTCTATTTCAGGGACATAAAGAACATTTTTAAGTGTTATTTTGTTCTGTGTGTTTTCCGAATTTACGGTATACAAATCCACAGTACCGGAACCCAAAGATTTTAGCTGCGTGCCGTTCGCGATAGTGACGTTAGAAACGTTATTTTTAAGATCGCGAAATTTTAGCTTATCATTGCAGATATGTGAAGACGACCCTGAATCAACCACCCAATTTACAGTTTTATCTCCAACATAAAAAGAATACAATTTATCAGCTTTTGGTTTATTGGTCCCCTCTGCAATTTGAGCGCTATCTGGCTTCTCATTGTTCTGAGAGCATATGTTGGATCTGAAGTTGGGTTTTTTGTTGAAATTTTTACTGTGACTTTTAATAGCAGAATTATTTTTATTTTTCAACTTATAGCAATCTTCTATATTATGATTGCTTTTCCTGCAGTATTTGCAGAATTTCTCCGATTTGTTATGGTATTGGACTTTTAACGCTGAGTTATGAACAGTTTTGTTTTCTAGCCTTTTGGCATATTCATCAGCCAATTTGTTTCGTATATATTCAGGTGTCAATTGCGCTTCCTCTCGATTCGAGACTTGTTAAGAGAACGTCATACGAAGGAGGGAGTGAGCATAGCATTAATGCAGCTAGGTGCGATTCATCTATGACTTCACCTATGGCAGTGAGTCTGTCGCGTGTTTTATATATATCAGCTATATGTTGGTTAACATCACCACCTTCAATTAACTTTATGGAATAAAGTTTCCTAAGTAAGAAAAGCTTACTGGTAAGCGATGATCTTTCGTGGACTTGGCGCAGAGCATTCCAGCACTCTCGTGCTGTATCTAGATTCATAACGTACACGATCTGATCATTATCAATAAGTAAATTGATAATAGCTCTGGCTTTTCTATTTTTTGAACGCCACTGATCGGTTATTGGGTTGGGAGGATCGTCAGTAATGACTGTAAAAAGATCCTCTTTTTGCAAGTACATCTCAATACGAAACTTCCACACATTATAATTTGTGGAGTTCAGCGGTTCAATTTGTATATCTTTTGTTGCTGACATACTTAAACAAAATTTTTGTAACAGTTTTGTTAATATTTGTTCAATACGTAAATATTCATTTAATATTTTAAATCAACACAGTTTGGATAAATAGTACTTGAAGAAGAAAATAAAATTAAATAGTTTTCATAAAAATAAGTACTAGAAGAAGAAGATAAACTTAAATAACTTTCTAAGTACTTTTCAATACTTTCGATTTAGTGTCACTTCAGTCTCATAATCTGATGGAAGAATACTATATAAATGGATGAAGGCATGAATTCGCAGCTTCCTCAAATTAGTTATTTTAAATATATTTTATAACAAATAATTCTTACTAATAATTCTTTGTAAAAACAACAGTCATATAATTAAATACAGTTTGACTTACCTGGGTTGTCACAGGTAATCATATATGCCATTGATGAAGAACAATCTCCTTACTTATCATCAGATTGTACACTTGAAATTAGATGAAAAATACATGGATATATATTTTATAGGACTTCTGTTTTTAAACAATAACTACTTCTTTTCCTATAATGAATGTAGATTAGACTCTGCTATCTTACATAATATGTAGATCAATTACTATTCAGGATAATTCACATATTGCTGCATAATGAAAGAATGCCTAGATGTTTAGCCTTTAAATTTATTCATCTTAGACAAAAGAAAAAATATTATGATTAAATAGAATAAGAAAATGGAACGTCAGTCCCGGATAACAAAAGTTACGTGATTGAAAAAAGTATTACAGTGTACTCGTAGAGAGACGCGACACATCGTCACGTGATGCGGCAGGTTCACCAAACAATCAGTTGGCGGGAAGCAAAAAACAAAAAAGAAAGTCCGGAATATGAAAAACGAAAGTCAATAAAAAAATGTTCTGAGATTAAATATCACAACAATTATTTGTTTTTAAATTATACTGATAAGACATATACATAAAGATCAACCGTACGAAACTTTAATACTCAGAGAATCTCAAAATGTGTAACTATGCTAAAAACAAGCAATGCAAATTTAACTGAAATAACAAAACATTTAACAAAGTAGAATGTTCATAGTTAATGATGTTCCATTCTGCATCAAAACTGATATAGCTCACTGAATCTTCATGTCAAATCATGTGGCTGTCGAAGTACTGTCTTTGTGTTATGCTTTCCATAGACAGACACACAGACATTGCTTTTTATATACACTGTGTAAAAAAAAAAAAAAAAAAAAAAAAAAAAATTGTAAAATCACGGTATTTGACCGTATAATTTTAGGGGAAATGACCGTTTTGCTACCTAAGCGGTCATAATCCATAAATTAATGTTTTGAAAGCATAATTTAAAAACTGACAGTATAATTTTATGGGAAATGACCGTTTTGCTAGCTAAACAGTCGTAGCCCGTAAACTGATGTTTTGAAAGTATAATTTTTTGAATTTTTACGAGAAAAAGCCGTTAGTCTACGCAAATTGCTCTTATCTTCCACCAAACCATTTTCTTACGGGAAAAAAATCCCTTCAAATGGAAACCTGTGTGGCTGAGTAAGAATTAGGCTCTAGTTCTTTCTGCTTTGCACCCACTACAGAAACCATAAAGATCGAAAACCATGAAAGAAATCGTATTAATTAGAGATACAAATTCTCTGTATCCATGTAAAAGATTTATTATTATTATTCAAAGTTTATTTGTGGTCTCGATTAATTTTCAGAGATCTCGCATAATTTTCAAAAGTTTCATTTTGTTTTTGAAGAAGGGTGAGAAATCCTCACCTATTATTTTCCTCTAATGAGAACCTTGAAATAAAACTACCTCTTTAGTGCTAGTGTTTACGAATAAAAATGATTTCGAAAAATATATTAGATTTTCTTTATCAAAAATCAGTATCATAATCTTTATAGAAAAAAAAAGGCTCTTGTTTTTCCAATATGAGAATTGACTGACTTCTTAATTTTGTCAAGAATAGCAAATTTAGATTTTAAAATAGTCTTCAAAGAAAATAATTTTTATGCATAATTTGAACGTTAACAATATTCACTCACTGTAAAAAATTTCTGTAAAAATAAAGCTCTTTTTAAACATAAATACAGCATTTACAGCTAGTTCTGTAAAAATAATTGAAGAATGGTTACTTTACATTGTGCTGTAAATCGGTATAAAAAATTTTCCAGAAGTCTGTTGGTGCGTATGACATGCTTTATCAACCAATCAGTGCTGATCTGTTTTTGTAAAGAAAAGTTAACGTGAGCCCAACGGTGCGATTGGCAAAGTACTGGCCTCTAGAACAAAAGATTGAGTTCAAACACAAAACTGTTTGCTTCGCATGAAAAGGTAAACAAAGTAAATCATATGTGTGCTTAGTGATGTGGATTTCGCCCTGCACGCATGTGTAATGATTGCAGGAAATATTTTTAAAGCATTCGAGAAACATAAACTTTTAATTTTACTGTTAATACTACTTTTTCTACAAGTTGATTGTATGTTTCATCACACTGAAGATACATCATTCATCGTCTAAATGTTTTTTTATGGGCTTTGTCTGGAATCTCTTCTGCCGGGCTTTGCCCGTAATTTTACTGCAGATTTTTTTACAGTGCACAAAATGATGCCACTTGGAATGTGTCATAACATAATTTCGTAAAACAAAAATTTGAATTCCTTCTTTTAACATCACCTCTGTGATAAAGTGCAAAATTTACGGTCACATCTGCCCATTCATCACACTAAGTTCCAGAGATGTCAGATATACATCTCATTTTCATCACACTTCATTGCGTCTTAAATATGACATTTCTGAGATATTGTGAATAATTTTTGCTATGATGTACTTTCTAAGACATTTTAAGTATGCATGGTCTTCATTCATGCATCTGTGTGATGTATCACAGATGTTGCAAATCAATGTCCCTGAGCCTAGGCTTTTACCACGTCTCAAGAACGTTTCTTAAATGTTCAAAAATTGTGCAGAATATCCGTGGGACAAAACAATGTCATAGTGTAATGTTCTTGATGTGTTTTATAGATTAAGTGTGCTGTGTGGGCAGCTAAAAAGAAAAAAAAACAGTGATTAAAAAAATGTGTATAAATTGCCACTGTCATTGCCATATTCTGCAATCCTTAAAATTTTTTAAAAGCGAATGATAATAGCAATCAAACACCTCTCAGAAATCTTGCAATTTCAAATCTTTTTCCATCCACAGCATATGCCAGTATTCATTTTAAACTTGCTTTATTAGATTCTAAAACCAATAAAGAAGTAGAATTGTTCAGTATCTCCTTTTTTGTTCCCCCCGTTTTTCCGCAACGATCAGTGATCAAATGCCTCGCAAAAACCCTTGCAGTTTTCAATTTCCAGTCTTTCTACATCTGCAACATAAATCTTAATGTTCTTTTTAAACTTACTTTATAAGATTCTAGAACTTACAAAAAAGTAGAATAGTTCAATATCTCTAGCTCATATATTTTTTTGTGATTCCCCCCCCCCCACACACACATACATACAACTAAAGAACAGTGATCACGCTCCCTACAGAAACATTGTGATTTTCAGTCTTTTTTAGTCCACAGCATAAATATCAATATTCATTTTAAACTTTTTTATCAAATTCTAGAAGTTATAAAGAAGTAGAATTATCCAATACCTCTCACTGATGTAAATTTTGTTGCATGTCCCCTCTCACCCCTCTTTCATCTAGTGATCTGAGATCAAGTTTCTTACGATGCATAATTTTTCACCATAGTACAGTTGAACCTCATTAACATGAATCTCAAGGAGAATAAAATATTTGTTCATGTTATCAGTCACTCAGCAGTAACTAATCTTCATTTTGATGGAGAATTGTGGAAACAGTTCATGTTAAAAGTAATTCATATTAAGCGTGTTCACATACACGAGGTTCGACTGTATTTAGTTTATATTTTACACAGTTAATTTGTTTGGCATGCATCACTCATAAATTATGAAACTCTTTCTTTAAAAAAAATTCTTGGAAGAAACAGTTGTTGTAAGCACAAAGGGGAAAAAATTTTTTTTTTTGAAGTGGTTTTTTTTTTTTTTTTTTTTTTTTTTTTTTTTTTTTTTTAAGAATAATTATAAGTTGGTGATTACACAAAATTCAAAAAAATTTTGAAAGAGTTACGAGCACTTAATTTAAATTTAACGTTAACATGTAAGAAACACGTCAGAGATGCCACACAGCTGTAGTTTGATATGGTCAGAATTTTCAGGCATCGCAAACAGGAGTTACCAAAAGCGGCTAGCTGATCAATAACAAGAATTTTATATGAACATTCAAATCATAGATATTGTAAAATGTTTTTAGTTATTTATTTTAAAGATAGTGTAAAGTGAAAATTATTGGAAATTCTTAATGGTGCGAAAAAAAAAAAAAAAAAAGACAGTGAAATTAATGTAATACAGTGAAATTTTCAGAGAAATTTTGGTTTATGCCCGTAATGTAAATATTTTTGAACAAGAAAAAAGTCATCAAAAATTTTAACTTGTATAAAACTATTATAGGTGCTATGGAGCTGGGGATAGAAATCAGGGATCCTAAGGCCTATATAAAGAAGAAGACTTACTGCCCTTGGATAATTCTACAAAAACTATACTTTTATTCTTTTTTTCTGTTTATACTTAGTAAATTCCTTTAGTCCCCTATTATACTATAAGTAGGGAAACTTCGGTAACTTTTGAAATTAGGTGAAATTTTTCAAACCTCTTTTTTTTTTTTTAAACACATTTTCTGGCATGAGAAACGAAAAATAACGAAATTGATATGGTGTCATCTGTAGGGTGTTAGTGGGTTAGTTTGTACGTATATGATATCTCAAGGGCAAATGATCGCAGAGAGATTGGGACAGTTTTAAAATATGGGGGGGGGGGGAGCGAATTATATGTACACACACACACACACACACACACACACATACATACAAGGCTAAACTTTAGCAGTGGTCCATTGGTCTGGGACCACAAAAATATTCAACGACTAGCAAAATATAAATTCAAGTGGTCCACCAAACCAGTGAAGCTTTTCAATTTTTTTTTTTTTTTCAATTTAATTTTTTACATTTCTCTAAAACTGCCTGTAAATCTGTCACAGAATAGTATGTTATAACAATAGTAAGTGTACTTCATTATAATTTTCAATATCACCCATTCTCTGTGATTTTTCATTTAGTTTCACTTTAATAACTTTTCTTTTTAACTTTTAATATTTAATACAATACTTTTATGGCAAATATGCGGCATTTAGCTTGTTTATTAAAGCGTAATTTTTTTTTCGTTAATCTAAGACTTCATTTGTATTTTTTAATTAATAATATCATATATTTGCCATGTAAATTTATTTTGTTTTATAAGTTTTTAAATATTTTTAAAAATATAAATGAATGGAACTGTGAAAGTATATGTACAGACCAGTGAAATCATGAAATTACCGGTACTGCAGACCAGTGACTTACTTTAATTAATTTCTATCCCTGTATATTGATTTCCAACATTTTAATGTAAAATTTTCGTAAGTTATTCAGAACTTACGATTTTCTTAACATGGAAGAATAGGGCAAATTTTCATTAAAACATATATTAAAAGAAATAACTTTACTGTAAAAATGTCAGATCAACTTTAAAATATCACTTATGATGCTGGATTACATATGATATTTCATGAACATAATTAACTATGATAATTCAACTTTAAAAACTTCGTAAGTTATTTGAAATTAACGAACTTCCTAACATGGCAGAATAGGACAAAAAAAGCTTGAAGAGAGCTTGGGCGATCACTATATGTATTGCCTTCAATGTCGAAATTTTGTTTTTACTATTACTGTGCTCCAACATTGATCATTATTACATTTTATTGAATAATCATATGAATTATGATCACATAAAATAATTCATTAATCTTTACTTATATAAAGACTTACATAGGTTTTGATTTTAAAGGATTAAAAAAAAGTTTTTTTTTAAATATATATAATAAACAAAACTCTTTATACGAAATTTTGAACATGTATAAAAGAGCAACATTTAAACAATATTTTATAAAATTTTCATTAAAACAATTTGAAAATTTAGCCGGTGGAGTGTGGTTTCCAGATACCTTTCCAAAGGCGGTGGACATTTCTCAAAACCTAATAACGCAATTATCTTGAAATTAATAGAATTAACTAATGCTTAAACGATGGATTTAAAAATTTCATTTTTTAGCAGAGTTGTATGCAAAAACAACAAATTTTTTGGTACATTTTACCCTATGTATAGCATTGTAAAATAAGTTGTAATAAAAAAAGGTAAAATAATCTGGTGTATCACTCACACGACTTCCTCTTACCCTGAAATTTAATACTATAAATACAGGTTGCAGATTAAGAGGTAAGATAACAAGTACTGTTATGTAAACCTATGTTAAACAATTCAAATTAGGTTTCGGAAGAGTTTTATATGATAATTAGTTCTGTGTGACCCCCCGTTTCATTAATGCACCTACATTTATACAGAATTTAATTCCGTTATTAAAAAACAATTCTGTTTTTAAAAAATAATTTATTAAAATAATTTAAAAATTTATCTTTTATGATAATGCAGACGATTTCCATATTAGAGAAGTAGTATAACACTAAATAAAAAAAAAAAAAAGTTGAATTTATTCTCAATATTTAATTAAAAAAAAAATTATTTGGTTAAAAATGAAAAAAAATCCATTACCTTTATTTTAAATTATCGCAGATCGATGGTTCAACCATTCGTTTTGAAGGTATTGGCAAGCTCTTTTGAAAGATACCCATCATGAAAACATACTCCCTCGAGGGGGACTTCCCCCACAGGGGGGGAGGCGAGGCTCCTACATACACAAAAAAATTTTCCCAGTTGACTATCTCTATTACAAAAAATATATATTCGTTTCATTTGGTTTAGTGCAGTCTATTGATGTTAAACTCTACTTACCTGCAATTTCCCCCATAGACGTAATGTATTTGAATACTTTTGAGTGTCCCTGTACACGAACCATTGGCTTCATCTCAACGAAAAGCTTAGCGTAGCATCCCTATATGATACGCATTTAGAATACCGAGTTTGAAATTTCTGCTACTATTTGTTTTTGAGATATACTGATGACAGACACACAAACCATTCGCTAAAAACATGATTTTCGTATTGAGGGGACCTCAGAACATGTAAATATAACAAAAACTCACGTTCGAAAATTTGACCCTAAAACAATACTTTCTCGACCCTATGGGTAAGAGAAAGTAAAAAGAAAAATCTTTTGTTAAGGCACTAGTCAATTCTGTTCTGAAAAAGTGTGCAAAATTTCAATAAGATCAGTGCATTAGTTTTGAGAAATCGTCTCCACCACATTTTCTAAAGGGTCTACTGGCTGAATTTTCCAAATATTTAATGAAAACTTTATAAAATATCATTTAAATGTTACTCTTCTATATGCTCAAAATTTTGAATAAAAAAACTTTATTTACTAAATTAAAAGAAGATTACAAAAAAAAAAAAAAAAAAAAAAAAAAAAAAAAAGTCCATGTAACCCCTTTATTTAAACTTTTTAATTTGGTGCACCTATGTTCTTGCATACGTAGGTGGATGCCTAGCCGTCTCATTGTACAACCAGCCCTGGTGATAACTGTCACACAAAATCACTATCGCACCGCAGTTTACAAAATCAAAATGCAGTTGGTCTGTGTGACATATCATGTATATATTCACACAATAGCTGATTTTCAATTTCTTTTTAAAATTCTGTTGAAATTTTTTATTTGTAAATTTATTTAGGTTTCCTGTAGTAGTGTACCTACCCATATGTAGAATTTCAATTCATAATGTAAAATTACTGGTTTTCTGTAGAATGATCCATGCAGATTTTATTTATTTATTTTTTTACATATATATATATTAATTAATCTTAAAATTTATTATAACAATATAAAACTGAATCTTTTAAAGTGTATAATGTCGTTAATCAACATACAAAATTTATTTTAAAATAAGATTTTTTTTCCCTATTATACAATTTTCCATATGTAAATTCTCTTTTGGCTTCCAAAATCTATGTATTTAGATGGCTAACTATGTTTTAGCATTTCTGATAATACTGTTGCAATTTTAGTGTGCATTTTTATGATTATCACTTGTAACAATGAATTTCCTTGTTTATTACGGGCATTTGTCACTGCAGCGAAGTCATCTTGTCTCATTGATTTTAATTTCTTTATGATCTCTCCATTACCCTTTCTTGCATCTTCAAATAATTCTTCTATCAATTCAAAAAAAATTCGAACTCTTTCGTCAGCTGCAATATTCATAGGTGTCTTTCCTTCTTTATTTTCTACATTATAAATAGCCCCATATTTTAATAAAAGTTTAACAATATTCAAAGAACCATTCTTAGCTGCTACATGGAGTGCTGTAGTGTTATCAGAAATTGTTTTTGCATTAAAATAAAATCAGTTAATTTACTATGTGGCACATGCTGCAGTAAAACTTTAATAATTTCACTATTATTTTTCAACACAGCTATATGTAATGGTGTATTTCCTTTGTTTGTTATTTGAAAAATGTCAGCTCCATTTTTAATAAGATACTCACAATATTCACATATTCAGAGCTCACCGCATAATGCAAAAGTGTTGTTCCATTAGTATCCTTTTCATTAACATTAGTTCCTTGTTCTAAAAGGTTATGAATAGTTTGCATGTCACCATTCATAATAGCACTTTTTATATCATCTTGCATATGCAATAAAATTTCAGATGCTTCACGACCTTCAAATTGAAATCTTGAATTAATTTGTTCTAGATTTTGCGAAATATCTAACACAATCGGACTAGTTAATCCAAAAACATGCTTAATTTTCTCAAAACATTCAGAGTAAATTTTTAATGCATTTGCAAATTTGCCTTGTTCTAAAAACAAATTTCCTAAATTATATTGAGTTTTCAGTGTTTCAGGATTGTCTAGGCCTAAAATTTCTTTTTGAATACTTAAAACTTCTTGATGAGCTGTCAAAGATTCATGATACTTCTTTTGATTGAAAAGTATTAATGCAATAGCTTGTAATGTTCTTAAGGTGTCAGTATGGTAAAATCCTAAAATTAATTTCTTTTTGTCTAAAACATCTTTGTATATTTCCAAAGACATTTCATAATTACCTTGATTGGCTAACACCATAGCTATATTGTTCAGAACTGCAATAGTAGCATGATGATTGGCTCCTAGTTTTCGCTTTTTCTCTTCATAAACTTTCCGATAGGTACTTAATGCTTCTTCATGCTCTCCTAAGGCACTTAATACCAATCCCATATGTGTTTCAGTATCTAAAATATCTGGATGGTTTGGTTTTAATATATTTTTTTGCATCCGATACACTTCATGATAAATCACAAGAGCTTCTTCATTTCTTTCTAGTCTGTGTAAAACTAAAGCAAATGCACTTCTTGTAATTAAAGTTTCTTGGTTATTTAATCCAAGTATTTCTTTTTGTTTTTGATAAATCTTGTCCAACTTATCTAAAGCCTCTTTATAATTACCTTGTTTGTACAAAATCAAAGCAATATGTCGCTCAATTTCTAAAGTACCTGGATTATTTGGCCCTAAAAGAGATTTTCTTTTTTCATACACTTTCTTAAGGATGCAGACAGCAGTTTGATAATTACCATGCCCTGCAAGCATCCATGCCTTTTCAACAGCCTCTGGAACATCATCTTGCATAATGTTTTTTAACTGTTCAACTTTTGTGAAATTGCATTGCATTGCAGCTACAATCAATGTTTCCCCTTCTTTGTTTCTAGCATTCATTATTGCCTTTATTGTGTGTATGTCTTTTATTTTATTGAGGGCATAAAGAAATCTTGAATTGCCATTTCTTATATTTTTAAAATAATTGCTGATTAATTTGAATAAGTTAATAACGTCATTGTCTGTCGTGAAATCTAATGGTGTTTTACCACTACCTGATTCATGGTTAAAGATTGCACCATATGATAACAAAGTTTTTACAATTTTTATGTGAGAAAATTTAGCAGCATAATGTAGAGGAGAAATTCCTTTTGTTACTAACAATATTAGGATTAGCATTTTCTTGTAGTAAAACACTTAATACTTCTTCACAGTTTTTCCAAGCAGCAATGTGCAAAGCTGTTGTGCCATCAGTATTTTTAACATCAACAACTACACCAAATTTAATAAATTTTTTCACATCTGGAAGGTTATTACATTTCACAGCTTTTAAAAAATTTTTAGTCGATGTTAAATAGTCAACGGCATCTTTTTTGGTTGCCATATGTAATGGCTCTACACCAAAATTATTTGTTGCATTATAAGCTGCACCATTTTTTAATAAGATTTGAATGACATCTATGTAATTTAAAGTAGCTGCTATATGAATAGGTGTTAAACCATTCACATCTTTAATATTTACATCAGCGTCTTTATCAATCAAATATTTTACTATTTCTAGGTTATTTTTTGTTACAGCATAATGAAGTGGTGTCTGATTAGCTGCACCAAGATCATTAATATTGCATCCTTTACTCAAGAAATATTCTACAGCATCTTTGAAACCTTCTCTGGCTGCAATGTGTATTGGCTTTGAACCAGAGACAGTTTTAGAATTAATATCTGCACCTTCATCTATCAAATACTTTACTATTTTTAAATTGCTTCCTTTCGCGGCTATATGTAGTAAAGTCCAGTCATGATTACCTTTAGCATTTATGTCTAACTCCTTGTTTTGTCGTAATACTTTTATTGCTTGTAAATGACCATTTTCAACTGTTAATTCTATAGGTGTTCTGTTCTTATTATCTTTAGTATTCAATGGTTGCTTGACTGCCTAATAAAACTTTGATTACTCTACAATGACCATATGATGCTGCATAGTGTAATGGTGTAATTCCTTCGTCTGATTTTACGTTTACATTAGCTCCATTTGCTATTAAAAATTCGACAACTTATTTGTGATCTTCTTGTGCTGCAAAATGCAGTGGTGTTAGATTTTTAACAGTTTTGGCATTCACATTAGCTCCCTTTTTCATCAAAGTCTTTACAACATCTATCTGACCCCTTTTTGCTGCAAAGTGTAGAAATGTTGCATTTTCATTATCAACAACATCAATCGACTGATTTTTATTCGAAATTAAAATTTTTATTATATCTCTATAACCAGTCATTATTGCTTTAGCTAGATGTCCATTACTTGTATCATCGACTGAAGCTCCGTTATCTACTAAAAGTTTTACTATTTCTGTGTAATTGCAACTTACAGCCAAATCCAATGGTGTAAGGTTTTCTTCATTTTTTGCATTTACATCAGCTCCACTTGCTATTAAAATCTCAATTATTTCTCTTTGACCAAATTTAACTGCTAAGTGTAAAGATGTTTGACTTCTGGCAATTTTGTCATTTACGTTGGATTTTTGTTTTATCAACTGTTTAACAATACAATCATGGCCCCCGATGATAGCATTATGTAATGGTGTTAAACCATTAAGAGCTTCTACATTGATTTCAGCATTATTTTCTATAAGTAAAATAACGATATCTTCATAGCCTCTTATAGAAGCTATGTGTAGTGCTGTAAAACCATAAATGTTCTGAGCATTCACTTCCACTTTATGTTTGATCAAAATTTCAGCCACATCTGTGCAACCACTCCTAGCTGCTGCATGCAATAACGTATTACCTCCACTATCTTTGGCTTTCACATTTGCTTTATTTTTTATTAGAAAATTAACAATATCTTTATAACCATTTTGAACTGCCACATGTAATGGTGTAAAAAAGTTCTTAGTTTTGACATCAACTACGGCACCATTTTTTATTAAAAATGCAACAACTTCTTTCTGGTTATTTTCTACTGCATAGTGTAAAGGTGTTGCATTATTGATGTCTCTGGCCTGAATATCTACTTTTTGTTGTAGAAGAGTAGCTATTATTTCCAAATTATCAATTTTTGCTGCAAAATGCAGAGGAGTGATACCTTTAACAGTTGTTACAGTTGCATCTGCTCCAAATTTCAATAGAGCCTTAACGGATTTTTCACGACCAAAACGTGCAGCATAATGCAAAGGAGTATTTTTGTTCACTTTTTCACTAAAATTTACCTCAGCTCCATGATTTAACAAATTATTTACGATTTCTTCGTGACCATTTTCCAATGCGTAATGTAATGGTGTACATCCTTCTGTTACTCTTGCATTAACATTTGCACCTTCAAAGATTAGAATATTTACTATATCAAAATGACCATTAAATGCAGCAAGATGTAATGGAGTGCAGTTTCCGTCTGTTTTAGCATTAACATCAGCCTTATTTTGAAGTAAAAAAATAGCTATATCCAAATGACCTAATTCTGCTGCTTCATGTAATGGTGTAAAACCACTCATGCTTTCTTTATTAACAGCATTGATATTATTTTTAACTAAAATCTTGGTAACAGGAAAATGATTATTTCTTACAGCATAATGTAAAGGTGAAATGCGTAATACATCTTCTGCTGTGCTATGGGCATTAAAATTTAACAAAACTTTAACTGTATTTTCATGACCTTTCTGTGCAGCGAGATGTAGTGGAGTTTTAAGATCATTGTCTGTTTCATTAACAGATAAACCTGCTTTTGTGACTAAATATTCTACAATATTTGTATTGCCATATGTTGCCGCAATATGGAGTAGATTCTGTCCATTGTGATCTTTAACATTTATTTGAACATTTTGTTCAAGAATAAATTTGATCACTTCTAAATTTGGTCCCTTTGCAGCATAATGTAATGCAGTCCACGAAATAATACTTCTTGCACTAATATCTGCACCTTTTTTTGAGACACACGTTTAGAAGTTCAAAATTTCCTTCTTCCAAAGCTTTGTACATTTTATTTTGGAAAGTAATGATTTTCAAATTTCGATTATATTTTTCTCTCAATTTTAGAGGATTATCGATTATATTTTTCCCAATTTTCCCTTTAGTTGTTATTATATCCTCTTCAGTAAATTTTCTAGCATTCAAAATAATTTCTGCTGAAGTATTCAATAATAATATGTCAAACAGAGTGTTATTATGAGCTAAATGGTTACGCAAGCATCTGCCAATTAGCATGGGATAATTATCATCTAAAGAAAATAGGTTGTTTTCGAGATCGATATCTAAAATCGACATTATGTCTAGAAGAAGCATCTCTATAGCAGTTTGTGATTTTTCACTATATTTGTAAAAGTGATTTTTTTCAAAATTTTCTTCGTTTAACATGTTATTTCTAAGAATATTTTTCAGATCAGAAATTTTTAATTCTAACTGAATACCATATTTCTTCTTTGTCTCACATGTCTTGTTTTTCTTTTGCAAAGAAATGGAATTTTTTGTATCTAAATTATTTCTGAATTCCTCAAACCATTTTGTATCATCTGTCTCAAATAGTACAATAAAAAAAAAATTTGTACATGATACTGCTTATTTGATCAAGGTTTTCATAGCGCTTTCGTAATTTAACACTGTCAAAAATTTCCATTGCTAGTTCCGCGATTTCTTTGAGATTGTACGATTCTATTTGGGATTGCATCATCTGTAATCCTGTTTTAGCGTTGAATTTTATTAGCCTCATACTATTTTGGTCAACACTAAATAAATCACTTTGCATAAATATTTGTAATTTTTTTAAACGAATAAAACTTTGTAGATAATCATTTCTGATGCTTTCAAATTTACTATTCGCAAAATCAATTATTACATCAATTTTAGAAAACAGCACCTTTTCGTGATTAGTCTTGTCTGTAATATTACTTTTTAATTCATTAATCAAGTTTTCAAGTTTGTCATGTTGCATCGTTTTAAAGTTGGCCATTGCATCTGTTTTCATCTTTTGGAAAGTTTTGATAGCCTCTGTTTCGGAATGCATATCTTTATCTAGAATTCTAAAGTTTGGTACATCAATAGGATCTACATCAGCATTTTTTAAGGCTGTGAGAATCTTTATTAATTCATCACGGTTTTCACTATCAAGAATTTTTGTAAGAAGTATCTTGATCATTTTCATTTTATTATTGTATAATAAATCAACAATTATATCGCCAACCCTTTTTAAGTCACTTTGAACACCAGTAAAAAAAATTTCTGAATTTTCTTCAATTTCAGTTCTCTTAAGCAGAGATGAATCATGTGATAATGAATTGCGTAGATCTATGATGCATTTTCTTGAGTTTTTTGATAATGTTAACAAAAGAAGTTCACATGTGAAATTAGACAGTTTGGGTGACTCCAGTGTGTTTTTTAAATGTTCACCGATGATTTGTAAACACCTTACAATGATTAATTGTCCCTCTCTATCACCGGGACTCACAGATGCAGCTAAATTTACAATTTTGCTAATTTTTTCTAAAGAGTAAATATCTCTAACTTGATGATAAGTTTTATATAATTCTTCAAACTGAGGATTGTCTTTTATTATTTTTGAAACAACTATCTCTCGCGCGGAACTGGGCATTTTAGACAATTTACCAATTTCTTCTTTTTTTATGGATTCTTTCACTTCGAAAAGTTCTTTTTGAAAATATTCTAAGTACTGCAATATCTTCTTTCTGTCTAATAAAGCTTGTTGATAGAAATTGATTTCCTGGTGTTTCGCATACGAAGAAACAAAACAGATCAGACAAAACTCTATTTCTTCCCAGGGCAATCTATCATAGGTGGCTTTCAATTGTTTTTTTAATATATGAATATTTTGAGCTATAAATTTTATTTTGAATAAAAATATTTCGTCCACATCTTCATCTGAATATGTCATTAGTAAGTTAGTATTTTCAAGCACCAAGTCCATTCTTTGTATTATATTTTCGGTTCTGCTTATAATATTCCGGTTTTCAGTAGAAACATCCGAGAAAAAACGCAGGTTTAACAGCTTATTTTCAACTGAAAATTCCATATTTTCTGTTAGTTGTATATTCTTTAACTTAATTTCTTCATAAGTTTTAGAAAGGATTTCATCCAGTTCATCTAAATGAATATCAAAAAAAATTTCTACCCATTCCATAAGTACTTCGAGAAGTTCAACACTGCTCGAGCGTATGGCATAATAAAATGAATTATGGCATGTATCATCTTCATCATCTGGCAAAATGTCTTTTCCTTTATGAATAGATAAGTTTTTCAAAATATTATTGTTGCTGACCAGATATTTTAAGATTTCTGGTTGATTATATTTGCAGGCTAATATTATCAAATTAGTATTTTGTAAAGAATTAGTAGAATCTTCATAAAATTTTCTTAATGTTGTTTTTTCTTCTACACTGCTAATATTATCAATTGTATTACTTAAACATTTCATATCATTTATATTACCTGTTGTTACTGAGCTTTCGAGTTCAGATAGAGTTCGTAAATAAAAGTTCCTTGCACTTGATTCGTCGTATTTTGAATACACTTTTATAAAATCCTCCTTCGATTTACATTTCTGATAAACAGTCTTTCTTCGTACTCGTGCAACTTTCTTTCTAGGCATTTTTTGAAATTATAGAAAATAAATTCTACTTTTTAATACACACACGATCATAAAAATTCTGAAGCGAAAGTTTTCAAATAAAATTTTAAAGCTGATTTTTCGTGATAGGCATTTCAATGTTTTCAGTTCTAAAATAGATAGGATTTTGAACAGCATATCTTTATTATCAGTCGACATTCTCTTATCTACTTTGAACAATAAAATAAAAATAAAAGGATTCAATTTATTCTTCTTCGTCAGTGCTGATAACGAGAACATGTGTTACCCAAAACAATAGTGGGTGGTAATTTAGTCAGTTTCGATTTTCGAAATATTTCTGGCAGTTACTGATATGTGGATTTTATCGTAGCCTTTTATTATATTTGTCTTTGCATTTTAAAGTAATTTATTTATTTTAAAATACAATTTTTTTTAGGAATACATTCAATATTTTTAGGTATGTATACATGTTATATATGTATATATGCATTACCATAATAGGTTATAAAAAAAAGTGTGACAATGTTTGAGACATATTACTTAAAAAAAAAAAAAAAAATCGGTAGGTAAGATTTTTGCCTAGTCGCGATTGAAAATAATTAAACAATCGTAATGAATACAGAAAAAAAATTCCAAATTTCTTTGAGCAAAAGTAACAAAAGCTTCGTTAATTTATCTATAATCTTTTGATCTTCACTTCATATTTCTTTAGAAAGTTGCTAAACTAAATTCGGCTGTTATAGACTAGAGACCCTATATTAGGAAGAGACTGGACAAAGGCGTCCCGGCTTTTTTAAGAAATCGTCCATTTTAGTGCCAGTTGCTCCATTGCTTAACATGGGTGTAGGTCGATTCCCCTTATGTTTGTTATCTTGACAGAAAAAATGAGTCGTTTCCCCTCACCCTTTTTTGAGAAGCACAGGTCGTTTGCCCTGATTCCCCCCCCCGTCCCTATGCTCATTTCTATAATTGACAAGCACTGATAAACAAAGGAGGTGGGTTGAATACTTCATTCCCTTACACGTGATTAAATAGCACATACAAAAAAAATCGTGACACATTTATAATTCTTATAAATAATCGCTCGGAAGAAAATAGTTTTATTTGCATACGTATATTGTATAACAGGTCCTTATGTATAGCGTAATTAAATTATTTATGCATGTATGTTTTGTACTTTTATTTATATATTTTTTTTTTTAACTAAAAATTCAAGTATTGATTTATCATTATATGATATTAGATAAATTTTATTATTTTTGTACTATCAATATCAATAAGATATTTTGTAAAAAATTTCGTAAGGAATACAGTCGGAGAATTTGATTTTCTTATTTTTAAGTTCTAAAATAAAATTTTTGCTTGTAATAATTTGCGATAAAAATTTTAAAACTGGGTTGAAGAGAGAAAAAAAATCTTTCAAATGTGTTTCTTTTCTTCTTTTTGTTTTTTAATTATCACTATAAATAACTTATAACCAAATCAATAAACATTTACATATAGAAGTAAAGCCTTATACAAGGCAGAAGATATTTAAAATGTTAATGTAATAGTTGTATCTGCTCTATTGATTGGTAAGATTATGTATTACAAATAAACTATAACCGAAAATAAAAATTACTAGCGAGCTTCGCCCGCTAGCGGGTCGCTATTTTTAAATGAATCACTATAATTAATGAATCAATAATATTTAATTCTCAAAATTGCATGTTATCACTAATAAACTTTTATTCTTAAGAAAATTTCATTTATGTTCGGATAAAAACTCGTACTGGGTCTCCACTGCCTTTGGCAGTGCAGACCCATGCGCGCTGCCCTCACAGTCTTTCCCTACTCAAATAGCATTAAATATTTTTAGAATAATTTGGTGTGGCCCTCACTTGACTTTCTCTTAACCTGAATTTCAATACTATAAAGGCAGATTACATGTTGAGGTGTAAGATAACAAGTACTGTATGTGAATGTACTTAAATGCAGTTAAAAATAGTTTCAGAAACATATTTATTTGTGTGTAAGGGGGAGATACTGCCGCTCTTCTTGACTATCTGTTTGAATAAAATTCATAAACAAAAAAGGCTTTAAATGTATTCCAAATGATTCAGATATCTCCCCCCCCCCCCCCCACACACACCACTCTTTAAAATTTACAAATCTTAGTTAATAATTTAAGTGGTAACCTCATATGATCTTCAAAATATCAAATTTATTTATTTGTTTTCAGTTATATATGACTTTACTCAGAAATGTTATTTTTGTTTTAACAGAGAAGTTGGTTGGTCAAACTTTTTTTTGGGTGGATTTTCATGACATTCTTAACCTATATTCGCATGGAAGCTTTAAGACTAAGTGCTTATTCGTCATCTCTGGGTCACCCAAGTACTTTTAGTAAGCAAATCATTCCAGTAATTCTATAATACTTTATCTTATGTATAACTGGCAATTTATGCTGTTAAAAGTGATTTAGTGAAAAGGTTCTTGACACACCATACAAATATTATCAGTGCAACGCGTTTTGGTAGAACAAGGTTTCCTATCTTCACACGCAAAATGATGTAAAATCAATTTTAAGACAGAAAGAAGAATTCATCAAGAACTGATGTTCCCGATTCTGCCTTTATTTTCAAAAGAATTAAACGTCTCTTTACACCTGAAGATGGAAGACTTTTTCTTCCGAAATGCGTTTTACTGGTATTTGTATGGTATATTCGGTAAATTACTCTGACTTCCAAGTAATTGAAAGGTAATTTTGATATATTTTTATAAAAAGTTCTTTGATAATTGTATATTTACTTTTCTTCAAATAATTTGATATTCAATCTTATAAAATATTTCTATTCTGTGTAAAAATGCATATTTTAAATGACTCAAATTTTAGGTATTTCTTTTTTTAAATCTTTTTCAGGTATATGTTGAAAGGACAGCTGGTACATTGTCAGAAACAGGGATTGATTTTGATTTTTCTGTTCTGATGATGTACTTGCTAGTGATTGATTTCCTTTTGTGTCTGCTGAAGATGCTCATTGTCTACAATTAACTGATCTTTCGATTCGAAGGTGTGAAAATGTTCCATGCCAGATGAAAGGTCACTGAGTGAACCAGAAGATGCAACCTTCAGTTTGGGAATATGTGAGAATAAAGACAGAACTTTACTATGCCTTATACTGAAGAAACGCTCGGGACAAAATCGTAATATGCACCAGAGGGTGTGAGAATGCGCGTGGACTTAGTATTATACAAGACGCGCAGGATCAAAGAGCGCATGCGCAGAAATTTGAAATAAATAGGTACTACTACTTATAGAGAGATAACAATGAAGTTTATTAAGGTTGTCACAATTTAACTGAAAATTTACATATTTTCAGGGGAAGAGATTTTTTTCAGTTAAATTGTGACAACCTTAATAAACTTCATTGTTATCTCTCTATAAGTAGTAGTACCTATTTATTTCAAATTTCTGCGCATGCGCTCTTTGATCCTGCGCGTCTTGTATAATACTAAGTCCACGCGCATTCCCATACCCTCTGGTGCAGACCTTATCTAGAACTCTTATATGTATAACAGGTCTTCCTCCAATGATATTCATCGATAAGATCGGAATACTAAATGGCATACGTTCCATATTACAATTTTTACTCCAACTGCTTTTCATTCAATAAAGGAGATCGATAAAATGATCTATCTCACTTTGTACTCTAAATAGTCATTCTTCAGCACGTCGTTCTACGGCCAACCTTTGCCCACTGAAGCTTTTTAGATCAGGATCTAAGGCTTTGGGGGAGTGATGAGAGGAGATGACATGTCCGGAATACAAAATCGTAACCGCAGATATGAGATTTAGCCATTAAGTAATACAACACTAGCTATTGTTTTGGTAAACTCAACGCTCCTGCCGTAGCTCTGCTCAAGCGGCAAATATCTTGATTATTACAATAGTTAACTTCAGTTACTCTGCATGCCAGTTGCTGATGTGCGGTACGTCAAATCCTCGTAGATCATTCCTCCAAGGCTTTTATCTAGGAATTCTGAAGTTAGTACTCTGACGAACTTAACTAAAAAGGAAAAATTTTCTAGCTGTATAAAATTTTTATTTTAACAGTAACTCAAATACATATACAGTAGCTTTTCAATTAGAAACAACCATCGATAAGGTAGGAAAATGTGATTATTTACTGCGATCTTAAGCTAGTGTAGATAATTTCAAATAATCTGTCCAAAAAAAAAGGCTTTTTTTTTCTCATCTTCGTTCCACATAAGAACTGTATTACACCTAAACATCCAATGAGAAACAGCAAAATTAATAATTTGATTAGAATAGAACAATGAAAAGTTACAAGACAAAAAATTCATTGACTCAAAAAGAATGATTCGGTAAGTACTTGGAAGCATTTGAGTTGAGAAAAATAAATTTAAAGGTTAAACCACTCTATACCGAATTCAGAATGAGAAATCGTCCGTAATGGCCATTTTCATGTATCGAATAAAGTTAAAAAAAGAAATAGAAAAGAGGCCATGAGTATCTTTAAAGCAGCAGGAATATAAATATTAAAATCAACAATAATAAAAAAAAAAAAAAATTGGAGCGAGCTAAAATATAAAAATTAACACGAAACAATATTTCTACATTTTTATTTAAAACTATTACAAAAATAATCTGCATTTTAAAAAATCAAATGCTCCCGATTTCACTGTTTAAAGAGTTATTTTCTAACGTATTTTTTGGAAGTGATTACTATTCCAGTGACAAAAAAAAACTTTTTTCTTCGGCTTTAGGTTTATTCCTAAACACGTATGAGCTATTAAAACAGCCACGCCCTTACCGAGAGAAAGGCATGCCCAATTTTCGTAGTCTTGGTTGAACACTTCAGTCATCTTTTAGGAAGTAGAGGAGGAGGAAAAGGTCCAGAAAAAGATGTTGTTGGAGGATAGAGCATTCGTTAACACAATGAAGTCGGCACCCTAATGACACAGTACCTTTCAGTTTACTGGCCAATTAACACCCATGAATCACATAGTCCAGGATTGGTCTTTATATGAGGTGTGGCTATTAAATAACGAGACTGTTGCAGCTACAGAGGAACTACGTATACGCCAAATCCGAACGACCGACAGCTGTGCAGCATAAAGCCTTCTCTTTTGATTGCAGCGCCTCCCGTGTTTGTAAAGAAATCAGTCTGGCCGCAACCTTCGTTTGTGTAAGTGGTGTTTGTTACGTTTTGCCGAAAACATGATAAGTGTAAAAGTAGAGCAACGAAATGTCGTGAAATTTCACGTGAAACTTGGAAAACCGCTAGTGAAACTTATCTTTTATTAAAACAAGTTCACAGCTATGAATTTTTATCACGTGCGCGAGTTTCTGAGTAGTTCAAGCGTTTCCAACAGGGCCTAGAAGACGTTGGAGATAATGACCGCCCGGATTGTCCTTCCACGCCCAAAACGAATGAAAATGCCGAAAAAGTCGCTAATTTCGTTCGATCTGACTATCATTACCATCTTGAGGCGCTTGCTCAACTCTGTCATACAGTAAGGAAAAAAACGACCCGAATTGTGGAAGAACAAGTCATGGGTTTTCCATCAAGACGGCTCACACTGCATTGTCTGTCAAGACGTTTTTAACCAAGTACAATATTCCAGTTTTAGACCATCCGCCTTTCTTGCCTGACCTGGTCCCATGTGACTTTTATCCATTCCCCAAAGTCAAATCTGAATTAAAAGGAACACGATTTCAGTCAGTTGAAGCTGTGAAAGAAAAAGCGGCACGCCTCATGCAGGAGCTCACAGAACAGGACTTCCAGCACTGTTTCGAACAATGGAAAATTCGCATGGTGCGTTGTAGGGATAGAGGAGGGGTGTATATTGAAGATAACTAAATATGTAAAAATTAAAAAATTTTTTTACAGCAATAGTCTCGTTATTTAATAGCCACACCTCGAATATTAAGCCAGGGTGTCCTCGAACTGGCATTTGACTATATCTGACTTTTCAGTAGGTACCACCATTTCCCCCTTATATTACCTTATTTTTGCACATATGACTACCGGTCAACGGTAATTAAACTAGGGTCTGTTTGGTATTAAGGGGTTACATTACATTGGCTTCGAAGGCTACAAAAAGCATCTCTTTTTTTTTTTTTTTTTTTAATATAATAAAAAAAAATTTTATTCAAAATTTTGATCACGTAAAAGAGCAGCATTTAAACAATATTTTATAAAAATTTTTTTTAAAAAATTTAGAAAATTCAGCCTGTGTATCCTGGTTTCTTTAGTCAATTATATGTCGAAGAAATGGACAAAATTTCCATAAGGTTTAGTTTTTGAGAAATCGTGTCAACCACTTTTCTGAAGGATCACTGATTGAATTCTCCAAATTTAATGAAAATTTTCTCTTTTATATGCTCAAAATTTTGAATAAAATTATTATTATTATTATTTCTTTTTAAGTGAATATATGCTCCCCCCCCCCCTGTAACCCCTTAAGGCCGATTGACTACGCTTGGGCCCTAAACCGGTGTGGATTGCCCTTCATGAAAGTCTTTCTGAGGGAACCCAACCTGTATTTACATGAGATTGAAAGAAAAGCACGGAAAGCACCGAACGGCGATTTTAATTAGATTAGGACCTACTACATAATAGATTTTGGAACACTTTGAACATCTGTGTCTAAACTGGAACTCTAATCCGCACCTGATAAAGACAAGGTCGGAGCACTCATCATTCAACAATCAAAAGGCATAGCTGCCAACATTTTTAATTTTTAAATTAGATTTAACACCAGTATCTTTAAAAAGGAATCTATCACACGTACTTTCGGCGAATAAATAAAAGTAAATAAATTGAAAACCTTTATGAAAACTTTCAGGTATGAAGTCTACGTTGCAATAACGAAGACTTGGCACCTATGCAAAGGGATAGGTGTAGTACGACATGTTTCAACAGTTATTAAACATTTAGACGTGCATAGACGATTTGGAGAGCCAGAGTACGTTTTTCTCTAATTATTAAAACTTTGTCATGAATATGAGATTCTGATGGCGAATTTTTTTTAAAGTAATGAATGAACACAGAAATTTAACTAGAGATAAGAAAATATAAAAACAGGCTCATAAAGCTATAATATAGTTAGACAAAGAATGTTTTTTGTAAACCTCTGTAAAACAAGACGAATAAGCAGCTGTCATTTTATAAAACTCAGTGCACGTAGTTATCCCCCTAAGCACTTATTGACGATACTTTGAGTTAGTAAACATGCAACACTGCATTTAAAGTGCAGTCATAACTAGGAGATCCACGAGAATTCTGCTCAATGATTTCTGCTCAATGACAATTATATAAAATAAGGCTCAAAGCGAACAGAAACATCCACTTTGATTTCAGTGAGTGCAAATTTGCCCAATTCGAACGTAAATAATCTGGTGTGTCACTCACACGACTTTCTCTCACCTTGAAATTTAATATTATAAATACCGGTTGGAGATTAAGAGGTAAGATAACGAGTACTGTTATGTAAGCCTATGTTAAACAATTCAAATTAGGCTTCGGAAGAGTTTTATATGATAATTAGTTCTGTGTGACCCCCCGTTTCATTAATGCACCTACATTTATATAGCATTTAATTCGGCTATTAAAAAATAATTCTGTTTTTAAAAAATGATTTATTAAAATTATTATTTAAGAAAAATTATCTTTTATGATAATGCAGACGATTTCCATATTAGAGAAGTAGTATAACACTAAATATCCAAAAAAAAAGTTGAATTTATTCTCATTATAACATTAAATTTTTTTTTTTTTTTTTTTTTTTTTTTTTTGTTAACAATGAAAAAAATTGATTTTAAATTATCGCAGATCGATGGTTCAACCGTACGTTTTAAAGGTATTGGCGAGTTCTTTTGAAAGATACCCATCATGAAAATTTACTCCCCTCGAGGGGGGAGGCGAGGCTCCTACATACATTTTTTTTTTCCCAGTTGACTATCTCTATTACAATATATATATATATATATTCGTTTCATTTGGTTTAGTGCAATCTATAGATGTTAAACTCTACTTACCTGCAATTTCCCCCATAGACGTAATGTATTTGAATACTTTTGAGTGTCCCTGTACACGAACCCTTGGCTTCATCTCAACGAAAAGCTTACTGTAGCATCCCTATAGGATACACATTTAGAATACAGAGTTTGGAATTTCTGCTACTATTTGTTTTTGAGATATGCCGATAACAGACACACAAACCATTCGCTAAAAACATGATTTTCGTATTCAGGGGACCTCAGAACATGTAAATATAACAAAAACTCACGTTCGAAAATTTGACCCTAAAACAATACTTTCTCGACCCCATGGGTAAGAGAAAGTAAAAAGACTACTTCATTCAATTTACACATTACACAGAAGTTCTTTGTGAGAAATAAAATAGGTAAAAGTCTGCTGTGTCAGTCACTTTCCAAATAGGGCGTTGTTTAGAAATGAACAAAACGACAGTTTTATTCATATATTTCGTTTTTTTTTTTTTTTTTTTCTAATCAAATAAGATTAAAATTCTCATATCTGTCACTCGACATTTTGCTGTAAATTTATGGACACAAGTTTAGCACACAAATGTAAAAAAGTATTCGATTGTGTTTATCTGATACATTTATAAACTAGTGGATCTGTAGAATAGGAGAAAAATATTTAACGGAAACACCTTACTGAGATAAATAAAATTTTATAAGAGATTTTGAATGAATAAAATAAAAACATAGCTAAAAAAGAATATTAAAATAAACATATCGTTTGTGTTATGCGGGGCAAAGCAGATTTAGCATTATGATATGTTATATATTAAAAAAAGAAAAACACTTTTTTCTTGAAATTCGCTATATAAACTCCATTTTAGACGTTATTTCGCATGTAATACTCTCTTATCACAGGAAAAATGACAGGCGTCGTAATTAGGTACGTTATTTTTAGAGCTCGGAATGGGCGTATCAAGAAACGAGATTTCTTGTGTTTCAAAAAACAAAGGATTTAAAAAAAGTAATTTTTTTGCAGAGCTGTATACAAAAATAATACAAACTCTACAGTTTTCGGTACATATTACTACGTGTATATAGCCTTGTAAAGTTAATTGTAACCGAAAAAACGAAAAATCCGTCGTTCAAACACTAGATCAATTCTATTTAGAAGAAGCTTTCAACATTTCAATAAGATTCGGTGCATTAGTTTTTGAGAATTAGTGTCAAACCAGGACCCACCGACTGAATTTTCCTTTTTTTTTTTTTTTTTTTCTTTTATGAAACATTTTTCTTAATATTGCTCAAATACTTATGTTCTTTTAGATGTTCAAAAATTTTGAATAAATATTTTATTTATTATACTAATAGAAATAAAGAAAAAATGCATTTTTTTTTAGCCTTCAAAACCTATGTAAACCCCTTAATGTTCACTGTTTTTTTTTTTTTTTTTTTTTTTTTTTTTTATTGCTACACTAATTTCTAAGACACATATAGCTGATTATAAATGTTGAAACAAACAAAAAGAACTGAAAACTTTTACTTTTCGAGAAAACTTTGGTTTGAAACAATCTGTTTAAATCGAAATAACGTTTAATTTAATAAATAACTTTGTAATAAAACACTATAAATTGAAAAAAAAAAAAAATTATTTATTTTTGGAATCAATTTGCTTTTCTCTATTAAATAATTTTGAAGTTAAAATGGGGTTTTTACGTATTTTTTTTAATCAATTATCCGAATGATTTAAAAAATACAGCGTTAGTTAGATTTCGTCCTTATTAATAAATGTACCAAATTTTGATAAAATCTAGTAATCTGGACAGATACCATGAGAAACTTTCAGCTTTATATACTTAATATATATATATATATATATATATATATATATATATATATATATATATATATATATATATATATATATGCACGCTCATTCAAAGTGGAAAGTTAAAAAGGCGACCACGAAAAATCACTGTCTAAAAGAAATAGTACCCTGTCGTACTAAAAATGTAAAATTTGAAATCTTCATGAATTTTTGTCATGTGACTGAATTTGATATTTCGTAATAAATGTAATGATTTCTTGATTTCAAAATAAATGCCCAGTTTTGTGAAAAATACACTGATAAACATTCATAAAAGTTTTTAAAAGGATAGAATGAAAAATTCACAAGGAGCATTATAAATAATGAAATCCTGAAATTTGAATCTAAGAAAACTAAATTTAAAGCTTCAAATTTGATAAAAAATCGTGTAATCAATTTTTGAAGAACTGTAGAATGATATTTAAAAAATATTACATAGCTTCGTACATCTTACAATAACTATCTGGATATTTTTTATTGTATCGAATTTTATAATTTTCCTCTTCCCTTGTCCCCATTAAGCGCGAGTTTTTCAGTGTACATCACTGCAAAAGGAGAGTAAATTTAATGAAATAAAACAATAAGTAAACAGAGGAATATGTTTAACGAAAAGTTTGACGACAAGTTTGAGAAAACGAAAAGTTTGATAACGAAAAGTTTGCCTAACTAAAAGTTTGACTATAACGAAAAGTTTGACTTGTAAGGAATGCAGTAAATTACAACACTAAATTTAATTTTTATTTATTTATTTATCTTAGGTGTCCCCCCGCCTCCCGTGGGGCGGGGGCACACCTAAGATAAGTAAATAAATAAAAATAAAATTGGAGTTTATATTAATCTTCTTTTTTAGCTATGTTTTTATTTTATTCATACAAAATCTCGGATAAAATTTTATTTTTCTCAGTAAGGTGTTTCCGTTGTGACGTCACATTTTCTGTTAAACTTTTTTCTCCCATTCTATAGATCCCCTAGTTTATAAATTTATCAGATAAACAGAATCGAATACTTTTTTAGATTTGTGTGCTAAACTTGGGGTACACACACACACAATAAAGTCAGATAAATGAATAAATCTTTTTTTAAAATTTGGGCAGATTAGAACAAAATTCTAAAAACATTTAAAACTATTTCAAATCTTTTAACGTTCAAATTTAGTATTCAGTTTTTCACTTCCGAACTGAATGCTCTAATAGAAATGATTATTCAAAATAAAGAAAACTTATCTCAGTAACTTGCCAAAAACATGAAAATACTTAAACTAAAATATAAATAAATGAGTCGAATAAATATACCTCTTATACTCTAATTCAGGTAACAAATGATAAAAAGAATAAAAAAAAAAAAAAAACATACCACAGAATGTTTTCTGCTTCAGTCTAACGCCATAAGTTCAAGAGGATTGCTTCTATTTCTGTTCTAGACTTCTCATAGTAATCAAGGATCTCCATTTCAAAATTTCAGTTGTCACTGAAAAGGGTTGCAAATAGTGTGTTAGAAACGTACATGACATCAATAGTTCGAAAACTGTATTTCATACGTAAAAATATTATAAACTTAAACAGGTCATTGCGAACTTTTTAGAATGCAATTTACATACAGTACTGTAAAAATATGTCTTATTTGCTGCCAGAAATTCTCCTAATTTGAGAAAATACGCGTAATTTACGAAAAAATCACGTTGTCAGAACGTATTTTCTCAAATTACAGAGAATTTCTGGCAGCAAATAGGACACATTTTTTACAGTGTATATCTGTACTGATAAGTATAAAGGATTTAAGTCCATATTCTTGATTTTTCAGGAGACGAAAAATAAAGTTATACTAATTAAAATCTAATCAGAAGAATCGATTAGGAAAAACGTATTTCGTTGACTTATACCCATGAAGCTATAGATATTCTATTACCATGCTTATACCCTTTATACCATTCAATGATTGTCAACCTTCATTTAATAACGGGAAAAAATTGAATTAAACATTTTATACCATACATGAATGCTAAATTTCTGACTTGAATCTTTTTTTACTAATGGATTTTCTCAGAGACTAAATGACATAGACTTAAATCCTTTATACCAATCGATAAAGAATTTTTTTTCTGAGTCTGACAATGTACTTAACTCAAAATCGACATTTTTGGACTTAAATAACAACTATGAAGTGTTATATGTCTGTTTTTATAAAAATCTACAGAAACATATTTTTTACTTTTACGATTTATTTCAGTTTCTTCTTAACGCATTTCTTAAAACTATTTATCAAACAGTGTCTTTAAATTTTATTACTTCTATTAGAAATTGTTTTATTCTACCAAAATACATTGTAAAGTGAAAAATCATTTATGAAACTCGCATATAGGAGGGAAAAAGAAAAAAAAAAAAAACGAGCGAAAAGGAATTTCAAAACGACCTTGTAATTATTGTGTCAGATATAATCTCAATTGATTATTAATCTGCTGAATTTTAAATAAATATTCTGATCGAATAAAATAGTTTTCGTGTAGTTTACTATCAGGTAAGTATTAATTTGTGTGTCGAATACTTGGATTGGAAGATTAGAAATGTTTTGGGTCCTCGTTTGTATTTGGTATGGCTCCTTCATTTGCAAGGGCATAATGATCATTAATCAGAAGAAAAAAATCTGATGTGAAACAATCACACGACTTCCATTACCAACTATCACATGTATTATATGCACTTTTTGGAGATATTGTTATCAGAAGACAAAGAAATGACCTAATAAAATAGGCACCTAAAAAGTTTCCGATAAGAGAAAGTTAATACACATGTAAAAACATATAAAACAGAGTTTACATAGCGATTTTTTTTCCCCTTTAAGAAAAAGAAATGGGGAAAAAAGTGTTTTTTTTTTTTTTTTTTTTTTTTTTTTTTTTTTTAAACACCAATTTCCGAGATCTAAAACTGATCTGATCAGGATGACTATTAATTTTCCTGTGATAACCAAGTAAAGCATGAAAAAGGATATCTAATATGGGTTTATGTAACAATTTTCAAGAAAATCGTTAGAGTCGTTTTTGAGATACCGACTTTTACCAAAGTTTGGCATAACTAATTCTTGACCTGAAAACAACAATTACATGCAAAAGGATATTTAAAAGAGGGTTAAATATGGCAAGTTTGAAAAAAAAAACAGCCGTTTTGAATAGAACGCACTTGCAGGACCTGAAATTCACATATTTATACAGGATGCCTATCAATTTTCCTGAACTAACCAACTATATCATTTGAAATGACATCTGATAGAGGGTTTATACAGCAATTTTGAAGAAAATCGTTAGAGCCGTTTTTAAGACACGGACTTACGGCCCCACTTCCGGGTTTTCCAATTTTTACCAAAATTTGGAAAATTCATCTACACCAGACCTTTTTTAATTCTAAAGTTTCGTTGTTCAATCTTTATTAGTTTCCGAGATATAATAGCCAGAAGATTCCACACACACACACACACACACACACACACACACACACTGACCAATTGCCAAAAACCACTTTTTTGGACTCAGGAGACCTTAAAACATGTAAATCAGGTGCAATCTCGATATCGAATTTTTGGATCGAATACAATACTTCCATTACCTCCGGTAGTCGGGTGATAGAAGTAAAAATGTATTAATCCTAGCTAAGATTAAAAATTAAAAGCTAAAATTAGTATATCCTGCCAGGAATCTTTAGTAGATATTAAATAGATCAGTAGATATATTCTCTCTGAAATTATGTTAAGTTTAAATAAAGGGGACTCGCTACTTACCGTCGCCGAAAGCCAGTGTTATTCTATAGGTAAATAATTCCCATTATAATTCACATCAGTACCTGGACGACTCGGCACATTCGGTCTCATTGTAAAAGTTATTCGCAGAGGTGCCAAGTTATTACGGATTGTCCGTAATCTTAATACCGGAATTTTTTTAATGTATTCTTTCGTAATAATTATCTGCAATTTAATAGGGCAAGTTTTACTTTTTCTTTATTGTGGTCAGTGCTGCCTGATGGAAACTTTAAAAATTCTCTCATTTCGCTTAAAATGTTCCCTTTTTAGCATGAAATTTCCCTCAATTGTGCAACATGCAAGGCTTTAACGCCATTATGCGTAAAACAATTTGCACTGAATATGGGGATGATATTGTTGTAAAGGTTAACGTAAATTGTCCACACGTTCTAGAAATCCCTTAATTGAATGCTACTTTTTTTATTTTTATTTTTTTAAATAGTTAACTTTAATTATTTAATCGTAAAAAAGATTTCAAACGATTATTGAAGTTCACTGTTAAAAAATATGGTATTCAATTAAGAGATGGCTAAACTGCCTGTTGGACCTAGGCCTGGGTAGAATGCCCTGCATAGGTATCTTTCTAAGGAACCCTAGTCAATATTCGAGTGTGTTTCTGAAAAAGTCAGGGAATGAGGGAATGCTCAGAATGAGTAGGCCGAATAAAGCTAAATCCCTAAGTTCCTTCAGAGAACTTCAGATTTATTACAGAAGATAAAAAACAGAAAACTGTACTGATTTAATAAAAAAAATATATATATACTTGCTTTGAAGTTCTCAGCATATATATTGAAATTGGTTCGAATAGTTTAAATTCAAGAAAAAAAAATCAATAAATAATGCTTTAAAACTGACAAAGTAAAATTTCCCTTTTTGAGATGGAATTTCCCCTTTTCCTTCAATACCTTAAATCACATCAAAATTTCCGACTTTGAGGGAAATTTCCCTATATTTGGCAGCACTGATTGTGATATGAAATTGATTTTTCGTTAGTAGTACATTGCAGCCACATATCCTAAAACTAGCAGTGAGGACGCGTCCAACATGTTGGAGGGATGCCAGCTTGTCCGACAGTTTGAAATTTGGAAATCATCCAGTAATTCCGTGCTCTGTTATTGCTCATTTTCCCTGACACCCCTATTTTAGCATTGTACTCGTTTAGTTAGCGCTTGCGCAGATGCTTCCATGGTTTCATCAAATATGGTCGAAGAATAACTTGGCACCTCTGTATTCGTAGTGTAATACAGTGATTTGTTTCCGGAAATATATTTTTTTTATTTGTCTCGTACGAAGCGCGGTTTACCCGTGAAATTAATTTTCCTGGAGATAAGAGAAATTCAAATCGAATTATCTCAATCTCCTAATTACATATATATCAAAATTAATCAAGCAGTTTCGTAGAAAGAAAAAAAAGAAAAGAAAAAAAAAAAAAAAACCTGATGTCGGCACAAGTTTTTTTTTTTTTTTTTCCCCTGGCATTTATTGTATAAATATTTCTCTGAACTAAAAATAATCTGCATTCATCATAGAAAAAAATTTCAATAAATAGTAATTTAATAATTTGTACTAGCGTGAAGATTATGTAGAAGAAAGTCTTGTGGTGACCACAACATACTAGTTTAAATTTACCTTAAATTCGTAAAATGCGAAATTTCACTTAGTGGAAATTCAAAATTTTCATCTTCAAAATAAAATATCAAAAATTAAAAGGAAGAAGAATAATATAGAAAACTATAATCAATTTAGCAGCGGTGGATTTTCTGAATGTGAAACCTGAATTTTAAAGTATCTATTAGTCAATGAGTTATAATGGGGATTACTTTCTGTACAATAACACTGGCTTTGGATTCTGGTGAAATTAAGTAGCGAATCCCCTTAATAATCCGTTTCGATATACATATGTTTTTTTTTTACTTTCTCTTACCCATAAGGTAGAGAAAGTATTGTTTTTGGGTCAAATTTTCGAACTCAAGATTTTGTTATATTTACACGTTCTCAGGTCCCCTGAATATGAAAATTATGTTTTTAGCAAATGGTCTGTGTGTGTGTCTGTGTGTCTGTTACCAGCATATCTCAAAAACAAATTATGGCAGAAAGTTCAAACTTGGTATTCTAAATGTGTATCATATAGGGATGCTACAGTAAGCTTTTCGTTAAGATCAAGCAAATGGTTCGTGTACAGGGACAATCAAGAGAATTCTAATACATTACGTCTATGGGGGAAATTGCAGGTAAGTAGAGTTTAACGTCTATAGACTGCACTAAAACAAATGAAACGAATATATATTTTTTGTAATAGAGATAGTTAACTGGGAAAAAAAAATTGTGTATATAGGAGCCTCGCCTCCCCCCTGGGGGGGAAGTCCTCCCTCGGGGGGAGTAAATTTTCATGATGGGTATCTTTCAAAAGAACTCCCCAATACCTTTAAAACGAATGGCTGAACCATCGATCTGCGATAATTTAAAACAAAGTTATCGATTTTTTTTTTTTTTTTTTTTTTTTTTTTTTTTTTTTTTTTACTTTCAACAAAAAAAAAAAACAAAAAAAAAAAAAAAAAAACTTAACTTATAAAAAATATATTAACTTATAAAAAATCGTATTTTTTTATTTTTATTTTTATTTTATTTTTAAATATTGAGAATAAAATGGACTTTTTTTGGGATATTTGGTGTTATACTACTACTCTAAAACGGAAATCGTCTTATCATAAAAGATAATTTTTTTAAATAATAATTTTAATAAATTATTTTTTAAAAACAGAATTATTTTTTAATAACCGAATTAAATTCTATATAAATGTAGATGCATTAATGAAACGGGGGGTTGAGGGGGCGGTTGCCTCCCCTCACATAGAACTAATTATTATATAAAACTCTTCAGAAGCCTAATATGAATTTTTTAACACAGGTTTACATAACAGAACTCGTTATCTTACCTTTTAATGTGCAATCTGTATTAATAGTATTAAGTTTCAGGGTAAGAGAAAGTCCTGTGAGTGACACACCAGATTATTAAAAAATCTTATGAAACAAAATTACTGCTAAAAAATTTTCAAAATTTTAACAAATTAATGTTAATTGTTATAAGAAAACTATATGCACAAATATTGCAAATTCGAATTATTAGAGCCATTTTTTATTCTATAGATATTGCCTGGATTAAGGTTTTATAAATAATCTCTATTAAAAGATCATCTCTCTAAAAGTGTCAATTTTCTATGGGAACGGTCAATTTCCCTCTTAAAGAGTTTTCATAGCTTTCTTGCAAAAACAATCAATTTAGTTATATTTATTTATTTATTTATTTTTTCCTGTAAATTAACTATATGTGATCGTAACATATGTGTGATATAAATAAAAATGTTATTTTAGGACTATATAGACACCTTGTAAGTAAAAAGTGTGCAACCTCTGCTTATTTCTCAATTATTAAGTTATAGCCACCACTGTTCATTTTGTATGTCTGCGGCTCAATTTTCTCAAGCGAAAAAAAAAAGTCCTCTGTTTAACGAGTAATACCGAAGTTTTCATATAATCCAAGAAATATGTTTATATTAGGTCTAGAATTTGTACCATCTTACTATCATCTAAGTTATTAAATATATATATATATGGGTCGCGTTAGATATATATATTTGCCAATTTGCAAATAATTTTTCCTAGTCAGAGATCGATCGAGGTAAAAATTGGGACCCATTTGCTGCCCCTTCACAAAATTCAAATCCATAAAATGGATCCCTTCACAAAATTCAGATTCCTAACAACAGCCCTTTCACAAGATTTATTTTGAAAAAAAATGATGATTTTATGAAAATTTTTCCAGGTTAACAGTATTATTTTTAATGAGTGTCTATACTTGATTCAATAATACGCTGTTAACTTGATATTAAACATTAGACAGAGTAACTGCTAAAGTGAAAGGTTTTGTGCAATAATTCTTTTTATTGCAAAAAGAAATTAATTTTCACAAAAATGGGTCCCAAAAGTTAAAAGCTGGACCAACCCTTGCTAATCGACATTTAATCCGGTTTAAAGCACAGAACTGAAATTGCACGCGTCGATATCGGAAACATTCTGGATTACTCTATTTTAAAATTGTTAACCTGTCTATAATAAATCTCATATAATAATACACTAACATAACTGAACAGCGCAACCTTTACCTACTTTAATGGCTTACTTATATTTTAGTGCGGTGACAAATGATTTTAGGTATTTTAGTGATAAAAGACTTTATTAAAAACGTACTCTCATGAAATTTTTTTTCAAATATATTTTACTAATAAGTTCCTAGATGATCACGTTCTGAAAAAATAATTCTTAGTGTAAATACAGTGATTTGTTTTGAAAATATATTTGTTTTTCCCGTATGAAGCATGGGTTACAAGTGTAAGCTATTTTTTCTGGAAATAAGGAAGAAATCAAATCTAATTATTTTAAACCTTTAACTCTAAATTTTTATCAAAATTGTTTGAGCTATTTCCTAGAAAAACAGGTTTTTGGTATAAATTGTTCAATGCAATGCACGGGCTACTAGTGATTTCTAAGTTTCTGAAATAAAATTAATCTAGTGCTTTTCATCTCAAAAAAAACCTTTATACCCCCCCCCGTCTCTCTCTCTCTCTCTCTCTCTGAAAAATGTTTCTGCGTTTTCTAGTAGACTGCAAGTTACCAATGAACGCTATGTATCCTGGAGATGAGGATATTTCAGATAGAATTGTCATTTCAAAAACACACTATCTAAAATTTTTATAAAAATTATTCCAATACTTTCGAAGAAAACGAAATTTTGTACATGCATATACAGATGGTTCCTCTGACAAAACTATCACCAATGGGGGGTCAGGTGTGTTTTTAACTACTCCAGATGATTTAACTCACCAGGGCAAATTTGGTCAAGGAAATATAGCCTCTAACTTCACCTGCGAGCTACGTGCAATTCTGGAGGCACTTAATATGTATAAGTCCCTTCCCACTACTAAGCAGGCAGAGGGCCTGATGGTTTTCTGCGACTCGAAGGCCGCCCTCTAGGCCATTTCAAAGGGGCACTCTTCTATCACCCATGAAATCATCTCAGGACTTCAAGATATAAATAAAACCTGTACACTTCAGTGGATACCTGCACACGTTGAAATAGCAGGCAACGAAAATGCTGAGAAACTAGCCAAGGAGTCCAGAAATCTCATCAATAACAGCAACAGTGTCTCTCTTCATGATGCAAATGCAATAACTAAATCTAAACTTTCAGAAAAAACAATCCAAACGAAACACCAGCTTTGTGAAATAAATGCAGATTGATTAATGACAAAAACTATAATAAGGCTAAGAACCGGTCATCACAGAGGCAGGAAAATTAATAAAGAGGGTGGAAGGGTGTATAGAAACTCTAACAATTGCCCAGATACACAGCTTACACCTTGCCATGTCTTTGAGTGTCCGGCAATGACGACAACGTCCAACAAGTCGCAGATGCAGTACAAAGATCCACGGTTTAATCTAATTTGACTACGTCATGGACACAAAAAAAAAAAAAAAAAAAAAAAAAAAAAAACGAAATTTACTTTTTTTTTTTTTTTTTTTTTTTCTTGTCCCGGGTGAAGTGCGTGTTATTCGTAAACACTAATTTTTCTGAAACTGAGATCCGAACAATTCGAATTAAATTTTAAACTCAATGAGGCCCTAACTCTAAACTGTTATCAAAGTCATTCAAGTAGTTTCAGAGAAAACAAAGTTTCTGTCGTATTTTGACACGGGTTGAGTAAGGGTTAACGGGGAACGCTACTTTTAGCGAAGAGAAGAATAAGTCAGATGGGTTTCTCATCTCAAACTCGTGGCGCAAAATTTTTATCAAAATTGTTTCATCCATTTCTGAAAAAATAAGTGTCTGCCATAGCTTGCAATACAACAGGCGGTGTCGGGATTAACAGTTAATGCAATTTTTTCTGAAGATGGGGATAAATCCAATCGATTCCCTACCCCCCCCCCCCCAAAAAAAAAAAAAAAAAAAACCTTTATCCGAAACTTTTTTCAAGATTGCTATATCTATTTCTGAGTGAATCCAATTTCTGGCATAAGATTGCATGAATGGAGTGAAAGTTAATAAATCAGTTCGAATTGTCGGCTGAAAAAGCACTAAACCTTAAATATTTATCAAAATCATTCAAGCTGTTTTGAAGAAAACCAAGTTCTTGCCATATTTTGCCAAATAAAGGAGAAGTCATATGGGTTTCTCATTCCAAATAAAAACTTAGTCCTAAATTTTTAACAAAATCTTTCAATCCATAAAAAAGTAAAAAATAAATTTTCGGGAAGATGAGAGTAAAATCAGATGAATTTGTCATCCCCTAAAAAACTTGAAGATTTAGGATAAATCCAATCGGTTTTTCATCTTAAAAAAAAACTCAAACTAATTTTCATCAAATTTGTTGAGCAGTTTTCGAAAAACACAAAACATACACTTATGTGTATATGTGTGTGTGTGTGTGTATATACATATATGGTGCGGATAATCTGAATAATCTTGAATAAATATTTAAATTTAATAACAGCTTTAAATTTTTACAAAATGTAGGTTTCATATTACGAACGAGGGTTGTATAGCCACCCTCTTACAAAAATATGCGTTAAAAAATAAAATAAAAAAAAATTCTACGCATTTTGAACTGTTTTTTTTTTTTTTTTTTTTTTTTTTTTTTTAAGTAAGTACATTTATGGTATTTGTTATCTTGCACCCTAATCTGTCTTTCTTGTACTGGAATGCGGAAGCAATTGAAAAATTTTACTGTTTAATTATTAGAGTACATCTAAATTTGAAAAACTAGCTTTTAACTTTTGTGCTTGTATGGCAAAAATTACGTGAAATGACTGCTCATGGAATTAGTAATTTTAATAGGAATATATGTATATAATAAGCTCTCAGTGTAATTATATTATAGATACATAAAATTAAAAAGGTAGATATCGAACATATGCTATTTTTATAACATCACATAAGCAAAATTATTTCTACTATCCCCTCATGAAATTGATCTTTTAACCCCTCTGACTGCACAGTTAATAGTAGTATTGATAATTTATTGAATACTAAATGTGTGAAGTGGAATATTGGCTTTCTCCATTCTGTTACAAAACAAAGTTTTAATAGTTTTATTTGAAAAATAGCTAAAATCTCCATCGAGGGTTTATCAGCTGGGTTCCGAGTTTTTTACTTTTAATAAACAAAGAGAACAACTTAATGTCGACTCACTAAATTTCGATTTGGCAGCTTGTTTATAAAAAGCAGCCTCTTTTAACAAGCTATTATTTTGCTCTATATTTTAAAAATAAGTCGCAATATTAAGAGTCAATAAATTTCATATTAAACACCTAATTAATTCTATCAATACATTTCTTTTTCGAGACTCATATTTATTCTAAGGTATTTTTGAAAACTAAATTGGCTTGAAAATATAAATTATCTACACACCATTTATTTAGTCGAAAAGCAGCAAATTACAAAAGGGATGTCTATTTAATTTCGAAATTAGTAAATTAATTTTACAAATAATTAACAGAATAACAAGCACAGAATAATATGAGGTAATTTCTTTAAAATAAATAAATGAATATACATATATATATATATAAACCAATTTTAAATAAATAATTATGAACAATTTAAAAATTTCGAAATACTTTCAATTTTCCCTCGCTGATTATCAGTTCTCCATCAAAATAAAAACATTCTGATGCCGAAATTTCTTTAAAAAAAAAAAAAAAAACTATAAGGATTGGTTGGTTGGGTTTTTTTACGTCGCACTAATGCTGCGCAATGGGCAATTGGCGACGGTCTGGGACTCGCCCCTAGAGGTAAAAAAAACTATAAGGGAAGAAATAAAAAAGATGCAAAAAATCGCTCTTTAACATATTACCATAGATTAGGCTGACCACATCAAAGTACTTTTATAATAGAAAAGCGTTAAAAATTGCTATAATTATCCAAATTACGGATGTATGTTTTCATTTCTAATAAATAAGGACTAAAAATAAAGTATTATTGATTCATAATTTACTTTCTACTACTTTTAAAAACTTGGAAAAATGCCTTTAAAATAAAGGAAGTCCCCAGATGATGGCCGTCTTTCCCCGAACGATTGCACACGGGAATACACACGAATATCTCAGCAAATAAACTTTATGGATAATTTATTTACTAAAGGTGAATGAAAAAACTCCAGATACAGTTTCAAATTCATTTTTCTTTTTTTCAGTACCACGTAATGGCTGATTCCAAAGCTTTTTTTTTTCAGCATCAAAAATCTTTGCACGATAACATGGGGATGATAGATCTATATACATATATTACTATATCTATGCATATCCATTGAGCTGAAGAGCAACTGGAACAAATGGTTCTAATACTTTTACACAGTGTTCGTGCGTGCCAGTTTTTCTGTAATCGTTTGCCGTACAAAGTCATATCTTGCACAGAAGGCAACATTTACCCGGTCGTCTATTACTATTATACCTTTTAAAAATTTAAAATTTAAAATTGTAATATCATTTTTAGCATATGATTGTTCGAACAGACAACCTTTACACAATTTTACTTTGAAATATAATGGTATCAAATGCTTTCTGCCGTGCAACGCTCGGAAGACAATCCTTCCAAAAACGGCACGCGAAAACCGGTCCAGCATTTCCTCCAGTTGTTCTTCAGCTCAGTGTGCATATCACACGCAAACAGTTCACTTCACATACTAATATGGCATTGCGCAGTACTGGTGCGACTTTAAACCTAACAACCAACCATCACAATACAGTCGGCAGCAAAATTATTCGAGTGCTAGCAAAAATTCCTGTATAAAAAAAGACACTTAATACTGTTTTGTTACATAAATCATTGTCGAATCCTGTTCTTAGACTGACTAAGAACATGATTCGACAAGGATTTATTTAACAAAACAGCGTTAAATGTACTTTTTTTTACATAGGAATTTTTACCAGCGCTCGAATAACTTTGCTGCTGACTCTATAGCTGCTGAGATTGAAAGGATTTTACGTCGCACTAGTATTACACTATAGGCGAAGCATACCCACCATTCCACCATTTCATTCGCCAAACCGATATTCCACTTTCACCAAACAAAGTTTCCTCCATCGTTGTTTTATATTTCGACTGGGGATAAATTAAACACAAACCACAACCTACACTAGCTGAAATGGAAAGCAAATAATCTAATCCTTGTTATCAGGGTTTAACCTGGCAAAAAAATTACTTTAGCAATTTAGCGAAAATAGGCAAGCACTATTTTAGCTTTTTCGAAAGTTAATTCTTTGGATACCATTTGGATTCTTTTACTTAGCTTTGTTATCCTCAGTTTTATTTTCTATTCTTTTGTTCATTGATGATTTTAACCAAGCATCCATATTTGTGACTTTAAAAATAGGAATCAGGGAAACTATGTTTCGATTTTAACAATAGAAAAAGAGGTACTCGTATCATATGTGTAAAATGAAAAAGCAATTTAAAAATTAAGTAAAGTGTAGTGGTAGATAATCGTGAAATACTAGTGCTAAGCATGCTTCTATGAATCAAATTCTGAATTCTGACATACATTTAAATATTTTTGCATTTAAATTCAATCATTAAAAATAAATCCAAATTACTATATAAATAATCATTCTTAAAAATTTCAGTCCTTTCGTAGTTTTTCCCTGCAAATATTACAAAAAAAAAAAAAAAAATCCGAGTTATTATATAGAGATATTTTATACAGTTATCCAGTTTTAGCTTTTTAGCGAAATTCTGACCAACATGTTTTAGCAAAATATGAAACCTTTTAGCAAAATGCTAAAAAAACTAATAGCAGTTTAAACCCTGCTTGTTATTGATTGAAAGCTGTTCTGTTTGACTTTTCTTTGTAGTTTTGGTGGTCAGAAGAACAAACCATTTAAAATATACAGAATCCCAAGGAAGCTATTATCGCCAAAATAAGGCTCAAAAACCCCAGTGATGTTCCGAGAGTTTTTCTCCATATAGCCAGTATAGATAATCCGTATTCTACAGTTGGCAGCAAAAGTATCCGAGCACTAGCCAATAATTCCGATATCAAAAAAGTACACTTAAAACTGTTTTGTTAAATAAATTCTCGTCGAATCATGCTCTTAGACTGACTAAGAACATGATTCGACAAGGATTTATTTAACAAAGCAGTATTAGGTGTACTTTTTTTAGACAGGGATTATTGCTAGCGCTCGGACACTTTTGCTGCCGACTGTACTAGTATATCTGCTCGATGGGTAACCCTCAGAGGTATGATTTGTATGGTACAGTCGGTAACAAAAGTGTCCGAACACTAGCAAAAATTCCCATGCTAAAAAAATACGCTTAATGCAGTTTTACTAAATAAATCCCTCTCGAATCATGTTCTTAGACTGACTAAGAACAGGATTTGACAAGGATTTATTAAACAAAACAGTATTAAGTGTACTTTTTTTACATAGGAATTTTCGCTAGTGTTCGGATACTTTTGTTACCGACTGTAACATGGAGGACGTTGCGGCGACAACGGATTTTACGTGAACCAGCTACCATTAGTGTACAACCGACAGCAAAATTGTTGGTAATTAATACTAATATTGGATTTCGAAGTAAAAGAAAGTAACGTGATTTTTTATTGACTCATTCAACGCAAAATTGACTAACGAACTTTATTTTCGAGGTTTCTATGGTTCTGTGCGTGTAATTGAATAACCGATAAGCTGATGTATACTATTTTATTCACCTTTTTAAATGTGTTATACTAACCAGTTAATACTTACTTCTACATATTCTAGTAATACAAAAGCTCTATTTTTTATATTCCAGTAATATGCCTTATTATTTTTTCTGCAAGTTGGTGACTATATTTTACTTTTATACTTCCTTTTCTTTTTAGCTCAGGTTAAATGTTGGTCAATGGATTATCTAGCAGTGTACTAGATAAAAAGTATACGATTGGCTCAAAGATAATAAATATTTAGAATTTAAATTTCAAGATTTAAAAATCAATTAAGACGTTTGTAATTCTCCATTGAAATAAATAATTTTTCAATATTATTTTTCTAATTAGGAGTAATTACAATTAATTATTTTCACTTAACACCATATTTTCATAACTCAACTTAACTTGATTAATTTATTTTATAATTAATCAAAATTTTGTAACCCAACTTCCTAGTATTACAGAGACCGTCACAGAGAATGGGGCTTTACGTAAAACTAGAGTTACGCAATGGGCTATTGGCCATGGTGTGCGATTTAGCTCTAAGAGTGCTCCGAAAACGAGCCATATTGATTCTTCGCGAAGAGGAGGGCTCCCCAGCTTCGGCAACCCCAGATGTAAGGCTCCTATATATACAAGCTGGCGCATCAGACATTTTGTTGCCTTAGGGTTGCCACATGTACCCAGCATTTCCGCAGACAAACAAACGGCAGCCATTATGGGTTACATACAAACGGAACGCTTGCAACTTCGATGACGTAAATTTTGCAAATTTTTTTTGCAAATACAGTCGGTAGCTAAAGTATCCGAGCATTAGCAAAAATTCCTATGTAAAAAAAGTACACTTAATGCAGTTTTGTTAAATAAATCCTTGTCGAATCCTGTTCTTAGTCAATCTAAGAACATGATTCGGTAAGGATTTATTTAACTAAACAGTGTTAAATGTGCTATTGTTTATATAGGAATTTTTGCTAGTGCTCGTATACTTTTGCTGCCGACTGTGTCATACATTTGGAACGCTTGCAAACGGCTTTGCAACTGGAAGTGTTTCGTTTGTATGTACCCCTATTTCTATCGTCTTGTATTACTTTGGAGTTACTTTTTTAATCATTTTCATAATTTTAGCTCGATAAATTATCATATGGGAGATTGATTAGTGAAAAATTTCTATAATCACTCAAGAAAAGAACATAAAATGTTCAGATTTCCATAAGATAATTTAGGAAGAATGAAATAATATGACTTTTATTTACTTATATTTTCTCTGTGTTTTTCACATGTTCAAATGCAAAAATACAAAGAATGTGCTATTTTAATCATAATATTTATGTTAATAACCATAAATTAATTAAAGAAGACTTTTTATTACTGTGCATCTGAGTTTTGGCGACATTTTCTGGGGTCGCCAAACTTGTTTCATTTCCGTGTCGTAATTACATTTATTTTAAGGTTCGTTTTTTTAAATGAATAGTATATGCTAAAAATAGCAGTAAAAGCAAGTAAATAAATAAAGATTTTCAACTTTTAAACAATAAGCACATTTTTTTTTTTTTTTTTTTTCAAAAAGTTATGATTTGTATTTGAAACAGACATAAATAGTCCTAACAACACATCTTATCCCTAGTACACCCACAAAATATCCCGAGGATGAAAAAGCATACCAAGAATGTACTGTTTATAAAAATATGTTATATGAATGTACTGTTTATGTTGTTTGGGATATTAATTGTTGCTTATTGCTCTTGACCGTCTTGGCCGATCGTAACTTCAAATCAGAATTTCTTAAAATCGCTAGTTAAGCGATAAGGACGCCAAGCGGGAATGCTGCCCTGATCCGAGGCAACAAATGGCGGCGATGCGCCGGCTTATATATTTTATTTAAGGGGCTCTACCCAGATGTCTAGCATTTTTAGGATAGGATGATCATATGTCCTTGAATTTCGAGGACAGTCCATATTTTGAAATCGTTTTTCTATGTTTTGAAAACTGTAATAAAGAAATTATGTATCATAATTGTAACCTTTTAAATACCAATTCTTTTAAACATAAATTATTCCTCTGTAAATGGGTATTTGTAATGCTTTTAATGACGTCCTCGAATTTTTGAGGACGCCATCTGGTCACCTTATCTCAGGGGTGGTCCCACCCAGACCGTCACCAATTGCCAATAGCGTAGAACTAATGTGACATACAGCGCACTCAACCTCAATCCAGATGGAATATTTTTACCGAACATGGAGGACATTGCAGCAACAAATAATTTTATGCGCACCAGTCATCATTAACACGTTCACGCCGGCGCATTTTGTTTACATAGTCTACTCAAAAGTATCCGAGCACTAGCCAATAATTCCGATATCAAAAAAATACACTTAAAACTATTTTGTTCAATAAATCCTTGTCGAATCATGTTCTTAGACTGACTAAGAACATGGCTCGACACGGATTTATTTAACAAAGCAGTATTAAGTGTACTTTTTTTGAACAGGGATTATTGCTAGTGCTCGGATATTTTTCTGCTGACTGTAGCTGTGAGCCACTGGTGGGTCACGTCGGTGTGAAATTGTTAATGTACAATGTGCACGGTCTTTGGCCGGCTCAATTATCGAATCCGCACTGAGCTCTACGTTCTATCAGCCAGTGGTGCCCTATGAGTATAGCGCCTAGAATAAATAATGTGGAAAGCGACTAGCAAATCAGTGCCCTAAAGATTACGCCTCTCATCAAAGGTCAGTGCGATTGAGTACATTGCTTGAAAAACCGAAACTAATGTATTTTTTCTTTATTTATGTGCTTAGTTTATGTGACTGAACAGACGAAACTTGGAAAAGCCAATCAACTTTTATGCAGTGTTTACGATTTGAACAAATATTTCGATCGCAACGCTATCTGGAGGGCTTAAGTTTTTTGAGAAGTATTTTATGCATTCGGTTATACAGTGCAGCCATACAGTCGGCTGCAAAATTATTCGAGCACTAGCAATAATCCTTGCCAAAAAAAAAGTACACTTAATACAGCTTTGTTAAATAAATCCTTGTCGAGTCATGTTCTTAATCAGTCTAAGAACATAATTCGACAAGGATTTACTTAGCAAAACAGTCTTAAGTGTACTTTTTAAATATAGGAATTATTGGCTAGTGCTCGAATAATTTTGCAGCCGACTGTATATCCTAAAAAAACTAGCAGTGAGGAAGAGTCCAAAATGTTGGAGCGATGGCAGCTGACCGACAGTTTGAAATTTGGAAAACATCAGGTAATTCCGCGCTCTGTTATTGCTCATTTTTTCTGAGTCAGATGACTGTCACCCCTATTTTAGCATTGGACTAGTTGAGTTAGCACGTGCGCAGATGCTTCCATGGCTTCAGGAAATGTGGTCGAAGAATAAGCGCTTGCCACTGAGCAATAACTTTGCGAAACGATAATCATTCAAATACCATTTATGAAATTTTCTACTTTTTTTCCAAAGATATTTTAGAAAATAAAGTGTTGCGGTTGATGTTGTGTGGCTTTAACGTCTCTCTACAGCTAGACAAAGATAAATTAATACAGGTATTGAAAGAATATATGAAGACTTTTTTTCACCATCACGAAAAATGTAATTGAAATAGCGAAAATCAATTGGATTCCGAATACGGATTATGGATTGGATACATTTACAAAAAGCAGTATTTATTTAATAGTTGATATATTCTGTTGCAAGACGGTATAAATGTCCGTTGGCTAGACTGGTGGTCCAATCGTTGGCAAACCGATTGGGGCCCATATACAGTATTTTACTTTGGCAATGTACAGGGTAAGTCAAAATGAATATAGCGACTACAAACGGCTCTAAGTATTTAATGGAAAAGAATTTATCGATAAGGTTAACACAGAATGTAGACGGAACTCCAAAATTTTGTATACATACGTCATAGACGTTCTATGTGACTTCCCTTGGTCACATGGACAGCATTTAGACGGCTGTCCATTTCACGTCATACATTATGAAGCATCGAGCTTTAATTTAGTATATTAGCTCGATGTTCTGAAGCATGTCTGCAGTCGCCGGCGCAAGCGCATTACAAATGCGTACTTTGAGGCCCTGCGATTTTTATCTGTGGGTTTAAGTGAAAGACAGGGTGTATGTGCTTCCCATGCCCAAAACAACTGAAGAACTCAAATTACGCATTTGTAATGCGCTTGCGTCGGTGACTGAACAAATGCTTTAGAATGTATGGCGTGAAATGGACTGCCGCCTAGATGTTGTCCGTGTGACCAAGGGAAGTCACCTAGAACATCTGTGATGTATGTATACAAAACTTTGAAGTTCCGTCTACATTCTGTGTTAACCTTATCGATAAATTATTTTCCATTAAATACTTAGAGCCGTTTGTAATCGCTATATTCATTTTGACTTGCCCTGTATTTTGGTATTAAACTAAAAACTATGCGTACAAAAAGCAAAATTTAACAAATAAAACGGAAATATCAAAACAGATGAACTCACTCAAAAGTAATTAAGAAAACAGTTGAGTTATTTTGAAGTATTTCTCTTCTATGACAGCATCGTTCTCAAGACCAAATTATTGCAAGTTGTGGAAAAATACTAAGATGTTTCTGGTAATAACAACGATTAAAAAATAAAAAAATACCACTATTAATTTGTCTTATATATATATATATTGTTATTTTCGAACTAGGAAATACTATGGTTTTGAAATAAAGCATTAACCCTTTAATGTTCATTGGTTTCACAGCGAAACAAAACATTTGACATAATTTAACAATTTTTATGCAGCAGTCTTTTTTTAATTTTCCCCCTTGTTTTAATAGGTTTTAAACTTTTGTTCCTCTTCTGTTCGGTAGATAGCAGCACTATTCCAAAATTTAACAAATAAGGCTTCAAAAGGAAGCTAAATGCATAAGTCACTTGAAGTTTCTTAGTGTGCGCGAGTGCGAATTGCTGGTTTGAGGATGCATTCATGTCTAGTTACTTTCCGAACACTATAGTGAGGAAAGTATTGTAATCATGTCAACAATCCGAATTGGAGATTTTGATGTTTCAAAACGTTTCGAGGTCCCCTGAGTCCGTTTTCACTATTCTTACGATGATGTGTATGTGTGTATGTATGTGTATATGTGTGTGAGTGAACACGCTAGCGTCTAAACGCTTTGTTCGAATAAGCTGAAAGTTGGTACGTATATTGTAAGTCACCGTAGTACGAACCCTATAGATTTTGGTGAATCTAGCACTTATAGTTTTTTTACAGAGACACCAGGAAAAATTCTTTATCATTATGGCCTATGGGGCCAAATTTTAAAAAGTGCGATAGCGTCTAAACGCTTTATTAATCTGAGCAAAAAATTTGCACACATGTTATAGGTTACAGTTGCAGGAACTGTATAGATTTTGGTGAATTCAGCACTTACAGATTTTTTTACAGGGGCACAAAGAAAAATTCTTTATCATTATGGCCTATGGGGCCAAATTTTTAAAAGTGTGATAGCGTCTAAACGCCTTATTAATCTGAGCAAAAAATTTGTACACATGTTATAGGTTACGGTTGCACCAACTGTATAGATTTTGGTGAATTTAGCACTTACAGTTTTTTTACAGGGACACAAAGAAAAATTCTTTATCATTATGGCCTATGGGACCCAATTTTTAAAAATGCGATAGCATCTAAACGCCATATTCAATTGAGCTGAAAATTTATATGAATATTATAAATCACTGTTGCAGTAACTATAAGCATTTTGATGAATATAGCATTTATAGGTTTTCACAGGGACACAACGAAAAATTCCTTATCATTATGATCTATGGGCTCAAAGTTCCGTAGCGTTAAATAAAACATCGCGTAATATATGGAGAAAAATACTCAAACACTCTATTATGGTTTTCACTCTTTTGTTTGTTTAACAACTTCTCTTTCTTTACTTTATCTACAAAACTGTTAATTACTCAATGTTCGGAAGGTCGAGTGGAGTCACTCCAGATTTTTTTCTTCCTTTAATGAGGAGCTGGACTATTATTTTCACCTGAAACAACTTTTACAAGTTTTTGTAGTCGATAATGTTTACTTACAAAGTGCTTTATTTATTAAATTAAATATTATTTGAATTTAACAAGGTTAACTTATAGATGGTTCAAATCAAAAATTTCTCGAAAAAGAACAATGCTAATTTTTTATTTTTTAAATATTTATGATCAGCTATGTGTCTAAAAGCCATTTTTAAAATTAGTTTATAGTAGTTTTTAAAATAAATTAAGTAGTGAACGTTAAAGGGTTAAACATAAAAATGTTTCCAAATTAACAAAAAAAAAAAAAAAAAAAAAAAAAAAACTTTTTTTATAAGGTTTAGATACATTTATTTCTCTCCTGTACGATATTCTATAGAAGACGCTCTTAATATCACCACAAACATGTTGGCTCTGTTTTGATACGTTTGACTGATTTCACTTCTCTTTACTTCTTTTCGCAATTTTTCAAATGCATTAAAAATTTTCAGATTAAGTTTATGGATGTGTTTTTAAAACTTCACAGATAATAGAAGAATTTATTATCAGATTTACTTGTTTGTTTTCCTGACTTTCACTTATATTAATGATGCTTGTTGCTATCTCTTGAAACAGTCGTAATTTCAAATGTGAAAGTTAATATTTTTACCCATTTTATTACCATATTCTGGAAATAACGAACCATTTACATTTATAAATGTTTGCTTGGATAAGAATCCCGCATGGGGCCAGATACGGGCCAGATTTCCATTATTTTTGTACCATAGGTCTACCTGCAAAATATTTTTAAATATTTTTATGCTGTTATTTATTTATTTATTTATTATTATTATTATTTTGTGAAACTAAATTTTTTAATGTTTAAGTGCCGGCAAATATCAAACTAAAAACTTATAAAAATTAAATCTGCAAGTACATAAAAGATAACAGGAACAAAATTGTCAGAAAAAATTTTGTAAATAATACCTCCTCAAACTGGTAGTATGAATTTAATTAACACTTAAAACTTTACGTGCGAAAATTATTTGTATTCCAATGTACATTTACTTCCTTTTTTATACATACATATATACATGCATATATGTATATATATATATATTTTTTTTTTCTTTAAAGATGTAATACATTTAAAATTTTAATGCATTTTACGGGGAAGTTTTTTTTTTTTTTTATAATTACACATATATACCAGTAATTCGTATATTATATTTGATTCTCTGAAGATTTGTTCAATAATATAACTGTATTTAGTGTAACTGAATTTTAATTCAGTATGTTATAACATAAATAGTATTGCTTTATTCTGAGTCGCTGTTTGGTTGTGGGTCGAAAGTCATTTTGCGGGTAGTTTACCCAGCCCGCGCAGGACTCTAGTTTGAATCTACTAAATAACAAATTATTCATATACAGTGGAATCTCTATATATCAAAGTCGAAGAGTTCTGGGGAACAATTCGATTTATAAGAACACGAATATATCGATAGTTATAATAATAAATAAAAAATCACTTCTTTATTAAGCCATATAATTTCCCTTTATTAAAGTAAGTACAAAATACATAACCTGAAATTATGCTGAAATTATTAGATTACCATACTTAGGGAAACTAAGTAACAACGAAAATTTTATGAATGCACCTAAAAAAAGAAGATACATCAACAGAGTTCTAACAACCACGTGACTTTCTTCTTAGCAACCGTACTTTGCTGAAGGACAACGCTAATTTTTCCATGTCTTTGGAAGCGTAATAGTCGAATTTTTTTATGCTTTTACAAATACATTTACAACACTGTGTTACAATAAATTTGTAACACTATTCCGCAATGATAAACAATGGATTAGCGGGGTCAACTGTCCCTCAGCAAACAAATATTGTCTGATCGTGACGTCATCTGTTAGAACTCTAGAATTTGTATAATTATAAAAGACTTTTTCAAAAAAAAAAAAAAAAAAAAAAAAAAAAATCTTTCCGGCTTATTCGAAAGGGTAGCTTGATTTCTTTTTCCTATCAAGTAATCGCCATCTTGTTTCAACATGGCGGCTACAAATTATTAATGGACTTGGTGGAAATATTGATGTGGGCTATGTACACTCTTAAAAATAATATACTCAAGTTTGACGATTCAGACATCCTCGGGCTTAATTTCATTGTTTTTGACAACCATTTCGTCAAGCGATCACGTGATTTTTGACGAAACGTGAACTCTCAAATATTTGACGAAACTGTTTACTCACAGCAGCACGTGCTAGCTTTCCTTACCGCCATATTGTTTTTTTTTCCTCTGTTGTTTCGACATTATGTTACAATTACATTTATTTGTTTGCTCTGTTTTATTTATATTTTCATCAAATATAAATAGGATTTAATCGTTCAAAGCAACGAACTTGCAGGTAATTTTATAATTCTATAATTTGTATTCTATTCTGTATCACGAAACTAGGACGAAATAAATGCTTCTTTACTTTTGACGAAATTCGTATGTTCAAACAAGTGACGAAAGTAATTTTCTCAATTTGACAAAATATTCGCTCGGAGTATTTCCCTGGAAACGGTTTCGTCAAAATTAAAGAAAATTTCGTTAAATTTGAGTATCCATTTCTGAGAGTGTACATATGGAGCTTCAAGTAAATCGGTTCCTAAATACATTTTTTTGTAAATCTGAAATTTTCAAGTGGCTTGCACTCTGAAACTAGATGGCGGATCATGTTGGCAAACAAACATATCAAATGCATTTGTGAGACAAGTCTACTCTGTAAATTTAGTTCAAATTAATTCAGGATTTCAAAAGTTATCATGTTGACAAATTAAGTGACTGCCATTTGGATCAAAATGACGGAGCAAGTTCCTCATCGAACTCGTCCAAGATAGTTTAAGCATAACATCACTGACCAACATCGGTTCGAATTAGTTCACTTTTTCAAAAGTTAATGTTATAACAAATTTTCAAGTGGCAATCTGATTTTATGTGACCGCCACTTGAATTAAAATGGCGGAACAAGTTGCTCAGTGAATTAATCTGAGATATTTGTAAGATAAGTTCATTGTCCCACTTTAGTTCGAATGAATTTAGTATTTCAAAAGTTATCGTGATAACGAATTCTCAATTGACAGCGGTCAAGTGGCCGCAACTTGGAAACAAAATTCCGAAGCAACTTGCCCATCGAAATGATTTAAGATATTTGAATAAGTCCATTGTCCAACTTTGTTTCGAATTGAATAAGTATTTCAAAAGCTATCGTGATAAGAAATTTTCAAGTGACAGCCTGATTTAAAGTCGCCGCAATTTCGAACAAAATAACGGAGCAACTTGTCTAGCTAAATCATGCAAGATATTTGTATGATAAATTCATTGTCCAACTTTGGTTTGAACAAAATCGGGATTTCAAAAGTTATCGTGATAAGAAATTTTCAAGTGGCAGCGTGATTTCAAGTGGTCACCACTTGGAAACAAACGGGCGGTGTGAGATGCCCAGCGAACTTATCTAAGATATTTGAATGGTAAGTCTATTAGCAAATTTTATTCGAATTGATTTAGTATTATAAAAGTTATCATAATGACAAATTTTCAAGTGGCCGCCACTTGGAAATAAAATCGCGGATCAAGTTACCTAGCGAACTTAGCAAAGATATTTAAATCGTAAGTCCACTATCTAACTTTGGTTTGAATCAGTTTAGTATTTCAAAAGTTACCGTGATAGCACATTTTCAAATGACAGCCTGATTTCAAGTGGCCGCGACTTGGAAACAAAATGTCGAAACAAGTTGTCCAGAGGAACATTTAAGATATTTGTATGATAAGTTCACTGTTCAACTTTGGTTCGAATTGATTCAGTATTTCAAAAGTTATTATAAAGTTATGATAAATTTTCAAGTGGTAGCCTGATATCAAGTGACCCCGATTATATTAAGATATCCCTCACTTTGTTAAAAATGACGGATAAAGTTCATTAATAAACTTCGTTGAGACCCTTATAGGGTCCATGTATACATCAAAATTCAAGCAAATCCAGCCTTAAATACGTTTCTTACAATGTGGGTTTGAATTTTCAAGTGACCACCACTTGAAAACAAAATGGCGGAGCAACTTGGTTAACGAACTCATCTAAGATATTTATAAGATAAGTTCGCTGCCCAAATTTGTTTCGGTTTGAAATATTATTTCGGAAGTTATTGTGATGACAAAATTTTCATTATATATATATATATATATATATATAGAGAGAGAGAGAGAGAGAGAGAGAGAGAGAAACGAAGTGATTGCAATAGGTCAATTTCTAAAAAAATCAAACTAATAGGAAAAATAGGCAATGAAAATGGATAATATGGAATCTGAGGAAGAAGCTTCCCGTTGTATAATTAATTATCAACATATGCGCATTTAAAAGAATGTTTCTATGTGTCGAAATTTTTAAATATCGTTTTTTTTTTCCCCCACAGCCTTCGACTTCGATAAACAGGGTGTTCCACTGTGATTGTATATACAGGATGATTATAATGAAAGTCAGAATTTCAAAATACTCTTACTTTAAAACTATCGGTCAGAACAATTTGATATTATACCAGAACAATCGTGAGGCAATGGAATTTTGTTTGGCGAAGGGATAAAGTAGTTCCAAAATGTGCCTATAGATGGCGCTTTCAGGGTGATGGCGGGAGAAACGCCTAAATGGACTCATTAAACTCAGGAATGTTGTTAGTAAAAGAATAGAATAACAAGAAACAATAGACTCCAAGGGTTTACGACAAATATTTTTGCGAAGAGACAAGAATACATGTTTATAACGAAAACAGTGATAGTGACAAGAGAAAAAGATGAACTTTATGATACGAACACCTTACAGATGAGATGATTAACGGCACATTTTAGAATTATTATTTTCTTTGCAAAACAAAATTCCATAGCTTCACGATTATTCCGGTGAAGTATCAAGTCATTCTGACCGGTAATTTTAAAGTTAGAAGAGTTTTAAAATCGCAACTTTAATCATAATAACTCTGTTATATACCGTATGGAAAAGATTACACTGCTCGGCATGAAAATTGCTTCTGACACCATTTCAGCATATTCTTATGTAAAATGACTTCCTGAATCCGAATAGGACACCCATTTTGCCCTATCACCCACCGTTTTTTAGGATTACCCCCCTAATTTTATCATTTTTCGGTGATTGTATGGCTATAAGTTTGATTTTTAAAAGGGGGAGGTTTATTTTAACCGTTAAATATCTTCTGAGGGGCTACAGAGTTAGAAAATTCTAAAACATTTGCTACAAGGGAAAAATTTGGGGGGGAGGAGGGATTTGCCACTAAAATTCTGTATTACATACCTTATATTTTTTAAATCTGTTATTAATGTTATTTTTTAAACTTTATATATATATATATATATACCCAGTGGCAGAAAGTTTTGTAGCTGTCTGCAACAGGCTTTTAAAATTTCATAATCTGTCTGCAAAATTTGTGTGTAATCAGGGGTGAAAATAGCTTACACTCAAAAAGCCTGAAAGCTGATTGGGGGGAGAGGGGGGGGGGGCTTAACATCAGTGGGGATCTCGTGCAACAATACACGAATACAATTTTACTGCAGAACAATATAGTATAAACAATTGTGTGTATTCATTCAATTCATCTCATTCAATTATATATTTTATAGCAATGTTTGACAGAACACAATATAAATAATTATAAATAATAAAAGTATTAGTTTTAGTTTTGATACATAATTTTTTTTTTAAGTAAATTGTTATTCGAAAGTTGCAGACAAATTTTTTTATCAGTGCGGACAAAAACTGTCCACAAGCCGTTTTTCTGTGTCCGCGACTATGTCGCCGTGTCGCGGTGTTTCTGCCACTGGGTATATATATATAAAGAGAACCGAGAGTAAATTATTTTGCTTATATATATATATATATATATATATATATAAGCAAAATAATTTACTCTAGTAAACAACTAAGTAGGGTTTTAGTAAAGTAATAATTAACAACTCTGTTCTAGTTCTATATATTTAAATTCAATTTTTACTCCATCCTATGTTTAAATTTTATCTTATATATGTATATATATATATATATATATATTTAAGTGTTAAATTAATTCTTTTTCATTCTCCAAATCTAATTCATGGTCATAAAATTATCGAACAGGGAAAAAAATTGAGGGAGGGGGTGGTGTTTCTAGAAAACGGTAGGTGACTGGGGGAAATGGGAGTCTTATTATTATTATTTTTTTTTTTTTCCAGAGCAGTGTTATTTATGTAAAAACATACACGTACAAAACAAATAAATTCCGTGAATCCGCATGATAAATTGCATAGTGAACGTTTTCCTAATTACACGCAGTTTTATTATTTCCTAGATTTATATTTAGAAAAATCACGCATTTAATAACATACAATTGCTTTGTCATCCTCTTAAATGGTATTCATTTTCTTATTGTTTCTCCGATATTATTTGTGTAAATGGGAGACTATAAGAATGAAAGCAAAGCAAGAGAAATGCGAAGGAAATAACGACTGAAATTAGTTACCTTTATATACAGATTACATCTGTCTACACTTGTGAAAACACGAAAGAAGAGCCATGCAATTCGCATGGATTTTAAAACACTTTCCAACTGTACTTACTCGTTAGATCATCATTTAACATTTCATATATATCAGCGCCGCAATGACGTTTTGAAATATATATTTGTTTTTAATTAAAAAGGAAGAAATATCAAATGATATATATATATATATATTTCATTGTTGCTTCGTGGTTTCATTGTTATTCATCTGCTTTAAAATTTTGCTTTTTACATCAATATGACTCCTATTCTGGTCTTGGCAGGCTGGGTGAGTGTTGCTGGCGTGAAACTAGTTTAACCCCACAGGCAAGTCACAAGTCTTGCCGCCTGCCTCCTTCCTTCCTATCTTAAGTTTCTTAAATTATTTTTTCATAAATTTTGATGACATTGGTTTTTCAGTGATCTTGTATCTGTTGCTTGGATTCTACTGTGCTTAATAGATCATCTTTATTATATATATATATATATATATATATATATATTACTGTTATAGGAGAAAGCGAAATATAGAATATCTAAAAATTATATACCCTCCATATTTGTAATCAGTTAGTATAACAATATAAACGCATTTCCAGTGTTTTCCTCCCCTTGCCCGCATTGTATCTGTTGAAATATACTTTAAAAACGACTTCTTATAGACCTTAATGTAGAAATTAATCTACATATTATGTAAGATTTCACAGACTAATCTACATTTATTATAGGAAAAGAAGTAGTTATGCTTTAAAACAGAAGTTCCATAAAATATATATATCTATGCATTTCTTTTTCATCTAATTTCAAGCGTACAATCTGATGATAAATTAAAAGGATTGTTCTTCACCAATGGCATATATGATTACCTGTGACAACCCAGGTAAGTCAAACTTTATTTAATTATATGACTGTTGTTTTTTCAAATAAAGAATTATTTGTTATAAAATATATTTGAAATAACTAATTTGAGGAAGCTGCCAATTCATGCCTTCATTCATATAGTTCTTCCAATAGATCATGAGGACTGAAGTGACACTAAATCGAAAGTATTGAAAAGTACTTAGAAAGTTATTTAAGTTTATCTTCTTCTTCTAGTACTTAATTTTATGAAAACTATTTTATTTTATTTTCTTCTTCAAGTACTATTTATCCAAACTGTGTTGATTTAAAATATTAAATAAATGTTGTTTTCGAATTGAACAAATATTAACAAAACTGTTACAAAAATTTTGTTTAAGTATGTCAGCAACAAAAGACATCCAAATAGAACCGCTGAACTCCACAAATTATAATGTGTGGAAGTTTCGTATTGAGATGTACTTGCAAAAAGAGGATCTTTTTACAGTCATTACTGACGATCCTCCCAACCCAATAACCGATCAGTGGCGTTCAAAAAATAGAAAAGCCAGAGCTATTATTAATTTACTTATTGATAATGATCAGATTGTGTACGTTATGAATCTAGATATAGCACGAGAGTGCTGGAATGCTCTGCGCCAAGTCCACGAAAGATCATCACTCACTAGTAAGCTTTTCTTACTTAGGAAACTTTATTCCATAAAATTAATTGAAGGTGGTGATGTTAACCAACACATAGCTGACATATATAAAACACGCGACAGACTCACTGCCATAGGTGAAGTCATAGATGAATCGCACCTAGCTGCATTAATGCTGTGCTCACTCCCTCCTTCGTATGACGTTCTCATAACAAGTCTCGAATCGAGAGACGAAGCGCAATTGACACCTGAATATATACGAAACAAATTAGCTGATGAATATGCCAAAAGGCTTGAAAACAAAACTGTTCAAAACTCATCGTTAAAAGTCCAAAACAATAACAAATCGGAGAAATTCTGCAAATACTGTAAGAAAAGTAACCACAACATCGAAGATTGTTATATAAGTTGAAAAATAAAAATAATTCTAATATTAAAAATTACAGTAAAAATTTCAACAAAAAACCCAACTTCAGATCCAACATATGCTCTCAGAACAGTGAGAAGCCAGATAGCGCTCAAATTGCAGAGGGGAGCAATAAACCAAAAGCTGATAAATTGTATTCTTTTTATGTTGGAGATAAAACTGTAAATTGGGTGGTTGATTCAGGGTCGTCTTCACATATCTGCAATGATAAACTAAAATTTCGCGAACTTAAAAATAACGTTTCTAACGTCACTATCGTGAACGGCACGCAGCTAAAATCTTTGGGTTCCGGTACTGTGGATTTGTATACCGTAAATTCGGAAAACACACAGAACAAAATAACACTTAAAAATGTTCTTTATGTCCCTGAAATAGAAACTAATTTAATTTCTATAAAAAGAGCAACAGAGAATGGCTGTATCGCTGTATTTGATGATAAAACCTGTAAAATTGTAAATCAGGGTAATACATGCATTGAGGGATATGTGAAAAATAACTTATATGAATGTCAATTAAATTATTCTGAAAACAAACACACAGCGAACATTGTAATACAAACTTGTGATAACGAAAATTGCATAAACAAGTGGCATGTGAAACTTGGCCACAGAAACACTAACCACATTAAAGATTTAGTTAACAAGGACATGGCTGTGGGTATAAAATTAAATGATTGCAAACATAATACTGAATGTAAAACATGCATAATGCCAAAATTAACTGATTCACCTTACCCCAAAGCTGCACAATTTAGAGCCTCCGTACCACTCGAACTGGTCCACACAGACTTATATGGCCCTATGAAAACCCCCACTGTAGGTGGAAAATATTACTTTCTTACATTCATCGACGATTTTAGTCGTTATACTATTATATATTTGCTAAGAAATAAGTTTGAGGTATTTTCTAAGTTAAAGGAATATGTGGCTATGACCGCAAACAAATTTGGCCGAAAAGTGCAAGCAATTCGCTCCGACAACGGGGGTGAATACACTAGTATGGAAGTAAATGAATTTTTGAATAAAGAAGGAATTGAGCACCAGTTTACCGTTCCTTACTCTAGTGCTCAGAACGGCGTGGCAGAACGTAAAAATCGTACGCTGACCGAAATGGCACGCTGTCTGCTTAAAGACAGTAATTTGCCGAATTCCTTTTGGGGGGAAGCCGTAAATACTGCAAATTACATACAAAATAGGCTCCCGACCTCCTCATGCGACTCAACTCCTTACGAAAAATGGACCGGCCGTAAACCCGATTTATCAAATTTAAAAACATTCGGATGTCGCGCATACGCATATGTACATAAGATACATAGGGGAAAACTGGATAGCACCGCTCAAGAAGGAATTTTTGTGGGATATGATAATCGTAGCAAAGGCTACAGAATTTGCACAAATAATAAAAATGTAATAATTAGCAGAACAGTAAAATTATTGGAAGATGAGAATAGAGAATCCCACAATAATGAAACATCACAAATCAAGAATGAAAATTCAAATGATGAAATTCCGGTGTCCAAATTACCAACATTAGATACTGATATAGATATAGCGGGCGATAACGATAGTCCGGATGACACGCAAACTCTGCCGCGACGATCGCAACGATTAAATAAAGGTGTTCCGCCCGACAGATTTGCATTTGCAGTAAATGACAAAAGAATTGATGAGCCTAAGTGTTTTGATGATATACTAAAAATTCAAAACCCAGCTGAAAAAGAAAATTGGCTGAATGCCACACTCGACGAAATGAATTCACTCAGACAAAACAATACTTGGGAACTTGTTGACGCTCAACCAGGGACCAAAGTAGTAGGGTGTAAGTGGGCGTTCAAGGCCAAATACAATAGCCAAGGACAAGTCGAGAAATATAAAGCCAGGCTTGTTGCCAAGGGTTTTTCTCAAAAATACGGGGTGGACTATGACGAAACTTTTGCACCAGTTGCATCGCATACCACTCTAAGAAGTTTCTTGACCATGTCACTATATAAAAATTTTAATCTAAGGCATGTAGATATCAAAACTGCTTTCTTACATGGAAATTTGCAAGAAGATGTATACATGCATCAACCCGAGGGTTATGTTGTCCAGGGCGAAGAAAATAAAATATGTAAGTTAAAGAAAGCGATATATGGCTTGAAACAAGCCGCTAGAGCGTGGAATTTGAAAATTAATGAATCATTGTGTAAATTAGAATTTAAACAAAGTCAGCATGACAAGTGTTTATATATCCGTAACAAAGATAACACAGAAACTTACATTCTTGTGTATGTTGATGACCTACTTATAGCTGGTAAAAATCACAATATTGACATACTAATTAATCAACTTAGGGAAGAATATCCATTAACTGACCTTGGGGAAGCCAAATATTACCTCGGCATAAATATAGAAAGACCTTGTAAAGGGGTAATTACACTTGATCAAAATAATAAAATACGAGACATTGTAACCAAATTTGGGCTAGATAACGCACGGCCCTCTGACACACCGATGGAACCAGGGTATATAAAATTAACTGATAATGACAATCTCTTACCAAACAACACAATGTACAGACAGGCTATAGGCGCGTTACTTTACATTTCTACAGTATCGCGACCTGATATAAGTGTTGCCGTTGGCATCTTAAGCCGTAGAAATGAAAATCCTAGAGCGAAAAGACTGGGAGGCAGTTAAAAGGGTTATTAGATATTTGAAAAATACCCAAGATATTAAATTAAAACTTTGTAACTCTGGTGAACCTGTTCTTAGAGCATATTCGGATTCGGATTGGGCCAATGACCCAAGTGATAGAAAGTCCATCTCAGGAAATTTATTTATATTGGATAAAAATCCAATATTTTGGACTTCGAAGAAACAGTCCTGTGTGTCCATGTCTTCAGCAGAGGCTGAGTATGTCGCAGCTGCGAGTGCTGCACTTGAAATACAGTGGCTCAACAAACTACTGGATGATTTAAATTTGCCGCAACAATGTCCTATAGTGTTGTACCAGGACAACCAATCTACCATCAAGATTGCTGAAAATGATAAATTCCACTCTAAAACAAAACACCTACAGCTGAGATTTCATCTTCTGCGAAACCTAATACAGGAAGGCCTAATCAAGCTTCAATACAAACCTACCAAAGAAATGACCGCCGATACCCTAACAAAAGCTCTGCCAAAAACTGATTTTAATAGACATAGAAATGCATTAATGAACAATTGAAAAATTTCTGAGCTTAAGAGGGGGTGTTGTGATATTTAATCTCAGAACATTTTTATTGACTTTCGTTTTCATATTCCAGACTTCTTTTTGCTTCCCGCCAAACTGATTGTTTAATGCACCTGCCGCATCACGTGACGATATGTCGCGTCTCTCTACGACTACACTGTAATACTTTTTTCAGTCATGTAACTTTTCTGATTCGGGACTGACGTTCCATTTTCTTATTCTATTTAATCGTAATATTTTTTTTTTTTTTTGTCTAAGATGAATAAATTTAAAAGCTAAACATCTAGGCATTCTTTTATTATGCAGCAATATCTGAATTATTGTGAATAGTAATTAATCTACATATTATGTAAGATTTCACAGACTAATCTCCATTTAGTATAGGAAAAGAAGTAGTTATGCTTTAAAACAGAAGTTCCATAAAATATATATATCTATGCATTTCTTTTTCATCTAATTTCAAGCGTACAATCTGATGATAAATTAAAAGGATTGTTCTTCACCAATGGCATATATGATTACCTGTGACAACCCAGGTAAGTCAAACTTTATTTAATTATATGACTGTTGTTTTTTCAAATAAAGAATTATTTGTTATAAAATATATTTGAAATAACTAATTTGAGGAAGCTGCGAATTCATGCCTTCATTCATATAGTTCTTCCAATAAAAATTATATTTAGACTATGAATATGCTAATAATTTTTATAAATTTAAAAACAACAATATCTTACTCTTTCTTAACAACTCCAATATTTGTAGTCAATAGTTAAGTCCTGATAAAATTTAAAAAACTTCAAGTTTGAAAAATTACTTTGAGCAGCTCAAAACATAAAAATTGTATAAAATGGCTACCTTAGCATTTACCATGTGGTTTTTTGGATGTATACAAGTAGTACCATGCTGACATCTATGAGTCTCAATATAAACTAAAAGAGTTAAATATTAAGAGATTTAAATAGGGGTGGTACACTGTGCCCCTAGGTCCACTGTGCCCCAATCTCCCCTAAGCTTTTCCCATTTATTTATATTTATTTATTTATTTTATAATCCCCAAAAAAAGTTTACAGAGAAATGTATAATTTACATAACAAATGAAAATTTGCTACCTAAAGTGTTATTTTAGTAAATGACGTAATTTACAACACTATGAAGCAATAATAGCAGTCATAACGAAATAAAAGAAATACCAATTCTTTTATAATATTTTCAAATTTAATTTTTAAATATACACTTGTCAGTACGATCCTCCTGTAATTTCTATAATAATATTTCTGTTATATATATACATATGTATATACAGGGTGATCAGTTTAAAAGAGTACATGTTGGTTTTTCTTATTACCCTTAAATCTGACGGATGTGGCAACTATTCTAACACTGAAGTATATTGGATGTAATTAACCCTCTCATGCATGCTTTATTTTATAATTGTCAAAAAAAATTTTTTACTTGCAGTTTGCCTCAAAATGAGTCAGAATAAAGGTGAACATTTAAATTTTGAAAAAAAAAAAATTTTTTTTAAGAAGTTACAAGCACAACCTCAAATGAGGCTTACATGCTTCTAAGGGTGCATTTCTGAGAAAAAATATTATTTTTCATTGAAGTCTTCAAAGCATTCTGGGCATAAATTAACGTTACATCGACAACAAGTATATCTTGTTTTACTTTTGCAAAGTTCATTTTTACATTTTAATGCAAAATTAACATCTGACTTCTTTGGATAGTGTTTTCCGTTATCGAATCTCAATTCGTTTGCTACATTAGATAATTTCCTTTTCTTTATTGTTGATACAGTGGAATCAGAATTGCTACTGGATGGTCTACCCTTTTTCTTTGCCATCAATGAACTTCCTGTGTATACGAGACTTGATGCAATTCTGCTTTTGAATTCCAACAAATCGTTCGTTTCTGTTCCATCTTTTCTCCAAAGCAGCCAAGCATTGACTACAGCAACGTTCAACAGGTGGTAAAATATTCTCATATACCATAATTTATTCCTCTGGGAATGACAATAGAGTGCTACAAGGGAATCCATCAAATCAACACCTCCCATATGAAGGTTATACATTTTTACTGCATTTGGCCTAGCTATTTCTATCAAAGATTTACTTGCATGAGAAAAACGTTTTGCTTTGTCCATTGGTTGCACTCCAGCAAAAGATGAAACTACATGCACAAGATTTGTATCGACCCATCGAGTCACAGTTATCTTTTCTTCATTAGTAGTCACAGACACTGACCCCCTACCTCCTTTCAGAAGAAATTAACAACATCCTTTAATATAAACATCCTTTAACTTATCATTTGTACCTAGCATTCTATTAGATCGAATTGACATACATAAATTACTTAATTAGTGATTAAATATTAATATAGTTTAGAAACATGATCTCTCAATACATGAATCATGTTAAATATTACCAAATTAATTACATAATTAGCCATCTATGAATTACATATAAATGGAAATAAGCAAGTATTTATTATTAAGTGTATATAAATCACAATTGATTTAATAAACTAAGCATTAGCTCCTCCAATAAGAAAATTTCTAGCACTACTACTTATCATAGCATCAACAACCTCAAATGAGGCTTGCATGCAGTCAAAGCTGTTAGCTACCATAACTGCATGATAACCTCATTTGAGGTTCTCAATAAAAATAGCTTTATTTTAGCTAATAAATTGTTAATAACTCATAAGTTTTTGTTCATTATAGTAAAAATAATGTAGAAAACAGGAAATATTTTTACTTACTTGATATTTGCAAATAAAGTGCAGAAATGGTCTTCATAAATCGGTTGTTCTGTGACTTCTAATGCTGGTACAAAATGGCTACTTTTAAGTGATCAGAATAAACTGCATAGCTAGTGATGACATCTTTTGCTGCATTTTACAAGCTTTCCTTGTTATCATAGTGGAATACAGTACAATTGAGAATCTAAATTATTTGAAATACCATTTATTTCGGGGGTTTTCCTAGTAGCCTCATATGAGGTTTTCATGCATGAGAGGGTTAATGAAAGTTATTTTAACAAATTGTACCTTGTCAATGGAAATAACTAATTACTTGCAATAGAAATTACTTCCTCTCACAGTAGACGGAATATTGTTTGTAGTCCAATTTTCGATGTTGGACTTTTACTGTAATTACGCGTTTTGAGGTTCCCTGAATAAAAAAATGAACCTTTTAGCAGTTGGCTTGTGTCTGTTATTAGCATAACTTAAAAAATCAATCAATCAATAAATGAAATAGTATTTTGAAGGCCATATGGAGATGGTACTTCAAAGTTTTGACTAAAATCTGAAAGATTCTAAGCGTGGTGCTGGTAAAAGTTCTCTGAAAAATCTTATTATTATTATTATTATTATTATTATTTTTAATTTAATAACATGCAATTGGAAAGTGTTTTATAATGTATGCGAACAGCATTTTTTTTTTCTTTTAGGGCGCAGCATAAGAAGAAGAAGAAGAAGAAAAAATAATAATCAGGAAAATAAATAAGGTAACTATTTTTGGATTTTTTCATACTAACGGGTAAATTAACTGAACTAGGGGAATAAAACTAAATTATATAGACGGAGTTTCGTCAATTTTAGTATAGAAGAAAAAAAAAAGCTAAAGTTCTGTTGCTAAGCAACGTTTCACACGCATCGATTTTAATAGTGATGTCAGCGACATCTACAGTTTACTCAGGCAAACCAGGCGATTATCCGGTTCATATCGTGTCAAACACATTTCCGGATTAGACGGCTTTGCGGGAAGAAATAAACCGAAAGTCATTGGCGCAGTATTTTCATTTTACGCTCCAGGATTTGCACTAAGAACGTAATGAAAACCATTTCTCTTAGGTGCGCAACTAAGCTGATGTTTGTGTAAGCGGGTTTTGTCGTGTAATTCCAGAAGTCAACTCACTCTAAATACATAAGTAAAGCCATGAAACAAGAAGGAGAAAAAATAAATGAATTTCTAAGATATGTGCATAAATATTACGGTAAAGATATGTTTAAAAGCAAAGTTTGTGTGAAATATATTGAAACATTGTTTGTAACATGTATGTATGATGTAGATATTAGTATGAGCAGATTGTTTTTCTTTTTTTATTTCAAAATTGAATTAGTAATAGTCCATTTAACTTGTCTTTGTACCTCTACATTTTATACATGTTTTTTAATACTCTCAATACTCTATTTTTTATACTCTTGCTAAAAACATTAAAACAAGAATGGAAAATCATAGATTATTAACACTTTCTAACTGTACGTACTTTTTGCCACGTTTATCTTTCAATATACTTTGCCAATAGGATCCTGTCACAGACAGACTGAAGAAGCGAATGTCAGGCAGGCAGACTAATCGAATTCTTTATCACTCCTAAACATTGTTGAAAAGTGTTAAAAACGCTTAACAAAATTGGAAATGCAATTCCATCAATTTCCGGCTATAGCCTTTAATGTATCTGAATATTTCAAGGCCCTGTAAATCTTAATGCTTATCATAATTTATTCTATAGATTTTTACTTTCCGAACAATATAGTGAGGAAAGTATTGTAATCATGTGAAAAATCTAAATTTGAGATTTTGATGTTTCTATACGTTTCGAGGTCTCCTGAGTTCCACTATTTTTACGATGATCTGTGTATGTATGTGTGTATGTCTGTGAGTGAACACGCTAGCGTCAAAACGCTTTGTTTGAATAAGCTAAAAGTTGGTACGTATATTGTAAGTCACCGTAGTACGAACCCTATAGATTTTGGTGAATCTAGCACTTATAGTTTTTTTACAGGGACACCAGGAAAAATTCTTTATCATTATGGCCTATGGGGCCAAATTCTTAAAAGTGTGATAGCGCCTAAACACCTTATTAATCTGAGCAACAAATTTGTACTCATGTTATAGGTCACAGTTGCACCAACTGTATAGATTTTGGTGGATTTAGCACTTACAGTTTTTTTACACAAAGAAAAAGTCTTTATCATTATGGCCTATGGGACCCAATTTTTAAAAGTGCGATAGCGTCTAAACGCTTTATTTAATTGAGCTGAAAATTTATATGAATATTATAAATCACTGTTGCACTAACAATAAGCATTTTGGTGAATCTAACATTTATAGGTTTTTACAGGGACGCAACGAAAAATTCTTTATCATTATGATCTTATGGGCTCAGTAGCGTTCAATAAACCATCGTGTAATATATGGAGAAAAATACTGAAACACTCTATTATGGTTTTCTCTCTCTTGTTTGTTTAACAGCTCCTCTTTCTTTACTTTATCTACAAAACTGTTAATTACTCAATGTTCGGAAAGTCGAGTGGAGTCACCCCAGATTTTGTGTGTGTGTGTGTGTGTGTGTGTGCATATGAATAATAAATGTCAGTTTCTTTGTGTTTTGTGCAAAATAAAGTAATAAAATGTGGTTTGTAAAAATACCTCTCATAGAACGCAATACATTTTAATTCTTTCGGGGTACACAAACGGGTGATGGTATTTACCCAATTTTGAATAGAGAACATCTCACAGTGAACTCAAATAATACACGTCAGTTTCAAGTAATTCCATAAATATTTACGGGAGTTAAAGGCCGGACAGACAGACAGGCAAATCCGAAGCAGTAAACACTTTTCAACTTGGTTGGATATTGTTAAAAAATCCTTCTTTATATTAAATAAGTATAAATGTCGGACAATAAATAGAAATCTGTCTATCGTTTCTTTAAATATATATTTTACTCATATTTGCATTTTTTTTGTTTTGTGAAAATATTTTTCTACAAATGCTATTAATGAAATATCATTCTAAGAAATATTATTTAAAACAAGCATGTTGTGGCAAGCCAAAAACTTTCTTTGATATTTTACTGTGCAAATTAACACAGTTCAGATTATTTATCAAATTTATTTTCCATGGTGATTACAGATGATTTTCATCTCAGAAAAGTATAAACACTACATGTCGAAATAAAGTCAACTTTGAGCATTATAAAAACATTTTTAAAAAATGTAATTTTCAATTTTTATTTATTTATTATTTTTTTCGTGTATGTGTGTGTGTGTTTGTGTTAAAAAAAATCGACAACTTTGTTCTAGATTATTCAATATAATAGGTCCAACCATTCGTTTTACATGTATTGACGAATTCTTTGTAAAATTCTCCTAATGAAAATCTATACCCTTCCATCCTCCTCCTCCGGGGAAATTCTTAACAGTGTGATCCCATATATACAAATATTTTATACTGGTTATTTGATACTATTATAAATGTTTTTTTTTTTTTCGTCCCACAATGATTGGTTTAAAACAACCCTCATTGTGTACTATACGAAATTTTGTTCAATGCTGCCCTATTAAAAAGTATGATAAAACAGGACAGCAGCCTCACTCGTTCAGCGATAGGCACCAAAATTGTATAGGCACCCAGTTTTGTAAAGGTGCAACTAAATACAACTTTTTTTTTTTTTTTTTTTTTTTTTTTTATGAAATTCCGTACAATAGTTCTCGAGATATAGTAAGTAGAAAGCAGACACTCTAAATCGTGTTCAGGTCCTCAAATCAAACCATGTTCACGACCTCTCAAAAAGTGTTAATTTATTGAAAACCAGAAGTAGAAAATTTTTACAAAACTGATACAAGTTTCAATTGAATGGAGTAGAATAAAAAAATCTGGAGTGACTCTACTCGACTTTCCGAACATTGAGTCATTAACAGTTTTGTAGATTAAGTAAAGAAAGAGAAGTTGTTAAACAAACGAAAGACAGAAAACCATAACAGAGTGTTTGAGTATTTTTCTCCATGTATTACAAGATGTTTTATTGAACGCTACTGAACTTTGAGCCCATAAGATCATAATGATAAAGAAGTTTTCGTTGTGTCCCTGTAAAAACCTATTAATGCTAGATTCACCAAAATGCTTATAGTTAGTGCAACAGTGATTTATAATATTCATATAAATTTTCAGCTCAATTGAATGAGGCATTTAGACGCTATCGCACTTTTAAAAATTGGGTCCCATGGGCCATAATGATAAAGAATTTTTCTTTGTGTCCCTGTAAAAAAACTATAAGTGCTAGATTCACCAAAATCAATAGGGTTCGTACTATGGTGACTTACAATATACGTACCAACTTTCAGCTTATTCAAACAAAGCGTTTAGACGCTAGCATGTTCACTCACAGACATACACACATACATACACACATACACACATACATACATACATACACACACACATACACACATCATCGTAAAAAATACTGAAAACGGACTCAGGGGACCTCGAAACGTATAGAAACATCAAAATCTCAAATTCGAATTTTTGACATGATTACAATACTTTCCTCACTATAGTGTTCGGAAAGTAAAAATGTTTCCCCTTCAGACTTTTTTTTAAGTATGTTTAAAAAGTAAAGACTTTTTTTTTTTTTTTTTTTTTTAATCTTTAGTAAGACTTTCTTTTTACATTGCGGAAATGTTCTTTTACACATACAGGAAATAGTCGCGTTAACTTCCTTCGCAAGTTGCTTAGGTTTGTTTTAAATGTTCTATGGGATAGCAAAACATAGTTGCAAACAGGAGGGATGGAGAGAGAAGTACTTCGTCTTTATTTTACTTTTTTTTTTTTTTTTTAGTTCATCAAAATTTAGTACATTTAATTAAGATTATTATATTTGAAAAATGATGGAGAGGAGAGTCGTTTTGGAAACAGATTCATAGAACATTAATAATTACATGTCATAAGGAAAAAACAGATAACGTCGGTAAGTGTATGTTTTATTTCCAGTGATGATTTTACTGGCGATAAAAAGGATAATGGTGATGTAGAACGGGAACATAAATTTTTGCAATTATAAGATACAGAAATATTAATTTTAAGAAACTATTATCAAACACACTGTTAAAAAGTTCTGTAAATTTAATGTAAATATTTATCCAGAGTCTCTGTAAATTTACAGCAATTCTTAATTAAAAGTGAATAATCGAGATTCTCAATCTTTATTCTGTATTTTTACCTAATTTTATTATTTAATTAAAATTAAAAATGACTGTTTCTACTTTAGAAAAAGCATTCCAAGTCCGAAATATATTCTCATCAATAATTAATTAAATTAATATTAGTCATTAACATGAATGTATAAAATAAGTTTTTTAACGTCTGCATTTATTTTTCTCTGTAATTTTACGTAAGACTTAAGATAATAGATTACACAGAGTTTTCTATTGAAATTTTTAACAGTGCAGCTTTCACAAGCATTTTAAAAACAATACATTTTTTTTTTAATATTTATTTTTAGTTAAATAAATATTTAAGACTTTACTAAATTTCTATGATTCTATATTTCCTATAGTTTAGAGGGGGGGGGGCTGTCTTTATTTGCTCCACACGCCTATAATATCCTACTCACCCCCTGAAAGGGTCTTAGGAGTTTATTCTAGAGAAGCACAGGAAGGAACTCTATAAATTCAAGCAATGCTTAATAAAATTAAATTTTACAGCATTTTACGTTAATGTTCACTTTATGAATGCATACTTAAATCAAATCAAATCAAATCAAATACAGGAATTTAGAATTTTACAGTTTATTCTAAAGTATATAAGTTTTAACTATCACGTCTATTCAAAGAATAGGAATGTTGGGGCCACCACATGTCTTTCTTCTATATTTTCCTATGCAAATTCACTCAGTAAAAATAATTTATTACAATTATTATTATTTAAAAAAATTATCTTCCATGATAATGCAGACGATTTCTATATTAGATAAGTAAAAAATATAAAAAAAAAAAAAATGTCAATAAAGGTGTTTTTTTTTTTTTTTGGTTAAAAATGAAAAAAAAAATGAATAACTTTATTTTTAATTATCGCAGATCGATGGTTCAATCATTCGTTTTAAAGGTATTGCCGAGCTGTTTTGAAACATACCCATCATGAAAATTGACTTTCTCCCCCATAGGGGGGGGGGGAGGCGAGACTCCTACATATACAATTTTTTTTCCCAGTTGACTATCTCTATTATAAATATTCCTTTTAAATTTCATAATGATTATTAAAAAATGATTCTCTTTATGTACATTTATACAAATTTTGTCCTATACCACCCTATTAAAAATTTAGAAAAAGCGGGATGGTAACGCAAACTGTTGGACAATTTTCACCAAAAGTTGGTAGGCACTCATTTATGTCAATGTGTAACTACATACCAATTTGTTCTGTGCAGTAGTCCCTGAGATATAGCTGCCAAAAAATTTTGTCACACACACACACACACAGACAGGCAGACATTTTCCAAAAATCGTCAAATCGAGTTTTGCAGCTCTCAAAACGTGTAAATCCATCAAAAACTCGAGGTCGAAAATTTTTACGAATCCAATACTTTCTTTTATTGAATATTATTATAGATATTTCGAAAAATTAGGGTAGAATTGTTTTGCTATTGCTTTAGAACATAATACAAGAAGGTTTTACAATTTTCACCAAAAGTTGGAAAGTTCGTCTGTACACCAGACCTGTCTTAATTCTGAAGTTCTGTAATTCTATCTTTATTAGTTTCGGAGATATGATAGTCAGAAGAGTCCATACGCACATACACACATACTGACTAAATGCCAAAATCTACATTTTTGGACTCATGAGACCTTAAAACATGCAAATCAGGTGAAAACTCGATATCGAATTTTCGGACCGAATACAATACTTCCATTACCTACGGTAGTTGCGTAATGGAAGTAAAAATGTATAATTATACAGAATGATACAGAATTCTCAAAGTAAAATCGTGACTTTTAAAGACTGTAGAACAAGGATAAGAGAGGGGGGAAAAAAAGCAGATTTCGATGATAAAGCAAAAGTCTTTGACTTACATTTCATCACAGGTTTTATTGAACCCTTACGATGTAAAAACTATATTCTAACGCGCATATAATTTATACAAATACTGTTTATAATGAATTCTAACAAAACTTATGACTCACTTATTTTTCGAGAGGAAAACTTTTTTACTTCCATTACCTTACTACTGTAGGTAATGGAAGTATTGTATTCAGTCTAAATATTCGATATCGAATTTTGACCTGATTTACCCGTTTTAAGGCCTCCTGAGTCCAAAAAAGTAGTTTTTGGCAATTGGTCAGTGTGTATGTATGTGCGGAATCTTCTGGCTATCATATCTCCGAAACTAATAACGATAAAAAACTACGAAACTTCAGAATTGAAACAGGTCTGGTGTACAGATGAATGTTTCGAATTTTGGTGAACATTGGAAAACCGGAAATGAGTCATTGAAAACCGGAAGTAGGACCGTAAGTCCGTATCTCAAAAACGGCTCTAAAGATTTTATGCAAAACTGCTATATAAACACTCTATTAGATGTCCTTTCGAATGATACAGTTGGTTAGTTCAGGAAAATGGATAGGCGTCCTGTATAAATAGCTCAATTTCAGGTCTCGCAAGGGCGTTCCTTTAAAAACGGCTGTACGGATTTTTTTCAAACTCGCCTTATTAACTCCCTTTTAAATACCCTTTTGTATGTAATTATTGTTTTCCTGTCAATATTGAGTATGCCAAGTTTTAGTAAAAGTAGGTGTCTCAAAAACGGCTCTAATGATTTTCTTGAAATTCGTTACATAATTCCATTTTAGATACCCTTTTTCATGTATTATGTGGTTATTACAGAAAAATTAACGGTCATTCTGATTAGATAAGTTCAGATTCAGATCTCGGAAATTGGTTGTTTAAAAAAATAATTTTATCATTATTTTTTGTCTTGTTTTTTAACTCATTGTGTAAACTCTGTTTTATATAACTTTACATGTGTATCAAGTTTTTCTTACTGAATTCCAAAAAAGCATATAATACGTGTAATAATGGGTAATGGAAAGTCGTGTGGTTGTTTTACACCAGATTTTTATAATACATTTTCAATGATTTTTTAAAAATTTCCATTGCATAAGAGCTTTTATTTAATATTTAATCCTTTATCTACCGCCTCATGATACAGACAAAATATATATATATATATTCTTAGTTACTTAAGAGTATTCTTTAAAGGTATATGCAAAAATCTGGCGTGACTCCACTCGACTTTCTGAACATTGAGTCATTAACAGTTTTGTAGATAAAGTAAAGAAAGAGGAGTTGTTAAACAAACAAAAGAGAGAAAACCATAATAGAGTGTTTGAGCATTTTTCTCCATATATTACATGATGTTTTATTTAACGCTACTGAACTTTGAGCCCCTAGATCATAATGATAAAGAATTTTTTGTCGTGTCCCTGTCAAAACTTATAAATGCTAGATTCACCAAAATGCTTATAGTTAGTGCAACGGTGATTTAATATTCATATAAATTTTCAGCTGAATTGAATAAGGCGTTTAGACGCTATCGCACTTTTAAAAATTTGGCCCCATAGGCCATAATGATAAAGAATTTTTCTTTGTGTCCCTGTAAAAAAACTGCAAGTGCTAAATTTCCCAAAATCTATACAGTTGAGGAAACTGTGACATGTGTATAATTTTTTTGCTCAGTTTAATAAGGCGTTTAGACGCTATCGTACTTTTAAAAATTTGGCCCCATAGGCCATAATGATAAAGAATTTTTCTTTGTGTCCCTGTAAAAGAACTCTGAGTGCTAGATTCACCAAAATCAATAGGGTTCGTACTATGTTGACTTACAATATACGTACCAACTTTCAGCTTATTCGAACAAAGCGTTTAGACGCTAGCGGGTTCACTCACAGACATACACACATACATACGTACATCATCGTAAAAATAGTTAAAACGGCCTCAGGAGACCTCAAAACTTATAGAAACATCGAAATCTTAAATTCGGATTTTTGACATGATTACAATACTTTCCTCACTATAGTGTTCGGAAAGTAATAAAATCTTATGTGAAACAACCACACGACTTCCATTACCCACTATTACACGTATTATATGCATTTTTCGGAGATATTATATTCATTTTTTTGGAATTTTCCATTAAGAGAAACTTGATACACGTGTAAAGACATATAAAACAGAGTTTACACAGCGAGTTAAAAAATAAGAAAAAAAAGATGATAGAGTTATTTTTTTAAACACCAATTTCCAAGATCTAAAATTGAACTATCTAATTATAATGACCATTAATTTTTCTGTAATAACCACATAATACACGAAAAAGGGTATCTAAAATGGATTTTCAAGAAAATCGTTAGAGCGATTTTTGAGACACCTACTTTTACTAAAACTTGGCATACTCAATTAGTGACCGAAAAGCAATAATTACATACAAAAGGACATTTAAAAGGGAGTTAATAGGGTGAGTTTGAAAAAGATCCGTACAGCCGTTTTTAAAGGAACGCACTTGTGAGACCTGAAATTGAGCTATTTATACAGGACGCTTACCAATTTTCCTGAACTAACAAACTGCATCATTCGAAAGTACACCTAATAGAGTGTTTACATAGCAACTTTGAAGAAAATCGTTAGAGCTGTTTTTGAGATACGGATTTACGGATCCCACTTCCGGTTTTCCAATTTTCACCAAAATTTGGAAACTCCATCTGTACACCATACCTGTATCATCTGGGCAGTTTCGTAGTTCTATCTTTATTAGTTTCGGAGATATGATAGCCAGAAGATTCCACACATACATACACACTGACCCATTGCCAAAAACTAATTTTTTGGACTCCTTAAAACGTGTAAATGAGGTGAAAACTCGATATCGAATTTTTGGACCGAATTCAATACTTCTATTACCTGCGGAATAAATGGAAATAAAAAATATTTGAAACATATTTATTTAGTTACTCAAGAGTATTCTTTAAAGATATAGGCAATAAAAAATATTAATATCACCTCATCCTATAGTAATTAATGAGGATTTTCTGAGGTCGTATTTTAGTGTAGCACTGCTATATAGGGTTCGAAAATGGTATTTAAAACTTGACAATTTATTTTACACGTTCCTTATATTTTTACTTCCATTACCCTACTACTGTAGGTAATGGAAATATTATTTTCGGTCTGGAAATTCTATATCGAGATTTCACCTGATTTACACGTTTTAAGGTCCCCTGAGTCCAAAAATGTGGTTTTTAGCAATTGGTCAATGTGTATGTGTGTGTGGGGGAGGGGGATATCTTCTGGCTATTATATCTCGGAAACTAATAAAGATAGAACTACGAAACTTTAGAATTGAAACAAGTCTGGTGTACAGATGAAATTTACAAATTTTGGTGAAAATTGATAATCCGGAAGTGGAACCGTAAGTCCATATCTCAAAAACGGCTCTAACAACGAATTTCTTCAAATTTGCTATATAAACACTCTATTAGATGTCCTTTTGAATGATACAGTTCGTTAGTTCATTAAAAACGGCTGTACGTATTTTTTTCACACTCGCCCTATTAACTCCCTTTTAAATATGCTTTTGTATGTAATTATTGTTTTCCAGTCAATAATTGATTTTTTGTAAATTTTGGTATCTCAAAAACGGCTCTAACGATTTTCCTGAAAATTGTTATATAAATCCATTTCTTTCTCATGTATCACGTAGTTATTAGAGGAAAATTAACAGCTACCCTGTTTAGGTAGGTCAGAAGTTCAGGTAGATCTCGAAAATTGGTGTTTCAAAAAATAACTATACCATTTTTTTTTTCTTATTTTTTACCACGCTATATGTAAGATTCGTTTTATATGTCTTTATATGTGTATAAAGTTTATCTTACGAGAAAAATTGTTAGGTTTCTACTTCTTTAGGTCACATTTATATCTTCTGGCCACATTATCTCCAAAAAATGCTTTTAATATGTGTAATAGTGGGTAATGGAAGCCGTGTGATTGTTTCACACCAGATTTTTTCTAAGATTGATGGACGATTCTTGAAGTAATGTATAAGAAAGAATAACACGTGCAGATTTTGAAAAGTGCCAATAAGAAACAACGAGAGCATTCCATAATATCCTTTCTGGAGCAATAACAGCCACATGTAGCGTCTAGTGGCATGTAGTGAGGTAAAAGAGAGGTATGCACGACCTCTTCGTACAGATATTTTTGGCATTTCTTCCATAAATTCTCTTTTTTAAAATAAGGGTACATTTAAATACCGTCAGTAAATAAAAGGTTAAACTTCTAACGATTTAGAAGTATTTGTCCAATTATATGCGTTATTGACGTATAGGCCTGACTATCACACGGGCACCTGGGGTTAGTGCCCTGGGCACGAAATTTCTGAGGAGCACAAAATTTTACTAATGGCTAAAATATAGGGTCTAAATCTTCCTTTTTCTTTCTTCCTTTCTTTTTTTTTAAAACCCAACCGTGTTTCACTTACATTAATGAAATTTTAAAATAAAAACTGTCGTTAAACTTACTGGGGGGTAATTTTATTTGTCTTTAGAACCTGGCTTAAGACAAAATCAGATCAAATTTCTGATCAAATATATATATATATATATATTCGATCTGCTTTTTCGCCTGCTAAAAATTGTGGTATATTACTAATCGGTTTTTTTTTTTTTTTTTTTTTTTTTTTTTTGGGGGGGGGGGGGGGGGAGGTTGGGCATGAAAAGTTTAAAGTGCCCTGAACACAAAAATGTTTTAGTTGGGCCCTGTATAGGAATGTGTTTTTATTTAAATTCGACCCATGTACATATTTTCATAGTATTTGTTGTCTGAATTTTATTTATATATATATGTGTGTGTTTTTACCTTTCATTTAATTCCGTTTTCTTTTATGAACTTTGCATATCTTCTAGCTGATATCTAGCTCACTTAAGTAATAACTGTTGATACTGAACCCTTTATACATTTTAACTATATGAAATTACTTCCAATTTTTAACACTTTCCAATAAGGTTGAAAAGTGTCGTATGACTTCGGTTTGTCTTTGCTCGTTCCGTATTTGTGTTTGTCCGCCTGTCGCGCTTTAACAACTGTAAATATGCCAAGAATGTTTCGGAACTGGTAGTAATATGTTATTCAAGTCCGCTATGGCAAGTTCCTTTTTAAAAATGGAGTAAATAGCATGAATAGTTTGTGTACAGCTACTTATGCCGCAATAATTCTATATTAGTATTTCTATAAAACCCTATTTAATATCTTTGTAGTGCGCAAAATATATTTTAATTAACATTGTACTGCGCATGTAGAAATGATGCATATTAAGCGCATATACTAGCAAGCAACATGTACATATATATATGTTTGCGCAAATGTATATATGCGGAAAAAGTATGTTGTCTATGAAATATATAATAGTATGATAGTAATAAGTAAAAAGCTTTGAATAAATAGTAGGAAATGCAAGAACTCGCAGCAATTGTTTTAAGTCGAAAGACCCTTCGTCAAGCGAACAAAATAGGCAAGAATGCTACAAACAAAGCTGCAACGCACCAATCACGCACGTTTGCAGCACTCGTGCCTACTTTGTTCATCTGACGAAGAGTCATACACCCCTGCTCAAAAGTTTAGCAAGATTTGCAAACGATCACCTTTTTTTTTTTTTTTTTCAATTGAAAAACTTATCACTCTATGAAATGTTTTCAAACATTGGGTATTTAAAAAATGGGTCTTCCTCATGTTTTACAGTGAAGAATGGTTTAAGACAACATTTAGTGGGCCGAAAATAAATTGAGCAAAATCAATAATGCTTGTGAACATCCTGTATCGTTAAGTGAACGAAACGATCTGTAACTTTAGAATATGCTAACACAGACCCAGTACAATTTGTGGATGAATTTATGTGGCGATAGAATATTAAATAACGGAGATATAATAATTCATTTTAAAACTCCCAAAAAAATCAGTAAGTTTTTTATTTATAATATACAGGGTTTTAAACAAAAACTCTCTGCTCAGTTCCCCATCATATTTATGTTCTCATAAATTTCTAGTACGAGACATTTTATAATCATGTTAAAAGAAATGAATTTGACCAAAGCTTGATACAGTGACAGAATGAAATCCCCGCCTGATAGGCTATCCACCGTTCACTTCGATATATTTATCTTATTCTAATCTAGTAATTTATTTTATCAGGGTTAATTCCGTTGAGTTTTCATGCTACTATTCCCAATGCAATAATCCTCAAAATTCATATTTATATGAAAAATTTTCAATTTCGCTATGTTGATAAAATCGTAAATTACGAATAATTTACGAAATTTTCCTATTAGAATATTTGTATTCAATCATGTTCAAACAAATATCATAAATGTAATTTTGAAGCAGTCTAATGTATTTATTATCCTCAAAATGGAAGTTTATGCTCAATTTTGCCTTATTCTGACATGTTAAGTACATCGTAAATACCAAATAACTTACGAATTTTTTTAATTGGAAAAATCTATTATCTAAATAGTCATTAATATTCATGCCAGTGTCCTAAATAATATTTCAAAAGTAGTCTGACATCTTTACGATGAAAATATCCCTCAAAATTGACGTTTATGTGAAATTTTGCCCTATACTGACATGTTAAGAAATTCGTAAATTTCCATCGAATGTTGGAAATGAATAGGGTTCTTGCCAGTGTCGAAAGTAATATTTTAAAACTGATCTGACCTCTCTGCGACAATTTGTTCTTGAGATATCGTGTACACAGACTAACAAACTAACGGACTAACACACTAACCCACTAACAGACTAACACACTAACAGACTAACACACTAACAGACACCCTACAAATTTTGTCATTTTCGGATTCCTCACACCTGAAAACGTGTAAAAAAGTCAAAAAACCGAGGTCGAAAATTTTCACGATTACCTAAGTTCCCCATACCTATAGTATGATGGGGAACTAAAAAATCAATAAGTTTTTTATTTATAATATACAGGGTTTTAAACAAAAATTATTCCCCTTTTTAGGTAAGTTGAAAAAACACATTTTCAACAATATACTGCAATCGAAATACAAATATCTTAAATATTTCATGAAATAGTAGCATTTTTATGAAAAACGTTTTCACTGCGCATGTGCGAAAGATAGAAAAAATTGTATTACATAAGTCGAAAGCTAGATATATTCAGCAACTTTTGTCAAAAGTTCCTTTGAATAGACTAAAAATTATCTAAACTGTCTTTAAAAGAACGAGCTACTAGTAGATTTTAGGTATTTTTAAAGAGTTGAAATTTCATAAAGGGTTTTTCACATGCCGCATAATTAATTTGAAGATTCAGTTACTTCAAGCACTTTGCAAAAGCTCTTTTTTGTGAAAACCCCCTTATACTCTCACAAATCTTAGTAAATAAACAAAAAATATGTTATAGTTACAAGCTTATAAGGGGTTTTTCAGAAAAAAAAAATACTTTTGGAGCGTGGTTGAAATAATTGGATCTTCAAATTAATTATGCGGCGTGTGAAAAACCCCTTATGAAATTTCAAGTTTGGGAAAATACCTAAAATATAGCTCGTTCTTTCGCCGACAACTTGCTTAATTTTTACTCTATTCAAATGAACTTTTGATAAAACTCTCCCAATATATCTAGCTTTCAACCTATGCAATAAAAATGTTCCTATATTTCGCCCATGTGGAGTGAAAAACGTTTTTCATAAAAATGCTCATATTTCATGAGACGTTTAAGATAATTGTAATCCGATTGCAATATATTGTTTGAAAAGTGTTTTTTCGATTATCTGAAAGTGCGAATAATTTTTGTTTAACACTCCGTATATTATAAATAAAAAACATGCTGATTTTTTTGGGGAGTTTTAAAATAAATGCTTATATCTCCGTTATTTAACATGTATCGTCACACAAATTCATCCACAAATTGTACTGGGACTATATTAACATATCCTAAAATTACCGATCATTTAGTTCTCTTAATGATACAGGGTAATCACAAACATTATTGATATTACTCAATTTGTTACCGGCCCCCTAAATGTTGTCTTAAACCAATCGTCTCTGAAAAACATGAGGAAGACCCAGTTCTTTGAACACCCAATGTTTGAAAACATTTCATCGAGGGATAAGTTTTTAAATTGAAAAAAAAAAACTGATCATTTGCAAATCTTGCTATACTTTTGAGCAAGAGTGCATCTTCTTTTGACCTGAAACAATTATTTATTCAAAGTTTTGTACTTATTATTTTCAAATGCCGGTTCTGTGGTGTTTTTTTTATAACGGTATGATTAATGATTGGCTTATACTGTCAAACAAAAATATTCAGCTACATTAGACTAATATAGTAAAATTTAAAGCCAGTCAGTCTCTTATACATGTATTAAATCAATCCGAAGAATTTCTAATCCCATTGTCATTTTCCAGACGTGTTGTGTGATTCTAACTACAATAAGCACATATTTTTCTTTATATATACTGTGAATTTGTATGCTAATGGGATACTTTCCGACATTTTCCCGTCCTGAAACACAACTATTGTTGCGTTTCAACAAAAACGTCATTTGTGGCGGAAATTTGGGCTCAAGTTATTTAAAGCTCACTTTAGTAATGTTAAATTGTTAAATAATAATAATCATAATATAATAAAATAAATTATATTTTTGAGCTTACCATTTATAGTTCTTTTACAAGGGCACACAAAAGAATATGAATACATTAAGATCCATTAAACAACTTTTTTTTTTTCTTGCGTGTGTGTGTGAGAGAGAGAGAGAGTGTGTGTTTTGATAAGTATATTTGTTTGGCTCTTCTTATCTAGACACGCGGCAGCGTGTCAAGCCAAGTTCAAGCAAAGGAAAAGGCTAAGTAGCGCCGAGTGTAATATTACACGAACCACTTGGTGCCACTTTTGACCCTTCTATAACTGAAAACCTCTTTAACGTAAACACATAAAACTACGTGTGTTTAATTATATCCATAAGGACATGTAAAAGCCCAAATTTCATGAAGCTAGCTCAAACGGTTTTAAAAATATGAAGGTCAAAAGGTCGTAAATTTTCTCACTGACTGACATATAGTACCTAAACCTAACCTACTTCCAGATGACCTAGAAAGATGAAATTTGGAATCCAGCTCGGTAATTGTGTGTAAGCGTAGGAAAAAATCAAAAAATCAAAAAAAGTCAAAAAATAAATTTTAGCACTGACTGACTGACTACTTCAAAACTGACTTTTATTTCTATTAAGGGCCATTGCATGACGTAACATTTTCATGTAACTGATTAGTTTTATGTTTATGAACTGTTCTTTAGAGAGTAGAAAAATACATATAGAATTTATGCGGTTCATACAAAATGTATGCATAAAATCTCTCTATATTGAAAAAAAGTAACTACCGCAGCCGCTGCCGCCTTTCAAATCGCCGCGTCTTTTTATCTTTCTTGGCTTATATTAAAAGAACTACTTCATATAAAAACATGACATTTTGTAGTTTTGTACATAAATGATCAATAAACATAATAAAGAAAACCGTTTTTCTATAAATAGAATATTTTATGAGATATACAGGGCTGAAGTGAGCAAAAAGTTTTCTGGTATAAAAGTTTTATAGACTCAAAAACTATTCATAGCAGCTCAATAATTTTTTAGCAGAAGATACTTCAATATACCGCGGAGTGCAGTGTGCAATCAGTTTTTAATTTTTACAATTTTTAAACTTTTTATAGATTTTTAAAAAAAAATTTCTTGTTTTTTTCTGCGTTCTTTTTATGCTTTTTTCTCTTTATTGCGTCTATTAAAAATACTATTTCGTATAAAAACTTGATATTTAGTAGTTTAGTTCAAAAATGTACAGTAAATACAATGAAACAAACCGTTTATCGGTAGCCTAATTATGTCAAGAGTTATATTAATTCGAAATTATCTTCATTTCTGATATAAAAATTCTCATTAAAGAAAAAATATTATTTTTTAAATTTATGTCATGTTGCCAACAAAAATATGATAAACACAATTCAATAAACTGATATCTGACTATTTAATAATAATTACATTGCTATATAGATGTAAAAATATAGATGTTGTTGAAATTCTTGAAGCATGTGACTTAAAAATATCCATGATTTTTTTTTTTTTTTTTTTTTTTTATGAATAGATTTTATAATATTTATTATATAAAAACTTTTTACAAATATTCAAAACATGAAACCACGGAGTAATATTAATAGGAGTTGAAGGTCCAATGGGAGAAAGCTACGAAACTGTGATCTAAATTTTTGGTAAATATTGAGGGCGCCACTTGTCATTCCTCCCTACTTCGGCGCGGATATACTGTTGTTTTTGAATAGAATTTTGCTGAAGTACATTTAAAATTTTTTATTTTAAGCAATTTAATTTCTTTGTAAGTTCATAAAACTGCATAATTCAGATGTTTCAAATAAATGCTTCGTTCCTAGTTGTAAAACAGGCTATGATAGTGATAAGAAAAACAAAAAAAAGCCCTAGGAGAAAAATAAAGTCCGAGTTCGTGTTTTCTGCACCTAAAGTAAGTTTATTTTTTTTCTTTACAGAATTTCATCCATTCTCCTTCCTCCCAATTGTCTGTTTTAGCTAGCTTCGGTTCATAAGAATCGTCATTTTTTAAAAGCTTTCTTTCAAAGTAAAATTAGTATAAAATGGCTCTTAAAAAAAACATGTTGGTTAGAATACTCTATTTAATGAAATTTGCTTTCAATCGAAATTTTTTCAGCTTGATATTATTTTAAAAAAAATAATTAAAACGAGACATTCCCCCATTGAATAACATTGCGGAAGCTGGAGAGAAGGAAGGATTGCACGCTGGCGCCATCTGTAAACATTAGAAAACAACATCACAAAATTTCAGCATTACCTTCTTCTCCTGTCTTTTTACTCCGTGCATGAAACCAATTGAAATAAACTCAATTTATTTCCCGGAATAGCGTTAAAAATAAATAAATCAATAAATATGGACAGTATTTATTTTTTATTATAGTGACGTCATAGTCTTAGGACAGTGACGTCATAGTCTTGGAAAATGACGTTCGGAATCATCTGTTTTGTGTCTATGTAGTTTTTCAGAATAAATCTTAACTAAATAAAACATAAAATTTTATTCGAAAGTTTTTGCTTTAAGAAAGTGAAATCGATTGGATTTAAAAAAAAAAAAAAAAAAATGAATTTTATGAATATTATTCAGTGATAATTTTTTTAAATTACAAATATGGACATTAACTGCATGATGTCATATTGTTAAAAAACGGCTCTGAGATAAATGTAAAATATTCATATTAAAATAAATGTAAAATATCCATGAAAAAATTTAATAAACATATTTTCAGCATGAAGAAGCGGGGGTTGGCGAGCGCAGCTCGTAGGGGGCAGAGCCCCCTAGTTTCATATAAAATATACTATATGGAAGTATATACTATATTTCATATAAAATATACTATATACAGAATTCAATTAGGTAGTTCAACAAATTTAAAAATGCAGACAATATTGGCGGCAGCGTGTCAAGCCAAGTTCAAGCAAAGTAACTAGCTAGGCAGCGCCGTGTGTAATATTACACGAACCACTTGGTGCCATTTTTGACCCTTCTATAACTCAAAACCTCTTTAACGTAAACACATAAAACTACGTGTGTTTAATTACATCCATAAGGATATGTAGAAGCTCAAATTTCATGCAGCTAGCTCAAACGGTTATAAAGATATGAAGGTCAAAAAGCCGTAAATTTTAGCACTGACTGACATATAGTACCTAAATCTAACCTACTTCCAGATGACCTAGAATGATGAAATTTGAAATCCAACTCGGTAATTGTGTGTAAGCGTAGGAAAAAATAAAAAAATAAGTCAAAAAATAAGTGGTGTCCCTATACAAAAAACTTGTAATACGCGCTAAACAACTGGCCAACGGTATGTCGTCGGCGGCGCGCAGCACCACATAATCATATACAGACACCACATAATTATATACAGAACAGAAATGAATCTACATAAAAGCGCTCCCGAGCAACACAAAAACACAATAGGCACCACTTACGAATACCGATGACACGCGGGAGCGTGTCAAGCCAAGTTCAAGCAAAGGAACTGGCCAGCCTGCGCCGAGTGTAATATTACACGAACCACTTGGTGCCACTTTTGACCCTTCTATAACCCAAAACCTCTTTAACGTAAACACATAAAACTACGTGTGTTTAATTATATCCATAAGGACATGTAGAAGCCCAAATTTCATGCAGCTAGCTGAAACGGTTACAAAGATATGAAGGTTAAAAAATCGTAAATTTTAGCACTGACTGACTGACATATAGTACCTAAACCTAACCTACTTTCAGATGACCTAGAAGGATGAAATTTGGAATCCAGCTATGTAACTGTGTGTAAGCGTAGGAAAAAAATCAAAAAATAAGAAAAAATCAAAAAATAAATTTCACAAAAAATTCTTGGAGTAAATTTTTGCCGGGTAAGTTTTATTTTATGTTGAAACAATAGAATTAAACAAAGTAAAATAACTATAGAGACGTGAAAGAGCATACCTATGTTCAAAACCTTAAACCTGATGGATTATACGAAGGTCATGAAAATTTGCGACTTCTCCCCCCCCCCCCCCCCTATGATTATCGTAGTTTTAACTTGGAGTTTAAATAATTATTCCAATATTTTTGATTATTTAATTCCGTTTTTTCATTCTGTACTCAAAGGCAGATCCAAGAGAGAAGTCATTTGTGTCATGATCCTTCCTATGGAAAGGAAATTTGCCATAGAAAAAGCACACTTTTAGTGGAAAAAACACGGAAAATATGCTTCTCATCAAAGGCTGGATTGTGAAAATTTATTGTAAAAGAAGCTCATTGTTAATGAAAAAATGCACTTACCAATGCTTCACGACATGACCCTACAACAAGCAGTATGTGATATTAAAAAACTCGATTAAAAATTACGTATAAATTTTGGCACGTTTTTCTTATAAATATGTCAAAAGATATAGCTATCTTTTTATTTTAGAGTTTTAGCACGATATTTTTAGCACGATTTATTTTAGAGTCAAGCTTGATTTAGCTCTAAATCCACAAGATGAGTTGGCAACTTTAGTTATAGTTGGAATAGTCTAGATATAAATTATTCCTTTTTAGTATTGTACTTTAACGGCATTTGTGAGTTATTTAATACTAAAGTAAGTTGTTTCTTTCAAAACCTCATTTGTTTATAGCTCTTTTAGGTTAATTTGTCATTTGTTTATTACGTAGGACCGTAGGAGTAAGATTCACATGTAATTAAAATAAGACACAGGAATATTAAACTAGCATAAAATAGTATTTCTTGCTATTATTATTATATATAACGTTAAGTTAAAAAATTTTTTTTTTATTTTAATTCATATATTTTTGCAATGGTTTTGTATTAACTTTCATTAGTTTTTCTCTGATCATTTTTTATTTGCTAATAAAAAGATAATTATTCTTTGCAATTTATATCAGGTTTTAGGGCGGATCCAACTCTCGATTTCAGAAAGGGCCATATTTCTCTAGGGAGATCATGTCATGTAATGAAGCATATTTTTCGTGTCAAAGTGCATTTTTAAAAGTAAAAATGTGTTTTCTTACGGTAAATTTTCCAGTCTACGGGAGTGGGTGGGGTCATAAGATCGTGATGTCCTCTTTGGATGAGCTTTTGATCAAATTAATATGTTTAGTTTTCAAAGTGCTACTATCAAGTGTTAAAACTAATGTATTGTGACTGTTACAGAACTTTCTTCTATATAAAATTATTGTGTTAGTTTAGCGCAATTGCATCATTTTCAGTCATCAAAATACAGAATTTTAAAAAATTACTAAGAAAAAGAAAGGAAGCAGCATCTTCTATCAAGCTATTTCCATGCAAACCGAATGAATGTAATGCCTCACATCAAGTGGCTCGAGTATTAACTTTGTAATTTCTACAAAGGTACGAACCAAGATTCAATAATCAAAAATTGCAAAAAAAAAAAAAAAAAAAAAAAAAAAAGCAAAATAGAATTTTTCTTTTTAAAGAGTTATATACACAAAAATTCTATTAAAGCTTTTTCTTGTGATAAGAATTTTGTACATAAAATTTTCTGCGATTCCAATGATAGAAACGAGATGTTTCCATCCCAAAAATTATTTAAATTTTAGTATCACCTGTTTAAAAATTTTCACTAAAGTTTATTTACATTGATTTACGAATACATATTTATACATCGAAAAAAATCCTCAAATTTAAGTGTTTTTTTTTTCTTAACTTGAAAAATTCCAGATGCGAGGGGCTACTAAAAAGCGTGGGACCCGTAGCACGTGCCTAATGTGCTACTAGTTTAAATCGCCACTGTTTATTTCTTAAAAAAAAAAAAAAAAAAAAAAAAAAAACTTTAAAATAAATAGTAAGTTTTCTTGACAATTAAATTTATTTTTTTCTTTTTAAATAAGTATTTCTGTATTTTACTAAGTTTTCTTGACAGTTAAATTTATTTTTTTCTTTTTAAATAAGTATTTCTGTATTTTAATAGGTACTTTAACTGTCGCACAATGAGTTGTACCATAGAGTTAATGGTGGATGATACACTTGTCTTACACCATATTATTCCAATGCCTTCTGATGGGAGCTGCTTATTCCATTCGATTGGATTTTCTATATTCAATTCGACTGATACACAACAAGCCAATATGTTGCGAGCGACTATAGTCGAATATGTATGTCTGCACTGGGGAGATTTAGGCGTCTACACTTGCTCGGAAAGCGGCGATCCTTTCAGATCGGAGGAAAAGTATAAAGCAAGCATGCTTCAATCGACCACTTATGGAGCGGTTTCTGAATTAATGGCAGCTGGAGTTTTATATCCTATTAAAATTGAAGTTTATCAGGATGGCGTTCTACGTGGTTCATTCGGTGAAGTGGGTCGTCCTACAAAGCGCTTGCTCTTTTCAGGCAATCTTTCTTCAGGTCACTATGACGTTTGTGTTCCTGTAGAGCAAGACATTTTGAATGAGTTGTACACTCCTGATGCACTCGAACAGAATGAGTCTTTAAACCTAAAAGAGAACTCATTGCGCCATAAGGGCCGTCCCCCGAAGCGGAAACAAGGTCGACCTAAAACCACTGAGAAATCCCGTAAGGATCAACGTCATGAAGCTAATCAGCGTTATAGAAAATCACACCCTGAAGTGGTTCAAAATGCTGTAAAACGTTATGTGCACAAGAATCCTGAAATTCACCAAAAGGCCGTAAAACGTTACACAGAAGAGAATCCAGAGGTGCACCGGGAAAGCGCATTGCGTTATGCAGAAAAAAATCCAGATATAAATAAAAAGGCTCAGAAATTGTATTATACACGGAAAAGACTGTCGTATAAGGGAGAAAATGACGTAATAAATAATTTAACAGAAAAACTAGGAAAACGAAAAAGACTGGAAGCTGAAAAAATTGTAAAATGGGTTCTTGAGCGTCGTAAAAATATGTTAGATAACTATTGTAAAGTCTTAGATCACGTGCAAAATAAAATTGCAATTAGTATCGAAAAAATGGGACGTCTTTCATCTGACACGGATTTGCTTGATAAATTTACCATACTAGCCGGGGGATCTAAACACGTGAGTACTCAAGAACCATACTTTTATGACAGTTCTTATAAAGTAATTAGTTCGGAAGAAATTGTTCCCGTAGATGATGAGGGTCAAGCTAACATATTTATATTGCAGAATGAACAAAAGAATACATCTTGGTGTTGCAATCCCAAAATATGTTTATTAGATGAAATGGTTCTTCAAAGTTTGATACAGGTATTTCAATATTTAATTTCAAAATCGGCCATAGATATTTTTTACTTAATCTCCACACAAAATCAAGAATATTTAGGTAAACTGAAAACACTTTACAACATCAAAACTCATTTCCCTAAAATACGAACTTTAGTTAGAGAGTTTTATCAGTTAACATTTTATTGCAAAAATATAAAATCAATAGACTGTGATTTGAATTCTGTCAATGTGAATAAGCTATGTGAGTTAGGAGTGCCTTTTAATGCAAATAATGCCCATTACGATGTAAGTACCAACGAAAGTGAATTAAACGAAGATTTAATAATAGAAAAATATAAGCGAGCTTTTAATAACTTAAAAAAACGATGCAATGATGTACCGACACACTATTGCATATCTTGCCATAGGCTTCTTTGTTTACGAGACATGTCCGCCATTGCTAAATTAAGAATTCCAATTGAAACAGATATATGGAATAGATTACAACAGTTTAATGAAACATTTAATATTGAACCCAGTGATTTTATTTGTGATTTATGTTTGAAAAAAATTAGAGCTAATGATTTGCCTGCTAATTCCATTCTTAATAGTTTGCATTTTAGTAATATTCCTGAGCAATTGAGTGATCTTAATAATTATGAAAAAATATTAATCCAAAGAGCCAAGGCATTCCGAGTAGTAACTAGCTTGGTTCCAGTGGTAAACAAAATTTTACCTAATAGACAATTGATTAAAAAGGTTAAAGGGAGAACTTTCCATTTGCCATTACCTACGATTATTCTAATTCATATAAAATATTCATATTAAAATAAATGTAAAATATCCATGAAAAAATTTAATAAACATATTTTCAGCATGAAGAAGCGTATCGCTCATTGATACGCTCTATGTCCTTTGATGAGAAGCATATTTTCCGTGTTTTTTCCACTAAAAGTGTGCTTTTTCTATGGCAAATTTCCTTTCCATAGGAAGGATCATGACACAAATGACTTCTCTCTTGGATCTGCCTTTGAGTACAGAATGAAAAAACGGAATTAAATAATCAAAAATATTGGAATAATTATTTAAACTCCAAGTTAAAACTACGATAATCATAGGGGGGGGGGGAGAAGTCGACTTAGACTTAGAATCTGATTATTTTTTATTGGTACAGCTTCCACGCTCTATCAGATGCTTAAAGTTAATGCAGCGCCAATCGATAATCGCAATAAGGATTTAGACACGTTATGCTTTCCAGATTTATTTAATGAGGGCAAATATGGTCAGTTTTATGATCGCGAAACTAAAATCACAAGTGCCGAATTCATAAAGTCTCGCTTAACTTCTAAAGATTCACGATTCAGACTGAACCAGCAATATTTGTTTTATTTATTGAATGACGCTAATTGGAGACAGTTAAATGCAGGTATATTTTATAAGTTAAACGTAACGAATCTCAACCAAAAATTGACAGCTCAACAATATTTAGATAAGATAGAGAAAGGCGAACTGGAAGGAGATCTGATGGCAATATTCAGTCGACTACGTAACACTGAACAATTTTGGAAAAAACCTAGAAGCGATGTTGTGTGTATGACTCGTCACTACGGACCGGCCACTTGGTTTTTAACTATCAGTCCTTCTGAGTGGAGGTGGACGGAGCTCGGAGATTATATTAAACAAATCAATGGACCCGAAGTGCGAAACAAATCCACTAGTGAGTTAGTGGCGATGGATCCAGTTTCAGCGTCACGGTTCATAGATATTAAATTTAAGGCAATGTTAGAATTTTTAACATCACCTGAGGCACCTTTAGGAGAAATTGAACATTATTTCTGGCGACGTGAATACCAGTCTAGGGGTTTACAGCACTTTCATCTAATGCTGTGGGTAAAAAATGCGCCAGTGTTACAAGAGTCGACTACTGATGAAGTGGCAGAGTTTATAAATAAATACGTAACTTGTGCTGTTCCAGACAAAAAAGTGTCGCCAACATTATACGACCGCGTTATCAATAATCAAAAGCATAAACATAACTCCTATTGTTTGCGAAAGAAAAAAACTAAATCGAGTTTTTCTACTGTTTGTAGATTTGGATTTCCTCGGCCAGTGGGCGAATCTTTAACGATTAAGAGTGTAACTGAGTCTATCGCGGCTAGAAAAACTTAAACATCTAATCGGCTCTACAATATACCTCGGAAAGAAGAATCTCGTTACATTAACGATTACAATCCAGCGATACTTCTTGCTTGGAATGGCAACATGGACTTGCAGTATGTAGGAGAAAAAACAGTTTTAAATTATTATATTACTAAATATACAACTAAGGGCGAAAAAAGTCATGCAGTGGACACTTTCGATAGTATAAACTCTACCAAATCTCTCGCTAGTAGGCTCTTTAATGTTGGTCTTCGAGCTCTTAATAATAGAGAATGTGGTGCTCTTGAAGCCAGTGATACACTCTTAGGAATATCTCTTTATGGCACCGATCCGCAGACTACAATCCGATGGCTTGACGTAAATATGTATCGCAATCGAAGAGTAAAAACCAAAAAAGAGATAAACCAACTTGAATCAGATTCTACCGATATTTTCTTTCAATCTTGGGTTGATAATTATTATCCTCAACGTCCTAAGGATTTAGATAGTATGAATTTATATAATTTCGCTAGGTGGTTTGACATAGTTTCGACTCCACCCTCTTCAGGGCCAGGGGTACAAATATATAAATTATCATCTAATAAATATTTAAAGAAACGACAGAGACCTTATTTAATAAATCATTATACTTACGATGTTAATAAGCACCCAGAAAAATATTATTTTTCGCTATTGTTAATGTTTTTACCGTGGCGAGATTTAACTGTACTGAAGGCTGGTCAAAGTACTTACACTGAAGCCTTCAATCTTCTGAAAAATCAAATTAAAGACGGACTTGATTATGGAGAAATGCAGACAGAATTCTTAAATAACATAGAGAGAGCATTCGAAATGATTGAAGAAAAAGTGGGAGAAATCGAAAGAAATCGACAGGAAGAGGATCAGGAAGATGACGGTATAGAGAATCCGTTGGATTTCTTGCCAGTTGAAGCTGTAAATGCAATGGAAGATTTTAGAAATGCTAAAGATTCGGTATCAGAAGATGAGCTCGAAAAAATGACAAAAGGTTTGAATGTCGACCAAAAACGCATTTTCGATACAATTTGTAGAGCTTTATTAGACAAAAACGCCATTTTGAGATTATTTGTCAGTGGTACAGGCGGCACTGGGAAAAGTTATTTAATTAACACTATTAAAAGTTGGGTTAAAAAACGTTTAGAAAAATTAGTAGCCGTTGCAGCTCCCACTGGCATTGCCGCTTTTCATGTAAACGGTCTCACCATACACCGGCTACTCCAGCTGCCAGTAGAACACAGAAGCAGTCCGAAGTACACTCCTTTATCAGACCAAGTGTTAAAAGTTTTAAGAAGTCATTTAAGCAATGTAGTTCTTTTGATTATTGATGAAGTTTCAATGATTTCCAACGTTACATTAATGTTTATTCATCTACGGTTAACTGAAATTTATGACACTAGTGATGTGGAAGACGGCTGGTTTGGAAGAATTAATATTGTGTTATTTGGAGATCTGCTCCAGCTGCCACCAGTGCGACAACTTTCGCCATTCGAAGATATGAAGTGGTCTGATGTGCAAAAATTATTAGGTTCTCTTAGTGCACCGAATTTATGGAAACAACTATTTTCATACGACGAATTAATGATTAACATCAGACAAAAACACGACCATCTCTTCGGCGAAATATTGAATCGTATAAGAATGGGTGTCGTAACGACAACAGATCATCATACGTTAGCTCATAGACTCCTAAAATTAACTTCCCGAAATCAAAATGACCGGCTTAAAGAAATTATTGACTATTTTAAATTACTACCTGATAATACTGTTTGTTTATTCCCTACTAAAAATATGTGTAACCAATTTAATAATGCAATGTTGGAAAGTATGGAACAACCGGAAATTAAATTGAATTCAATCGATGAAATAGACTGTCCAAGGTATTTAAACAAGCGAGCAAAGGAAGTGCTCAAAAAGAACGAGGATGATTCATCATTAACCGCTGGATTAGAAAACGTTATCACGATCAAATTAGGTGCACGGGTTATGTTGCGTAGGAATATAGATGTTAGTAAAGGGCTAGTGAATGGCTCTATTGGAGTCATACAGAAAATAAACTGGGATGTCGATAAAAACAATAGTGCACGTAAAATTATTATCAAATTTAATAATTTAACTTATGAACTAGAACGTGTCAAGACTAAGTTTCAGATATTAAATAATGTATATATTCACCGGGAACAGTTCCCTATTTGCTTAGCTTACGCTATTACCATCCACAAATCGCAAGGACTTAGTCTGGACAGCGCTCTTCTCGACATAGGCACTTCGATATTTAGCAGAGGACAGGCCTACGTTGCGCTCTCCAGAGTTAAAACACTAGACGGAGTACACCTTATTAATCTAGACCCTAGTCAAATTAAGGCACAAGATAGTTCTATAGTAGAATATAACCGCCTGAGATCGTTATATCGCCCGGACTTGGCTAATTTAAGCATAAACAGGAAGCGCATTAAGAAGGTAGCAGATAATGAATGGGCAATGCGCACTATTATCTCTAACATTCAAGAGAATGTAGACAATAGTATACAAAAGAAAACCACGCAGCGGAAACGCAAGTTTCATCAAGTTTTCAAGTAATGATATCCCACCAAAAACATAAATGTAAAAAAGGAGAGCCAAGTTCAATTCAAAAATTATGCTTGGCTGAGGGCTTCGCCACAAAAAGAATGGAGATCTAAATGAGTGCCAAGTTCTATGCAAAATTGAAATATGTATTTATAGGAACAAAATAACTTTATGAACAAGTATTAAACTCTATTTCTTTGCTTTATTGGATATCTATAACAATTGCTGTTATTTAAAAATGTGAGATCTTAAAGTAGGTTAGATTTGACTTGTCCAGTTTTCATTACATCAGTCATTTTATAAACTTATTCAACATTTTAATTCTGATAAAAACCTTATGTATTTAATGTATATGTATACATATGTATATAAAAACTTTACAAACGTTCTTCATGCCTAAACCAGTAACAGTATAAAAGTGAAGTACATATATGAGATTCAATGAATAAACAGGTAGCGTATTAAAAAGGTAGCAGATAAAGAATGGGCAATGCGCACTATTATCTCTAACATTCAAGAGAATGTAGTCAATAGCATAGAAAAGAAAACCACGCAGCGGAAACGCAAGAAAAAACATTAGATTTCAATACCTGCCTAGTTTTCTTTACAAAAAGTAATGATATCCCAGCAAAAACATAAATGTAAAAAAAGAGAGCCAAGTTCAATACAAAAATTATGCTTGGCTGGGGGCTTCGCTGCAAAAAGAATGGAGATCTAAATGAGTGCCAAGTTCTATGCAAAATCGAAATATGTATTTATAGGAACAAAATAACATTACATCAGTCATTTTATAAAGTTATTCAACATTTTAATTCTGATAAAAACTGGCCAAGTCAAATCTAATCTACTTTAAGATATCACATTTTTAAATAAAGCAGTTGTTATAGGTATCCAATAAAGCAAAGAAATAGAGTTTAATACTTGTTCATAATGTTATTTTGTTCCTATAAATACATATTTCGATTTTGCATAGAACTTGGCACTCATTTAGATCTCCATTCTTTTTGCAGCGAAGCCCCCAGCCAAGCATAATTTTTGTATTGAACTTGGCTCTCTTTTTTTACATTTATGTTTTTGCTGGGATTATTTTTACAAAGATGTCGGGTAAATTAATAGCGATATTTTAAATTCATCAATCTTTTTTTTTTTTTTTTTTTGCCTTCTTGCAATAATTTGCCCTTGATAATGACGTTGCAAAGCGAAAGTGTTTCAAAATTACTCACCTTTACAAAAAACATGCAGCTGGAATATAGAAGTCTTCACGTGAACGGACTAGGAATTAGTTTAAGCAAGTTTTGAAAATATGCCAGATTTCTGAAAACATGTTCTTCGCCCCTTTTGTAATATCATAAGTATTCTAGTTCAATCCAATAACGAAGCAAAAACTGCTGATGGCATATTGTATTGTCTATAAATTAAAACGTTAAATTCTAATCATTAATATTATTTCTTCGAAATGTTTACAATATCAGGGAACACGTGGTAGGGATGCAATGATATCGACATAATAAATCGATATCAAATCGACACTGCTCCGCATAAAAATCGACCCCAACAACATTTTTGTAAATTCTTATGTGAAATGACCTCCTGAATCTGAATAGGACACCCATTTTGACCTATCGCCCAACGTTTTTTGGGGACACCCCCCTCCCCCCTATTTTTATCACTTTTCGGTAAGTGTATAGCTATAAATTTCATTTGTAGGAGGGAAAGGATTATTTTAACTGTTAAATATCTCTTGAGTGGTTAGAGAAGGGAAAAATTCTAATTCATGAACAATTGCAGCGAGGGAAAAATTTGGAGGGGGGGGGGGATTTGCCACAGAAATTAGGAATTACATTTATTCTATTTTATTAATCAATTCCGTAATTTCGCGTATATAACCCGCGGCGGAAGGTAGCCCGCAGCATAAAAAATTCATCTAAAAATAATTATAACAGAAAGATACCCTGCACTAGAAGATACCCCGCACTTCTAAAATCACATGGTCGAAAATCCCTATTTATAATCTCAATACTAATTGCTATTATTTTGATAATAAGTAGGAAAAGATACAAATAGTAAACAAATATACGACTAAGTATAAATAATAAACAAATATACAAATAAATATAAATAATAAACAAATATACAAATAAATATAAATAATAAACAAATAAATGTACTTACCTATAATGAAAAAGCAAATAATCATAACATAGTATTAATCTTTCGCTATATAGAAATTACTATGAACTGGAGTAAATTCTAATGATTAACACCTTTATTCAATTTATAAGAAAATTACAGATTAATAATAAGTTTATTTACAAAATTCATTCAAATCCATCGAAATCGGATTCTTCCGTATCAGAATTAAAATGTTGCAATATTGTTTGGGACAGTTCGTCTTCATCATCCGTATAATCCTCCTCATCAAGTTCCTTTTCACTATCCTCAATTTCATCGTTATTATACGTTAATAATCGAGACTTCCGAAACAAAAATGAGATTGGTGTTGATTTTCTCGTTGTACGCGATATATACCCCGCACGGGATGATAACCCGCAGGACATAGAAAGTCAGTTTTTTTTTTTTTTTTTTTTAAATAGATTACCAGTGGATTATATACACGAAATTGCGGTATTATTATTATTTATTATACGTTATTTATATATATATATATTATGTGTTAAAATAATTCTTTTACATTCTGCAAATCAAATTAATGGCCATAAAATTACTGAACAGAGATAAAAAATGGAGGAGGGGATGGCGTCCAGCGAAAACGGTTGGATGATTGGACAAAATGGGATCATATTTGGATTATCATGAGGTCATTTTACATAAGAATCAGCAGGAATGGTATGAGGGCTCTCTTCTTCTTCTTCTTCTTCTTCTTCTTTTTTTTTTTTTTTTTTTTTTTCAGCGCAGTGTTGTTATTATTCTATTTTGTTTGCGTGCGTAAGGGAATTTAGGAAAATTGTTTTCATAGTACCTTATTTCACATAACAGCAATGAAGTTTTATGTAAGGATACAGATCCCGTGAAAATTGATTAACAAAATGCAACAAGTAATGTTTGGTGCTATATAACAAGAAAAGAAGAATTATATTACTAATTAATTTTTCATACAAAAAATACTCAGGGTAGTTGTAATTTAGATTCTGCTCTAAACACCGGAGCCACAGTCGGTGATCAAATTATAAGATTTTTTTTTTTTTTTTTTTCAGCGCAGTGTTGTTATTATTCTATTTTGTTTGCGTGCGTAAGGGAATTTATGAAAATCGTCTTCATAGTACCTTATTTCACGAAACAGCAATGAAGTTTTATGTAAGGATACAGAACACGTGAAAATTGATTAACAAAATGTAACAAGTAATGTTTGGTGCTATATAACAAGAAAAGAAGAATTATATTACTAATTAATTTTTCATACAAAAAATACACAGGATAGTTGTAATTTAGATTCCGCTCTAAACACCGGAGCCACAGTCGGTGATCAAATTATAAGATTTTTTTTTTTTTTTTAATTCGAAATTTTTTTTTTATATTTTCTAAAAAAAATACTGTAGTAAATGGTCTTGAATTGCAGACGAGCAAAGAACATTTATAAACTACTATCGATTTAGTCACGTTTTTAGTTAGAGGACCAACCACCAATTGAAGAAAAACAAAAAATAATTTGAATCGCCCTGTATTATAAATAGCTACAAATGACTTGTTATTTTAACACATAATTTCATTTACTGTGTACAATATCTATATGTTTTTTTGATGGGAATTGTACGGTTATTTAAACACACACACATACACACACACACACACATATATATATTTTAAAAAATATTAAATATTTTACAAGTTTTTTGCTTATAACAAGAATGGTTTTCAACAAAATTTTACAAAACTTGCAGAAGAATTGACAAAACATAAGAGAAAAAATATTCTGAAACATAAAATACACACGTCTATTTTTTGCTGAGATATGAGCATTTGTAGGAATTTTTTTTTCTACTGCGCATGCGCGAAAGATAAGAAATGTATTTGTTACATAGGTTGAAAGCTAGATATATTGGAAACTTATATCTAAAGTTCATTTCAATAGAGTAAAAATTAAGCAAATTATCAGCAAAAGACTCAGCAAGATTTTAGGTATTTTCTAAAGTTGAAATTTCATAAGAAGCTTTTCGCATGCCACGTATTTAATTTGGAGATCTAATTATTATACCCACGTTGTAAAAGTTCTTTTTTTGTGAAAAACCCTAATGAACTCACAAATCTTAGTAAATAAATAAAATTATAAATTATATTAAAGTTACAAGCACATAAAGGATTAAAAAAAAAAAAGTTTTGCAACGTGTTTGAAAGAATTGGGTCTCCAAATTAAATATGTAGCACGTGAAAAAACCCTTGTAAAATTTGAACTCTGGAAATATCTAAAACTTAGCTCGATATTTTGCCAATAGTTTACTTAATTTTTACTCTATTCAAATAAACTTTTGACAAAAGTTTTCCTATATATTCCGATGTTTCTGATGCTTTCTTGTGATAATTTCGGTCTCAGAGCTCTTTCTGCTGTAATTTCTATCATAGTGGCGGCTCGTGCACCGAAAATAGGTGAAGAGGCACACTGTATTTTACACTGTATTCATTTATAGAATATAAATTTACATTTAAATAAGTATTTTTAGTTAAGACCCTGCTTAATAAAAATTATGCATTAAAAATACTTTAATATTATTTTTTAGCTCTTCACCTATTTTCGGTTCACGAGCCGCCACTGTATTGAAGGGAACTATGATAATCATAGTTCCCTTCAACAGTCTTTGGTGCAATAACGACGCACAGTTTAATAGGATAGCAGCATCAACGTTTTGTTTTACAACAGCCCGTTAAAACCGAGTTCTACTTTCATTTCAACCTATTATAAGCGAGTTAGTTTAGTCCTTTAACGTTCAGTACAGTTTTTATTAACTCGCTTTCTTGTTTGTTTGTGTGTTTGTCCGGTACAAATCTTGCAATCGATTTTTAACAAACTTCCCGACTAGCTAGACAGTTGAAACTTTTAGACGATGAATACGACCGAGAATACGAACTCAGAATACGATGAAAACGCAATGCCTCGACGCCCGATTTTCGAGTATTTGATTAGTTTTCTTTTAATTAATTAAAATATGAAAATAATAACCTCTTAATAACTTTAAAATTAGCCATTTAAATATTAGCTATAACATAATTGTTGCCACAAAAAAATTTACGAGTTCCTTTTCTTTCGACATAAAAATAAATACAGTTAATTCAAACGTGAGCATTAAATAATTATAAAAAGTTAAATTAGGCATCTCACAAAAATGGACGTCATTATCACTTTAAAAATTTTTATACGCACTGGTAAAGTGCTAATATAGTTCTATAGCTATGATTCAACAGAAAATTTAAAAACATGGTATATAAAAAGTTTTTTTTATTTTATAATTATTTCTTTTGAAAACTGCTGAACTAATTTTAAAAATGTGTATGAGACACATAGCTGACCTTATTATGTACTTAAATAAATAAATAAAGCATTTTTAATTTTTGAAAAATTTAATGAATGTTAAAAAGTTAATAAAAAGAAAAAAAAAATCCAATTCAATCTATTTAATCCTTTTAAAGGAATACAAACATAAAAATGTCTCTACTTATTAATACAATTTACAATATAAAATTTTAAATGTCTGAGACACTTTTCTAAGCGTTTGACATTCAAGTTAGTTAGAAAAATCAATAAATTTTCTTTTCTCTTGCATTTAAAAATATCTTATATCACAATCTTATGGCATTTCACAACTCCGTCTACCACAATGGAGAAAATTGCGAGCGAATATCAGTATTTGAAAGATTTAGAAAATTCTGTCGATATTTAAACATTTTTAAAATAAGTTTCTGAGGTATTAAATTATTTTTACTTCCTTATACACAGCATAAGGATGTTGACTTTTACTCATCAAGTTTTGACCCGCATCAATTTTAATTTAATTACTTACTTTAATTAATTAATTTATTTATTCTATATTATTATTATTTTTATTCTATATTATTTTTATTTAGTTTATTTTTATTAATTTTATTTTATTAATTTTAATCTTTTTTTTTTCTTTTTTGTTAATGAGGGTGTGGCGATGGCTGGTCCTCGTTAATCTGTGCTGCACCGTCAAGTGCTTGATGGGGTCGTTTAGCAGTCGTCGGGCTACCAACGCGGGGAACCATCCCCCCGTGGTGGATCAAAATTGCGATGGTCCTCTTTCTCTTCTCCATTCGGCCTCCCTGCGCATAGTAATTTCCCTCCCAATTAGGAGTATTTATTCCTTGCCACTTCAAAAACTTCAAAATTTTTGCTATGCGCCCAAAACTATCTTCCATCCCCCAGTGGCTTCACGTAATATTTTTTTTTTTTTTTTTAATAATCTCATTGTTCCTTCCTCGTTCAGCTTGTCTTTCTCAATCCTTAAGTGTTGTCCCCTTCCCCTGTTCAAATGGCCTCTTTTGGCTTTAATTATTGTGTGCACAACTAACTTTAGCGGCTTCCCCAGCGTTTTTGTTTTTTTTCTCCCTCCCTGCCTAAATTCAAAATTGTTTTAATTTTGCATAATTCCGGTTATTTCGACTCTCAGCTAGTAAGTGCACTTATTCCAAATTCCTTAACATCCTGGAGCGTGTCTGTGCGTTTCCACCGTAGCTATCCTGGAGGGTGTGGTGTACAAATCGAGCTGTGTCTCCAAAGCAGAAGTCGATACCCTGCAATTTCTGAGCTTTGGCATTCTAGTTACATTGCTGCCCAGCAGCTTCCACGCGGAGATCTGGCGATTTATTCGCTCCGGCGGACGGCATCCAACCCGTTAAGCTTGGCCGAGCCCAGGCAGGCAGGGGCCGTCCAAAGGTTTCAAAGGAAGTACTGTAATCCCGATTTGCGAAATGAATTTTGTATCCCGAATAGCTCAAAAACGAATGATCGTAGAATGCTGTCAATTTATATTTTTGACTGTCGTGACGTCTAATTATACACTTCCAGTTTTGATCTTGACACGGGCTTCCGTTTTAGAGTTATTTACGATTTTGCATGATTATCCGTGGTGTCTGAATGTACGTATGTGAGTGTGTGCGTATGTGTGTATCTCGTATAACTCAAAAATGGTTGGACGTAGAACGATGTAAATTGGCATATAGGTTTGTTATAACGTCTAGTTGTGCACCTCCCTTTCTGGTCTTTCTATGACTTTCTCTTTTGGAGATATTTACGAAAATTATATTCATAATGTCCAAAAATACAAAGGCCATTATACTTATATGATCTACCTTCATAGAGGTTTCAAAAGAAGCTAATTATAGAACATATAATGATGTTGTTATGAAAGATGTTGAGATTTTAGTGTGTAGCAAGTAATTCTTAAATACATAAGCATGTTCTAGTCGACGAATGCCCTTTATTTAATGAATATTCACCCCGTAGATAGAGCCTGTAATTATACTCTTATGAAAGTTGTCGACATTTTTGCGTGTAGAATGTAATTTGTAAAGATATGAGCAGGTTTTAGTCGATGAATTAATTTTATTTAATGAATATTCTGAAAAATAGTTTAAAACTTTTTTTTTTTTTTTTTGTACTACAAAAATTAATAATAAACGAATATTCACAAACAATCCAATAAAACAGTCATTCATACTACAGAAGTCAAGCAAACAAGGTTAAATATAGTACAGAGTAGGAATTTCGTTCATTCAGAAACAATAATTCACAGCATAGTTCGATGTCTGAATAGTATGTGAATTCATCGAGACTCTCAGTGGTTTATAGAATTTCCGAGGTAGTTCTGCGCTAGAAATCGATAATTCATTGCGAAAAATTCTAAAACTCGACTCCTATTGAAGTTACATATTCTAAACTTTAGAAATCTTAAACTACCATTTTTCGCCAAACTTCGATGCCAGATTCCTTCATTGGGCGCTAAGTCAACGCTCACTTTCGTGGAAATGAAGGAACTGCCACATTTCCCCCCATTTTCTGTAATACCGTATAGAAAGTAGCACATAAAGAAACAGGCAAATTCTAGTCTAAAATAGTCAATAATGATTCTTCGTTTTTTATAGTCTTATTTGCCATTTATTGAACTTTCGAAAAAGTTAGTTTTGCGCTGAAAACCAGTGAACTTATACGAAAAATTCCAGAATTCTGTTCCTTTTGAAGTTAGAGCTTCCAAACTTTCGCAACCCTAAACTGCAAAATTTTGCCAAATTTAGTTGTCAAGTTCCCAAATTTGACTCTAAACCATGAAATTCTAATCTAAAACCAAAATTTACTTTGGCGAAAATTTTGATGACTTGGCGAGATTAATGACCAAATTTGTTCGAAAATATTATTTCAGGGTAGCAAGATTAGTAAAGCCTTTCTCTAATTTAACGGTGTTAATGGGTTTCGTATAACGTATCGCTTCTCCCCATTCATTTTTGCCAAAGAGAGAGAGAAAAAAAAAATACACTATCAAGATTCTAGAGATTCTATTAAACTCTAAGTAAGCTGTGCTAATAAATCGCCAATGAGGGATTCTGTAATAATCTGTGGAACACTATTTCAGAAGAAGCGATATTTGCTTTCTGTGATTTATATAATCCTACTATCGTAACTTTTGTGGTTGTAGTAATAGTTTTCTTGGCATGTTTTCAGGAATCTTTATGGACTTACGAATGTTTACCAGCCTGTTAATTTACGAATCAGTTATCTCGGAAAAAACTGTCACTGTCTTCGTAACAATATGTAGGGGAGACTGGTGCACAGTGGACTACCCCTATTTAAATATCTTAATATTTAACTATTTTAGTTTATATTGAGACTCATAGATGACAGCATGGTACTACTTGCATACATAAAAAGAAAAAAAAAAACATGGTAAATGCTAAGGTAGCCATTTTATACAATTTTTATGTTTTGAGCTGCTCAAAGTAATTTTTAAAGCTTGAAGTTTTTTTAAATTTTACCAGGACTGAACTATTGACTACAAATATTGGATAGTTGTTAAGAAAAGGTAAGATATTGTTGTTTTTAAATTTATGAAAATTATTAGCATATTTATAGCCTATATATAATTTTAATATTATTATTTGTTTTGTCTGGACATGGGGCACAGTGGACCACCTCTAAATGGAGCACAGTGGACCGCCTTCCAGTGTGCTTAAAAGTCTAAATTATATCTAAAACCTTATTTATTCTAGTTAAATTTACATATACAAATATAATGTGACTCAAAATAATTAATTAAAAAAAATAATAATCTTAATGTTATAATAAAATAAATTTCTGATAAAGGAAAATAGTTGAATAGTAGTATATATTGAATAGTGAATATATTGAATTATTTAATATTTAAAAAAAAAAAAAAAAAAATGATTATGCGATATAATAAATAGTAGGTTATATAAATGTATTGTTGTTGATTTTAGAAATAACATGTAAAAGATAAAAGCAGAATAATTTTAGGTAAACTTATCTCACAAATATAATGTAAAGTATTAATATCTCAAAATAATTAATAAAAATGCTTGAATAGTAATATAATGTTTAATTATATATTTCATAATTCTTTTAACTATACAACATTAATAAACAAATTAAAAATATATCTTATTGTTTTTAGTGATGGCACGAAAAGATAAAGGAAATCTGATATAGGACTCTTCCTCTAATTTGGTTTTTTATTTATTTTGATTTCCTTTAAATTTTGGTAATTTTATTTCATGAAAATATTCGAATTATGTTATTTAGACTAGTATTGCATAAGAAACTAATTTTAGAAGAAAAAAATGAGAAATTTATATTAATTGAACATGAACAACAGAGGTTGGTCCACTTTGTGAGCGCACACAATTTATTTTACCATGTTTTTATTAACTTGGATTCTTGTTTGTTTGTATATTTGTTTGTTTATCCTGTACAAATCTTGCAATCGAGTTTTAACTAACTTCCCGACTAGCTAGATATTTGAAACTTTCAGGACAGCTCAGAACGCGGTTACAATACATTTTTTAAATACTTTTAGTCAACAGTTTCAGGTCCCGCTGCCTTCGGCAGCGTTTATATGATTCGACAGAAAATTTATTTAACTAACTTCCCGACTAGTTAGACATTTGAAACTTTCAGGATAGCTCAAAACACGGTGACAATACATTTTTTTAATACTTTTAGTCAACTGTTTCGGGTCCCTACTGCCTTCGGCAGCGTTTATATGGTTCAACAGAAAATTTATTTAACTAACATCCCGACTAGGTAGACATTTGAAATTTTCAGAATAGTTCAGAACACGGTGAAAATGCATTTTCAAAATATTTTTTTTCAACTGTTTCGGGTTCCTGCTGCCTTCGACAGCGTTACAAGTAGAAAGCTTGCAATCGATTTTTCACTAACTTCCCGACTAGCTAGACATTTGAAACTTTCAGGATAGCTCAGAACACGGTGACAATACATTTTTTTAATACTTTTAGTCAACTGTTTCAGGTCCCTACTGCATTCGGAAGCGTTTATATGATTCAACAGAAAATTTATTTAACTAACTTCCCGACTAGCTAGACATTTGAAACTTTCAGAATAGTTCAGAACACGGTGAGAAAGCATTTTTTAAATATTTATAACCAACTGCTTCGGGACCCTGCTGCCTTCGGAAGCATTACCATTACAAAGCTTGCAATCAATTTTTAACTAATTTTCCGGCTAGATAGCCATTTGAAAATTTTTATAATAGCTCAAAAACGATGGCAGTGAATTATTTTAATACTTTTATCCAATTGCTTCAGATTGCCGCTGCCTTCTGTAGCGTTTATATGATTCAACAGCAAATTCAAAAACATGGTATATAAAAAGTTCTTTTTATCTTGTAATTATTTTTAATCGTAATGTATTCCAAGTATTGTTATAAAAAAATTGCGACATGTCAAGAAAGGTTTAAAGAATGTTTGCTAATTTTTTCAAGTACCTTGCTTTTTTATTTTTGGTGAAAAAAAATTATAAGTGTAAAAGTGGTCCACTGTGCCCCAGTCTCCCCTATATTTCAATAGGTGTATAAGGAAGTGTCCACATCAGATCTTTTATTTTTAAGGAAATTTCAGGTAAAAATCAAAACTGGATCGCTTTATTGTTTTGAAAGACAGAAAACGACGGTATTTTATTATAATAAGGATTGTTTTTATGAATTGTTTTCTCTAATAAAAAATTAAGGGGATGGTAGACGTTGAAAATCGAGTCTTTGAACTTATTATCTTAGAGTTATGAAAGTTACCATACATGTGCATTGAAATATATCAATATTAATTGTAATAAAATTTCTCGAAAACTAGCAAAAATAATAACAATAAATCAAAATTTTAATGTTTTTGAAAAAATTTTAAATGCTCCAGGCGATTGAGTTTTTCAATTTTGCACTCGATTATACATTAGTATAGTTTATCAATACATTTTAAACATTTTTGTTCATTAATTAATGGATTAATTAAAAAGGTTTTTTTTCTTTTTTTTAGGACTGAGGATTATTAGTCTCAATCTGCGATCTTTTGGGTGTCATTTTTCGAGAGTTGGACATTTATAGAAATCTAAAATTTATCGAAAATATAATTGAATAATTTGAAAACGATGTTATGTTTTGAAAAAAAAAAAAAAAAAAAAAAAAGTGTTTTTGAATTTTAATAGTTTTTGATAAATTTTAATATATTTAATATTGATACATTTCAATACACATGTAGGCAAAATTTCTTAATTCTAAGAATTTCAAAGACTGACTTTCAACATCCACGATTTTCTTAAGGGAATTGTGGCAATTTGCCAATTGAAATGAATAATAATTACTCATAATGACCCTAAAATATGATAACTGTCGAATACTTCAACTAATAATAATTTCAGAGATTCTTTTACATGATTCCATAGTTATGAAAATAAAGAACCTACAGAGCCAATTATGAAATTATATTATTGCTTCCTTACTCTGGCACTATTTTGCCATTAATGTTTCAATATAATAACAAGAGTTTGAAAAGATGGTGTTTAAGGTATTACGAATTTTGAAAGCATTTTGTGAGTGAAAAATGACTTTTTACTTTCTCTTACCCATACATGGTAGAAAAAAGTATTGTTTTTTGGGTCAAATTTTCGAATTGGAGATTTTAATATATTTGCATGTTTTGTGGTTCTCTAAATCTGGAAGTCAGGTTTTTAGTGTTTTGTCCATATGGGTGTCAGTTATTACCATTTGACGAGAGCAAATATTAACGCGAAGTCTAAATTCGGTATTGTAATTAATCAGTATCCTATAGGGATGCTACTTAAAAATTTTCATTGATATTGCACATTCGTGTATAGGGACAAACAAAAGTATTCAATTATATCTATGGGCAAAATTTCTTGTTAATACAGTTTAGCACTTTTAGAATTAAATGAATTCGGCTGTTAAGAAGTTTTTTTTTATTATTATTATTATTGTTTTAATTAAAACTAATAAAAAATTTAAAACCCTTATATTTGGACTTTTCAGTTTTTAATATTGCCAGAATAATACATAATACTAATATGTTTATGGATATTTTTCTTTGTCAATGTAGTATTTTTAACAAAATGTGTCGATCCGTACGAAGCAGGTCGGGTCACCCATAGTTTCTAATAAAACAATATAAAAGATGGGAATGTTGTCTTGATTTTTCTGCGCACCACCGACCGGTTGGCAAACTCTGCATCTTATAAAATGCATTTTTACCCTTTCTTTCTTTCTTTCTTTCTTTTTTTTTTTTTTTTTTTTTTTTTTTTTTGTGATTCACCCATTCGCTTTATAAGTATCAACGAATTCCTATGAAACGTATACGCATTGAAGATTTACACCTCCTGGTGGTGGTGTGGGGTGGGGATATCTCCCCAGGGGGAGGAAGCGATAACATATTTATTTAATTTCACAATGACTGTTTAAAAATGATACTCGTCGTGTACATTCGTATGAAATTTTGTTTTAAGCTGTCATATTAAATATTAGGAAAAACGTGATGACAGTGCCACCTGTTGAGTGATGTGCACCAAAAGTTAATCAGCACCCATTTAAATTAAGGCCCAATTAAACGAGTAAACTCGTCGAAAACTGAAAATCCAAAATTTTGACGAATCCAACACGTTTTTCGATTGAGTGTAAAAAAAAAAATCTGGTGTGAAACAGCCACAGGACTTCCATTACCCTATTACACGTATTATATGTATTTTTGGAGATAATGTGATCAGACATAAAAGTGACCTAAAGAAGTAGTAGGAACCTAAACTTTTTCCGCTAAGAGAAATTTTATACACATGTAAAGACATTTAAAACGAAGCTAACATATAGCGAGGTAAAAAATGAAGGGGGGGAAAATGGTAGAGTTATTTTTTTAAACACCAATTTCCGAGATTTAGAACTAACCTACCTAAACAAGATGATTGTTAATTTTCCTCTAATAATCACGCAATACATGAAAAAGGAATGGATTTATATTACAATTTTCAAGAAAATCGTTAGAGTCGTTTTTGAGATACCAACTTTTACCAAAACTCAATTATTGACCGAAAAAGAATAATTACATACAAAAGGATATTTAAAAGTGAGTTAATAGGGCAAGTTTGAAAAATATTCGTACAGCGGTTTTTAAAGGAACGCGCTTGCGAGACCTGAAATTGAGCTATTTATACAGGACGTCTATCAATTTCCCTGAACTAACTAACTATATCATTCGAAAAGACATCTAATAGAGTGTTAATAGAGCAAATTTGAAGACAATCGTTAGAGCCGTTTTTGAGATACGGACTTACGGTACCACTTCCGGTTTTTCAATTTTCACCAAAATTTGGAAAAATAATCTGTACACCAGACCTGTCTTAATTCTGAAGTTTCGTAGTTCTGTCTTTATTAGTTTCGGAGATATTTTTCTGTCTTTATTAGTTTCGGAGCCAGGAGATTCCGTACACACACACATACATACATACATACACACACGCTGACCAATTGCCCAAAACCGGACTAAGGGGACCTTAAAACGTGTAAATCAGGTGAAAACTCGATATCGAATTTTTGGAATAAATACAATACTTCCATTACCTAAGGTAGTAAGGTAATGGAAGTAAAAAGTAGAAATGAGTAATTTATTGATTCATTCTATGCTTGTGCCAAAATTCATTTCTTTTCCTAAACTTAAACAAAACCACATTAAAATTTTCTCTTCAATTTTTTTTTCTTTTGTAATTGATGACAGAAAGAATAATATAACAAGAAAGACAATAGAGGAAAAACAATATGTAATAACACAAAGAAACGTTTTCAAGCGAAAACAAACTACTTTATGAAAGAGTCTGTTTGGAGAATAATAATTCAAAATGAAAAAAATCTGGAGTGACTCCACTCGACTTTCCGAACATTAGGTAATTAATGGTTGTATAAATAAATGAGTAAGAGAAGTCATTAAATAAGCAAAAGATAAAACTACAATAGGGTGGTTGAGTATTTTTCTCTATAGTATATTATTTAAAATAACGATATTGCGCTTCAAATAATTTGAGCCCATAAATAATAATGATAAATTTTCTTTGTGTCCCTGTAAAACTCTATAAGTGCTAGACTCACAAATCTATAAAGTTCGTGCGATGATTACCTGTAACATGCATATAAATTTTCTGATCAATTAAATGAGACGTTTAGACGCTATTGCATTTTAAATAATTTCATCCCATAAGCCATAATGTTAAAGTATTTTTCTTTGTGTCCCTGTAAAAAAAAAAAAAAAAAAAAAAACTTAAGAATTAGTTAAAATTAAAAACTACTGAAAGTTTAAAATTTGTAATGATTTCACGTGTAAACATATTAAAAAAAAAAAAGTATAAAATCACTTTTAAAACACGTATATAAAATTGTTTGATTTTAATAAAAAAATTTTATATACGTGTTTTAAAAGTGATTTTATACATTTTTTTATAAGAATTAGATTCACCAAAATCTATATGGTGTCTGCGACTGTGACCTGTAAACTTGTGTATGAATTTTCAGTTCATTCAAGTAAGGAGCTTAGACGTAATCGCACCATTTAGACGCTATCGCAGTTCGAATAATTGCAACCCGCAGGCCATGATGATAAAGAATTTTTCGTTGTGTTCCTGTAAAAAAAAAAACAGACAAACAAACAAACAAAAAACAGTGCTAGATTCACCAAAATCGATAGGGTTCGTGCTAGGGGACCTATAACGTATGTACCAAATTTCAGCTCATTTTAACAAAGCATTTAGACTCTATCGTGTTCACTCACATACACACATACACACATACACCATCGTAAAAATAGTAAATATGAATTCAGGGTATCTCATAACGGGTAAAAACACCGAAATTTCAAACTCGGATTTCAGATATAATTACAATACTTCCCTCACTATAGTGTTCGGAAAGTAAAAATCCGAAATGTATGAAACAAACTTTAAAGATAGTTAGCGTATTTCAAATTGCTGATGGAGAAAAATGTATCTCAAAAATAGACAATCTGACCGTACAAGTTATTTGACGAATTTTCTCCGACAACTTTCAGTATATAAAGTAACTGCAGAAGTAGTAAGCACTTGAAGATAATTTTCGGCTACATTATGTTTACTTCCCTAACATACATATGTCAGGAAAATATTGTAATCATGACAAAAATTCTACTCTAAGATTTTGGTGTATCTACACGTTTTGAAGTCCCCTGAGTTCATTTTTGCTAATTTTACGATAAGATGTGCATGTGTGGGAATGAACACGATAGCATCTAAACGCGATGTTAAAATAAGCTGAAAGTTAGTACATATATGTTATAGGTCAGTATAGCACGAACCCTATTGATATTGTTGAATCTAGCTCTTCTTTTTTACAGGGACACAAACAAAAATTCTTTATCATTATGGTATAAGGGCTCAAATTGTTTAAAGTGCGATAGCGTCTCCACCTCCACGCCTTATCCCAATGACCTAAAAATTTATACATATGATATAGGTCAACGTTGCACAAACCGTATAAATTTTAGTGAACTGAAAGCTGAGTGGAGTCCCTTCAGATTTTTTCAATGTGCAATTTCACTTCGACTCCAAATTTGCAGACGGCTAGACCTTGAATAAATTTGGAGTATTTAAGCTTAAAGATCAGTTTTTGCTTCGTCCGAAGTAAATCAAAATTTCACCTGTATATTTAACTTTCCTTTCTTTTTTTTTTCTTTTTTTTTCTTCTCATTTTGCCCCTCTTTTATATATATATATATATTATTTTTTCCCCTTTGCCCTTCTGCATTCAGCATTCTTCAATCTGACCCTACGATTTCCACCCTCTTGTAATAGGTCACATATATCGTTTAAATTTCTTTAAGTCTCTTCTCATCCTCTATAATCCCCAGGGTAAGGGGATCATTGACTTTTACTAAACTTTTGGAGGAGTGGAAATCGATCTGACAGATTGTAATTTTCGGGGAAAATAATTTTCCGTTCGCCAGAACTATTCACCTACGTTTGGCGAGAAAAGAATAAGAAATTAGAGATTAAACGACCTTAACCAATTCGATAATGATATACGAAAGTATAATAAATATTTTAAATTTAAAATGGAAACAAGGCACAAATATAAAATCATATTAATAAAAAATATTGAATTAAAAAAGAAAAATTAATCATCTGTCGTGCTAAATAAATAAGCACTAAATTAAAATCTGTCAAAGAGAGAGATTTTTTTTTTTTTCTCTTTTTTTTTTTTTTTTTTTTAACCTTTCTATCTTCATAAGAAATGAGACCGAGCAACTAACATGAAGAGTTTTTAAAGAAATTTTTCGGTAATATTTTTTTTTTTCAAATAAAAAAATAAAAACGTGGCTAATTAAAATTATATACGTAGATTCATAAATTTTCCAAACTGACATACATTGTTCTAGAGGAGAGGACGAGGGATTTCTTTCACAGAAAACAGACCAAATAAAAAGTCTTTCTTTCATTTTTCACTTTTTTCTATACATATAAAAAGAAAGTATTGGATACGAGAAAATTTTAACCTCCGGTTTTCTTTGGATTTACACATTTCAAGATGTCCTGAACATGATGTAGCCATTTTTGCTTGCCTGTCGGTCTCTCTGTCTATGTGTGTATCATAAATATTGTGGACGCTGTATCTCAATAACCAACAAATGAAATTTATTTAACCATACTTGGTATTTAGTTGGACCTTGAACTTAATTGGTGCTGATTACACTTTGGGATCAATCGCTCAATAGGTGGCACTGTTATCTTTTTTTTTTTTTTTTTTTTTTTTTTTCACAATATTTAATATGACAATATAGTACAAAATTATTCTTAACGAATGATTAAGAAACTAATATAAATTAATAATAACAGTAGTCGTAAACTAGGAAAAAAATTGTGTGCCTGTAGGAGCCCTCCTTTCTTCCCTGGAGGATATAAATTTTGAATATGGTTACCTTTTAAAAGAACTCGTCAACACTTTTAAAATGAATGGTTGAACCATAGATCTGTAGTAATTTAAAACACATTTTTTTTTTCGTTTTTTTAACAATAAAAAAAATAAAAAAAAATCTTCGAAACAAAATTAACTTTGTTGTGCTATTTACTGTTATACTTCTTTTAGATGAAAATGATCTGCATTCAGCATGTAAAATAATTTTGATATTTGATAAATCATTTGTACTACGTGAGTTCGTATAATAAAATATAGGAAAAAATCTTGTGGTGGCCACAAACATACTAGTTTATTTTTTCCCGATTAGAATCAAATAAAAATTAATACATACTAGAAAGAAAATTAAAAGAAAATGCGCGAAAAATTTTTTTGCATCGTGTTTTAAGTTGAAGAATCAATTATTATTATTATTATTATACTTCTTTTTTATATTTAAATCAAAAGTTAACTATTATATTAAACTATGTATAATAATTAAATCAAATGAGTGAAACTTATGTTACCTACTACACTCTTAGAAAAAAATTACTATTGGATGAATACCAATTTGTCGAAAATGGAATTTATATACCGTATGGATATACCATATTAATATATCCTAACATAACACATATATATATGTATATATGTATATACATTCATCGTATATACCACACAGAAATAATTTGGATATCTGACAATATAAGTGTTTTGAGGTTTTTGTGGAAATTTTGGAAAAACTCCGTAGAATTTTTATGAATATAGCGTTGAATAAACCTAATTTAATTTTTATACATATATTTTTCTTTTTTATCTTATTATAATACAGATTTTTTATTTCGGACAACAAAAAAGCTTCGTCACCAGTTTTGCGGTAGACCACTTTAAATAAATCAAGAAGTCCCATAACATAAGGTAAAACATAAATAAAGAAAAATAAGAAAGAAAGAAAAATAGGCTTTTTGTTCAATTAAATTTTGTTTAGGACAGAATTTTAATACATAAAGTTTAATTTTTATGTGCATTATATACTTTAATTCAACTTAACTTGCATTATTATTGTTATTATTACTTAATGAACTGATCAAAACGTATTTTTATGTAATTTTCAATATTGACCTATAATTTACCGGGACAGGAAACATAACTTCAAAATTTTATGTCTTCTGATGTGACAGAAGGGAGCAAGCCACCCCTATTTTCTTTTCTTCTACCTTCCTGAAATCACTCTCGGACGCTAATGACATAACCACAGAGTAAACTTACACTTGACATTTGGCAAAATGAACTCAATTCTCATTAAGAATGAATTCCACTTAACAATCTTTTCCCCTTATATTCTCTGTTCCCGGGATTTGGACGGAATTCCCTCTTTTTCAGACACTGTTTCCTAATCTAAACAAATCGATATTTTTCAAGTAATACTGGCAAAGCAAATTTTATCCCGTTGGCGACATTTGGACGGCGAAACCGCCAGTACTTGGCGCGTTTCCCAGTTATATCTTCTTCAATTCCTCGGCAGTCTGTCTCGCAGCTGGCAGCTTTCGCTGTTTTCTCCTGCTATACACACAACCTGTAAAGTTAGCTTCTCGTTTAAAGAGAAATATATCAACCTGACCGGCAATTTTTGAGCTTTTTTTCCCCATTTTATTCTGGCGATTTAGAAAGACCCGTATAATTTTCCGGTTTTTACCATCATTTTCAGAAAACAATGTGTGTCCATATGGAAACTAAATAACTACCCGCATCGTGCGATGCGTGAATAAGTTATGTTTAGGCAATTGTTTTAAGAGAACTCTTTTTTTTGTGCAAATACATATAGGCAGCAAAAAATACTATTTTCACTATGGGCAGTATTGATGATTCAGGTATGTTTATTATTATTATCATCATTAATACTAATGACATATGTTTTATGTATCTTTTATTTTTAATTACTAATTAAAATATGTAAAAAAGAGAATTTATTTAGAAATACGTGACTTATTAGAAATATTTTCACTATCAGCAATGCATATCTAAAGATACATTCAATATTTCCTTAGTAAAAGAAGAAAACAGAAATATTTAAAACTAAACGATCAGATATATCATATATGTCATGTTAACATATTTATACTGCCATATGTTTTATAGTTTTAATTTCTGAAAAAGAAAGAGAAGAGAAAATAACATAAAAGAAAAACGTATTAGAAATGCACAACTTGTTAAATATTATATCAGCAGTACGATATGTATAAAATATTTTATAGTTGGTTAATTACACGCAAAAGTAGACATAAAGACCCCCCCCACCCCCCTTTTTTTTCTTTTTGAGCTAACTCAATTATTTTTAGTTTTTCGTGATATAAACCTATCAAATATTATAAAACATTATATATATATAATTATACATCATTAATTAAAAGAGAAAACTTAAAATTTAAAAAGAAGTAAGCAAAGGTTAATTTTACTTTTTTTATTCATGTCATGACTGTTATACAATTAAATAATTTTTTATATATTTGTTTATTTAAATTTTAGAACTTTTCTATTTATTTATTTATTATTATTATTATTATTATTTAATTACTCTTTTCTTTTTTTAAGCCCTGTTTGCGTAAATTAAAATTTCTAGACTTCGGATGTGCCACAATTTAGAGCAATTGAGTGACAAAGATGTGTCACATAAAATATGTTTGTTTCTTGCCACGGCTGTCACGCTACATTTTTACCTTATTAAGTGTAGTTATTTTTCCTTAGGTGGAAAGTTTTGCATTATTTATAAACGAGACATACAGATATTCATTAAGACACCAAAATTCATTAAGATCAATTAATATTTAGTATTTAAAATTGAACAAAACTGCTGTATGATGCCATGTCTGTCAAAAATGAAATTAACCATTTATTATTTTTAAAAACCAATAGTATTTTCTTCTATGTAGAGGAGACCGGGGCACAGTGGACCACTTTTACTCTTTCAATTTTTTTTTTTTTTTTTTTTTTTCACCAAAAATAAAAAAGCAAGGTACTTGAAAAAATTAGCAAACATTCTTTAAACCTTTCCTGGTATGCCCTAATTTTTTTTTATAACAATACTTCTAATACATTACGAATAAAAAAATAATCGTGTGCACTTACAAAGTGGACCACTGTGCCCCATCACCGGGGCACAGTGGACCAACCACTGTTGTTTATGTTCAATTAATATAAATTACTCTTTTTTTTTTTTTTTTTCTAAAATTAGTTTCTTATGCAATTCTAGTCTAAATAATATAATTCGGACATTTTTATGAAATAAAATTTCCAAAATTTAAAGGAAATCAAAATAAATAAGAAGTCAAATTAGAGGAAGAATCCTATATCAGATTTCCTTTGTCTTTTACGTGCCATCACTAAAAACAATAAAATATATTTTTAATTGTTTATTAATGTTATATAGTTATAAAAATTATGAAATATATAATTAAACATTATGTTACTATTCAAACATTTTTATTAATTATTTTGAGATATTAATACTTCACATTATATTTGTGAGATAAGTTTAACTAAAATTATTCTACTTTTATCTTTTGCATGTTATTTCTAAAAACAACAACAATAGATTTATATAACCTACTATTTATTATATCACATAATCATTTTATATATTTTTTTAATAGTAAACAGTTCAAATAGTTATTAAATTTAGATATTCATAATTATTATACTACTATTCAACTATTTTCCCTTTTCAGAAATTTATTTTATTATAACATTAAGATTATTATTTTTTTTATTAATTATTTTGAGTCACATTGTGTTTGTATATGTAAATTTAACTAAAATAAATAAGGTATTAAATATAATTTGGAGTTTCAGGAACATTAGAAGGCGGTTCACTGTGCCCCATGTCCAGACAAAACAAATAATAATATTAAAATTATACATAGACTATAAATATGCTAATAATTTTTATAAATTTAAAAACAATAATACCTTACCTTGTCTTAACAACTATTCAATACTCGTAGTCAATAGTTCAGTCCTGATAAAATAAAAAAATTCAAACTTGAAAAATTACTTTGAGCAGCTCAAAACATAAAAATTTTATTAAATAACTACTTTAGCATTTATCATGTGGTTTTTTGGATGTATACAAGTAGTACCATGCTGCCATATATGAGTCTCAATATAAACTAACAGAGTTAAATATTAAGAGATTTAAATAGGGGCGGTCCACTGTGCCCCAGTCTCCCCATCATAAGATGAAAATACTGGGTTCGTGAAAATACCCGACCTCCAGTTTTTGATGAGTTTACACGCTTTAAGATATCCTGAACATGATTCGACCATTTAGTAATTTTTTACTTGTTAATTTATCAACCATGAATATTCATTTGAATCAATTGGAGTGTAAGGTTGGTTTTTATAACAACTATGTGAAAAATGCTCCAGTCGGAAATCGTACCCGGGCACCCCGCATAACGTGCGGGTGCTCTACCACTGAGCCACCCTGGCTGATGACTAACTCGGTTTTCATCACATAATATCCGGTGACAAAGTCACCGTGTCTGAAAACGCAGATATAACAGGTAATAATATTTATCGTGGGCCAACTCCGATAGACCACGAAATCTCTACTTAGAATTTTATTTTATTTATTAGTTCATCAGCCATGAATGTTCATTTAGATCAGTTGAAGTGTAAGGTTGATTTTTATACCAACTATGTGAAAAATGTGAGCCAGAGTAGCTCAGTAATAGAGCATCCGCATGTTAAGTGAAGTGCCCGGGTTCGATTCTCGACTCTGGCATTTTTCACATAGTTGGTATAAAATTCAGCCTTACACTCCAATTGATTTAAATAAATGATTCGACCATTTTTAAGAAAACGTCTGTTCGTCTGTCTCTCCCTCTCTCTCTCTGTGTATCCAAAACTTTCCGTATTTCACTAACCAATGGAAGACATTCTATATATATAAGCGTATATTTGGGTAGACCAGGTTTGTCCAACCTAAAACACTTGGCGGGCCGCGTTGGAAATCTATTTTATTCCTGCGGGCCGCATTGTATGTGTTTGTTTATATACATTTATAAGTGTATAAATCATACATGTACATACTCTTTTCTTTGCACTCAGAGCTGGTAGGCGTGAGCTGCCGGGTTTGAACGCAGGTCATGTTCGTCCGCTTAGCCATTCGGAACTTTCTGTGGTTTTCTCCGGAACTTGCGTAAATGCGAGCTAGGACCTGTTAGAAATACCTCCATGGAGAGCATACCCCTGAGGCCTAGGACCCTAATGCAGTCATTCGGCCTTACTTTTAAAACACCATATTTTTTTTCGGGAGAGGAGAGGGTGAAGATTTAGAGCAAAATACATTATTATTACATTATTTTAATTCCTAAAACAAAATAGAACCATAAAAAATTTATACAATAATAGCTATAATGGTTAAAAAATAAATAAATGAATGAATAATGGATTTAATAATATTTTTTGCAACAGTGTGTTGTTTGTTTACTTAGCAACCGTTGAAAGGTATTGTCCCTCTAAAAATTCAGAACGGATTTATTAATGTTTAACCAAAGTTCTCAAATAATCATTGTTAATTTCCTCGCGAGCCGCAAAATATTATACGGCGGGCCGCGGGTTGGCCACCCCTTAGTTAGACCTTAACTTAAATTGGTGACGATAAGGTTTTCGCTCAACAAGTGGCGCTGTTTTTTTTTTTTTTTTTTTTTTTTTTTTTTTTTCAAACATTTTAATAGGGTAACATAGGAAAATTTTTCGTAAACAATGATTAATATATTTAACTAAATATTGTGAAATTAAAAAATATATATATTTACAATAGTAACCGTGAACTAGGATAATTTATATATATATATATTTATTTATATATATGTAGGAACATAGTTTCTCTGCCTTTCATAAAAAAGGGTAAAATTTTCAATATTTTTCAATAGAACGCGTCAATACATTTAAAACGAATAGTAACCCTATATCAGTGATAATCTGAAACAAAGTTCATTTCACCCCCCACCCCCACCCCACACAATTAAAAAAAAAAAAAAAAAAAGTGAAAAAATACATTTTTCAAGAAATCGCCTGTACAGCACAAAACTGGTTTTATTTCAAAATTTAGCGTTGTACTTCTGTAAGATGAAAATCATCTGCACTCACCATGGAAAATGATTTTGATAAATAATAATTTTAATAAATGATTTGTATTGTGGTAATTTATAATATATAATATATATATATAGATATATAGATATATAGAAGAAATTTTTGTGATGGCCATCACAACATACTAGTTAATTAATAGCGTAGAAGGCTATTGCTTTTATGTTCAGAATGTAAAACAATTTTACATTAAGAATATTGGATCGATGGAAGGCTAAACAACAGTGGAACATTTTAAAAATATTTCACAAAGAGTAAATTTTATTATATAATTAGCGATGGAATGAATAGCTCTTGTTTTCATTAATCGGAAAGTGCTATATCTATCTATACTAAAATCACCCATTGATGGAAAACGACACTAAAAGTAGGCTTCGATTCATTACGAACTAGTGGTTAAAACATGTCTTTTAAATCAAAAAATATTTGCTCATATTATCACTCTAGCATCAGTAAACCCTGCCAATGCACAAGTTTTCTTATTTGTTCAACTTTACTATTATTATTTATTTATGCCAGGTGGTTATTTATTTTCAGTTGAAAAATGGAAAAGCATATACAGTTACTATACATCCCTTGAGCTACTTTATCGTTGTTAAAGTTTGACAACCATAAAATTTGATCTAGATACAGCATGTATAGCTTAGCTTTTCTTTGTACTAGAGTTATGTATTGGTTTAAAAAAAAAATCTGGTGTGTAATAATCACTTCCATTACCCACTATTGCACATGTAGTCTTTTCTGGAAATAGTGCGGTCAGAAGACATAAAAAAATGATTTTAAATGTCGCTATCCAAACTTTCATAAATAAAAATATCACTTATTGCCATATCAATCTCAGATGCATTTTATACTGAAATTAGAATATGAGTCACGTCATGATTCTGACTCCATAATGTACAGAATCTTTAAAAATTTAAATATTTTTAGCAGAGCGTACTTTAAAGTCCAGGTATGCGACGCTTAAACATCTTAAAAAATTTAAATTTTTATCAGAACGTCAGACCTAGATAACCTAGATCGATCATGGCACCACCTCACGAAGTGTCAACAGAAAGAAGAAATCAAGTCAGTTTCGAACGTAGCGGACCACGAGAGAGTTACTGGTGAAAGGGCGGATCCGCCCAGAAAGTACTATAATCAACAGAGCTTTAAATAAGGTAAATGTTTTAATATAAGTAATAAATGTGCAGAATATTAAAAAACATATTACCACGAGCACAAAACCACAAAACTACGTGCACTCAAAAGCCTACTGAGCTAAGATTACAAATATTTAAAGTCGGATAGTGCTGAGAGCTTTTAAATCAACCAACTATCTCCACTTACCGTTTTAAGTAGTTTGCTACTTCCATCTAGAGTGTAAAATCAATAAGAAAAAAAAAAAATCCCGGGTATCAGAAAATGATTTGTTTTTAAATCTGTTTAGTGCATTCCTTTTGAACACTCCAGCCCGGAAATATCACGTGCAGGAGAAATAGAGAGCGAAACTTCACCCCGTCATTTTCACGGGAGCGAGAAGGAAGGGGTTAAAAAAACAAATACAGTATGATACATCGGATATATATATATATATATATATATATATAATTTGAATTGTTTAGTACCGTTGTAACACTCAGCAGACAAAAGATAGATGATGATACCAACATAAAATAAATTTTAATTGAGATTTATGTCGATTAAAATTAGTCACAGTATTAATTTAATTTGAGTGCCAATGATTATTAAAAACAAGTTAAAGTACCTACGCAGAAGAGAAATGACACTAACATAACACATAAGCCTAACGATGAGAGAATTGCAAAAACTATGAATTATTAGTAACAGTCAACATTTGAGAGAGAAGAGAAAGGATAAAATCACCAAAGAGTTCAAAGAGGAAAAAAATGGAATACATGAATTTTAAATGCTGAAAAATAGAAATGTACTCATCAGGAAACTTGCATTTCTATCAGCACATGCAAGATTTCGTAAAACTGTATAGCTAATTCCAGCAATGTACAGCTCAAGTCTCTATCTTGCAACAAAACAAAAAAGAAAAAAAGAAAATTGAATTAAATTAAAAAAGGAATTTAAATTAATCAATAACACAAACCAAAATTGAAACAAGGAATAAGTAATTTAAGCAATCCACATGTTAAACGTTTCTTACGGAGATAGTAGAAATAAACAGGTTGCGAAACGAACATTAGTAAAAAGAAAAGATTAAAAGTTTAGAAACGATTAATCGATTTAGGTGCTACTGAAATACTTTAATATATATTAGAGGTCTGTTTTGAAAATTTCAAAGTTTAAATTAAAATAAATATTTAAATGGTTTCACGAGGGAAAGAAACTATAAGAAAAGCATAATATATCATAAATAAGAAATTTTGGGTAAAAGTTATTTATTTTTGGGGTTTTAAACTGGAATTAATGTTTTCATTTAGACTTCTCTATGTAGTGCTTATCAAATCATTGCCTATGAACTTAATTAGTACACTCAATCATATTAAATTTATATCCTATATTAAAAGTAGATCAGTTTTTTTTAAATTCTTTTTTGTTCTATGTTTATTTTTTGTATGGCTATAAATATATTTTCTGAGAGGATTATGCAAAATCTACTTACGCTAATGTGTTTATCGAAACAATTATCAACTAAAGAATCATAGGACATTTTTTAAATTTAAAAAAAAGATTATATTCCTAAAGGATGGAGAGTAGAGACGCGTAATAGACGGAACAGCGATTATAACCCTGTCGATGATTCCAAAACACCAAATTTTAACCTTTTCGTTCATACTACATGTTTTTTTAAAAAAAATCAGGAATTTTCTATTCCTCTTCAGTTGATTTTTTTTTTTTTTTTTTTTTTTTTTAATACTTGAAAATGAGCGATTTTTTTTTTTTTTTTTTTTTTTTTGAGTAAACTAGCACTGGTTCTAGTACATATATACATACATGATACATCCCACAACCATTACTAACATTTGTTGTGCCATTTCTACACATGATACTAATGTATCAGGAATCTTTTTGCAGCTCTGTAAACAAAGGATAAATAAATACCTTTCATACCTTATTCTATGCACTGAGAAAAAATTCTATAACTGACATCTAGAATCTAAATTGTGGCTCTAGAAAAAATAGTTCCATGTCATCCTTATAAATTCTGGCCCGCGGTAACCCAGTCAGTAGAGCGCAGGCCTCGTAATTGGAAGATTGCGAATTCGGTACTCGAGCCAGCCAAAGACCGTCGTGTACACTAATGGTGGCTGGTGCACTTAAAATCTGTCGTGGCCGCAATGTCATCCATGTTCCCAGCAAAAATTATACCTCTGGGGGGTCACCGAAGCGGGAGAGCCATCCCTCCCGTGGAGGATCAAAATTGTGATGGCATGTTTCCGGACCACCTCTAGGGGGGTGTCCCAGACCGTCGCCAATTGTCCATCTGCGCAGCACTAGTGCGACGTAATTCCCAATCATCCATCCATCCTTATAAATTCTAATCCCCTTTGAAAGCGAGTTCTAGAGACCCCTGTTAGAATTCTTGAGCGTTTGCCTATATTATAGAGAGCAAAGTTATTCAAAAATCTCTGCAAATAAATGCGAATACAAAAGGCGGGTTTCATCAACTATAATCTTGGTTTATTACCCAATTCTAGAAAATCGAGCGAGAATTTTTCGCAATACAATACAAAAGATTCAGAATATTTGGAATATTGTTTCACCATCTAGAAATGCGTTCACTAGAAATTCTCGATCATTTCGTCTGTTCAGTTTAATGGCGTGCCTTATGCGCATAGCTCGAAAATCTATATTTCTAGTTTAGGGATTCAAAAAATTATTCATTCTAGATGAAGGCAGTATATATTTTTCTCAGTGTGTAAAACGTACTACTGTTCCTATAAGAAATATATTTCAATTTCATCTTGTTTAGTGCACTATAAATATGTGAAACTGTACCTGCTAGCAATTTTGCTCATTAACGTAATGTATCTGAATACTTTGGTATATCCCTGCAAACGAACCATTTGTGCGACTTCAACAAAAACTTTCAAGTAGAATCACCATAATGATGCACATAATTCCGAATGCAGACTTTCCAGACTAAACGCTAAAGGCCTGATTTTCTTATTCATGGGATCTCAAAACGTGTAACTAAGTCAAAAACTCAGTTTTAAAAATTCGACGCAAAAATAGTCTCTGTCATACACGAGAAAGCAAAAGTAAATAAAAAGAAAATTTTCACTATAATTAAAAAAAAAAATTGAGTTAATACAAAAATCAAATGAGAAGATTACTTTCAAGAAAGTTATAATTTTATTTCTATACAAAGTTCTCGATTAGTTTTAATTAACTTCCATGTATGTGAATGTGATGTAAATACATCACCTCTTGTTTAATTCCTATGCCAAAATACATCGTTTTGCAGGCATCTCATCGCAGCCGTTCGTTCCTGGCTCAACGCACCCTGTAAAGTTTGCTTCCCGCGACACTTGTCAACGGGAGAATCGGCGAATGTTTCTCTTGCATGCGCGAACTGTTTAATTGGTTACTTTTGCGGTCCGATTAACGAATCAAAATCGCGTATCCGTGATTTTAGGTGTGCGGACCTGTTTTTTCTTTAGGAGCGATTTTTAAAAATTTAAAAATCAGTCAGTTGGTGTTCCACCTGTGTACAGAGAAGAATGGCCGGGCACTTGCGTCCGTACGTTGTATTTTACCGTTATTTTTATATATGTGGTCCCACACGGTTATTATGACTTGAAACGAAATTGTGACAGTGACCGGAGCTGATTTTTTTTTATATAAATATTTTGTTATAAGTATCTTGAATTTATTTTAAAGAAGCATGGCTATGTATTAGAGATTTGAGATTTATAACAGTTGTCCGGATTTCTGCGTTCTTGAGGTGGGAAAGCAAATTAATCTTAATAAATACTTTTAAATTGGAATTGAAGACTGCCTTTCCTTTTTTTCAAGACCGGGTATGTTTTATTCTAAACTTTAAAATATCTTAAAAAAGTAAAGATTGAATTTATCTTATACTTGGTATGTACCCATGTATGATCAGATCGAAGCCTAGGGTAATTCATCATTATTTCATACGATCACAATTTGTTAACATATTTTGTTTTAAATTAAAGGCAACCTCTATCCATTATTAAATAAAATAAAAAGTACCACCACATATGGTGCCGATCGTAAAAAATTAAAGATTGCATGAGGTACATTGCCAGTTTTGGTCTGAAAGTGCTTTATTTAAGAAATTATTAGAAAGATGTATATTTTTGTTATTATTCATATTTTCATAGCCATAAGTGCAGTAATTATTGAAAGTAGTACTGTTTGCATGGGTGAAATTTTATTTTAATATGCCTATTAGCCATTTCATTAATAACAGTAATAATAATAAAATGAAATGGTTAAATAAGAATTCATATATTTTTTTTAAAAACATACTTTTGAAAAGTGGTTTTTCAAAAAAAAATTCCATAGTGGCATATTGAACTAAGTATTATAATCTAGTCTGTTGAATGTATTTAAACAAATAGTTTATTAAGAATAATAATTAAAAGCTTACTTTCACATTTGAAGTGTAATATATTGGTATGTATTTCTGGATTATATAGGGTATTATTCATTTGCAAAATAAAAATACTGTTTTGATTTAGAATTAATGCCAAGATAATAGAGAGAGAATATTTTGAAAATAGGCTGTATGATATTTTTGTATTTGAAGGAATAACATGTTATAATTTATTGTGTTTGGGAGTTTGCTATCACTTCTAAAAAAAAAATAGACATAATAAGATGGGTCAACTTCAATTAATATGAAAATTTGTTATGAAATATAATAAGATTAAAGTAGATAAGTATGTCTGCTTGATATTTTGAAAATATATGACTATGCATTAACTTTTTTTGTCTCTGCAAAATTTTGACAAATTTTTCTTAAAATCATGAATGCTGAAAAAACTTATTGTCTTAAATTCACAGTAACACCATTTAATGGTGATCCAGATCTTTTGGATTTTTTTATTGAACAGGTGCAAACTAAAATAGATATTTTTAAATGGCATCCTAAACAGGCCCTTATTTTTATTAAATCAAAACTTTGCGATAGGGCTTTAAAATTTTATACATCGTCAATCCCATGCCAAAGAGCCAAGTCTCCTGATGAATTATTTCAGATTTTACATAAGAATTTTAAAGGTGAAACAGAACAGAGTGTAGCATTACAATATAATGCCATTAAATTTGATGGTTTGGAGAATATCCGAAACTTTGCTAATCGGCTCCAACATCTTGTTTATAAGAGGTTTCCAAAATTTCCACAAGAATCAATGGACCAACTACTCATTGCAAAATTAACAGATACTCTCACCCCCGATTATAAATTACATCTTTTAACGAGAAAGTGTAGTAATTTTGAGGAAATGGTTGACAATCTGGCTGCATATCAGGAGGTTGTTCAATCAGGTGAATCTTTGGCTGTTTCCCAGCCATCATTTTCAAATATAAATCATTGCATGACTGCTGAAAATGCACAGCATAATGCCGCGGATCGGGACTCCCAGCTGCATCATCTTGAATTAAATTCAGATCGGCCCCCGCGGTCTGATGGTCATAAACCGACATGTCAGTGGTGTTCTCGGGTTGGACACACTGCCCGCTTTTGTTACAAATTAAAAGATTATCAGGGTGGCAGAAGATTTGACACAGATCGACAGGGATTCAAATCATGTCAAAGAAATAAAATTAGATCCAAATATAACCGTAGACATTCTCCTTCGGATGGACACTCCTCTCACAAACATACCCGGTCTTGAAAAAAAGGAAAGGCAGTCTTCAATTCCAATTTAAAAGTATTTATTAAGATTAATTTGCTTTCCCACCTCAAGAACGCAGAAATCCGGACAACTGTTATAAATCTCAAATCTCTAATACATAGCCATGCTTCTTTAAAATAAATTCAAGATACTTATAACAAAATATTTATATAAAAAAAAATCAGCTCCGGTCACTGTCACAATTTCGTTTCAAGTCATAATAACCGTGTGGGACCACATATATAAAAATAACGGTAAAATACAACGTACGGACGCAAGTGCCCGGCCATTCTTCTCTGTACACAGGTGGAACACCAACTGACTGATTTTTAAATTTTTAAAAATCGCTCCTAAAGAAAAAACAGGTCCGCACACCTAAAATCACGGATACGCGATTTTGATTCGTTAATCGGACCGCAAAAGTAACCAATTAAACAGTTCGCGCATGCAAGAGAAACAATCGCCGATTCTCCCGTTGACAAGTGTCGCGGGAAGCAAACTTTACAGGGTGCGTTGAGCCAGGAACGAACGGCTGCGATGAGATGCCTGCAAAACGATGTATTTTGGCATAGGAATTAAACAAGAGGTGATGTATTTACATCACAGTGAACAGATTTAATTATTTACTTATTGCATTCATTAATTAATGAATCGATAATCTTTGATAATGATTCAGTATATGCGAACAAATTAAAACACTTTTTCGTAATTAAAGCTAATGTAATTATCTGTAATGTCTATTCGAATCACGTTCCAAAGATATGCTGTACCGATTAATTGTTTTATAACGCGCCAAATATTTAATAATATATTTATATATAGGGGAGATCCGTGTAATATGGACCCCCTAAGCAAGAATGCTCATAAAACTAAAATTATTAAAATAAAAAGATTTAATTTGTTGGCTGCTCATCACAATTGTATAGTTACGTGGTTCAAGCTTGGTAAAGCACTCTGGGAACTATTAATAATGGAAAAATAATTATTTTATTTATGTATCGGTGGTCCATATTACGCATACGTTCGTGTAATATGAACCAAGTGGTCCATAGTGGTCCTTCCTGAACAGTTAACACACTTAGAATTGCGAAACGAACTACCCGGCATGTTCCCTCATACACGTGTCCATTTCTTGGAAATAGTAGAAATGGACGAAAAAAATAATAGTTAATGGACGAAAAAAAGGGAGGTCCAAAGGCTATATCCAATAGGTAATATGCCAAGGAAGTGATAGCTTGATTACCTCTATGCTTCTCTGGCCTATTCTATAGCCTCAAGATTTTGAGTGTGCGACATTACAGTGCATGTGCTACAATTGACGCGAAAATTATATTACAATTACATACCTAACAGCAGAAAGTAATACTTTCATTTTAACATACTTGTTACATCAATGATCATATAAACCGAAAACTCAATTTCATAATCGTCCAAATACAGGTACGCGTGCACAAGTCACTTCCTGCTTTAGATAACAATAATATTTACTAAAGGCAATGAGATGGTTTCACCATCTAGTGTTGAACATAGTGTTCCTGGTCGGTATTACACGGTTCTCCCCTATATATGTTATACTGCAATACTAGAGATATATTATTTCAGTTTAACGTTTAAGTAACAGGTACCATGATTTCAAAATAGTTTTAGAGACATTTTTATTTCACATACTTTTATTATGTAAAGGAAGGGGAGGGGGTTATCGTTCCCTTCAACATAACCCCTGTTTGAATACGGTAGGTACATTCATAATACATTTAAAATTCTTATTAAATACAAAAATTCATTTCAAACGATACATAGCAGGGGTCAATCCAGGCAAAAATTGGGACGCTTTTGCTGCCCCTTCACAAAATTCAAATCCAGAAAATGTGTCCCTTAATAAAATTCAGATTTATAAAAACAGCTCTTTCACAAAATATTGTCTTATAAAAATAATACTTTTATAAAAATTTTCCATGTTTACAGTATTATTTTTAATGAGTGTCTATACTTGTTTAATAAAATGCTATTAACTTGATATTAAACATTAGATAGAGTAACAGCTGAAATGAAAGGTTTCTAGCGACAGTTCATTTTTTTTTCATAAAAAGAAATACATTTTCACAAAAATGGGCTCCAAAAATTAAAACCTGGATCAACCCCTGCATAGAATTTTCACTCCTATCGCTCTTCGAAATTTATTCGATTAATTTTGCGCAGCCCTGTATATTGACTATTAATTTCATGTACGAAAAATAACGAATTTAAATTTCACACAGAAAAAAAAAAAATAAAAATCGTAACACTACTTGATGTGCACTTCCAGCCTTAAAAACACATCTTTAATAAATCTGAATTATTTTGTGAGACCCTGTAAACGAAGTATAAATATTTTTCATACCATATTTTATGTAATACATGGTTTTGTGCGTATAAAAAATATTTTTCGTTGTATTTTTCTAAGTGCAGTCTAAACAGTTAAATTATATCGTCGAGAAATTTTGCCCTTAGAACTAATGTATTTGAAATCTTTTGTATGTCTGTATGCACAGGGCCGTGCCTACACTTTTAGCCGCCCTGGGCGAAAGATTTTAGCCGCCCTCCTAGGCAAAAGATTTTAGCCACCATACTAGGCACTAAAATTATTTCCCTCCTTCTGCTTCTGAAAACTATCCTTTAAAGCCAAAAACTGCCAGGTTGCCACAGATGAAAAGTTATCAAGTTTTTTTTTTCCTCTGTTTTAAAAATAAGCCTCCAGCGGCTGAGTGGTTATGCGCTCAAAGCTGGTAGACATGAGGTGCCGGGTTCAATCCAAGTTGCGCTTGTCGGCCTAGCCGATCGTTGTTTTCCGTGGTTTTCTCCGAAACGCGTAAATACGGGCTAGGACCCCTTAGAAAGACCCCCCACGGAGGGCACTCCCCCTCAGGTCTAGGACCTACAGCAGTCAATCGGCCTTATTCTCAAATCCAATCCAATCCTGTTTTTAAAAAAATCTAACAATTTTAGTAAACCTAATTTTTAGCTGAAACTTTGTCATTTTTAGCCGCCCCTAGCTGTTAGCCGCCCTGGGCGACCGCCCCGGTCGCCCCCCCTAAGCACGGCCCTGTGTATGCACGAACCATTTGTTGAGTTCGGACATTATGATGACACTTGTTCTTGTGTTATGATGATAAAACTCACAGGAACGTTCATACAGACACGCACATAATTACAAAGCAAACGCTAAAAATCTGATTCTTTCGGCCTGAGAGAGCCTCAAAATGTGTAAATATAGAAATTTCGAAAAACTGACTCCAAAAGAGTGATTTCTTTATCATATAAAGGTAAGAAAAATTTCTCTTTGACAGATGTTTAAATTCGTGACAGACGCATACGGCTTCTCATACGGTGATTAGAGTTTATGGCGACTCTTCGAATGAACTTTTAATCGAAATGGTCAAAACCATTTTATTACCATGTTTTTATTAACTTCGATTCTTGTTTGTTTGTTTGTCCGGTACAAGTCTTACAATCGATTTTTTACTAACTTCCCTACTAGCTAGACATTTGAAACTTTCAGAATAGCTCGGAACCCGAAGACAACACAATACTTCGAAGCCCGATTTCCGAATTTTCGATTAGTTTTCTTTTAATTAATTAAGATATGAAAATAATAACCTCCTAATACCTTAAAAAATAGCCATGAAAATATTAGCTATAATTTAATTGTTGCAAAAAAAAAAAAAAAAGAGTTTATTTTCTTTCGACATAAAAATAAATACAAAGGTTAAAAAATTGTAAAAAGTTAAATTAGGCATCTCACAAAAATGGACGTCATGATCACTTTAAAAATTTTATACACATTGATAAAGTGTTAATGTAGTTCTATAGCTATGATTCAACAGAAAAATTTAAAAACATGGTACATAAAAAGTTTTTTTTTTTCTTTTTTTTTTAATCTTATAATTATTTTTTGTATTTTCTTTTTTACAAATATATTTATAGAGAGGCTTGTTACCAGTAAAACTAACTTTTTCATATATATATCAGCGTGTCAAATCGATTTCTAAACACAAAATATCTCTAATATTGGACTTTTCTTGAAGTGGCCAAATTCTCTGTCTGTATTTTTTATTTATTTATTTATTTATTTATTTTATTTATTTATTTATTTATTTATTTTTTTGCCAGACGAATAGCAGGTTACTAGTAATCATTAATTCCTTGCAGGTCAGATCTTATAGATTTCTAATTAAAAAAAAAAAAAAAAAACATCTTTGAATATCCTTGGTTTCTATTAAAATAATTAAATTCATTTACTTTTTCTAATGTTTTTCTTGCGACAAAAAAAAGGTTATCTATTTAAAAAATAAATAAATAAATAAATAAATAATTAAATAATAATAAATAAATTTTCCGGTTGGTAAAATCATATCAAATCGATTTTTATCCCACCAAACATCCTAATACTTGATTTCTTGATTGGCTTTTACCTTATGGGTATAAATAAGGTAAAAGTCATTTGAATTCTGTAATAATACTACAAAAGTAACTACACTGGTGAACGAAAATTAAAGCAACAACCTGTTTTCTCGTTTTTTTCTTTTGCACATAATTTTTAAATAAATAAACGTATGAACATAAAATTTAGATGGCCTGTTTGCTGTCATAGCCGAATTTTATGTAACTTTAGCATAAGAATAATTTCATTTTTCTCTCAAAAGTAAGCTTTGGAAAAAATGAAAATTTTCAATAAGTTTTGGAAAGAACACTTTATGAAAAATAGTCATAAGGATGCTTTACAGATAGGTTAAGATGCACACGCATCCATATGTTAGATTAAAACCATATCTTTGTACCTGTATTCACTTTTCTGTTTCCTATTCTTTCTTCTTTTTTTCGCATGCGTACAGCTTTTTAAAAAATATACATACAAACATGAAAATTGAATAAGATGTTCATTATAAAACTATTTATCTACATTTTTATTATTCTGGTCATGCTCATAGTTTACAAATTAGTAATTTTTTTTTTTTTTTTTTTTTTTTTTTTTTTTTTTTATTCCATTATAAAAGAAAAAGAAAAGTTAATACCGAAAGAAAAATCGAGATTTAGTTTAACATTTCAAGGCATGTGCGTCTTTACCTATCCCTAATGCATCCTTAACACCCCTTTTCATAAGGGTTCTTTCCTAAAATTATTGAATTTTTTCCTTTTTTCCAAAGCTTACGTTTGAGAGAAAAATGAATATTTATTAGCTTAAAAATTATTCTTATGTTCAAGTTACATAAAATTCGGTTCATAATAAGATAACGAACAGGCTATCCAAATTTTAGGTTCATATGTTTATTTGTTTAAAAATTATGTGCAAAAGAAGAGAACGAGAAAACAGGTTGTTGCTTTAATTTTCTCCACCAGTATATTTTTATTTCATTCTGAATGAAACACGGCTATATCGCTGAAAGTGATAAATTATTTGTTGTAACAAAATAACTTTTTTTTCTTCCCACCTTTTAAACTATCTTTCTCTTACAATGACAAAATACTCGAGAGGATTCAGAAAACAGCTGCATTCACTTTCTAAGTAATTGAAATGTCTCTGAAATTCGATGTTTGACATTCTCTGTTATTCATACATAGGTGGGAAGATATATATCTGCACACACTTTAAAATCTGAAAACATCTTCAATGAAATAACGTGAATAAGTAAATATTGCCAGCCTACACACTATGTTTATTATTTTCTTCTATATTCAGTACAAGAAGGCATTAGATTCGTAAAAAATTTCTACTTCAGGTTTTCGATGGATTTACATGTTTTAAAATGTACTGAACACGATTTAACTACTTTTAGAAAATGTATGTTTGCGCCTGCGTGCGACAGAAATGTTCTTCCAACTCTAGCTCGAAAACTAATGAGCAGAATTACATAAAAAGTTATATTTAGTTGACCCTAGACATCTATGGGTGCTTATGAATTTTTAGCACATGCCGCTCGACAGGTGGCGCTATGAGCCGTTCCATCATAATTTTTAGTATGGCATCATAAGACGATTTTTCCTATAAATGTACACTCTGATTATTATTATTATACAATAATTATGAAATTAAATAAATTTATTTTTATTTATCAATGATCATAACAGTCAATCAAAATAACATTTCAGATGAATATATAATTACCCTGTGGACATTATTTAAAAAATATTTTTAACTGAAAATTTATTTTCATAGGGCTAATTTCACAAGACCTTTGTTTAAAATGTTATTAAAAGAGGGAAAGTAAAAACAATAAAGGAAATCTGCCTTTAAATACACTGCCCTGCTAAAAAAAAAAAAAAAAAAAAAATTCAAGATCTGATACCATTGTTGCTGATTCTTATGTGAAATAACCTCCTGAATCCAAATAGGACTACCATTTTGCCCAGTCACCCACCGTTTTCTAGATAAACCACCCCGTCCCTCAATTTCTTTCCCTGTTCGACAATTTTATGACTATGAATTTGATTTGAAGAATGAAAAATAATTTATTTAACACCTAAAAACAGAAAAATATAAAGTTTAAAAAATAACATTAATAACAGATTAAAAAAAAATATATAAGGTATGTATTGCATAATTTCAGTAGCAAATCACCCTCCCCTCCAAAAAAAAAAAAAAAAAGAAAAAAAAAATCCCTTGTCGCAAATGTTTATGTTTTAGAATTTTCAAACTCTGTAGCCCCTCAGACGATATTTAACGGTTTAAATAATCCTCCTCCTTCCTAAAAAATCAAATTTACAGCCATAAAATCACCGAAAAATGATAAAAATTAGGGGGCCATTCCTAAAAAACGGTGGGTGATAGGACAAAATGGACGTCCCATTCGGAATCAGGAGGTCATTTTACCTAAGAATTTGCTGAAATGGTGTTGGGGGCAATTTTCATGCCGAGCAGTGTTATTTTTCTTTAAAATTCCTTTTTTTATTTCAATTTTATAAATTCAGCCTTAGTCAGACACTTTTATTCATCACCGATCAACTTCTCGCATTGGCTAAAGAGATTGTTCTATTTGTGATTTAAAAATATAATTCTCCTAGGATATTTTGAACAGATGCTTTTGCCCAAGATTTTAATGTCCTTCTGAATCCATACTTTATTTTTTAAATAATAATATGAAGTTCTGTTTCCAATACTTTCTGTTCTATTTGTAATTTTTAATTTCTGAACATATGTACACAGGTGGTCAAAATTAAAGCAACAATCTGTTTTCTCGTTGTCTTCTTCTGCCCATAATTTTTAAATAAATAAACATATGAACATAAAATTTGTGGATGGCCTGTTCTTTATCCTATTATGAACCGAATTTTATGTAATTTTAGCATAAGAATAATTTTTATCTAATAAGTATTCATTTTTCTCTCAAAAGTAAGCTTTGGAAAAAAGGAAAAATTTCAATATTTTTTGGAAAGAATACTGAATGAAAAATGGTCATAAGGATGCCTAACAGATAGGTGAAGGTGCACACGCATCCATGTGTTAGATTACAACCAAATCTTTCTACCTGTATTCACTTTTCTGTTTCTTAATTTTTCTTACTTTTTTCGCATGTGAATAGCTTTTTAAAAAATATACATAGAAACACGAAAATTGAATAAGATGTTCATTATAAAACTATTTATCGACATTTTTATTATTCTGGTGATGCTCATAGTTTACAAATTATTATTATTATTATTATTATTATTATTATTTAAAGTCCATTATAAAAGTAAAAGAAAAGTTAATACAGAAAGAAAAATCGAGATTCAGTATAACATTTCAAGGAATGTGCGTCTTTACCTATCTGTAAGGCATCCTTAACACGACTTTTCATTAAATGCTCTTTCCTAAAATGATTGAAGTTTTTCCTTTTTTCCAAAGGTCACTTTTGAGAGAAAAATAAATATTTATTAGCTTAAAAATTATCCTTATGCTAAAGTTAAATAAAATTCGGTCAATAATACGATAACGAACAGGCCATCCAAATTTTATGTTCATACGCTTATTTGTTTTAAAATTATGTGCAAAAGAAGAGAACGAGAAAACAGGTTGTTACTTTAATTTTGACCTCCAGTGTATATGTAAGGGGCATGTGTTCGGGGTAAGGCCAATTGTCTACAATTGGGACCTGGGTCTGTGAGGGGATCCCCTCCGTGCGGGGTCTTTCTAAGGGTTCCTAGCCCAACACATGTAATTAAAGTATTGTAATGATGACAAAAATTCGACATTTCTATCTATACGTGTTTTATGTTAATTATGGATTCAGAAGGGCATTATAATCTTGATCAAAAGCATCTCTTAAAAATATCCACTCGGTAAATTATATTTTTAAATCACAAATAAAACAATATTTTTAGTCAATGTGAGAGATTGGTCGGTGATGAATAAAACTGTCTTTGACTAAGGCTAAATTTATAAAAATGGAAAACTGAATCTGGTGCGTCACTCACACAACTTTCTCTTACCCTGAAATTTAATATTATAAATACAGGTTGCAGATTAAGAGGTAAGATAACGAGTACTGTTATGTAAACCTATGTTAAACAATTCAAGTTAGGCTTCGGAAGAGTTTTATGTGATAATTAGTTCTGCGTGAGGGGGGGGCTCCCACCGATTCATTAATGCACCTACATTTATATAAAATTTAATTCGGTTATTAAAAAATAATTCATTAAAATTATTATTTAAAAAAATTACCTTTTATGATAATACAGACGATTTCTATATTAGAGAAGTAGTATAACACTAAATATCCAAAAAAAAGTTGAATTTATTCTCAATATTACATTTTTTTTTTTTTTTTTTGTTAAAAATGAAAAGAAATTATAAGTTTATTTTAAATTATCGCAGATCGATGGTTCAACCATTCGTTTTAAAGGTGTTGGCGAGCTCTTTTGAAAGATAACCATCATGAAAATTTACTGACTTCCCCCTCCCTGGGTGGAGGAGAGGCTCCTACATACACAATTTTTTTTTCCCAGTTGACTATATCTATAACAAATATATATATATTCGTTTCATTTGGTTTAGTGCAGTCTATAGATGTTAAACTCTACTTACCTGCAATTTCTCCCATAGACGTAATGTATTTGAATAATTTTGAATGTCCCTGTACACGAACCACTTGCTTCATCTCAACGAAAAGCTTACTGTAGCATCCCTATATGATACACATTTAGCATACCGACTTTGGAATTTCTGCTCCTATTTGTTCTTGAGATATGCTGATAACAGACACACAGACCATTCGCTAAAAACATGATTTTCGTATTCAGGGGACTTCAGAACATGTAAATATAACAAAAGCTCACGTTCGAAAATTTGACCCTAAAACAATACTTTGAAAGAAAAATATACGTTTTGAAGTTACATGAGTTCATTTTTACTATTTTTACGATGATATATGTGTGTGTGTGTGTATGTGTGAGTGAGCTTCTAAACGTTTTGTTCGAATCAGCTGAAAGTTGGTACGCCTGTTATAGGTCACCGTCGCACGAACTGCATAGATTTTGGGGAATTTAGTATTTATAGTTTTTAAAGGGACACAATGAAAAAATCTATGGACTCAAATTATTTGAAGTGCAGTAGCGTTCAATTAAACAACATAAGATTTGGGTAAAAATACTAAAACAATTATTTTTAATAAAAATTCTATTTTCTTGATTATCATCCTATATTATTAACTTAGCTTAGTGAAAGCTACTTTATTCATAGTTCAAGTTGTCTGTCGACTGAGAAGTTTTTTGTTCTGTTGGTGGATTAAAAATAATTCTCCGATCGATATTTTAAAGAGAGGCTTCTACCTAAGAATTTGATTTTAATTTTAAATCTCTCAGAATGTTGTTATTTTATAAATTTCATTAAAATAATTATTTTTAGCAATGATTTAAAGTTCTGTTTCAAATGCTTTTGTCTATACTTGTAATTTAAAGAGAGAGAGAGAGTGCTTATTTGTCCAAAGTGTAAAAGAATGTCTTTCTGTAATTTTTTATAGTCTCTTAAACACACAAACTCACATACACAAATATATATATAAGCACCGTTTATTCGTTTTTCAAGGGACTGGCGTAAAAGGATGTATAAATGAAAAGACGTTTAATCGAAATTTTAATAATAACACTTTCATTACTACACATTTAATGACACTTAAGCGAAATTTATATGAAAATACTAATTAATAAAGTTTCTTAAGTTAGTAAAAGTATATTGTACTTTTTTTTAGACAATAATTAATTTAAAAAAAAAAAAAGTTTTTTTTTTTTTTTTTTTATAAAAAAGGAGAAAAATTATATGACAGGGTACTAATTACATATATCATATATTGAGTATAATATTACATTTCTTAAGTACTATATGAACACATTTTGAATATTGATTATATACATTGCGTATCTTCAATAATAAGCGTACGATTTATGTCCATACAGATAGTTATTTAATAACATTAAAAATCTTTAATATTCGTCTGATTTGCTGCTGTGAATTCAATTGTTTCTTTGATCAGTATTCTTCGACCTTTCCTGTGTTCCTCCCATCTTATTTAGAATGGAAAATAACAACAGGTCGAAAAAATTTGCGAATTTTAGTAAAGTGGAAAAGACGTATAACCGATATTAGCGGCGTATAAACGAAGAAATTTTGCATTTAAAATGAATAGGGATGAATGGGGACTTCACTAAAAGGACGATTTCTTATCAGACTGATTTCTTAACAGTTATCCAGTACTGTAATTTTTTTTTTTTTTTACTTATTATAATTACTTCACAAATAAATGTAACTAAATATTTTATACAATTTTGAAATTTCAAATTTCAATAAATTTCAATAAATATTTTATATTCTGGTTAAATATTTTTCACAATTTTTTTTCTGGCAGCCACTACTTTGGAATCTGTTTTGAAGAAGAAATTTTATGTCTCTGTTTCCTTCAACTCCGGTTACAAAACAGTGTTCTTTTATCAAAAACAATATAACATTTTAAAAGAGTAACTTTGACACTTAAAACAATAAAAATAGAAAAAAAAAAAGGCATCAAAAACGAAATCACCTGTTAAAAAAAAGAAAAAAAAAATTTTATTTTAGGAGAGAAAAAAAAAAAAAAAAAAAAAAAAAATAGCCAGTTGGTCGACATGTAAAAGAATATCTTTCTATAAATATTTATCATTATTTTTTTACTTAAAAAATAATAATAATAATAATAATAATATTTTTACTTTCTTCTGTATAAGTACTGGTTTCGTGAATTTTTGAATTGTGGTTTTCAACGAATTTACACGTTTTTAAATGTCCTGAACACAATTCGGCTATTGTCTGTCTGTATGTGTGTATCACAAATTTTATGGACGCTGTGTCTCACGAACCAATAAACAAAATTTAACCAAATTTGGTATTTAGTTGGATAAAAAAAAACAGTAATAGAAAAAACGTGTGTGCACGTGTACGTAAAAGTATCACTTACTGCAAATTTTCAATATGGGCAACTTTCAAAAGAGCTCGTCAATACCTTTAAAACGAATGGTTGAACCATACATTTGCAAGAATTTAAAACAAAGTTATCTTTTTTTTTTTTTTTTTTTTTTTTATGAAAATAAAACTTGAAAAATAATCTTCTGACGTTGACACACAAAATGACTTTTTTCGGCATTCAGTGTTATAATTCTGTGAGATTAAAATCGTCTGCCTTCACCATGGAAAATTTTTTTCATAAATAATAATTTAATAAGTAATTTGTCCTGCGTGAATGTGTATAAGATTATTTAGAAAAAGTCTTGTGGTAACCGCAACATACTAGTTTTCAAGATTTTGCATTTTAATTTTTAATTTAATTACTTATTATTTTATTTTTGTATATGCGTTCTTTTTCCTCCGTTGTATATACATGACATCCTATGCATATACATAAGTCCTGTAAAATAACGGACAACAAATTGAAAAGAATAAATTACGCAATAGGCTTTTTAATCGTCTGTTTTCTCCCCTTTCGTATATTTAATCGGTCTCATTTCATATCAGTTATTAATTTTTGCAAAATATTTTTTAGTTACTCTATTACAGTTATTTTACAAATAAATATAACCAAGCATTTTATATTTTAACTGAATATTTTTCGCAAAATTATCTTACTGCAGTGCTTTGAAGTCTGTTTTGTAGAAGTAATTTTATGTCTCTTTTCTCTTTCCAGCTCTGGTTTCAAAACGAGGTAATTTTTTTATCAGAAATGATGTGGCAGTTTATGAGAGAAATGTTGACACTTAAATAATAATAATAAAATGTCAAAACAAAAACACACCAGTAAGAAAAAAAAAAATTTTTTTAAGGAAAATTAAATGTAAACATTTAGTAATGTTTCTTTTTTTTTTTTTTTTGTTAACAATTTTAAAAATAAGTACTGATTTAGATATGTTTAAAGTAATAATTTTCAAAGTATTATTATTATTAATTGTATAAAATTTAGAAGAGAGAAAAGTATATATATATAAGAAAAAAAAAAAAAAAAAAAAAAAGAAACAGGGAAAATAAAAATAAGAATATATATATATATATATATATATATAGGGGAGACCCGTGTACCTAGGGCCGCTTTTTTTCAATGCCCAAAAACAGAGCCCTTGATCTGTTTGAAATTATCAAACTGATATGTACATATTATCTTTAGGACTAATTACTTCCAATTGGGATTAATATAAATACCTAAAATAACAAATTTCGACAAATAGAATTTTAAAAAACTTCACTCGTGGCCCTGTATACAACACCCTCATTGTACCTGGAGCTAGACCTCATTGTACCTAGGGCCATTCTCTCAAATTTAGATTTCACTTTGTAATGAATAGAAAATAAGCATATAAACATGTATTTTATAAAAGAAACAATATCAAGTAATACATTTATTTATCATATAATAATTATCATGTTCTTGCCTTAATTTAAAACACGAAATTTTTCATTTTTTTTTTCTTTGGGATATTCTAACAGATTATCCCCCCCCCCCCCTCCCTTCAATTTCTTTTTTTTTTTTTTTCTGGGGTGTCTCTTGGATTTCTAGATCTCTCTGGTTTTCGGTCACATCTTTTCTTTGATGTGGGAGGTTTTGCTTTAGGTAAAGGTTTTGCTTAGGTTCGTACCTGCTAAAGCATAACACACGAAAAGATGTTGAAGGTTTCGAAATTTCAACAGGACACGAAACAGAGATATCCAATTCTATCATTGTTGGTTCACTTTCTTACTGATTTTTTTTTTTTTTTAATTTATTAAGGGGTCTTGTCTTTCAGTCACATTTGAACTTAAATATTCATCCTCAGTGAATGCGTTTTGATTTATTGGCTATATGCCGGATACACGAAAGCCTGATAGAATGGTTACAGGAGTAAATGCCGACGGATAGGACTTGCCAACACTTTCATCAACGTCAAATATAGTGATTGGTTTACTAGGGTTTGCCAGCATCCAATTACTATAGGCTGTACTGTGTTTCTTAACATTTTCTCGACCGCTGACGTAGATTCACGTCATTTGAAAATATGAAACTCCACCAGTGGGCGTTTCTTTTGCTATTTGTATGTTATTTGTTTCTAAAAAATACACACAATATTCATATTTGTACAATCAGTATACAATGGATGCAAATACTTTATTAGAGAGAGAGTATGATTATAATGCATATCCATATGTAATATAAATGTGAATACGGAAAATTTTGTTTTGAAAAACTGTAACTTATGAGAAAAACGCCCACAGGCGGACTTTACTGTCAAAAAGACAAAAACATGCGGTCGCGAAAGTGTTAAAAGGTCCAAACACACTGGCCCTAGGTACAAGGCAGCGATGTGGCCCTAGGTACAAGTTTTGGTAACTTCATTCAAAATGCCTTCCACAAAAAATCCACATGCAGAGAGGACTAATTAAATATCTCCTTTATTACTCAATATAACAAGCAAAATTATACACTGGAAATAAAAGAAAAATATTTGACTTGCCTTTGTAAAATAGCAAAAGAGATGAGCTGCAAAATTTTACTTCAAACCATATAAATTCGTTTTCTGCATGTAACTTGTCAAAACTTTCTCCTCAAAAGTTCCAAAATAGTTGTAAAAGTAGCAATTGGTGTTGTTACTCGCCCAATTGAGTACTAAAACTTAAAATTAAATATTATTCAAATGAAGTGGGGTGGCCCTAGGTACATGATGGCCCTAGGTACACGGGTCTCCTCTATATTTGACGTTAAGTATTTTCTCGTGTACAGAAGTATATCTTTTTGAAAAAAAAAAATTATTTTATAATTTTAATTTTCTACCTTTTGAATTGAACCTTACAAGGCACCCAGTTCCATATGTGGAACATCGACTTTAATCGTTCCTATAGCTATAAAACTATTAGTAGCGACATCTCTTGACATCTTGATAGAAGCTACTGACATTTAGCAATGTAGTAATACGAATCTTTACCTAAAAACGTCGTTCGTGTTTTTGTTAGAGTGCACTCAGTGTGAAATTTGAATGAAAGTGATACGTTAGTCGTTTGTCTGAATTCAAAAATAAAAAAAGAATAGTTATTGAACAGTTTTGACTCGAAAAAAAAAATACCGTGTGTTATAACGAAGTGTATATTTTGCAGAGGTAAGTTTTTTATATATATATATATATATATATATATATATATTACAATAGTAAACGTATTAGAAAATCCTATTTTTATGTACGTTTCACATACGGTACGTTGAGCTAAAAAGTTGATTTTTCCGTAAAATATGGTTTTATTTTTATTTTTATAAGTTTTCCCTATCTTCTGATCACTCATTACAACCTATATATTTTTGTCGCGCACTAAAAAAAAAATTGAGCCTTGTAGGGTTAACTTTATAAATAAATTTTTACATGAGACAAATTTGTTATGAAAATTAAGAAATTTTTATTGCAACTCGACAAATTATTATTTCCTTTTTAGTGTATTATTATTGTTAACAAATATTTAATAGTAAGAACTGATTGTAGCTACAGGTTTAAATATTTTTTTTTTTTCCTCTTCCTTCTTCATCTTTTACTTCTTTTTTTTTAGTACGGAGACTATTACTTGCAATCTGCGGATAAAACGTTGTCGTCAGTTTTACGATGGTTGGATATTTATCGGAATCGAAAATTTATCGAAAATATAATTGAATAATTTGAAAGCAATGTTATAATTTGGAAAAAAAAAAAAAAAAAAAAAAAAAATACTGATAGTCAGTCCTCCATACCAAACTAAATTCTGCTTTTGCCAGAATTTCAACAAAATCTTTTTTTTTTTTTTTTTTTTTTTTTTTAAGAAAAAGAAAAGAAAAGAAAATTAATACTAATCAGTATCGAAACGAACAGTATCTAAAAAGTTGAAGAAGCCCTTTTTAGACAAAAACACATAATTTATTTTAATTTGTAATTGGTGCCAAAAAAAAAATTACGAGTTGATTTTAATTTTTTTTTTTTAATGAAAAGAAATTCACGCGCAAGTATTAAAATTGATATAAAACTTTGAGAAAAATCAAACTTGCAATGTAAAATTGACGTCATTACAGCTCTAAAGGTTTTTATTATTATTATTATTATTATTATTAAAATTAGTTTATTAATTACTTCTTTGATAGAGCATTAGCTTAGGATTAGGAGCTTCTTGACGGCTTTTGAATTTTTATTAATTTAATTAATTAATTTATTTATTTAGTTTGTTCTTGCCATGCACATAGACGCGTGGTCTTAATTTTTGAGATACAAAAGAAAACCGATTCAGGAGACCTCAAAACGTTTAAATCAGGTGAAATCTCGAATTCCACTTTCGATAATATAAATGTACTTTAAAATATATTTCGAATGATGCATTAAAATAATACAATCAGAATTAGAATTTAAAATATTGAAGCAGCATTCAATGGTTTTATGCATAAAATTAAAAAAATTATAACTCATTCTTCAGTTTTTGAAAAATCTTTCAATCTTTTGCGATGTGAATTGTCTAACCGAGATCTATATATATATATATATATATATATATATAAAGGAGATGAAGAAATGATTTATCTCTAAAAGATTTTGAGTTATAAAATGTTTTGTGAAAAAATCGATGTTTCGTAAAATCTAAACATATGGATCGCTAATCCGTATTTTGTTAAAATGTTTATATGGTTCGAAAGAGGATTAAATGAGCTTTCCAAATATAGCAATTGTTAAGAAAAGGAACAGTTACTCGGTCGTACAGGGCGATTCAAAAAAGATGATCCAGAAAAAGAGAAATTTTGGACCCTTTTTAAAACTTTTTTTAAAAATATAAAAAATCCGTATTTCTCAAAAGAAATTGTACCGTAAGAATTGGTAATAAATGCTCTTTCTCGTGGTACAGGTTCATTTTCAATATCTGCAACCCGCTAAGCTGGTATGGCTTTACAAAAACGCTCGAAATTTTCTCTCTGTGTTTCTTCTTTTGAGGAACGCGATGAATTCTACTTGGAGGGCGGAAAATACGATTCGCTCGCTTTTTAATTAGACATTGGTCGACGTTTTAATTAATATCTCCGGATCTAATTAATTTTTTTTTTTTTAATTTTTTTCCACTATTATCCTCGTGAAGGCTTCTGAGCACCCTCATGTCAAATTTTGTACTTCTGCGTTCAGTAGGGTCTGAACGTATAGATGCACAAACAGACAGACATCTTCCTTTATTATTATAGATTATGAATATTTATGAGTGATTATGAATTCAGTTAGTTTATCTGCCTGTCCGTTGTGTGATCACATAATTTGATTTAAATAAACATAAATTCTTCTTTTTAAATATCGCAATAATATGATTATCTGATAATAATATAGAACACAATGATAATAAATTGAATTACTGCCGTTTGTATTATGATAATTAATGATAAATTATCACCGAAACTACATTAACCATTTCGATTATAATCTACAGGGTAAAAAATTAAATTTCTATACAAACAGTAAAGACGTCGACTAACGCTTCTTCTGTTTTGTACAAATGGTATTATATAATGCTGCTTGCTGCTATCAGAATAATATTAATTATATATATATATAGGGGAGACCCGTGTACCTAGGGCCGCTTTTTTTTCAATGCCCAAAAACAGAGCCCTTGACCCATTTAAAATTATCAAACTGATATGTGCATATCTTTAGGACTAATTACTTCCAATTGCGATTAATATAAATACCTAAAATTATAAATTCCGACAAATAGAAGGTTTTTAAAAAAACTTCACTCGTGGCCCTAAGTACAACACTCTCATTGTACCTGGGGCCAGACCTCATTGTACCTAGGGCCATTCTCTCAAATTTATATTTCACTTTCTAATGAATAGAAAGTAAGCATATAAGCATATATTTTATAAAAAAAAAAATCAAGTAATATATTTATTTATTATATAATAGTTATGTTGTTGCCTTAATTTGAAACACGAATTTTTTCATTCTTTTTTTCTCTTTGGGATATTCTAACAGAACGATAGATATTCTAACGACGAGTTAGATATTCTAACTTTTTTTCTTCAATTTCTTTTTCTTTTCTAGAGTGTCTCTTGGATTTCTAGATCTCTCTGGTTTTCGGTCACATCTTTTCTTTGATGTGGGACGTTTTCCTTCAGATAACGAATTTGTTTAGGTTCGTACCTGCTAAAGCATGACACACGAAAAGATGTTAGATGTTGAAGGTTTCGAAATTTTAACAGGACACTAAATAGAGACATCCAGTTCTATCATTGTTAGTTCACTTTCTTCCTGAAAAATCTTTTTTTTTTTTTTTTTTTTTTTTTTTTTTTTAATTTATGGAGGGATTTTGTCTTTCAGTCACATTCGAACTTAAATATTCATCCTCAGTGAATGTGTTTTGATTCATTGGCCATATGCCGGATACACGAAAGCCTGATAGAATGTTTACAGGAGTAAAGGCCGACTAATAGGACTTGCCAACATTTTCAGCAACGTCCTATATAGTGATTGGTTTACCAGGGTTTGCCAGCATTCAATTACTACAAACTGTACTGTGTTTCTTAACACTTTCGCGATCGCTGACATAGATTCACGTCATTTGAAAATATCCAACTCCACCAGTGGACATTTCTTTTGCAATTTGAATGTTATTTGTTTCTAAAAAATACACACAATATTCATATTTGTACAATCAGTATACTATGGATGCAAATACTTTGGTTAGAGAGGTTATGATTATAATGCATATCCATTTGTAATATAAATGTAAATGCGAAAAATTTTGTTTTGAAAAATTGTAACCAATGGGGAAAACGCCCGCAGGCGCACTTTACTATCAAAAAGACAAAAACATGCGGTCGCGAAAGTGTTAAAGGGTCCAAACACACTGGCCCTAGGTACAAGGTAGCTATGTGGCCCTAGGTACAAGTTTTGGTAACCCCATTCAAAATGCCTTCCACTGAAAAATCCACATGCAGAGAGGATTAATTAAATATCTCGTTTATTACTCAATATAACAAGCAACATTATACACTAAAAGTGACAGAAAAATATTTGACTTGCCTTTGTAAAATAGCAAAAGAGATGAGCTGCAAAATTTTACTTCAAACCATGTAAAGTCGTTTTTTACATGTAACTTGTCAAAACTTTCTCCTCAAATGTTCCAAAGTAGTTGTAAAAGTAGCAATTGGTGTTGTTACTCGCCCAATTGAGTACTAAAACTTAAACTTAAATATTATTCAAATAAAGTGGGGTGGCTCTAGGTACATGATGGCCCTAGGTACACGGGTCTCCCATATATATATTTATATAACACAGACATTTTCTAATAACAAATCTCAAGAAGTTTCAAAACGTATAAATCTTTCGAAAACCGAAAATAAAATATTTTTACGAATTTGATGCTTTCTTATACATACCGAAGAAAGTAAAAAAAAAAAAATAAATAAATAAATAAAAATAAAAATAATAATAATAATATATGTAAAGACAGAAATATGTTACATATACGTGTGCAGTAGTATTCGTATATTCCATAGATATAGTAATATATATAGATCTATCACCCCATGTTATCGAGAAAAAATGTTTGATGCCGAAAAAAAGTTTTGGAATCAGCCATTAGAAGGCATTGTAAAAAAAAAAAAAAAAAAAAAAAAAAAATGAACTTGAAACTGTATCTGGAGTTTTTCATTCACCTTTAGTAAATAAATTATTCATAAAATTTATTTACTAAATTATCCATGTGTGTTTCTGTGTGTAATTTACTCGGGGAAAGACAGCCATTAGAGTGACTTTTCCCGAGTAAAAAAGAACCACTTATTCCCTCTCGCTGATCAATCTATATCTTATTACTATATCTATGGTACATACATGCTTCTCATTTTATATTTTTTTATTTTCATTTATTTGTTTCAATTTCAATATTAGTTTCAATAAATTAAATATTATGTACTTTTATTTTATTTTTATCGTCTGTTAATTAATAAAAATCCGTGTTTTTATTGCTTGTCAAATGGCAATGTGATTAGAATTGTTTTAGGATTTGAATGGATAGGAATACAGAAAGGACATTGTGAAAGCTTTTGCTTTAAATTCCTTTAAGAAAATTATCAAATAGTCATTTCCTTTAAAACAAATTTCAAATTGATTAAATCCGTTAACATTGATCTTACAACAACTTAGCGTTAATATAGAGCAAAGTAAAGTGATAATCGATAAAAAAGCATACCTGTTCAACATTTTTTGGAATATTTTCAATTATTTCGAATTAAGTAAAGAAAACGAAACATAAGAAATATCTCTGATTCGTTTTTCCGAATAAGTTCTTAAAGATATTCAATTTATTTTATAATCAAAAGACTTTAAGTAATTCCTTTCTATATTTAAATACATAATTCACCATATTTAAATACATAATTCATTGAATATGAGAATGTTAAAATAAAAACCTTTGTTCCACTTGTACATTTAATTAATTCTCTTAGTCATACAACTTTCTTTTATGATTATTATTCATTAAAAAATGATTGGTATTTAACAGATAATGAGTAAAGATTTTATCTTAATTAAAAAAAAAAAAAAAAAAAAAAAAAATCATTTCACCGATAATTTTTTCAAAAGATGAAAAATAAATTGAACAATTTTCTAATTAGTAGAATAAATTAACATCTAATTCCGATAAGAATTCCGATTTTCTATTCTAAAGTTGCAAAGACTAAGTCTATTACACAGAGAAATCTTTTTAGTTCGGCCTCGAAGAATCGTATAAAATATTCGAATTAGCTGAAATTCAAAACATAATTTTCACGTTAGAAATTATCACTAAAGTAGAATATTGTAATTAATTTCAAAGAATAGGCATATATAAAATCATAACTTTTAGAAAAAAATTATGTTCCTTGGACACAAAATAACAAAATAAATAAATAAAAAAAATTCAACAGATATTAATTTAGTGTCAGAGGCCAAATAACATACATGTCCCCACCCTTTCTATTCATCAAAATCAGTCGATTTTTGCTTTTATGCTTTAATTCCACTTCAACTTTTTGATAATTTCCTTTATTATAAATTATTATCAAAAGGTTTATATTTGTTTTCTGTAATGTTTTCTATATCAGCGAAGACAGCGCTGCTAGTAAAAACTAGTTTTTTCCGTGATTTACAATATGTCAGATCGATTTCTAGCCCTTTGAAAAACTTTAACATCGGTTTCCATCAAAATGAACTGGTGCCTGCATACATATTTTAAAATGAGTTCTTTAGAAATCCTAACATTGCTATTAGAATTATAATAAGGCTTAAAATTTATTTATTTATACAATAATTTAATTTGTACAAATATTATATCATTCACGATGTAGCAGAGAGAGCATGAGTTTGCTTTGAGTATGAGTTTGCAAGTCACTATGTTTTTAACTCATCAATTCATTAAAAATAATCTGGTGTCACTCACACTACTTTCTCTTACCCTTAAATTTAATACTATAAATACAGGTTGGAGATTAAGAGGTAAGATAATGAGTACTGTTATGTAAACCTATGTTAAACAATTCAAATTAGGCTTAGGAAAAGTATTATATGATAATTAGTTCTGTGTGAGGGGGGCTACCGCCCCCCTCAACCCCCCGTTTCATTAATGTACAAAAAAAAGATAAATATTTAGCTTAAAACATACATTAATTACCATATCTCTATGAGGAATTTATTTCAATTTCCGAACAGCTTTCCTGGAAATGGTAAAATATTATTAGTAAATCACATCCATTAACAACAAATAACTAGTGTGTTGTGGCCAAAACACGACTTTCTTCTATATTTTCCTATACAAATTCACTCAGTAAAAATAATTTATTAAAATTATTTATTTGAAAAAACTATCTTCCTTGATAATGCACACGGTTTCCATATTAGAGAAGTAGTATAACACTAAAGTATCCAAAAAAAGTTGAATTTATTCTCAATATTACATTTATTTTTTGTCAAAAATGAAAAAAGTCGATAACTTTATTTTAAATTATCGCAGATCGATGGTTCAACCATGCATTTTAAAGGTATTGGCGAGCTCTTCTGAAAAATACCCATCATGAAAATTTACTCCACTCGAGGGGGGACTTCCCCCCCCCCAGGGGGGGAGGCGAGGTTCCTACAAACACAAATTTTTTTTCCCAGTTGACTATCTCTATTACACAAAATACATATTCGTTTCATTTGGTTTAGTGCAGTCTATAGATGTTAAACTCTACTTACCTGCAATTTCCCCCACAGACGTAATGTATTTGAATACTTTTGAGTATCCCTGTACACGAACCATTTCCTTCATCTCTACGAAAAGCTTATTGTAGCATCCCTATAGGATACACATTTAGAATACTAAGTTTGGAATTTCTGCTACTATTTGTTCTTGAGATATGCTGATAACAGACACACAGACAGACACACACACACACACAGACCATTCGCTAAAAACATGATTTTTGTATTCAGGGGACCTCAGAACATGTAAATATAACAAAAACTCACATTCAAAATTTGACCCTAAAACAATACTTTCTCGACCCTATCGGTAACAGAAAGTAAAAAACCAAAAATTTGTTTAACTAAAACAAATTTAATGAAAATGGTGAGAAATAAATAAATAATGTCATAACCCATAAACAAGGTCTTATCAATATTAAACGTCATACATGTGACTTCAAAATATAACACTGTCACTTAATCCGTGGTATTAAAATATTATCACAGTCGGATTTTTGCATATGCATATAGCATGCTTTTTAACGAAGAGTTCAAAACACGACTTCTTCTGGTGCTAACTAAAAACCAAGTCAATGTGTTTGTGTTTTTTAAATTCCGAAGTTCTCCAATTTCTTCTAAAGTGTTAGGAGAAGAAGAAAATACTCCGAAAGAGACCTGCGAATCAGGGACTTCGTCTTCCTAAAATCTGTTTTCATTCCCAGCTAGAGAGTTTAGTGGCAATTGCCAGGCTCAAAAAAGTTCTATACCGCCTCTAGACGGCAGATACTGTCGACAAAACACAAGAGTAGAGCGTACGGAATGAGAGCCCAGAATGTAGCCAATATTTTGCCTGCAGATGAAGTGGCTCAACAGGAAACACATGTTAGATTCTGAGAGAAAATCAGGTGTGTTAAAGATGTCTTTATGTGTTCTATATTTACTTTTGCACATTTGTATGGTTTGACCATTTAATTGTCAAATGGTGAAAAGTTTTCTCGAAGGTTGGCAATCTAAAGGGTTAGAGAAATAATGTATTGTAGAGAAGTAAAGTACAGTTTAGGCTTAATAAAACAGATTAATTCTATGTAGCCCATGCAAAAATCCAATAGAGGACTTCCTGCAAAAGTTTGTGTTTAAGACTTGAATAAGTCAACTTTGTTGATCCAATTAACATATATATTTATTCGCATTGTATATGTACCCAGCGTCATAAGTGTTCATCCCTCTAGGTCGGGTCGTGGTGCCCTGGACCTGTTCCGAAGGAAATGAATCGAAGATTTAAGCTAGCTTTTTTGGCCAGTCATGATAATCCCACCGATATGGCATTTTAGCTTCGGGCCTGACTGGATGGCCTAATGCCTTAATATACTATAGACCAATGATAGTTTTTCAAAAATAGCCATACGCACCATACTAAATGTTTATTATTTTTTGTTAGAAATGCGTTTTGCCCTCTAGCGGCAATTGATCAAAATAAGACAAAGTCTGTTGGCTGTTTTATCATTGGATTTTGAAGGACAGCAACAATGCCTAAAAAGTTAATGATGTTTTTGCATGGACTATATAAAATTTCAAATACAACCAGACACTTGGATGAATAAAGTAACATTATACAATACGAAAAATAAATACATTATACAATACGAATGAATACATCAATTCAATATTTATCTAAGACTGATGGATAACTCCATAGTTGATTCGATTGAATATGAAATTCCTATAATTTTACTAAGATCATCGGGCTGAATCGTATACTTTTATTGTGTCTTATATTCCTCGTATTGTAGTTATGCAAATTAGTAGTTAACTAGGAAAATAATTTTGTGCGTGTGGGGGCATCGGTTTCCCCCTGGGGTTGGGGATGGGGGTAAGTTTTCAAAATGGGTAGCTTTCGAAAGGTCTCTTCAATACCTTTAAAACGAATGGTTGAATTATAAATCTGTGATAATTTAAAACAAAGTTATCGATTTTTTTTTTTTTTTTTTTTTTTTTTACTTTTAACAAAAATCTTAGAAAAAAAAAATCTTTTTTTTTTTCTGTTACTGAGTGAAATTGTATAGGAAAATATAGAAGAAAGTCTTGTGGTGGCCACAACATACTAGTTTTTTTTTTTTTTTTTCTTTTGACAAAAGAAATAAGTTAGAAGTTTTTTAATGGAATCCGCTGCGTCTTTTAAGGAAAGGTGGGATAACTTCTAAATATTCAATATCATGTTCGCTTAAACTAAAATAAGACAGTTTTGTTTTCAATTAGTTCATCAATAATTCCGAAGTCATGCTATCATTATCACAATTCACATACTCATCTAAATGGATCATTAGGACGCAAAATTAATGAACGTCCGACAAATTTTGCGAATTGTAGAAAAGTGGGAAAATCGTATAAACGATATTGAGCGATGTATAAACAAAGAATTTTTGCATTAAAATGAATAGGAATGAATTGGGACTTCACTAAAAGGATGTATAAACAGCGGTGTTTTACTGTAGTACAACATAGAGTCAGCAAAATGATAATGCAATCCTCAAAAAGTATTGCAGAATATGAAAAAGTTGAGAAGCTTCAAAACATCTATAAAAACAGTAAATATAGAATCGTTTTAAAAGATTAAAATATGCAGAAAAGCGAAAATTCATAGGATAAAAAGCTTAACATTTCTGTTCTTTATGCTTCAGTGAACTGAAAACTGAACGAAGGTTGAAAAGAGATGCGTTATCTCCTGAAAGAGATGGTTTTTTTGGTTCATTTCTTATGTGCTTCGAGTATCCTTCTTCTTTTTTTTTTCTTTTTTTTTTTTTTTTTTTAACATTCTTATATATATATAGTGAGAGAAAGTATTGGATTCGTGAAAATTTTCGAACTTCAGTTTTCGATGAATTTACACGTTTTGGGATGTCCCGAACACGATTTGACTGTTTTTAGAAAATGTCTGTGTGTGTGTATCACAAATTTTGTGTACGCTATAACTCACGAACCAATGAACAAAATTTTACCAAACTTGGTATTTTGTTGAACCCTGACATAAACTGGTGCTGATTAGATTTGTGGAACAATTTTTCAACAAGTGGCGCTGTGATCGCATTTTTCCTAAATTTTTAACATGGCAGTATAAGATAAAATTTCGTATAAATGTACACAATGAGAGTTATTTTTAATGTGTAATTTAAAAATTAATATGAATTGTTGTTAATAGTAAGAGTAAACTAGGAAAAAGGTTTGTGCATGTGGAAGCATCGCTCTCCCCCCCCCCTCCCCAAGTTTCGATATGGGTATCTTTCGAAAGATCTCGTTAATGCATTTAAAACGAATGGTTTAACCATAGATCTGGGATAATTTAAAACAAAGTTATTGATTTTTTCATTTTTTAACGGGAAAAAAAAAAAAAAAAAAAAAAAAAAACAGAAAAAAAAAAATTGTATTTCTTTTGATATAGGCAAAGAATTGACTTTCTTTCGGCATTTAGTGATATAATTCTGCTAGATAAAAAATCGTCTGCATTTATAATGGAAAATAATTTAATAAATAACTTGTATTCAATGAACTTTTTGAATCAAAATTTTTAAACACAGAAGTTTTGACGTATTTGCAAGTTTTGAAGTGCCCTAAATAGAAAAATCAGATTTTTATCGGTTGATTTGTATGTCTCTCTGGGAATCTGTTGATCCTTCAACGTTCGTTAGTTTCGAAGCGAAATCAAGCATTCTACAAAATTTAATATTTCTTATTCAGCAGTTTCTTAATATTTTTGCCTTGTTTTAATGGATTGTTAAACGTTTGTTTCTTCTCTAATCGGCAGATGGCAGCACTACCCCAGTGATGTTTCAGAGGAAAGCTATAGTCAGAAGTCACTTAAAATTTCTTAGTAGGCCCGAATGCGCCTTGTTGGTTGGATGACGCACTCGTGTCTACTTTTTTCCCTTACTGAAGGGATGGGCTATTATTTCGATTTGAAATAACCTTTGCTAGTTTTCGCAGTTTGTAATATTTACTTACGAAGTTTTTTATCTATTAGTTCAAAAATTGTTTGAATTTAATAGATGTTTCAAATCAAAAATGTCTCGACAATGAACAATGCTATTTATATATACAGTCGAACCTCGTTAACGTGAATCTGAAAAGGGATAAAAAATGTGTTCATGTTATCAGTACAGTCGGTAACAGAAGTGTCCGAACCCTAGCGAAAATTCCTATGTAAAAAAGTATACACTTCATACGGTTTTTTTTAAGTAAATCCTTGTCGAATCCTGTTCTTAGTCAGTCTAAGAACAGGATTCGATAAGGATCTATTTAACAAAACCGTATGAAGTGTACTTTTTTTACATAGGAATTTTTGCTAGTGTTCGGACACTTTTGTTACCGACTGTAGTTCTTGCTATTAGTAACTCATCTCCATATAACTAAACTAATCATCATTTTGACGGGGATTGTGGAAACAGTTCATGTTAAACGTAATTTACGTTAACAGTGTTCACGTTAACGAGGTTCGACTGTATATATATTTAGGATCAGCTATGTGTCTAAGCTTAACAATTTTCAAAATAATTAAACAAATTAGCAAATAGTGAAAGTTAAGGGGACAGACTACTTTTAAAAATAAGAAAGTGAAGAAATTTTCGATCAACCTTCAGAAAAAAAAAAAAAAAAAAATGCATGTACATTTTATTATTATTATATTATTATTATTATTATTAACTAGTATGACATTATTCAATTGACTGGAAATATTATTTTGGCTTACTTTAGAATAGAAATATGTTCAGGTGGTGCATGGCTTTTTGATTATCCTCGAGTAACACGAGGGGACCCCTTCCATACAAGCAGAACGTTCCCCAAAGGTTCGTAACAGGTTTTGCATCTCTTCGCCGCCAGCGAGCATTTGTAGAAACTCTTACAGGTTTCTCATTCATTGGCCAGTGTGTGTATTTCTTATAAGCACAAAAAGCCTATTTCGCAGGGACTGTGGTAAGAAAAACATTCACTACTCATTTGTAGTGTCTCGGTATTGAAAATCTATATGGAAAGGCTATACTTGAAATTTTATTCAAGTAGGAGAAATGGTTCATGTTCAAGGATAGCTAGTGGGTGAAATGTCTGGTAGGTGCAGTTTAACATCTTCTGCTTTAGATAGCACTGAACAAATGAAATGAGTATATACACTACTGGCCATTAAAATTGCTACACCAAGAAGGAATAATAATAGCGGAATGAAATTTGTTGGGCAAATACATTATAGTAGGAAGAACAATTGATTAAAATTTCAGGAAATTTGGAGTAATATGTACTGAGAAAACAGTACATAAAGCAGCGACCTCTGTGAGCAATAACAGCACTTATCTGTCTAGGCATAGAATCGAACAGCGATTGGATGACATGTACGGGTAGAGCACTTCATGAAGTTTTAACACGATGCCACAATTCATCGATCGAAGTTACTGGTGAGTGGTGGGGGACCAGTCGCTTTTCAATCGCTGTTCGATTCAATGCCTAGGCAGATAAGTGCTGTTATTGCTCACAGAGGTCACTGCTTCATGTACTGTTTTCTCAGTACATATTACTCCAAATTTCCTGAAATTTTAATCAATTGTTCTTCCTACTATAATGTATGTGTCCAACAAATTTCATTCCGTTATTATTATTCCTTCTTGGTGTAGCAATTTTAATGGCCAGTAGTATATATCTTAAAAACATATTTAACGTAAACGATGGTGTGAAAACCATTCACTCTTCGTTTGCTGGGCCACACAAAAGAATTTGGATTTAGGGCTATACTTGGAAATTGCTGGACGTGCATTTTAAGTTGTATTATGCGTTTTTGATACTATGTTTAATATAAATATAGTATGTGGCATGTATATAATTTTGAAGAGACAAGAGATACAAGGTTAGTCAAAATTAAACTAGTACATTTTTTCTATTGAATGTAATTAATAGAAATGATTTAATTTTTTCCATATCAAGGAAAACTACTTAGGGGTGATAATTACTTTTCCTAAATATATAATAGAGAAGTATTGATTGCAGTCCAACTTTCAACCTTGATTTCTTTTTCTTGAATGAGGTTCCCTGAGTAGAAAAATAAAGTTTTTAGCAGTGAATCTGTGTTTTTGTCTGTCATCGGCGTAATTGAAAAACAAACAATTGAAGAAGAAAGATTAAATTTGATATTTTGAAGACCATACGAAGTTACCACTTAAAAAGTTTCACCAAAATAGAAAAATTTCAAAAAGTGATGCGACTGAAAGTTGTCTGAATAATTTTGAATATTGTATATATATATATATATATTTAATAACAACCTTAATTTTTTTCTTTTTCTTTTTTTTTTTAATGAATGCATAGTATGTACCTAGGGAAGTTGAAGGATATATGGTAATATCCCTGACGCAGAAATATACAGTCGGCAACAAAAGTGTCCGAACACTATCAAAAATTCCTATGTAAAAAAAGTACACTTCATACGGTTCTGTTAAATAAATCCTTATCGAATCATGTTCTTAGACTGACTAAGAACAGGATTCGACAAGGATTTATTGAACAAACCCGTATGAAGTGTACTTTTTTTACATAGGAATTTTTGCTAGTGTTCGGACACTTTTGTTACGACTGTATATCAAATAAAACTACTTCTAAAACTATTTAAAACTTTCCTTAAAATACGTTAACATATAGTACACTTGATATCGTGCCTTTTAATCTGTAATCTGTCTTTATATATTTTAAATACGAGGTAAGAGAAAGTCATGAGAATTCCACACTAGATTATTCAAATATTTTTAATTAATTATTTTTGAGTTATACATTTTACATCATTTTTCTTTTATTTAAAAAAATTTCATTTTGTTTGACTATCTTATATTTTCTCTAGTTTTAAGTATCTTCTGCTGAAAATTAATTTAACACGTGTTTGAAAAATTCGATAAATAATATAACATGCTGTTCGCATACATTATAATTTACTTTTCAACTGAATTTACATATTCCATCGTTTATCAATTATGAGAGAAGAAATAAAGAATAATAATAATAAACCATAATTTTATTTTAAAGGAGAAAACATAAAAAAAAATTGCTTCTCCATAACCTTATGCATACACTGGCCAATAAATTTGAAACCTGTAAGAGTTTCTACAAATGGTCGCTGGCGGTGAAGGTACGCAAAACCTATTTGAACAGGGGAGCAGCCCCGGCTCACCGCTCGAAGAGCGGTGTTGAGCTATGCTAGGACCGAAGTCCACGTGGGCTGTGTACAAACCTTTGGGGAATGTTCTGCATGTATGGTATTGGTCCCCTGGTGTTACTTGAGGATAATCAAAAAGCCATCCATGCAGCACCTGAACATATTGATAGATTATTAAGTACATCCCTCAATGTTACATTTTTACTCCGAAGTTAACGGATACAGTCGGCAGCAAAAGTATCCGAGCACTAGCAATAATCCCTGTCTAAAAAAAAGTACACTTAATACTGCTTTAAAACCAATGTAACACTTAAAAATGAGATAAAAGATACAAAAATTTAAAACTTTAAAACTACATTTTAATTAAAAAACATTAAAAGACAGACGTTTCGGCTAGAACACTAGCCCTCCTCAGTGTCAAACATACAAACACAACATTTACAAAAATTCTAAATACATCATATCAAGATTAAATATTCAGGAGGAATAGCTTTAGCCTCGTTCAAGGCAGAATGTTGCATTTTAGTGAAAGCGCCCTCTAGAAAAATACGGGATTCATAAATATTTATATTGGAAGCTAAAATTTTAAAGTTTTCAAAATCTGGTATATGATCACTATTGAGAGAATGGATTACAAGTTTAGATCTTAAATCTCCTATTTTATAAGAGCGTTTATGTTCTTTTAATCTAATTTCACCTGTTCTGCCAGTTTCACCGATATATGTAGAATCACAATTTTTACAAGGAATACTATAGATTACACCAAGACGTTTAAGAGGGGGGACAGCGGGTTTAAAGTTTGAGAAAAAGTTACTAATACGGAGTTGAGGTTTAAAACTAGTAGAAATATTAACTGTTCTAAGTAATTTTGAGATATTTTCAGAGATACCTTTATAATAAGGGATAGTAGTACGATAAGTGGAATTTTTAACTTTAGGATAAACTGATTTAAATGAAAAATAAAACTCTTCTTTATAAATTCTTTTAATAAAACGAGGAATAATTCTTTTAATAATACCCCTCGTTTTTAATTAAAATGTAGTTTTAAAGTTTTAAATTTTTGTATCTTTTATCTCATTTTTAAGTGTTACATTGGTTTTAATATATTAATGAGACGTATAAATTATGTTTAATTTTATTAAATTAATACTGCTTTGTTAAATAAATCCTTGTCGAGTCATGTTCTTAGTCTGTCTAAGAATATGATTCGACAAGGATTTATTTAACAAAACAGTTTTAAGTGTACTTTTTTTATATCAGAAATATTGGCTAGTGCTCGGATACTTTTACTGCCGACTGTACTTTGTGCTCGATAATGCAACCATACATCGTAGCAGAATCGCTCGAGACTGGTTCAGTGAATATCAATCTAACATCTAACAGTTTCCCTAGATGCCGCAAAGCCCAGATCTTAATCCGATAGATAATGTTTAGGACGTGTTGGAAAGAAGTATCCGTCAGTTCCATCCAATTTACAGGATCTTAAAGTCTGTGTAGCCAATGTATGGTAAACTCTGGACATAAATGTAACCCAGAAGCTTGTAGAATCGCTGCCCACACGAATACTGGCTGTTATTCATGCAAAAGGAGGCCAACATGCAAAAGAAAGTCCAATAAAACATTAATTTAAAGGTTTCTAATTCATTGTCCAGTGTGTGTATACAGGGTGTTTCAAAACTCATGGGCAAAAATTTAAGGGGTGGTAGAAAACATCTAAACAAGCCATTTTCACCACACAATGCATGGGTGGAGAGCAAGCGGTGACCGCTAGAGGGCGCTGTAATGGAAAGTATAAAAGAACGCGTTTTCTTACACATCGTCATTTCTACCGTGGATTTCAGCAGGCATGGCGGCATACAGTAATCAGGAAAAGGCGGACATGCATTTTATGTATGGTCTGGCGAATGGGAATGCTCTGGAAGCCGCAAGATTGTACAGGCAGCGTTTCCCGAGAAGACACGTGCCAGACCGAAAAATACCAACAACAGTCTTGCGACTTCCAGAGCATTTCCATTCGCCAGACCATACATAAAATGCATGTCCGCCTTTTCCAGATTACTGTATGCCGCCATGCCTGCTGAAATCCACGGTAGAAATGACGATGTGTAAGAAAACGCGCGCTTTATAATTTCCATTACAGTGTCCTCTAGCGGTCACCGTGGTCTATAGCTCTCCGCCCATGCATTGTATGGTGAAAATGACTTGTTTACTACGACCACTTAAATTTTTCCGCATGAGTTTTGAAACACCCTGTAGACTTTAAAAATTTTACATATGTACTATAGTGTATTAAGAATTTAGGGCATTAAAAAAATTCTCATGCGTCACAACTGACAATGCACTTTGAACAATTTGCATATATGTCTCATAAAAATTTTTGGGGTGCCTCATTTTAATTTTATTTTTACTTTTCGCAAATGTAATTTTTCTACAACTTCTTTTGATTACAAGAATTTTTATATATTCCGTTTTCAACTTATTTCTAACTACACTTCAACTGAATTTAATTTATAACTACTTATAAATGTCATATGTAGCATTTAAACATGAGCAATGGAAAAAATAATCGCAAAAAACTAAATACTAGTTTATAAAAAATTAATCATGGGAAAAAAATAAGAAAAAGAAAGAAAAAATGCTCTCTATCTCTCTCTCTCTCTCTCTCTCTCTCTCTCTTTTTTTTTTTTTTTTTTTTTTTTAAGCGTGTAATTTAATTTATTTTAATTAAATCATATACTCGACTTTATTCCAGATGCAATTTTAATTTGAAATAAAATGCACATATATATTATTGCGGTCACGAATTCAAATAATTTATATTTATTATATTTTTTTTAACTGCGAATATTAATTAACTTTACTTTACACTTGAAAATTAAATTTTAGTTATAAAATAATAAAACAAATTTTACTGTAACATTACATCCTATATATCATATAATTTAAATCTAAAAAAAAATATGAATACCACATTTAGACATAACATTATATACGTGTAAACTACTTTCTTTTCTTTTCTTTTCTTTTTTTTTATTTTTTTTTTATAATCATTTCTACAAATATATTTTTTCAATTTATGTTTTAGACTTACACATAATTATGCTTTTACCATAGATATATTTACATATAATTAGAGTTCTATTTGAAATGACAGTATATATAAAGAAAGCAACGTTTATAATTGGTTAATCATTAATAACGTCAGACATATAGTGTCTCATAATATATGTCAGTCATATAGTGGTCGCTGTTATTTGCTTTAGGTAATGAAACAGAAAACTGGAATAGTGTTTTCTCTCTCTCACACATGCACAAAATATGCATACATATCACCATGTTCTGACATATTCCAGACGACTAAAAATATCCCATTCGTGACCAACATTTTTACGCTGGCCAATGATTCATTAATTTCCCATGGCGTGGTACTTACGAGGGAACATTGATCAGGGGGGGTCTCCGTTGTATTTTGGTCATTTGTAAAGGAGCACTCAGTGGACGGCCATCGCTACCCCTAACAGGGACAACACATCCAGGCCTTGTCTGGGATTCGAACTCGGGCAATACCATATGGAAGTTCGGGATGCTAATCCCCACACCGCATGGGGAGTTATGATCAACGAGATATATTAAGTAGAGTGATAAATGGTAACTCTCGAGAAAGTCCAAGATGAGTCATGTGACATGCTCTCCTTGCATTTGCGTATTCGGTGGTTCCCTTGGTAACAGCTTATTTTCAGTAAATTTCTATGACAACGGTTTAGAGATTGTTCTTCGCATAAGTCATGTCATAATCGCCAATGTTTTTGTTTACTCAAGTAGTTTAATATTCTTTAGTTCTAAATCATTTTGATTTTGATTTTACTTCTTTTTTATTTCGTGTAGTTGAACTTTAACCGACAAAATGCTTAAAAATAGTTGAAAAATTATTGTTTGTTGTTAAATTTAGCTCTTTAAAAGTTTAAATTTTCTTTTATAAACACTTTTAAACTTTGTTGGGAAACGATGAAAAAAAAAGATATTTTATTTTTAAAATGTGAAATATGTGTAAAATTATTTTTAAAACAATTTATTTTGGTCATAGGACTGTCATGTTACCTAATAATAATGATAATTTGTCGAACTGATATTTTAAATGCCAAAATAGCGATAAAGGGCCAAACACAGCAACCTATTGGAGCATGTCACGTGACTCATCTTGAACCACGGAAAGCTAATCCTTCATCCATTGAATCAGCACTCTGATTTATATATCTCGTTGGTTATGATTCATGAATAATTCAATAACTATCTATATATCTAATATTCTTAATCTAATCTATTTCTGACTTCTCTCTCATTTTCTCCCGTTTTTCGTATTTCGTCGCGCAGATCCAGCGCCTGATGATCTTGTATTTAAAAATATTCTAAATTTATTTGCTTCTAAAACACGAATTCTATCATAAGTCAAGGTTGCAGCGACGAATAGATTAAAAAAAAAAAATTCTGCAATATACATAAGAAGAAAGTATTGTTTTTTGCCGGTTTTCAATGCATTTAAATCTTTTGAGATGTCCTAGATATGATTTGATCATCTTTAGAAATGATCTATCTATGTGTTTTAAGATTTTTTTTTCTTACTTTCTTCTACACATAAGAAGAAGGTGTTGGAATTGGGAAAATTTTAGACTTCTGGTTTTCAATAGATTTACACACCTTGAGATATCCTGAATACGATTTGGCAGAAACTTGGTTTTCTAGGAAATGGATGCAACAATTTTAATAAAAAATTAGGGTTAAATGTTTTTCGGATAATAAATCTATCTGACTTCTCCTTAGTAAAAATGGCGTTCGCTGCCAACCCCGACACAGACCATCGCAAGCATTGGCAGAAAGTTTTATTTATTTATTTATTTATTTATTTATTTATTTTTTTTTTTTTTTTTTTGCGAATGGATCTAATGATTTTGAGAAAAACTTATCGTTAAAGGTTTTTTTGAGTTAAGAAACCTACCTAAATTATCCTCATCTTCACGAATGTTGCAAATCAATAGTATTTACTGTTAACCCCACTGCGCCCGTGGCAAAATGTGACAGAGAAGACTTGTTTTTTTAGGAACTACTTGAAAATTTTTGATAAAAATTTAGATTTAGGTTTTTTTTTTTTTTTTTTTTTTTTTTTGGGGGGGGGGGGGGGGTTACCATTCAGTCTGAATTGTCCTCCTCTTAAGAAATTTAAGCGTTCACCAATAACTTGCGTTTTGCCCGGGAGAAAAATTGCAGAAACTTCGTTTTCTTCCAAAATACTCGAATAATTTTGATACAGATTTGGAGTTAGTGTGTTTTTGAGAGGAAATATATTCATTTCCTCATTTTGATCTGAAATATACTCATCTTAAAAGATGAGGGTAACTGGTAACTCACACTCCACCATGAAAAAATACTGCAAAATCTTCGTTTTCTTGGAAATCGCTGGAACTATTCTGGGGGAAAAGAATATGTTTAGAAAGTTTTCCAAGATGGAAAACCCTTCTGAATTATTTTCTTCAGGAAAATTAGCATTCACTGGTAACCTGAGCTTTGCCTGAAACAAAATATAACAGAAACCTGGTTTTCTAGGAAACTGCTTAAACGATTTTAATAAAAATTTATAGTTAGATGTTTGAGATTAATACTTTCACTAGTAACCCATGCTTCGCCAACGGAAAACAAATAAGAAATATGTTTATGAAAACAAATTTCTGTATTTATATTACGAATGGCTTTAATAATAAGACCGCGGGAATTCTGTCATCCGAGTGCTATATTGTTACGAATTTGTAAATAATTCGTAACAATTTTTATGTAAATTCATTCAAAGAGGCTTAGTCAGGTGATAAAATGTTAATCTTCAGCATTTCTAATTTGTTTTCGCATCAAAATAGCTTAAAAACCTGTTAAAAATACGTTAAAAAGCCTCATTAAGGCCGGTAATGGATTTGACGCCAAAATTGGCGACTTTTTCGCTCCTTGGCGATTTTTTTTTTTTTTGGCAATTTTAGCGAAAAAATCATATCGTCGATAGATCAAATATGGAAGCTGTAACTTGATTGGCTGACGAGTTTCTGGATTTTTCCACATTTTTCTGCGCTAAGAAGTTGCATTAGGCCAAATGAGTCAGTCTCAGTTTCTCGCCAACTGCCTTACGATAAAGAGATCTGATCCTCTTTGAATTGCAGTAGGTTGCTGTATGTTAATGCTCTGATTACTGTACGTTAATACTCTGATACAGTTTGCACTGTGAATTTGCTGTTGACAGCTGTTATTTAAGCTGTGTTTACTGGTGAAAGTGAAGTTGATACTTGGTTTATAGACCTGTATTCTTCCCGAATTTTACGCAAGTAAAGTTTTCAGCCTCTGCAAGATTCGCTTTTCATTCACGGACAACTTACGAACCCCCCAAGTACGCAACAATATATAATACATGCGTCCTACAAACACACACACACACTTTGGTCCTTAAAAATATATTCAGAATACAATGTTACTGCGTGCTGAATAGAAACTATTATTATTTTTTTTTTCCCCTACTAAAAATCTCTTTAGGTAACCTGTTTACTTTGTATTTCATTTTCAAATTTATCTTTTGATATCTCTGTTTAGAAATAATTTATATTCTGCGTTTAATGTCATACGTGACCTTAAAAAAATATTTTTATTTCTGGAATTTACTCTTAATCAGCCATTTTGAAGGATATGCTATGCCATAAAATGACATTTTATAACACAAAAGCAAGAGATGAGTTTTTCAATGGAATTTCATGTAGGTTAGATTATAAATCAAACGAGGCATGGCACATTTCTTTTTAAATCACGTTGTCATAATTTTCACAATAAAAGTAATACGTGCGTTTTTGAGATAAGTAAAATTTGTATCACTTTTTTATCACTTTCCAAGATGAAAACTAGTCGATATAGGTGAACTCTGATGAATTCCCCATCATATATTTCTTCTCTTAAATTTCTACTGTAAGGCGTAATACATTCATGTTAAGAGAAATGAACTCCGTTGGTAATGGTGGCAGGCTAAAATGCCCCACCTAGTAAGCTACCCTCTTTCCAATTTGAAACATTTACTTTATCCTGATTGATTTTATTAGTGCTATTTCAGTTTTCAAACTATTCTAAACTATTTCCATACATTTCTTCTCTTAAATTTCTACTGTAAGGCGTAATACATTCATGTTAAGAGAAATGAACTCCAATGGTAATGGTGGCAGACTGAAATGCCCCACCTAGTAAGCTACCCTCTCTCCAATTTGAAAACATTTACTTTATCCTGACTGATTTTATTGGCACTAATTTCGTTTTTCAGTTTTCAAGCAATTCATCTGCACTATTTCCAATGCAATAATCTATTTTACTTTATTAAGAAGTCTTAATTTTTGAATAATTTAGGAAGTTTTGGATTGAGAATGTTCATAGTCAATAATGTTTAAGCCAGTATCATAAATGATATTTTTAAACAGGTCTGACATCTTTACGATAAAAATATTCCTCATGATGCATGTTTAAGCGAAATTTTGTCTTATTCTTCTATTTTAAGAAAATCGTAATTTTCGAATAATTTACGAAGTTTTTAAAATAGAATGTTGTAAGTCAATAAGTCCTTGCCAGTATCACAGACGATATTCCAAAATTGGTCCAACCTTTTTGAAATCATTTTTTATTGGGATAATGTCTGCATAGTTGTCGTGCTTTACTAATGAACTAACAAACTTAGTAACCTATAGAAATATGTAAAACTTGTATTACTTTCTAACGTTATCCAACAAAGTTGAAAAAATTATAAATTCAGTTCGTTCGTCTGTTTGACCTGCTCCCATTTCCTTGAATATTTTTAGAATGCCTCGAAACTGATATATACATAGTAAATTCATTATAACTATTTAAATCAGTAGCACGACCGATTTTGTATAAGAACTCACAAAAGAAATGAGATGCATGACGGTCTATATGAGATATATTAGTATATAAAGTTTATTTTGACATCATTAAATTGTACAAAAACATAACTGAATTAACATAAATTATTAAATGAAATTTCCTGAAGGTTAGAATATAAATCAAAAAAGCCATACTTTCCACTTATTATTATCGTTATTTTCGCATATTTCTCTTTAAAACACGCCTTTACGTTTTCCACAGATAGTAAGGTTTAAAAAAAAAAAAAGAAAGAAGAAAAAATTATACAGACACGACATTATTTCATTATTTAAAACATGAAAATCTGACATTGACAGATTTTAATTTAGTGCCAGAGGCCTACTGCTAAACTTGTTAATATCGACAAACTCTTCTTTAGTTAATTCGTGACGATCTAAATTCCATGATAAAGTTTTCATTAAATCAAACCAATGTGTTTCAGCTGCAGATACTGTAACAAATAACGTTGGAAGTCCAAACTGTCTTATAGCCGCAAAACAACGTTTTTTCTCTTTTTCCCAATGAGGGGGAGGTGTGCCTTGGGGGGGACTCATGTCAAAGGTGTGCCTTGGGGGGGGATTCATGTCAAAGTTGGGCCTTGGGGGGGACTTATGTCAAAGTTGGGCCTTGGGGGGACTCATGTCAAAGTTGGACCTGGGGGGGGACTCATGTCAAAGTTGGGCCTTGGGGGAACTCATGTCAAAGTTGGGCCTTGGGGGGACTCATGTCACAGTTGGACCTGGGGGGGACTCATGTCAAAGTTGGGCCTTGGGGGGGACTCATGTCAAAGTTGTACCTTGGGGGGGACTCATGTCAAAGTTGGGCCTGGGGGGGACTCATGTCAAAGTTGGGCCTTGGGGGGACTTCATTCAATAAATCCCCATTCAATAAACCGACTGAAATAGGCCCTTAGCACTATTAAGAGTGACGTATAAAAATTCGACAACGCTGTACCGACTGAAATAGGCCTCTAGCGGGGGACTCATGTCAAAGTTGGGCCTTGGGGGAACTTCATTCAATAAATTCCCATTCAATAAACCGACTGAAATAGGCCCTTAGCACTATTAAGAGTGACGTATAAAAATTCGACAACGCTGTACCGACTGAAATAGGCCTCTAGCGGGGGACTCATGTCAAAGTTGGGCCTGGGGGGGGGGACTCATGTCAAAGTTGGGCCTTGGGCGGACTTCATTCAATAAATCCCCATTCAATAAACCGACTGAAATAGGCCCTTAGCACTATTAAGAGTGACGTATAAAAATTCGACAACGCTGTACCGACTGAAATAGGCCTCTAGCACTAAAAAAGAAAGTTTTCTATTACTTTTAAGGTTTCTCAACGAAGTTTAAAAACATATATAAAATTGGCCGTGCCTCTAGCGTTATTATTTCGGCCGAAAAGATTGTAGTGTGATTTTTCCAATTTATGATATTTTCTTACAAAGGTATTCACCATTCAACAACAAAGATTTAATGTTTTTACTGCACTATTGTTTTTATTTTTATTGTTACGTCAGTCATGCACAGCTTTTAGAACTTTCCAAACAAAATTGAAAACCGGTCACGAATTTGATTTGTTTCTCTGCCTACATGTTTATATTTCATTTTCATGTTATTTCCGATGCAATAATCTCCATATTCCAAATTTATGCGAACTGTTAACCGATTCGGCAGTGTTAAGCAAATCTTGAATTTTGAACAACTTACGAAATTTTTCAAATAGAAAATTTCCTTTTTTTTTTTTTTTTTTTTTTTAAGTTGTCATTAATAATGTCAGTTTCATAAATCTTATATATTAAAAGAATTTATGAAAACTAAAGTCAGTCCGTCTGGCCGTTCTATCCGGCCGATTTCCTTCATTTTTATTTTTTAAATGAAAAGTATTTAGACACAGATATGTCATCAGTCATTGAAATTTACTCAACTCCTACCTTACTCAAGTTATACTCAAACGCGATTCTTCCCTGTACATTTCTTATGGGACACATTCACTCAAGCGATTCGAATTCTCATAGCTCCTCTTCTAATGAATGGATCTTGATCGTTTCACTCTCAGAACACTCAGTGGATCATGCTCTTTCTTTTGAGCTATTAACTGCTTAAATTCGTTGGGTTTGAGGAAAGTTATGCGTGCACAATCAACTTTACATTCAATTTTTTCAAGATTTTCCTTCACTCAAACCTCTATAACTAGAGTTCTAATTAACGTAGGCTGTTGACACAAGTCTAAGAACGCTCAGTGGATCAAGTTCTTTCTTTTGAGCTATTAACTGCTTAAATTCGTTGAGTTTGAGGAAAGTTATGCGTGCACAATCAACTTTACATTCAATTTTTTCAAGATTTTCCTTCACTCAAACCTCTATAACTAGAGTTCTAATTAAAGTAGGCTGTTGACACAAGTCTAAGAACACTCAGTGGATCAAGCTCTTTCTTTTGAGCTATTAACTGCTTAAATTCGTTGAGTTTGAGGAAAGTTATGCGTGCACAATCAACTTTACATTCAATTTTTTCAAGATTTTCCTTACGCACAGCTAATATTGTCTGGAAGGAAGTACTGTAAAATGATTTTATGTAATAATTACACCCTCTCATACATATTCTATCCTAATGCTGCGAAGCAGCATGGGGCCTCTAGTGATATTTTGAAAACAATCCATTTTATTCTGATGTAGATAAAAGTCATTGTATGCGCATGCGTGGGTGTGTCTTACATTTCCTCCCATTGAGCTGGTTTTAACCAAACTTGATACAGTCACTGCTTATGACTAGAATTGACGTACAGTGCGTGTTTGACATTTTTAGCGCATGCGCAATGAAAAAAGTGAGTTAAAAACCCTCTCAAAAATCATATTTTTGTATGATCGCTATAATAATAATGAAACTTCAACTAGAAACTTCAAAATTTGAATATAGGCTACTTCTGATGCATACATTCTTTAAGTAGAGATTTTTTAAAAATAGAAATTAAAAAGCGATAAAATGATTTAAAAAAAAAAAAAAAAAAAAATCTGGAGTGACTCCACTCGACTTTCCGAACATTGAGTAATTAACAGTTTTGTAGATAAAGTAAAGAAAGAGTAGTTGTTAAACAAACAAAAGAGAGAAAACCATAATAGAGTGTTTGAGTATTTTTCTCCATCTATTACACGTTGTTTTATTTAACGCTACTGAACTTTGAGCCCATAGATCATAATGACAAAGAAATTTTCGTTGTGTCCCTGTAAAAACCTATAAATGTTAGATTCACCAAAATGCTTATAGTTAGTGCAACAGTGATTTATAATACTCATATAAATTTTCAGCTGAATTCAATAAGGCGTTTAGATGCTATCGTACTTTTAAAAATTTAGTCCCATAGGCCATAATGATAAAGAATTTTTCTTTGTGTCCCTGTAAAAAAACTGTAAGTGCTAGATTCACCAAAATCTATACAGTTAGTTCAACTGTGATCTATAACATGTGTACAATTTTTTTGCTCGGATTAATAAGGCGTTTAGACGCTATCACATTTTTAAAAATTTGGCCCCATAGGCATAATGATAAAGAATTTTTCTTTGTGTCCCTGTAAAAAAACTATAAGTGCTAGATTCTCCAAAATCTATACAGATTGAGTATTTGTGACCTATAATATGGGTATAAAATTTTTGCTCAATTGAATAAGGCGTTTAGATGCTATCGCACTTTTAAGATTTTACTCCCATAGGCCATAATGATAAAGAATTTTTCTTTGTGTCCCTGTAAAAAAACTATAAGTGCTAGATTCACCAAAATCTATAGGGTTCGTACTACGGTGACTTACAATATGCGTACCAACTTTCAGGTTAATCGAACGAAGCGTTTAGACGCTAGCGTGTTCACCCACAGACATACACACATATACACATACACACACACATACATACATCATCGTAAAAATAGTGAAAACGGACTCAGGGGACCTCAAAACGTATAGAAACATTAAAATCTCGAATTCGGATTTTTGACATGATTACAATACTTTCCTCACTATAGTGTTCGGAAAGTAAAAAAAAAATTTTTTAATTAGACTTTCGTCAAAATTTCATGCATGTGATTTAAACATTTTACTGTGAATAAGTCAAAATGACGTAGTTTCTTGCCATAATTAAAATCAAAATAATTTTTATAACATGTTTGAATGATGCCACTTTCAGAAAATCACACAAATGAAGTACTATCGTCTTTGGAAATGGCATCATTTTTTTTTTTTTTTTTTTCCAGGGGAAACGCGCATTCACATAGAGAAAACTGCTACGCTTTACTATGATTGTATTGGGATTTTATTTACTTTCAGTAGAATAAGTAGAAAGAAATGGTAATTTTGACTCCAAAGTATAATATAACATCAGAAGGTTTTTACATAAATATTTTATTCGTCTGTTAAAACAAAAGCAAGCTCTTTCCTAAGAATGACACTTATTATTATAAAAGCGATTCATTTAAATATATTGACTAGCGGAACGGTTAAAGCCAGCTAGTTTACATTAAAAACTAGTATGTTGTGGCCACCACAAGACTTTCGTCTATATTTACCTGTACATATTCAATCAGTAACAATATTTAAAAAAAAAAAAAAAAAAAAAAAAAGTACGATTTTTTTTTTTTTTTTCGTTAAAAGTAAAAAAAATCGATAACTTTGTTTTAAATTATCACAGATTTATGGTTCAACCATTCGTTTTAAAGGTATTGACGAGACCTTTCGAAAGATACACATCTTGAAACTTTGCCCCCCCCGGGGGGTACTTCCCCCCCAGGGGGGAATCGATGCCCCCCCCATGCAGAAAATTTTTTTCCTAGTTACATACTACTATTATCAATAATTCATATTAATTTTACAATCACAAGTTTAAAACAACTCTTATTATGCACATTTATACGAATTTTTGTCCTATGCTGCCATGTTAAAAATTTAGATAAAATGCTATCACAGCGCCACCTGTTGAGCTATTGATCCCCAAACATAATCAGCACCAGTTTATGTCGGGGACCAACTAAATACCAAGTTTGGTTAAATTTTGTTAAAAAAAAAAAAAAAATAAATAAAAAAAAAATTGCGATTTTTTTCTGTTTTGTTTTGTTGTTAAAAGTAAAAAAAATCGATAACTTTGGTTTAAATTATCACAGATTTATGGTTCAACCATTCGTTTTAAAGGTATTGACGAGACCTTTCGAAAGATACCCATCTTGAAACTTTTCCCCCCCGAGTGGGTACTTCCCTCCCCCCGGCGGGGGGGAACCGATGCCCCCACATGCACAAAAATTTTTTCCCAGTTAACTATTACTATTATCAACGAGACCTTTCGAAAGATACCCATCTTGAAAATTTACTTCCCCGGGGGGGTACTTCCCCCCCAGGGGGGGGGGGAACCGATGCCCCCACATGCACAAAATTTTTTTCCTAGCTAACTACTACTATTATCAATAATTCATATTAATTTTACAATCACAAGTGTAAAATAACTCTCTTTATGCCCATTTATACGGAATTTTGTCCTATGCTGCCATGTTAAAAATTTGCATAAAATGCGATCACAACGCCACCTATTGAGCGATTGATCCCAAAATCTAATCAGAACCAGTTTATGTCAGGGTGCAACTAAATACCAAGTTTGGTTAAATTTCATTCATTGGTTCGTGAGATACAGCGTCCACAAAAAAAATGATACAGACAGACAGACAGACAGACAGACATTTTCTAAAAACTATTAATTCGTGTTCTCCACATCCCAAAACATGTAAATCCATCAAAAAGTGGACTTCGAAAATTTTCGCGAATCCAATACTTTCTCTATATTACATATAGAAGAAAGTAAAAATCCTAATAGTGTACATTTGTGCGAAAATTTCCCTTATTCTGGTATGTCAATGTGTCGTTTGTAATCTTAAATTTTGAATAATTTACAAAATTTTAAAATTACTATGATGCAATTCAACAAGGTTCTTGCCGGTGTCATAAATAATATTTTAAAAGTGGTCCGATTTTTTACTTTCTTCTATATGTAATATAGAGAAAGTATTGGATTCGCGAAAATTTTCGACCTCCGTTTTTTGACGGATCTACACGTTTTGGGATGTCCTGAACACGAATTGATAGTTTTTAGAAAATGTCTGTCTGTGCGTCTGTCTGTCTGTCTGTCTGTCTGTATCATTTTTTTGTGGACGCTGTATCTCACGAACCAATGAATGAAATTTAACCAAACTTGGTATTTAGTTGCACCCTGACATGAACTGGTGCTGATTATATTTGGGGATCAATAGCTCAACAGGAGGCGCTGTGATAGCATTTTATCTAAATTTTTAACATGGCAGAATAGGAAAAAATTCGTATAAATGTGCATAATAAGAGTTATTTTACACTTGTGATTGTAAAATTAATATGAATTATTGATAATAGTAGTACGTAACTAGGAAAAAAATTTTGTGCATGGGGGGCATCGCTTACCCCCTGGGGGGGAAGTACCCCCCCCCTCCCCCCGTGGGGGGTAAATTTTGAAGATGGGTATCATTCGAAAGATCTCGTCAATACCTTAAAAACGAATGGTTAAATTATAAATCTGTGATAATTTAAAACAAAGTTATCGATTTTTTTTACTTTTAACCAAAAAAAAAAAAAAAAAAATTCGCTTTTTTTTTTTTTTAAATATTGTTAGTGATTGAATATGTATTGATTTTTACAAAAAAAAAAAAAAAAAAAAAAACTTAGAAAAAAAAATCGTATTTTTTTTTTTTTTTTTTTTTTTAAATATTGTTACTGATTGAATATGTATAGGAAAATATAGAAGAAAGTCTTGTGGTGGCCACAACATACTAGTTTTATAACGATTCATTTTTGAGCTGTCTGCACAGCATAACGCAAAACGTGTAAAAAGGCCCAAAATCTGAGCTGGAAAAATTTTCCTAATACCAAAATTCCCCACACCCATACTTGCCAACTTGCTAATTAACAGTATTGTTAACCCCGCCTTCTTTTTCACACCAGTATCTTTTTGAAGTATTTTTCTTCTTGTTTAATCGTAATTGCATTTGGAGAATATTACTCTAAAAATTTATTGGTGTGAGAAAAAGGGCGTGGCTAACAACACTACGGAATATTAGTTAGAATGTTGGCAAGTATGCACACCTATACTATGACGGGGAACCAATAATTTCGAAAGTGCTTGAAGTGTATTTATTTAACTTTTCAAAGAAAAGACTTTTTTCAAACATATTTCTTTAGTAAAAGTGTAGTAAGAATTATTAAATGAATGAATAGTTGAGGTTGAGGATTATAACGATTGTATTTCAAGCATCTTATTTTACTCTTCTTGCCTCAAAAAAAAAAAAAATCATGAATAGCTATGATTTTTTTTTTTTTTTTATCGCATCATATACGGTAAATAAATATCCCTTTTAAAAATTTTGATAATAAAAATCATTCGAAGTATATATCTGTATAGTCTACCAAATATCTTTTTTTATCAAATGATTATTGAGTGAAAGTTTCAAGAATATAAAAGAGGGTACGCTTTCTTTCTTTTTTTTTTTTTTTATTCAAACTTATTACATCTTTTTCTTATTTTAAATATAATACAATTACAGAATTATGTAAAGAACAATAGTAATTCTTTTCAGCCAATTGATCTCAAAAATAAACTTTCAAATCACCTTTTGTGCACAAAATGAATAAATAAATAAATGCGTATAGCTACAAAATTACGAGTAACAAAAGTGTTTCATTGTATTACTTTTAATTTTAATTGATTACGAAAGGTGCGAATGTAAATCTCTTAAAATTTTTATTCTTATGGTACTGTTGATACTTAAATTTATGTTTCTTTTTATTTCAGATGTGATGTCAAAGGCTAAAAGGACAGCTGGAAGCATCAGAGAATTCGCTTCTCGACTGACGAGGAAAAAGTTCGTCGATACAGACGTCATGGAAACCAATTTGCGACGATGCCTCAACACTGCAGACATTACCTTGCTAGCCATAGGTCACATGATTGGTTCTGGCGTGTACGTCCTTACAGCAACCGTGGCAAAAAACTTAGCAGGACCTGCAATAGTTGTCGCCTTCATATTCAGTGGATTTGCCTCTTTCCTCGCAGCACTTTGCTATGCAGAATTAGGAGTCAGATATCCCAGGTCAGGATCAGCATATTCCTACACTTATCTTGCCCTTGGTGAACTATGGGCTTTTCTGGTTGGATGGAACGTTGCTTTAGAGCATGTCATAGGTGCAGCTGCGATTTCTCGAGCTTGTAGTGCATATATAGACTCTCTGACGGGTGGCTTAATAAAAAACGGAACTGAGACGTTGATTGGAAAGATGGACGCTCCCATGATGTCTGAATACTTAGACTTCCTCGCTTTCGGCATCTTAATACTTTTCGTTATTTTTCTGTCCTTCGGCGTCAAAATGACGTCTCGTCTTAACAATGTCTTCTCAGCAGCCAATTTAATTGTTATTGTGACCATCATTTGTGTCGGGGCTTATTTTTCCGATACTAAAAATTGGACTAATCCTGCCACTGGTGGTTTTATGCCGTACGGGTGGTCGGGCGTTCTGGCAGCTTCAGCTTCCTGTTTTTATGCATATGTCGGTTTTGATTCTATCGCTTCATCGGGGGAAGAAGTGAAAGATCCCCAAAAATCAATCCCCCGTGCTACTATGATCTCCATGGGAATTGCCACAGTTACTTATGTAGGGGTTTCGACAGTGCTCACCATGATGGTTAATTACAAGGATATAGCAGACGATTCTGGACTTCCTGAAGCCCTAGCCTCGCATGGTGCGAACTGGGCGAAAATTGTAGTCATTATAGGAGCTGTCAGTGGCATGGCTACTGGCATTATAGGCAGCCTTTTTGCCTTAACTCGTGTCATTTATGTTATGGCTGACGACGGGCTCCTTTTTGCGTTCTGTTCGAATGTCAACATGAAAACAAAGATTCCACTTGGTGCAATGTATATATTTTCCTGCCTATCGGCTATTATGGCATTGACATTAGATATCAACACACTAGTAGAAGTGATGTCCATTGGGACATTGTTCGCTTATTTAGTAGTTAGTGCATCAGTCATTGTATTACGATACAGGCCTACAGCACAACTTTCGATGGACAGCCAAGAACTCTCTTCCATAGGTGATAGTAGTGCTGAAAAATCTCCCGTAGAAGACCCTGGTGGTCAATTCCAAGAACGTTTCCAATTCATGCGAGCTTATTTAAATTTATCACCAGGACGTCTGGTCACATTATGTGTTTTTACATACAGTGTTTGTATTTTTGTACTGTGTGGCTTTGCAACAGTGTGTTCCTCTAGTATAAGAGAGAAATCATGGTGGGCTATTCTGATTTTGATAGTTCTTCTCCTATGCGTTTTAAGTTCACTGTTACTAATAGCTACTCACCAACAGTCTTCATATTCACCAAGGTACAAGGTAAGTCTTGTTTCTAGTAAATTTTTTTTTTTTTTTTAAATACTTAAAAAAAAAATGTCTGAGAAACTTCTTTTGATGTAGATTGAATATTTCAAAGAGATATGTTGCTTGTTTGAAACGGTGTTCTAAGGCCTCAACTCTTATTAGATACTGAAAAATAAATAAATAAAAAGTCATATTGCTCTCCTTTTGTCACATTTTTCATCATGTTAAAAATTTACAATTTATTTATAGAGTGATATCATCGTACAGGGTTTCCAGAAGAGGTTTTAACTAACTAAAGAATTTTTTTACCCATTAAGGTAGAGAATAAATACTATGGAATCTAGGGTTGCATTCCACTCTGAGTGTTAGAAAACAGTAATTTCGAAATACGTCCAGAACGCAAAAGTCATCACTTCTGGCATAATATCTTTCAAATAGAACAGGTAGCACATCTTTAAAAGAAAACACCACCAAGTATTGAGTGCACGCGAATTTTTATTTAAAAGTAGAAGCATTGACAGTTGCAACTGATAAACTTATAAAGGTTGTGTAGGACTGCCACTTGTTCTCATGTAACAATGGATCCAACTGTCAGGGCTATATCTCCGTTTCCATGCTTGCCATATTTAATGATAGCTTAGTCGGTATAGCGTTTGGACATACCCTAAAATATCAGTTTCGATTCCTGACCGGCTTACTTTTCTTTCTTATAAAAATTAATTCGGTCAATCCATTAAAAATCTATTGTTTAAGTGGTTGAAATTATCTAAATTATTCATTGCCATTTAGCAATTATGGAATTAAAATAAATAAAACTTTATCCGTAAGACTGGACTTGTAATCCCAAGCCAGATGAATTTAATTAAATATTTTTCTACAGTGTCAATAGTTTTAGCCCAAATTTAAGAAATTTTTGAACTGCGCAAATCGCTATTTATAATCACAAATTTTAATTATTGTTAAAATCGGTTGAAAATCTGTGATTTTTTCAAATAAAGCTTTTCTTACTTCATTCCAGAAACCACGTAATTGAGCATTAAAGATCAGTTGGAAATTGAAAGATTTTCAGCATGTAAATTATATAAAATGTACAGTGGATGATCATATTATTAACTTTTTATTATTATTATTATTATTATTATTATTATTATTGAGATTTTTGTCTATTTAAAAAAATAATAATAACTGGACGAAATGGTACTTAACTTCAGACATGCAAAGAACATTTCTGTACTGATAAGTATAAAAGATTTAAGTCCAAAAATGTCGATTTTGAGTTAAGTACATTGTTAGACCCAGAAAAAAATTCTCTATCGATTGATATAAAGGATTTAAATCCATGTCATTTAGTCTTTGAAAAAATCCATTGGTAAAAAAAGTTTCAAGACAGAAATTTAGCATTAATCTTTGTATGAAATATTTAATTCAATTTTTTCCTTTATTAAATGAAGATTGACAATCACTGAACGGTATAAAGGGTATAAATCAACATAATCCCTTTTTCCTAATCGATTCTTTTGATTAGTTTTTAGTTAGTTTAACTTTATTTTTCGTCTCCTGAAAAATCAAGAATATGGACTTAAATCCTTCATACTTATCAGTACAGATTTATAAACTCATATTTTCTATATCGATTTAGTCAGGAGTGCAATTAGTTCCGCATACTACGTACAATATTTGATTTTTTTTTTTTTTTTTTTTTTTTTTTTTCGGGGGGGGGGGGGGGGATTTTTTGGCAGATTTTTTTTTTCCTTATAGTAAGAATGGATTTCAACAAAATTTTACAAAACTTGCAGCAGAATTGGCGAAACATTATTCTGAAACACAAAATACACACGTGTAATATTCGCTGAGATATGAGCATTTTTAGTAATTTATTTTTATTTTTTTTATTGCATATGTGTAAAAGATAAAAAAAAAAAAAAAAATATTACATAGGTATAGTCAACAATAAATTTTCTTTTATCAATTGACATCTTTTCTACTAATTGTCTGCAAAAATTAACACTCCGGACTTTCAAGGTATCGAACGCGGGACCACTGGATTACTAACACGGCGCTCTAACCACCTGAGCAACGGAGAGACAAATTGAAAAGCTTGTATTTACCTTAAAATAGAGGCGCATTTTTTATTTGGTTGAGATTCACAAACATACCGTGGTGAATGACGGTAAGTACAGTCGGGGGAAAATAAAACGCAACACCCACTGTAATTTCGTTATTAATTGACGCAGGAACATCTAATAGACATAATTCAACAGGAAATTAAATGCACTTTCTGAAAGTGTCGTCAAATTTTAAATTAGGGGTCATCTACATATTAAAATGAGCGCCAACTTTGATTTTTTTCAATAGCAACACCCAATTTTGACTTCATATTCGAATTTCTGAGAGTCTCGCATTGCGGAAAAGTATACTATTTGTGTACTTTAATATTTATAGAGTTATAATCAGAAATGTGTTAGGGGGTTATCTGTAAATGTAGAAAAATAAAATCAAGATCCTATAAGAAATAGACAAAATTTTAATGTTTCACACCGGAAATCTTTTAGGAAACAAAGAATTATAAAAATTAATAAAAACATTCATATTTCGCAGTATCTTGCGTCGACGTAGCTTCATATTTCGCAGTTTCTTAATTATCTAGAATTCAGTTTTATAGATTTGTATATACTTCAGTACTTTTTTTAGATTATTTTAGGTTTATTTAAATACATTACACTTGCGACTGGTCCAGACAGTACTCTCTGAAAAAAGTGCGATATTTTTCAATTAAAAGTGTCTATTATGGCTGTACTGATTACCAATAAAGCTTAAATTTTCTTTCGTAGGTTTAACATAATATACGAACTGAAATAATATAGATACAACGCATAAACTAAATCTTTTCGGATAAATTATTGCAAGGGTTCATGAAGTAAATATTGAACAATTTTAATCGCACTTACCAGTTTTGGGTCAGTTGAACTCTTTGGAACTGTACGATTCGTTTTATAATTTCTATGAAAATATACTTTCTTAATTAACCCTTTCGCGACATCTGACGTAGATTCATGTCATTTGAAAATCTGTAACTCTGTCAGTGGGCGTTTCTTTCATAATTTGTGTGTTACGTATTTCTTAGATGTGTACTCAGTGTTCATATTTTAGCAATAAAATATACTATGGATAGAAATATATTGATTAGAAAGAATATAATTATAATGTATATGAAATATTTTATTTTGAGAGAATAACGCCTGTAGGCGGATCTTACAGTCAAAAAGACAAAATCCTGCGGTCGCAAAAAGTGTTAAAATATATTTATAAAAGTTAAAGTATATTTTTAAAAATATATTAAAAAAAAAAAAAAAGATATATTAATAAAATTTTAAAGACTAAAGTATCTTTAAAATAATAATCCTCCTACCTGCAAAATAAATAAATAAATAAAAATAAAGCAATATATGAAGCAAATGACTTTAACTATGACGGTAGTTAAGAAACGATTTTAAAAGTCTGTCTTGCATTCCAATTCCATTCGGGTTTTTTTTTTTTTTTTTTTTTTTCTAATAGACAATTTTTACATTAAACTTATTTTTCTATTTAAAACAGTAAACCCTGCCTATTTAGTTAATTTTTTCTTCTAGTGTTCGTTTAAAAGGCTCAAAATTTATCACCAGTAATCGATGAAGTAAATACCACTTGTGCATATTTTTGTCAACATAAGGGGTTTAACACGAATTCTCCACTCAATGTCACATTTACTTTTTTTTTTTTTCCTGTATTGTTTTGTTTTGTAGAACGATGAAGGCGGGGCTTGTCTTCTTTTGAAAACAGGAATTCTTGATGCTAACACTAATGTCTAAAAGTCATCATTTTTGTTTCATTTCTTGGCGTTTGACGTTGTTGTTATATAATTTGACCCGTAAATAAAAAATAAAAATATTTTGTTTAATTTTCTTTGTTATTTCTTAAGATTTGATTCGTTATCTCATGCAAAACTTTATAAGAGACGGCCCCCTAAACCACTCCAAAAGAAAGATTTATTTATATCTCGAAAACTAATAATTGGAATGAGCTGCAAATTTGCACATCCATATTTTTCAGCATTAGGATTCATTTTATGTAAAAATTAATATAGATCATAATTCATAATTTTTATGAATATGAATTTATTAATATTTTTCAGAATTAAAAATATTTTTTAGAATCAAAAGTAATGATGGATTATGTTTGGGTTTCTTCACTTTATCTAGTAAAAAAAAAAAATTATATCGATCAAGTTATTTTTTGTGAAGATATTAATAAAAAGTTTGAAATATGAATTTAACATTAGCACCTTCAAACTTTGAACGCTTATAACTCTGTGAAAAAATAAGTAAAATATACAACCAATATACTTTTTCGTGTTGTCGCGATCCCAGGAATTCAAATATAAAAGAAAAATGGAGCATTACTATTGAAAAAATCAAAGTTGGTGCGCGTTTTAATATGTAGACAACCCCCAATTCAAAATTTCAGTTCATTTTTTGAAACTACTCACAATTCCCCGTCAAATGATACCTATTACATTTTTCTACATCGATTAGCAATGAAGTTACGTTGAGTGTTGCGCTTTTTTCCCCCGACTGTACATAAGAATTTGGGGAAACAAAACAAAACAAAAAAAAACATACAAATGTTGTACATAATAAGTGCAACAATGTGTCAGAGTTACAAATCATTTGTAGTTTTTTTATGATACAGGGTGATTCAAAGTATCAGTGCTCTTCTACAATTCGTGGTTGGTCCCCTAATTGCACTCGCAACTAAAACGATAGTGGAAAATGTACAGTCGGCTGCAAAATTATTCGAGCACTAGCCAATAATTCCTATATTTAAAAAGTACACTTAAGACTGTTTTGCTAAGTAAATCCTTGTCGAATCATGTCCTTAGACTGATTAAGAACATGACTCGACAAGGATTTATTTAACAAAGCTGTATTAAGTGTACTTTTTTTTGGCAAGGATTCTAGTGCTCGAATAATTTTGCAGCCGACTGTAAGTTTATAAATGCTCTTCGCATGTCTCTAATTCAAGGCCATTTTATCCACTAATTTAAAAAAAAAAAAAAAAAAAAAAAAACTAATAATTCGATCATTTACTGTAAATGCATGGCTGACGTTGAATTTGATTAAATATTATTTTTCTATAAAGTGTGTAATTTTCAACCGAATTTAAAGCATTTTAGACTGTAAACCCACACTCACTTAAAAAGAAAAGAAAAAAAAAAAAACTTCACATTCCAATTTAAAAGTTACGTGACAAATAGGCACACACAGACACAGAAATAGTGCGAGAGGCTTTTAAACCTATTTCTTCTTCTTCTTCTTCTTCTTTTTTTTTTTTTTTTTTTTTTTTTTTTGTCAGGCGCACAGTGGTCGGAATTTCAAAAAAGCTGGCCAAAAGTCGAAAAATTTAGGCGCGTTTTTAGACGTAAGTACCGCGGAAATACCTACTGAATGAAACTGTGAGGTGGAAAATTTATTCTATCTACATATTTCTAAGTGTAGGCTGGCGGAAAACGTGACAATTTTTTCTTTTTAATTGTTAATGCATTTTAACAGTTAAACAAATAGTGTTTCTCGGAAAATTTCGCAACAACAACATTCAACAAAATATGGCCGACAATTGTGGAGGTTAGTAGATAATATTTATGCTGTATTCCTATTTTTTTTCATCAAGTGATCTCCTGAGCGGCTTTTTGAAGTTAACCTCAATTATAACATAACCAAAAGTTTCAAAGTATGGAAACTTTTTTATCTCGCAAGATCCCGCATTGATTCAAAGTGGAGAGTGTTAAGGGATGTCCATTTTATTCAGCCGTTAAAGAATTGGGTGCCCCCGCCTGCCCCTGTATGTGTAAAAGCGTTTTAACTTTTTAATTTAATTTTTACTTTTTAATTTACTTTTTTAATTTTTTGGACTTTGGTCTGCCATATTGGATCCGCCATCTTGTTTTTGAGTGCAAGATCACTTTTTTTATAAAAACTGATATCAAATTTGAATTTAGCGCCCTCAAAAACCCTTAAATGGGAAAATTATCCTTCATCTATCAATTTTTTGATTTTTGATCCGCCATATTGGATTCGCCATCTTGTTTTTGAGTGTAATATCACTTTTTTTATGAAAACTAACGTCAAATTTGAATTCAGTGCCCTCAAAAACCCCTTAATGTAAGAATTATCCATCTTATATTAATTTTTTAATTTTTTGTCTGCCATATTGGATCCGCCATCTTGTTTTTGAGTTTGCCTTTGAAGTTTTCAAAAAACCAATGTCAGATTCGGATTCAGCGACCTCGAAAACATATATATACATCACAATTTCACTTGTTTTCTTTAATTTCGACTTTTGGCCAGCTTTTTTGAAATTCCGACCACTGTGAGGCGTTAAAAATGAAGATTTCCTAGTTTCATATGAGCGAATTGTGACGTACAGATATGGACAGGTATAACTCAGTTCGCATAGCCTTGGGATGTTTCCCAAAAGTCCCGAATTCGAAGCCTAGCCTAGTCGTTCTTGTAAAAAATTATTCGACCAGTCTATGAAATATCTTCAGTCAATAGATGGATTTATGCAATTTACAATTTCGTTACTTCTCTGCCTCTTCATTGTCGACATCACAATTTATATTTTTCTGCTACTCAGGATGAAATGAGATCTTAGGTTCCATAGTGTAAGTCGAAAATGTAAGTTTATATATGAGTAAGTTTTTCATATGGGTACGATCTTATTTTGTAAAAACGCTTTTTGATTACCCTGTTTTGTTACGAAAACAGTATTTTCTCTTTTGAAAATCGGATGTCATCAAAATTTCAGTGTTTTCTCCAGTGCCTCGATAAAAATCTTAAAATTGCTGATAAATAGGATCATGCTATTAAAAAGACGTAATATTTTTCAGGATGGGCTCAATATTTGCTCTATATTTATTGTACAAAAAAGAAAAAAAAAACTTTTAAAACATTTCCAGAGAAGAGAAAAAAAAAACTTTTTATAATAAGACACCCAGTAACATTTGAGATTGAAACTGTATCAGACCATTGTACGACGTATGTTACAATTTTTTTTTTTTTTTTTTTTTTTTTTTTAACTTTCCGAACACTATAGTGAGGAAAGTATTGTAATCATGTCAAAAATCCGAATTTGAGATTTTGATGTTTCTATACATTTCAAGATCCAATGAGTCCGTTTTCACTATTTTTACGATGACGTATGTATGTGTGTATGTATGTCTGGGAGTAAACACGCTAGCGTCTAAACGCTTTGTTCGAATAAGCTGACAGTTGGTACGTATACTGTAAGTCACCATAGTACGAACCCTATTGATTTTGGTGAATCTAGCACTTATCGTTTTTTTACAGGGACAGCAGGAAAAATTCTTTACCATTATGGCCTAATGGGCCAAATTTTTAAAAGTGCGATAGCGTCTAAACGCTTTATTAATCTGAGCAAAAAATTTGTACACATGTTATAGGTCACAGTTGCACGAACTGTATAGATTTTGGTGAATTTAGCACTTACAGTTTTTTTACAGGGACACAAAGAAAAATTCTTTATTTTTATTGAGACCCAATTTTTAAAAGTGCGATAGCATCTAAACGCCTTATTCAATTGAGCTGAAAATTTATATGAATATTATAAATCACTATTACACTAACTATAAGCATTTTGGTGAATCTAGCATTTATAGGTTATTCTTTATAATTATAATCTATGGGCTCAGAGTTCAGTAGCGTTAAATAAAACATCGTGTAATATAGGGAGAAAAATACTCAAACACTCTATTATAGTTTTCTCTCTTTTGTTTGTTTAACAACTCCTCTTTCTTTACCTTATCTACAAAACTGTTAATTACTCAATGTTCAGAAAGTCGAGTGGAGTCACTCCAGATTTTTTTTTAATGATAAGACCGATTTAATGAGCGAAAATGAACCAGACTTGGAAACAAACTTGGCTTATTGTGATACCGTGCTAATACCATTAAGTGGACTTCTGATCGAGCACTATTTGCTCGCTGAAAAATTCGAAAATTTCGTAACTAGGTCACTTTTCACTCGTTATAGTAACTTTAACGTTTCCATAAAATATGTTGTTTAGTTTGTATTTAGCAAACCTCATTTGTTCATCGTCATTCAGCTATATTAACTAATAATAAATTTCGAGTGACTCCACTCGATTTTTTTTTTTTTTTTTAACATTTAGCAGTTATTAGTCGTTTAAAGTTTAAACAAACCAGTAACTATTTTAGTATATAAAGTATAAAAGTAGACAAAAGGGGAATCATAACAGTGTATGTGATTACTTCTCCTCAAGATTGTATATTTGTACAATAGACACTAACATATCCGTATTCTTTGGTCGTCCCTGTAAAAGACACTAATAAAAACAAAAATGGAAATTTTCTGTAATGACTAGGCTTTAGGAAACATTGAAAATGTACATCAGTATGAATGTACAAAAATGACATTTTCGGCAGTTTTGAAATTTTTTATTTTAAGAAAGGAAAAGTAGGTAAAGTATTTATCTATTTATTTACTATTATTATTATTTTTTTTTTTTTGAGGGGGGGGGTACGAGGAGGCAAATTCGAGAGCCCCCTTTTGCATTGAATTTGTCTCAATAAATCTATAGGAGCTGCTGCAGTCATGAATTTTAACATGTAGGTTCGTTCTTTGCATTAAACACCCACTGAAACGGTATTTTACGAATTTTTCTTTAGAACAGGTGGAGGCAAAAAGTATGTTTCCAAGTGTAATTCTTCTCCAAATTATTTCAGGAAGATGATTTTTGGTGTGTGGGATGTTTATGTACAGCGAAAAAACGCTATAAAGGGATTTTGTAAAATTCCCTTCTTCTCTTCGGGTGCATTGGACGGTCAAAAATACGTTTTCTCAAGCAAAACTTTGCTCCAAGTTATCTCAGGAAAGCAATTTTTTGATGGGTCGTGTAGATTGGTTATGCGTACCAAACACACAAAAAAGGGATTTTGCAAAATTCCTCCCCCTGCCCATTTAAAGGGGGGGGGGCATTTTCAAGAGTAATCCTGCTCCAAATTATCTCAGAAAGGGGATTTTTTGATGTGTCGGTTGGTTATATGTACCCAACACACATTATAAAGAGATTTTGTGAAATTACTTTTTACCTTCCATAGGCGATTTTTTGATGTGAGTTGGTTTTTGGGTCCGACATTCTTTCATTTATTTTCATGCTTGCAAAATTAAAATGGATAAATGGAGAAGGGTGAGCGTATTGCTCATAGGTACGACACCGGTACCCGACATAGTGCAGACAAGAAAGGCGCTTCTGAAGGCATTGGTAACCCAATTAATGTTTGTGTGAATGCTTTTGTTTCTGACCACACGCTCGGGTTAGGCACTGCTGTAGGGACTGGAGGTCAGCATGGTGCGAGTGGGTAAGTGCTATTGATGGCAGCGGGAACCCACATCAAAGTTTTGACTGATTTAAATGATTTTTTTTTTTTTAATGCATTAATAAGTGATATGAAATTCTGAGAATAACATTCAAATATAACAACCAGCGAAGTGGACAAAGCCTGTTAGTTATCTCATAAATGATTTAATTTACTTCAATTAATTAGGTCCCACAGGATATAATGTGTGCAAACTATTTCATACTTTCCCGAAAAAGAATTAAGTGCTATGTACACTATTTCTTATGTTAACCAAAGCAATATAATGTATATTAACTTTGTTCTGTTCTTAATAACTCAACATTACAATGTACTTCAAATAACTTGAGTACATAGGTCGTAATGCATAACACTTCTCATTGTGTCCTTGTAAAATAATAATGAACTGTGCATGCCTGAAACTCCATAAAGTTCATGCAACAGTGGCCTATAAAATGCAATTTGAGCTCAGTCGAATGCAGCATGTAATGGTTATCGTATTCCCTCCCTCACATGCACCGCCGTAAAAGTGAAATAAATTCAGGATCTCACCAAACGGATGGAGATAGATATACTATAATCTCTTATTGCATTTTTTTTTTTTTCCATGATTACAATGTTTCCTACACATCGTATATCACCAGAAAGTAAAAATAAATATTAATAAATTCATTCATGAAATTGCAGCACGGAGTAAAAATTGCAGCATCATTTGCAAAAGACAAACAGATGAATATTCTAACTTTCAAGTGAACCAATAAACTGATCAGATATCGATTGTGTAGCTCATTTTAATGACGGAGATTCGATCCCTGGCCCGAGACAGAACTCTTTTCACTTTTGTTATAGTTAATTCCTCTTTTCCATGAGATCAATTTACATATGGTCAAAGTTATTCATTGCATCCAATCACACTTCTTTAATTTTTTTATTCATCCATTTCAGGTACCACTGGTTCCTGTTATACCGGCGCTCAGCATTGCCGTGAACGCGATCCTCATCGTCAACTTGCAGGCAGCTACATGGTTCAGACTGCTCGTCTGGGTGGCAATAGGTATGTCATTATTTTCATTAATGGACTTAGTGTGTCTTGTATGATTTAAATCATAAATAAGATGTCATAAATTTCCATCTCTATCAGCAGACACCTTTGATATAAGGAAGGACACCTGACTATATTATTTTCAAGTCTCCTTCTACACCTACACAACTGCTCAAAAAGTATTGCAAAATAAAAAATTCTTTTATTTTTTTTTTTCTTAAGAAGATCAAAAAAATAATCTTTTTAAAAGTAAAGTGAATTTTTAAATGCCAGTACATTAAATTAGTTTAAAGATAAGATTTGAGTAAGTTGTTAAACGAAAATAATATATAGGGGAGAGTCGGAAGGGATGGGACACCTAAAATTATTCTTAAAAAAAAAAAAAAAAAAAAAAAAAAAAACTGTTTTTAATTTTTGACACTTCCACCAGGTGAAGTAACTACAGCTCCATATTTGTTGCTATGTATCATTTTAGTTAGTTAACTCTGTAAGTTTATGTAACAAAACAAACTATTTTATAACACCAAAAGTAAACAATTGTTTAATTTTTAAGGCAAGTTTTCAACGTCACTCACTGATGTTAGCATAATTACTTTTCATATTTTATATACCTAATAATATAACTTTTATGAATTGTTAGCTAAATTAAGCCTAAAAGTAGCATGTGTCTAATATATTATTTTTTTGAAAAATAATGAAAAGGGAGGGATGGGACAAAGCAGCTGAGGGAGGGATGGGACATATAAGAAAAGGAAGAAGAATGAAGATTCTGATACTCCTTAAACAGAAAATATCAAGAGGCAAATGAATGAATAGATGGAAGAAAAAATGCACGAAACAAATTCAAAATCATGGAAAATAATTGGTGTGGCACTCACACGACTTTTGTTTACCCTTTTAACTTTTAAAAATACTTTATTTACCATATATGTATGAGGAACTCATTTTCATTTCTGAGCAGTTTTCCTGGACATGGTAAAATATACAAAAGAAATTACAATCACCAATTACAGTTAAGATTTCTTGGTAATATTTGTTCTTAAGATATGCTGATAACACACACAGACTAGCCACTAAAAACCTTACTAATATTCAGGGAACCACAAAACATGTAAATATAACAAAAACTTAATTTTGAATATTTGAACTAAAAAACAGTACTTTCTCTGCTAGAAGTAAAAAAAAAAGAACTGATTGAGCATTTGAAAATTTTTATTTAAGTGTTACATTATACTCTAATGTCGGATAAAATAGATGCTATTAGTAATTAATTAACCTTACATACATTGCGTCCCACTTTTTTGTCATTTTTCATAGTATGTCTGCACATTATGTATTTATTTTAACTTTATAAACATGTCCCATCCCTCATATAAGGGAGGGATGGGACATTTTTAAGACTATGTTAATTGGCTTATAAAATTAATATTTTAGTAATTACCATGAAATTTTTATTTTTAAAAGACGTTAAAATGTTTGAATCTGTTTCTCTGAAACTTAAAGTGTTGTGCCAGTAAAAGTAAGTTTGTAAAAAATATTTTTGTCTAAACTGTCCCATCCCTCCCAACTCTACCTTATATATATATATATATATATATATATATATATATTTTTTATAAAAAAAAAAAAAAAAGAAAAAAGAAAAAAGAAAAAATAGCATGCAAAAAATTTTACAGGTTATCAGAAATCACCATACATTTTGGTATCTACGAAAAAAATAAATAAATACATAAACAATTTAGATCTAAATTGAGTTCCGAGTAGAAAATATAATAAATGAGTGCAATGCAATTTAAGCTAAAAGTGTTTAATATGTTGTTGTACCTCCTCTGGCTTTGATCACATCAGCCACTCTTTCAGGCATGGAACAAACAAGGTTTTTGCAACACTTCCTTTGGCATTTCATCAAGCCAAACTTTAATTATGGTTTCCTGAAGCTCTTGTTTTGTTTTGGAATGTTTTTAGGATATTTTCCTGCCACTTGTACTTTATAAATTCTCAATGGTATTTAAACCAAGCAGGTTTCTTGGACATGGGAGAAAATTAACACCATGTTAAAATTTTCAATTTAGCAATACTTTTGTATGTATATACTGATAATGCTCAACCTTTTGTGGAATAGGCATACTCATGTAGCTGTGTGGGGCAGAAAGGGCCACAAACATGGTAATTAACTGTTTATATATCACACTCTGACAAGAAAAGTGATACAATTAAAAAATGGTATATTTCAGGTTTTGTTATTGTAAAATATGTATGAAGTGACCCCAATGTGAACGAAAAACTTCACGTCTTTCTCTCGCATTTCATCCAAAGCATATCTGAAGAACAAATAGTAGTAGGAAATCCAAACTCTGTGTTCGAAATCTGTACCATATAGTGATGCTACACTAATTTTTTCCTTGAAATCAAGCAAACGGTTCATATACAGGGCCACTCAAGAGAATTCAGATATATTGTGTCTGCGGGTAAAATTTTTGATAGGTACAGTTTAACAATTTTAGACTGAACTAAACAAAATAAAATGAACATTAAAAAAAAAAAAAAAAAAAAAAATATGCCTATAGACATGTTCTGTGTAGATTGTGAAACGGAAATCACTCATCACTCATTTACAGAGCTATTCAAAAGAATTTGGATAGATTGGGGGTATAATACTTGGAAATTACTGGAAGTGCTTTTCAGGTCACGTTATGCATTTTTAATATAGAAGTACATAATATGGTGTGTATATAATTTATAGATAATATAATGAGCTACCCAAAATTAAGCAGAAACTTTCTTTTTTACTGAATGTTACTGATGGAAGTGCTACAGTTTATTATGTCGACAAAATTTGCTCAGGAGGGAAGATTAATTTCTCACACCAATGTGATAAATACAAAATATTTTTTGAAGTTCAATTTTCAGCTCTTGTTTTTTATCTAATACAGTGAAACGTCGATCTATCCTTTTCCCACATAGATCGTTTTATTTCTATGGTCCTTGCACAAACTGTATTTAAATAATGTTAACAGAACCCGCATATATCCTTCTTCAAAAAGTCGTTTTCCCGCATTCATCATCGTAAAAATTTTTCTTCAGACTGAAATGAAATTCAAAATTAAGCGATTCCATATGGCATTCAAACTGGAATTACTTCTTTTATCCTAAAATAACTCTTTTCCTCCTCAACAGAGGATCAAAATTGTGATGGCATCTCTCTGGACCATCCTGAAAGGTGAGTCCCAGACTGTCGCCATTTGCACATAGTGTAGCACTAATGCGATGTAAAACACAACCAACCTCAGCTACTCAACCTTATAAAGTTTTAGGTGAAGAACAGGGATTGTGCAGATATTATAACATGTGTCTATGAATTACTGAATACAGATTATATGTTGTTGCTTGGAGAATAAGTTATTCTATTTCTTGTAAAGAGAAAGTATGCATCCAGTATGGCCAGCTTCTACATTTTTTTCACATTCCTGAAGTTGAGCCTATGCCAAGTGTATCTGATGTAATTACGACATTTGAAAATGCACGAATTTTTGTATATGCACATGAAGTTACAGAAAAGGACCAGAAAATGTTGTAAATCTGGAAAATCCTCGTTTAATTTATAAAATGAACAAAAAACCAACATAAAATTACTGATCTTTAAAAATAAATATCACTTAATGTTCTACAATTTTTATTCACTTCTTTGACACTTTGAAGAATAACGATTAGTTTTTATTAGTAGTACACAGTCAGTAACAATAGTATCCGAACACTAACAAAAATTCCTATATTAAAAAAGTAGAGTTAATACTGTTTTGTTAAATAAATACTTGTTGAATTATGTTTTTAGACTGACTAAGAGTATGATTCGACAAGGATTTATTTAACAAAACAGTATTAAGTGTACTTTTTTTATATAGGAATTTTTGCGACTGTTCAGATACTTTTGTTACCGACTGTACTGCACCTATTGCATGTATTATTTCATAAACTTGTTTTATTTGTGTTTTGACTTTAACCCGCATTCATCGTTTTTTTTTCACGCACCCCATGAAAATCAATGGATCGAGGTTCTACTGTATCATGTTTTGAGTGTAGGGTAGATGAGAATGATACATAAGAATATAACATAAGGAGGTGAATTTATGATTGACAAACACTGACAGTTTAAATTATTTCTTTAAATATTGTAGTGAGTTTTTCAAATATTTGTCCAACTTACAAGATAAAGAACATATACAGTCGGTAACAAAGGTATCAGAACACTAGCAAAAATTCCTATATAAAAAAAAAAAGTACAGTTAATACCGTTTTGTTAAATAAATCCTTGTCGAATCATGTTCTTAGACTGACCAAGATCATGATTCGACATGGATTTATTTAACAAAACAGTATTAACTCTACTTTTTTTATATAGAAATTTTAGCTAGTGTTCAACCACTTTTGTTACTGACTGTTTGAGGTTTTCATTAAACCTAAGTAAAGAGGAAGCAAGATTGTTGTTTTGTTTCACATTTTAACAATACAGTGACAACACAAAACAATGGGTTTAGCAGTAAGTAGTAATTTTCCTAGGCAAACAATAAAATTAAGTTTTTATTAGTTAAATGTGGCACTTTTCTCAGTACTTATAGATTCTATAACTTGTATTTTCAATAAACTAATGTACAATGGTTCTCTCATTTAGGTCTTTCTATGTATTTATTTTATGGTGTGGGTCACAGCAAGTTAGACATCGCATCACCAAAATCGACACTTCTGAAGGCAGGATCACCCCAGCCGACCACTTGGGGCTCACTGGAACGAGAGTCTTCAATGGATATTACCGGAAAATTGAGCAGCGCATTAGAGAAACAGAAAAATCACGTGACACCTTCTATATCCCAAGAGTTCCTGGTTGATCACCAAGATACTTCTCCGTAAGGAAAAGGATATGTCTACTAATTGTGCAGCAACAAATATCACAACAAAAATTACTCATTCAGCTAAGCTGGCAACCCGTGATACAATTTCAGTCAGCTGAAATATAATGTGCAATAAAACAATGCTAATTTATTCATAATTGTCTTCTGCTAAATTGCAGTGGAATTTAACTGTAATAATATTCTTATTATAAAGTTAAAATAACAAATAGGATAGGTGCTCCAGTGATTGACATCTATACTGAAATATTTAAAAAATAAGGAAAAAAAAATAAAAGCACATGTTTTACATATAAAAATTTTAACATTGTATGTCAAACACTGAAGCACAGGGTGCCAATAACTGCTAAAATGAAAAATTAGCAGTGTCAAACATAGGATACTAATTACTGGTAAAATGAAAAACTGGAAGTCAATTAGTGGAACATTGAGTGGGTGTCAAATAAAAATTCATAAAAAAGTAATAATAATAATCAGATGTATATATTTTAACATATATGTGGTTTTGAATGTCTTTCATGCCATATATATTAACTTAAGATTTCAAAAATAGTTTCTGATGACTAAAACATTAAAAACATCAGAAATTGCTCTAAAAGTATCAATCATTCGAGCACTTGCCCTATAAAAGTAATATAATAATTACAAGATAAAAAGAACTGTTTATATACCATGTTTTCAGATTTTCTGTTGAATCATATAAACGCTACCAAAGGCAGTGGGGACCCGACACAGTTGGCTAAAAGTGTTTTAAAAAATGCATTGGTATCATGTTCTGAGCTATTCTGAAAGTTTCAAATGTCTAACTAGTCGAGAAGTTAATTAAATAAATTCTCTGTAGAATCATATGCGGGGACCCGAACCAGTTGACTAAAAGTACTTAAAAAATGCATTGTCACCATATTCTGAGCTATTCTGAAAGTTTCAAGTCGGGGAAGTTAGTTAAAAATCGATAGCAAGATTTGTACTGGACAAACAAACAAACAAGAATCAAAGTTAATAAAAACATGATAATATATGGGTACTTTTCTGTTCAGAGGTAGTATTTAAAAAAAAAAAAAAAAATGTGTCTCAGTAAAAAATGACCAATCAGTGCAATAAGATAAAAAATATTGTAACCGACTTCTGTAAATATTCTGCATGCCCTAATTGCAACGAAATTATTTTGATGACTAAGTTAATATTATAAAGATGCACCTGAAGATTGGCATTGTAAAGTAATAAATAAAAATTTTCAAATAAACAATATAAAATGCAAATATTCGCAACAATTGTTTTGGGTCAAAATAAATCACAACCCTTTGTCAGACAAACAAAGTAGGCATGCAGCAACTCCAAAACAATTGAGTTTTTTGCATTTTATATTAATATGTCCATGAAAAAATACCAGTTTTCTTTTCACTTAATTAAAAAATAATAATAATAATAATAATAAGCAAGAAGATTTTTTTTAAATATTTGCAAAAGATTTAGTATTTTAAAGATCATGAATTCATAATTAAAAAAAAAAAAAAACGCAAATTGAGAAAATGCAATTTAAAGATTTCAAATCTGTAAAAAATATATCGAAAAGAGAATTGTTATCTAAATATATATTTTATTGAACAAACTGAATATTCAATTTATAAATATTAAATGGAAATATAAACTTACATATGAAACCTTCAATGATTCTAAGTCAAAGGTTCAAGTTCCCTTGAAGCTTTAAACTGAAAATTCCTAATTTAAGGAGGTTTCTTATTTCTAAATTTTATTTTTTACAAGAATGTACCTTAAATTCATGGTTCAAACATTATGCTACCTGATGGGCCTGTGCCATGTAAAAGTTTATATTCTGCATATAATTTTCTCTCTTTAATACTCAGTCAAGCCTATATATATTTATACTTAATGAAATAAACATTGCCAGTGAAGGTATTCTGTTATCACCAATTCTTTTCAAAAAGATCAATGCTAGATCCATCGTTTTTTATTAATATGCATTTAAGATTAGATGTTCAGGCAATTTTATTTATTTATTTATTTATTTTTTATTTTATTTTTTTTTGGGGGGGGGGGGGGGGGAGGAGGGGCATATATCTTTTATGCTAAGTTGTCCAACAGGGCATGTAAAAAGTTTGAGATTTTTCATGCTCTGGTATTTGCACTGGTGGCAGACCAGTAAATGATACTATAAAAGCAGGGGTCGATCCAGGCAAAATTTGGGTCCTTTCACAAAATTACACATTGTAAAAAGGGACCCTTCACAAAATACAAATTCATAAAAAGAGATCCTTCACAAAATTCAAATTTATAAAATGAGCACCTTCAAAAGATTTTGTTTTATAAAAGTGATCCTTTTATTAAATGTTTTCAAGTATTATTTTCAATTAATGCCTTAATTTTAGCTAAAAGAAACTCTATTAACTCAATATTAAACATTATATACAGTGATTGAAAAATGGAAGATTTGATACATTTTATTTTTTCACAAAAATAAATAAAAATTTCACAAAAAAAGGACCTAGAAATTAAAACTTGGATCGACCCATGAAAGGAAGTGGAGAAAAAGATGTGTACATGTATATTGAAATGTGGAATTATCATACAAAGGCTATACTGTCCTTGAACACCATTATTTTACTGCATATATATTATTTAAAATTCCAGTGATACATATTCCACATTTTTAGGATTAACATACTACAAATATACTGCATTCTACTGTAAAGAAATTGTAATGGCACCATAAAATTTACCCTACTTAAATTGAAGTTTACTTTTTAGTAGTTTAGATGGAAGACATTTATAACTTATGTTTATAAAATAGCCTGTTTTCTTGTTTTAATAGTGAATTATCTAAAAGTTTAAGGAAAGTTGTTGTAGCAATATAAAACTGTATATAATGCCAAATGAAAAATATAATTTAAAACTAAGTTAAAAAAAATTCTATCATGGAATTCTATCTTAAATGTTATTTACAATGCCTCAAAAGAAAAAAATCTGGAGTGACTCCACTCGACTTTCCGAACATTGAGTAATTAACAGTTTTGTAGATAAAGTAAAGAAAGAGGAGTTGTTAAACAAACAAAAGAGAGAAAACCATAATAGAGTGTTTGAGTATTTTTCTCCATCTATTACACGATGTTTTATTTAACGCTACTGAACTTTGAGCCCACAGATCATAATGATAAAGAATTTTTCGTTGTGTCCCTGTAAAAACCTATAAATGCTAGATTCACCAAAATGCTTATAGTTAGTGCAACAGTGATTTATAATACTCATATAAAGTTTCACCTCAATTCAATAAGGCGTTTAGATGCTATCGTACTTTTAAAAATTTAGTCCCATAGGCCATAATGATAAAGAATTTTTCTTTGTGTCCCTGTAAAAAAACTATAAGTGCTAGATTCTCCAAAATCTATACAGATTGAGTACTTGTGACCTACAATATGTGTATAAATTTTTTGCTCAATTGAATAAGGCGTTTAGATGCTATCGCACTTTTAAGATTTTGCTCCCATAGGCCATAATGATAAAGAATTTTTCTTTGTGTCCCTGTAAAAAAACTATAAGTGCTAGATTCACCAAAATCTATAGGGTTCGTACTATGGTGACTTACAATATACGTACCAAATTTCAGGTTATTCGAACAAAGCGTTTAGACGCTAGCGTGTTCACCCACAGACATACACACATACACACATACATACATACATCATCGTAAAAATAGTGAAAACGGACTCAGGGGACCTCAAAACGTATAGAAATATCAAAATCTCGAATTCGGATTTTTGACATGATTACAATACTTTCCTCACTATAGTGTTCGGAAAGTAAAAATATATATACATATTCAATTTAAATGTAATAATATTTTACATTAAATTCCACTGTAAGTGCTTTGGATGTTTGTTAATGTTATTGAATGTTTTATCAACTTTACAATATCATACTGTAGTTAAGAAAAAAGATAATTTTAAAATTAATATTGTAATTTTACTGTATTTTCTTTTTGTGAAAAATAAATTTTGGAAAAAAAAAAAAAACGCTCCATTTATTTGATTATTTATATAGCCGTAGGTATGCATACCTACCACATTTTAAATTTATTCCATAACGCTATTAGGACCCGTACTTTTTCCCAGCATTTTTATTGAAGAGTCATTTTTGTCTTACTTAATTGTAATTATATATTGAAGAAAATTACTCTGGAAAGAATGTGGTGTGAATAAAGGATAGGTACTAAGAACATTATGGAATAAATTGTGACATCCATGTAGGGTTTAAACTGCCATTAGTTTTTTTTTTTTTTTTTTTTTTAGAATTTTGAATAGTTGGTGAGAATTTCACCAAAAAGCTAAAATCTGATAATTTCATAAAATATATCTATATAATTTTTATTCAGATATTCGGGCAAAAATTATGAAAGCACTCGAAATATCAGAAATTGTTATTTATTCAATACAATTGGATTTAATTTCAATTTTTAATGGTCGAATTTAAATGCAAAGTATTTAAAAGTATGTCAGAATTCACAATTCGCTTCATAGAATCATTTTCAGTAACAGTATTGCATAGCCTCTACCCATTTCCCTTTTAAAAATTCCTTTTTATTTTGCACATCTGACATAGCTGCCTCTTTTTCCATTATTGAAATGGAAACCAAGTTTCACTGCTTCATGTTTATTAAATTCCAACTACGGGTGCTTGGGTTAAAATTATCAGTAAACAAAAGAATTAGAAAACAAAATTGGGAATAGCCAATTTAAGAAAAAGAAATCAACAGTATCTCAAAAAGTAAAATTAACTTTCAAAAAAGCTAAAATACTGCTTGTGCCTTTTAGCTAAAATACTAAAGAAACTTTTTTCCCCAGGTTAAACCCTACATTATAGGTATAATAATAGTAGACTAATATTTATAGGAAGTACACACCTTTTGCAAGACAATATTAATGTATAGTACAACTAAAATAAAGCACAATAAATGAAAACTTTGAAAGCAACCACCATAAACTGCAAAATATGCAAGAATTATTCCATGTTGAAATACTTTCTTCAGTATCATTCTATACAGAAAAAAAAAATCACCTACCAGTTAACTTAAACAAAAACTTAATCAACACAGCTTCTCACAAAAAGGATTTTATACATGTAATTTGTTGTAAATTTATGCAACAGATGTTAAGATATAGCTATCTGGAAAATTGCAGAAGATAGGTAAAAGCAGAGTCATTTGTTAGCTAATATACTAGTCCTGCACATCTAACTTGAATCAGAGAGGTGAATTTTAAAATCAACCCGAACCTAACAAAAAAGTTTTAATTTAGAAATTTTTATTCATAAATTCATCAACCATGAATATTCATTTAAATAAATTTGAGAGTAAAGTTGAATTTTATGCCAACTATGTGAAAAATGCCAGAGCCGGGAATCATATTTGGGCACTCTTATTAGAGTATATGCACATTAGGAGAGAACCTGGGTTCGATTCCCAGCTCTGGCATTTTTCACATAGTTGGTAAAAAAAATTAACCTTACACTCCAATTTACCTAAATGAATATTCATGGTTGATGAATTTATGAATAAAAATTTCTAAGTTGAAATATCGTGGTCTTTCGCAGCTGAGCTATGATTAATATTCTCATATGTTATGCAGCCATGGAAAAAATTATATGGACAAGCAAAAAGTTGCCAATTCTAAAAGCCACTTGGCTAGAAAATTATGCAAATATTTTTATGATAAAAATACGTGAAACGAAACATTTTCAAACATACTTTACTTCACAAATTTTGAAAATCATTAAAATGCATGAATTTTTAAAGGTTTTAAAATTTGCTACTTGGAAAAAATTTTAAGGACACACATTTCTTTTGAAATTGTACACAAACATTTGCATATTTAGTCGTATCATATAGTTATTTACAATAACCCAAAACTGTTACATAGTAAGATTGTTCACTTTATCTCGTTCTTCATCATACCCAACAGCACACAACTCTCTGAATTTGAAAAGGGACAAATTATTGCTTACAGAAAATGTGGAATGAGTGGACGTGAAATTGCAAGAAAGATAAACAGATCTAAAACAGTAATTTATAATTTTTTGAAGAATCCAAAAGAATATGGCAAGAAAAAGCATACAGGTAGGCCTCCCACTCTTCCTATGCGCCAGAAACGTGTAATTGCCTGTCGAGCTAGCTTCAGAGTTCTACTCAAATTAAAACAGAAATGAATTTATCATGCACTAGCCGAACAGTGCGCACTGGTCTGCAAAAGAATTCCAATGTTAGATATGATAAACTACGTTCACGTCCACCACTCACAAAACTTCAAAAGAAGCTTAGATTGGAATTCGCTACAAAACATGTTTCTTTTGGGTCTCGATGGAAAGATGTCGTATTTTCTAATGAAAAAAAATTTAATTTGGATGGACGAGATTGTTTTTGCCATTATTGGTATGACTTGCAAAAAGACAAACTTTTTTTTCAAACGACAATTCAGAGGAGGTTCTGTGATGGTGTCACTGTGAGCAGGTTTTGCAGTCAATGGAACAACACCAATAGTGTCCATTCGAGGTAGCATGAATTCAGAATCATATGTTGATATGCTGGCTGAAAATTTATTACCTGAAGCACCCCTTATCACAGGTGGTGATTATTTGTTTCAACAAGACAATGCAAGTTGCCATGTGTCTTGTGCATAACATTCATGGTTTGTGGATCATCTGTGGATCATTTTAGCTAGAGAAGTGTATAAAAATGGCACACAATATAAAAATAATGATAAATTAAATATGTAGAATTCAACTACACGTCGCGAGAAATTAATAGTATAAAAAATTATACAGACACGACATTATTTCATTATTTAAAACATGAAAATCTGACATTGACAGATTTTAATTTAGTGCCAGAGGCCTACTGCTAAACCTGTTAATATCGACAAATTCTTCTTTAGTTAATTCGTGACGATCTAAATTCCATGATAAAGTTTTCATTAAATCAAACCAATGTGTTTCAGCTGCAGATATTGTAACAAATAACGTTGGAAGTCCAAACTGTCTTATAGCAGCAAAACGTTTTTTCTCTTTTTCCCAATGAGGGGGAGGTGTGCCTTGGGGGGGGACTCATGTCAAAGTTGGGCCTGGGGGGGACTAATGTCAAAGTTGGGCCTGGGGGGGACTAATGTCAAAGTTGGGCCTTGGGGGGGACTCATGTCAAAGTTGGGCCTTGGGGGGGACTCATGTCAAAGTTCGGCCTTGGGGGGACTCATGTCAAAGCTGAGCCTTGGGGGGACTTCATTCAATAAATCCCCATTCAATAAACCGACTGAAATAGGCCCTTAGCACTATTAAGAGTGACGTATAAAAATTCGACAATGCTGGGCCTAGGGAGCAACTCATGTCAAAGTTGTACCTTGGTGGGACTCATGTCAAAGTTGGGCCTGGGGGGGGGGGACTCATGTCAAAGTTGGGCCTTGGGGGGGGACTTCATTCAATAAATCCCCATTCAATAAACTGACTGAAATAGGCCCTTAGCACTATTAAGAGTGATGTATAAAAATTCGACAACGCTGGGCCTTGGAGGGACTCATGTCAAAGTTGTACCTTGGGGGGGACTCATGTAAAAGTTGGGCCTGTGGGGGGGAGGGGGGACATGTCAAAGTTGGGCCTTGGGGGGACTTTATTCAATAAATCCCCATTCAATAAACCGACTGAAATAGGCCTCTAGCACTAATTAAGAGTGTATTATAAAAATTCGACAACTGTACTGACTGAAATAGGCCTCTAGCACTAATAAAGATGAACTGAAATCATCCATTGAAATGGCGTGGAAAAACATTTATAAACAAACTTTAACTGGACTTTCTGAGTCAATGACTGGACGATTAATAAGGGTAATTGAAAAAGAAAGATTTTGTAGAATATTAATTTATTTCGGGACATATTTGATAATGTCCTTATATTTTTTTCCATATCTCACGTAATACATTCGTCTTAATATGCGATTTAACAATTTTATTGCAATTTAATTTTATACTAACAGGTTTCTAATGTTTCCTAATTACAAGTAGTAAATTATGTTTGATTTTGTTTTCATATGATGATTATTTTAATATATAATACTCATTTTTCAAGATGTCCGTATAATTATTTCCATGGCTGTATCTGCATTTGCAGACAAGGTGACTTTGCCAATAGATATTATGTGAGAAATGCTGAGTTGGTTATCAGCTGGGTAACTCAGTGGTACAGTATCTGCACGTTAAGCAGAGTGCCCAGGTTCGATTCTTGGCTCTGGCATTTTTAACATAGTTGGTACAATAAAAATCAACCTTACACTCAAATTTATCTTAAAATAATAATAATAATAATTAATTAATCAACCACAACCCGCAATAAAGAAATTTGACAACCCGCATGCAACTTCTTCATAACCAACCCGAAACCCAAATTAATAATTTATCTAAAAATTGCACAGAATATTTTTAAGTTAAAAAAAAAAAAAAAGTAAATTTTCATAGTCACACAGTTGATAAACCATTTAAAAAAGAATTAAAAATATAATTATTAATACTGTAAGTTAAATATTTAGAAATCTGAGAAATGGATTAAAAATAATTTTTAACTATTAATACGTGTTGTGTACTTCAAGTTACAAAAATGAGTTTCAAGTTTAGTGTTTGTAGTCTATTGTTTAATGCTCATCACACATACACACACAAAAATATTAAAATGACAAAACGTTACAGATGCCGACTAAATGTCCATTCTCATTTAAATCTACATTTCAATAATTTCTTAAAAACATTTGTAACAGAAAAAATATTAATTATTAAGTAAGTTTTAACTATTAATATTAAATATTAATTATTAAGTCTATAATAATTAAAATATTAATAATTAAAATATTAATTATTAAGTAAGTCTATTTCAAAAAAAATGTGAGTAATTAAAATAGATAAATCACATCTGGTTATTGTCAGAGAGGGAGCCTGTTTTCCACAGCTTATATTCTAAATATTAGTAATTTGAAGTTTCTTTGTTAATTGTTTTAGTCAGATATGGATATTTATTTTACTATAATAATCTGGGTAAGCATATATTCATTTATGGATACATATAACAAACAAATTTCTGCTTATTAAAGTAAATTTTTTTTTAAAGATGTCCTCAAGTCGAGACGACTCATTGAAAACTAAATCCAATCTGAACCCAACCCAACACACAAGAGAGAAAAAATGATTCAACCCGACCTGACAATCAGATTACCTGACCCAAAGCAGGACTCTACAATATACTGCCAAATTAAATTAACATACTTTTTCATAACAGCTATCTTACACAAATTTAGTGCATTTTATACTCTACAGAAGCTGAGACATAACTTTTCTATAAAACAAGGAGAATAGCAGCAGCACCTGTCAACCAATTTGCACACAAATTGAGACTCAGAATAATTCTTCATAACAGCTGCCTCACACATTAAGATTTAGAAGCTGCAATGTAGCTTTCCCACAAATGGAAGAAATCCAAACATAGCAGCACCGCCTGATGTATGATATATGCAAAATATAATCAGCATCAGTTTATACCAAGGACCAATCAAATATAAAGTTTTGTGGGATTCTGTCCATTTTGTGAGATAAAAACACCTATAAAATTTTAATAGCATACAGACAGACATTTTCTAAAAACAATTAAATAATATTAGTAAATAAGAAAAGATAAAGATATTTTAAACCACATCCCAAAAGAAAAACATTATCAACTTAACACACTGATTTCGTAAAGCTATTGCCTACTACAAACAAATATAACCACATATTCACAGTTAATGATGCTTTTATAAAATTTTTGTAGTTAAATTCAGTGACATCTACTTCCTCACATGATGCTATACAGAAACTGAAGCAGCAACAAGCTATTGTCAGTAATCCAGCCAGAATAATATCTGATTGCAGAGCTGCTTTCATTTCCAAACAATTGAAGGATTATTGTAATCAGAAAGCAGATAACTAACAACTGGAGTACCAAGAGAAAATGGTCAGATAGAAAGACCTCATGCTACTATTCTATCTACATTTTATCCATACGAAAGAGTGGTCAACAATCAGACAAATTTATTTTTATCTTTAGCTCACACAATATATTGGCCCACCAATGGCTGAGCAGTTCTGCACTCAAAACTGGTAGATGGGAAGTGCCGGGTTTGATCACAGGTCGCGCTCATCGACCTAGCCGTTTGGACTTTTTCCTGTTTTTCTTCAAAGCTCACGTAAACATGGGCTAGGACCCTGTCATGCGAAATCAATATTTCGTCTGACATCTTTCTCTAATAAATAGTTTTATCTAATAAGAAACCCAAATTTCCTATTTAAAAAAATAAATAAATAAAATAATAATAATAATAATAATAAATATGAAAGGAATGAGGAGAAATTGAAATAAATAAGAAGAAAAACATTTAATTTTTTCTTTCTTTCAGCACATTACATCGTTTTTATGAAATAATTATAGTATAAAAACATAATTTAATTAATAGCCATTTTTTTCTCATTTTAAAACATTATTCCGTTTTCAGAAAATAAATAAGTATTTTATTATACACTATTTGTATGTGGTACGTTCTAGAACTTTAGTTTTTTTCAAAATTCTGTGAGCACCTTGTCAATCAATCAATCTTATTCAACGCCTTCCTGAATTTATTTCTAATTTTTCCATTCGCCAGTTTGAGTTTTGAGTTCGCCTATGAAAAACGTAAATAATTATTTAAATTTGATTAGTAGAACTCTTTATACGTCATTTGACTTGTTTTCCTAATTGGCATTAGTCAGGGTAACAATATATTTCTAAATTTCTCAATTTTGGCGATTATATAATCATTCTTTTCTTTTGTTTATAACATGTCCGTTAGCCTGTCAACTAGTTTTTCCGATCGTCTGCGTTCATCTCGCACCTGGCGATGGTCGGTGATTAAGATAACCTTTTCCCCCACTTAAATAGCGGACACGTGCCGCGATCGGCGGTTCGCTCTTTCTCTCCGGCTCTCTTCTTTTTTTCTCCCTGCGTAAGTTAACGGAAGATGCCGGGCAGTAATTTTAACTATGTCTGATAAGTGGTATGGAAGATTTTGGGTCTTGGGTATATTGTTTGTAGTGGACGTCTGATGCCCCGATGATGGATTGATGTAGATTTATTTATGAAGAGGAAATATAAATAAAGGAAATATAGATGTTCAGTGGAGTCTTCTCTCTTAATATTAATTTCGGTTCCTTTTGTATAGCAAAGAACACAAGTGGTAAGTCTCAACAATATATTATTTTGATGGTTGAAAAATAAGGATTTCCAACGGAACTTAGTGCTATTCAACCCCTGGGTTGGTTTATTTCTTGGTTGATCACGGCGATTTATTTCTTTTAGTTTATTGCCAAGACTTGGCACGACAGACCCCTTAGAAAGACCCTCATGAAAGGCATTCCACCTATTGGTCTATGACCCTTGTGTAGCCAATCGGCCTTAAATCTTACTCCTACCTACCTCACAATATGGTAGATAAATTTCATAAAAAACAGTTTTAGATTCACATATATTAGAATATTTAAGAACTTACAGTTTATTGAAATACCGCTTATTTTTTGAGCTAGAAAAATACTTTTTTATGCCTAATAAATATGCCTCCCCACATATGGAGTACAATGAGACGATGGTTAGTAACCAGTGGGACACAATTTATGTTATCAAATATTCAATTTATAAAGAAAAATTTCACAGATATGTTATTTAGCAGTGCAAAAAAGACTAAAAATACGAAATGGAATCAGAAACTAAGTATCCGACTCCGTTGGTGGTGTATTCATTTAATGTTAATGAACCAAAAAACAACTTCAAATAAAATAAATGATTTTTGAGGTTTAATAAAACCTAATGTTATAGGTTGAATTATCTATATGTTTCTTTCTGACACAGATGCCACATTGAGAACATTAGACTATAAATTTCCCAACAACTTATTATTTTCCCACAAAAAACTCACCACAAAGTCCTCATTACAGTCTTTGCCTTCAATATCTTTTATAATGTAAAAAGTAATTTCTTTGCTGAAAATTTTACTAAAACATAATCTCCTTGTTCTAAACTTCTGTCCAGTTGTTCAAAATCATCAAACTCTGTAGGCCTAATTGGCAAAATATCATCATCCGAACTCATTGCAAACAATGATTCTCACATGAATGTTCTTATCTTTATCTGTGAAAAGCAAAATTTCAAATAATTTTCTCTTTCAAGAACAGGCTGACTTTTCTTTAATTGATTCTACCAAACGTTCTATTTCATCTTTCGTCTGTGTGTATGTAATAATTATGCTCTTTTCTTTCTTCCATTTGTTCATTTTATTTATTTTTTTCTTTCTGCCATTTTAGGGAGTGTAAGAAACACTTTGGGCTTATTGAAAACCCCAATGCCTTTGAGGTAGTTGATCCACTGTCACATAAACTAACAGTGAACTATTTGGCGTGTTTATTTTGCTTTTCAAGGATTGCCTGGTCATCTGAATTTTCCCCATTCACTGTTTCCTTCAAAAAAAGGCCTACCTGATTTCTTAATTTTGAAATTTCTTTATTTTATTCTTTTTAGAATAGGCTAATACATTCCCAACTCAATGGTCATATCCGTTAACAATTCCAGAAGAGTTAACTTTATTACTAAATTAAAAATCTACAAAAATGATTTAAACAGAGAGAAATTTCAGAAAAGCAAAGACTTGGTAATTAAAAAGTAGACAAAAGAAAACATAAGTTATCTTCTTTTCTTTTTGAGATATTGGATAATGAAAATCACTACCACCATTAATCCCTAAAATTTTTATTTTGATATACAAGAGAGTGTAAAATGGCATCTCATATTACAAAAGGAATCTATTAATTTATGAATGTACTCAATGAGACAAGTATTATTTTATAATGGGGGTACAATGAGACAAGTCTCATTGTTGACCCACCACTTTTGTCTCTTTGTGTGCAAGTTACCGTGGCAGAATTTAAACAGTGGCCATCTTGACAGTTTTAGGCTAAGAGATGCAATATTACACGGATTTGTTCTTTAAATACCAATTAATCACGTAACTACTAATTACCTTCCAACTATTCAATGTAAAAAGTTTAAAAGTATTAAAAGCAAAAATTAAAATTAATTTTTCTTATCTATAAACAGTGTTTTGTAAATATGATTGCAGAAAATGGTGCCACACTAACCAAAATTGAATGACAACTGTAGATACCTCTTCTCAATTTGTCATAAAGTACCAATAGTGTACTGCCAGATACAAAAATGATAAACATTTTGCCTCATTGTGTACAGTGTCTCATTATCGATTACATTACTCTAGATGAACTGAATAAGTGGTATAAGCATGTAGACACTGTCCACACTACTATAAATTCCACCATATCGAAAACTACCAAAAGAACTTCCTCTGAACTACTTACAAGTGTCATGATAAGAAACAAGAATATTAGTAATCTTAGAAGAAAGAATAAATTTAATGTTGGATCACCTCAATGCTATTCGTGAAGAAGCATGAAAAAAATATCTTAAAATTCAGGAAGATAATTGTAAATGCTACAACAAGTAAAGAAAGAAAGCTCATGTTTACAAGCAAAATGTTTTAGCGGCTATTCAACATATGTAGTTTGGAACTGGTATGAAACTTAGATCTAAATTTCTTGGTCCCTACAAGGTTATCCCTGTAAAGCCAAAGGACACATATGAAGTGGAAAAAGTGGGTGACCACGAACGCCCTAATTACCCAAGTACCTCAGCTGATCACGTGAAATTGTGGACCAAAAATTAAAAAAAAAATAAAAACCTCATAAACTGTATCCAGAAATCTGAATTTGTACATACTTTTCCTTAATGTCTATTTCTCTCTCACGCTCTTTTTATGTGTGTGTGTTAAATTTTGCAAATTTCTTTTCCCCTCTACCATTTTCTGCTGATTCTATGGTGAGAACATTTATTATTGAGGATGGATGAGCAGTGTGGTATATTTTCTTCCACAGACGGTGCTTCATCTAATGACAATTTGAGTATTGTATGGAAAGTGAGCAGTCTTCTAGTGGAGATAGTAGAGTGAGATAATAGTCAACAGCATGAAGGCCAGTTTGGATTTAGCACAATCAGTGCTATAGAGTAGAGAGGCTCATATACAAGTTTCTTATGCTAGGGCACGAGCAAGTGCTCTAAATTTTCCTACACAATATAAGTTGTAATAATTTATGTAAGAAATAAATTATGCCTTATGTTATGAGAAATATCTGTACCATAATCTCCTTTTTATGTATATTCTGTTATGTACCTAAATTAAATGAGAAGTTAACTATATCACTGCTCTTTATTTGTGAACCACTCCTAAACTCAAACTCTATATATATATATATATGTCATAAGCAAAATTCAAAAATGTATTCCAGCTTTTAGCACATTCATTTATTCACTTAGACAAAAGCATCAAAACTACACTTAGTAATCTCAAGTGAAATTGCACAAAAAAAAAAAAAAAAAAAGATTATATACATACACAAAAATATAAACTTTATTAACAATCATAAAATTTATACATAAGAATTAACAAGTTTTTTTTTTTTTTTCCTACATAATGCTAAACATCTATAGTGGATAAAGAAAAGCCTCTACATATTTCATCAGCAGTAAAGCTAAATTTGGCAAAACTACGTCATTCATTAGAAGCTAAACATTTACCACTTTATGCCAGTATTAAGAGAAGAAAAAACTTTATAAACTATATTAATATAATACTGCACAAGTAACAACAAATATAAATTTGTAGCATACGAAATAATACAAGAAATGTTTTATTTTTATCACCAAAAGAAAGTATTTAAGGCATTCATGTTAACAAAAAATATTTTAATGAATTCATATTTTAAAATAATTAATACAAAATATTTTTAAGGTATGTTGAATTGCATTTTAGTGTTTTTGATTAGTGTTTATTTTTCCTTGTAGGATCAAAAACTACATTTTAGAAGGGAGGGAAAATATATACAAAATATCATTGTTTATCAATTTTTCAGCATACTTGTTCAGGGTGAATAGCATAAGAACTTTTCCAAATTATCTGACTTTTCCTATTTACAATAACAAGCTTTCAAATACGACTTATTTCCACAAAATTTATGGAAATTCTCCGACTTTTCAAGATTCACTTAAATTGCTTGACCAGTGACCATCCCGACTGTTTAATGTATAAAGATTCCTAAAATTAGTATTAAGCACAGTATAAAAATTTGATAATCTATGCTAGAGATATTTATAATTTTTTATTTTATTTATTTATTTATTTATTTATTTATTTATTTTTTCTAGAAAAAAGTAATATATTTCGAAATTTAGTCACACCAGTGCTTTTTATTTTAACTATGCATGGTGGAAAAAGGCAGGGACAATGCAGAAAGAGTTAAAAATTTGCTTTATAGTAGCAGTGCAATGAATGTTAATTATATACAAAACCATACAAAATTATGAAGCCTCTTGATTGTTTAAATATAGTTAAAAGTATCTCCTTTATCAATTTTTTTTTAGAAAGAATATATCTTTTTTTTTTTTTTTTTTTTTTTTTTTTGTAAAAACATTATTAGGAAAATGATGGATAGACATTTTTTTTAAAATTGTATTATTATTAGTAGTAGTAAGTTACTGCTTTAGCTTTTTCATAAGTTACTGCCTAAAAGTTGTGAAAATCTGCATACATATCCACTGAAATATGATATTAGAATTTTCAGAAAAACATTAATTTTTTTTTTTTTTCTCTTTTACAATACTATACTCTAACAATATACTCTAAACATATTTAGAATTACATTATGGATTCATTGATAAGTCAATTTTATGCTTAAATTTTATACGGAAATTTAATGCACATTTTTAGAAATCAAACCTATTTAATATTGTTATATTTCAATACATATTTAAGCAAATTTTCAAAACTCTAAGGCAATAACGAACTTGTAACACCCACAATCCTCTTAAGAGCAAACTACTGTTACAGTATTTAAAAAAAAAAAAAATCATTACAAAGCAGTTTTATTTACTTTCTACTTATTTATATAATAAAGAAGAATACAGAAACAATGAATATAATATTTTCTCATTTTTGATAGATTGAAGCTGCTGGCTAATTATAAATTTTCATCTCTTCCAATTTTTTTTTTTTTTTTTTTTTTTTTTTCCCAGTTAAAGAAACTATACACATTCAACTTTCTTTCAGTGTAGAGTTATAATAAGGTAATCAAAAAGGCTTATTAAAATTTAATAAAAGATATAAATTACTTGAAGAACAATATCTTAAATATTAAAACGTGATGTAAAAAAGCAGCATTGTTAGTATATATATTTAAAAAAAGAAAAAAGTGAGTACATCAAAAACATTACAAAGGTTAACACAATCAAAACAACCTTAAAACATGCATGCATAATTAAGCTGCCACATTCTGTTGGTTATTTTGAACATTGCTGTCTGAAGTAGAAGTCACGTTGATGTTCAAGCATTTTAATACTTCAGAAGGATCTACATGATCAGCTAATGATTCTTGCTTGTGATTCAATAGAACTTTTTCACCTCCTACAAAAAATAAATAAATAAATAAATAAAATTTCAAAAATTAAAACTTCTAAACAGAGCATTTTATTTATTTAATTTATAAAAATTACCTTTAACTAAGCTCTGTTAATCTAATCTATAGACCTTTCAGGGCGAATCTGCCCCCTCTTCAGTAGCTATCTCATGGTCTGCTGTAGTCGAAACTGGTCTATGTTGTAGTCGAAAGCAATACAAGCCTACATTAACCGCGCAACCTTTATTTGTAATGACCCCGACAATTTAAGAAATGAAATAAATCATATTAAAAACATAACTATCAAAGCAGGCTACAATAAAAACCTCGTCAATAAATTATATAAGAAAAAGGTTCAATAAACTTAATAACATCCCAAATTATCAAAAAATTTCTCCAAGTTTCACTTATTCTATACCATATGATCAGGGAACTTTAATTAGAGTTAAAAATTCAGCCAAAAAGCATAATATAAATATCCCCATAAAACCAAATCCTGACATCTATTAATTAATCCGAAATGATAAAGATATAACCCCTCCACTTGAAACTGCTGGAATATATCAGATTCCTTTTAATTATAGAAATGAAAAAAGAGGCCATTACGTCGGAGTAACAAAAAGAAAAATATCAACCAGGATTAGAGAACACCAAAGCGACATTAAATATGGAAAAATAATGACAGCCCTCACTAGAATCAATAACAAAAACGATATAAACATCGGTTTTAACGAAACAAGAAAAATAGCCAATTATAACAACCCTGGCTATGCTTTTTACCAGGAAACCATAGAGATAATCAATGACCAATTAGCATGTGATGGGCACGAGTCGCACGCTGATTTAGATTGTGCATGGAGCCACCTCATAGAAAGTCAACAGAGAAAAATGAAGACAAGACCAGTTTCGACTACAGCAGACATGAAATAGCTACTGAAGAGGGGGCGGATTTGCCCTGAAAGGTCTCTATAGATTAACAGAGCTTAGTTAAAGGTAATTTTTATAAATTAAATAAATAAAATTTCATCAGGTTCATTTTATAATATTAACCCATTAACACTGCTATATGAACCCCACTGAAACATTTTTAATTTTCGCATGTTTTGGGTTTTAAAATGCATTTCTAATTATCTGTAGTTTCAATGATTAAAAATTTTTTTTTGCTTTGTTAGAAGATATGATAGGGTTCTAAAATGGGAGATTTGGCACCAAATGGGGCAGAATAGATGTTGATAAACTGCAAAACCCTTTTACATTAGTTTTCTTGAACCTTGTTATAATTTAAAAAAAAAAAAAAAACTGTTTTATTTCATAGCCATTGTTTTAAACCCCTGAACTCAAATGAGTTATTTTTGGTGACTTTATTTTCTTATGCAGAAAAAAACAAAATCTTAGAATTTACATTACAAACTTTTTGTAAAATAAAATTACCAATGAAGCTAGGACACATGAATATTTAATGTTAAAAAATAAATATATTTATCTTAATTACTTGTAGAGAAAAAAAATTCTGAATCAAATGTTCCCACAGCGGGAGCTTTGGTGCCCAATGGGTTAAATGAGCAATATTTGTATATTTTCTGGATATCAATATCCACACATCCATCCAAATTTGGCATAGAGATTCATTAGAAATAGAAAATAAAAAATAATTTTGTATATACACCAAAAAAAAAATCGTTAAAATGAGTAATTTAATATTAAAATTTTAACAAGTTTCAACACAAATCAGGAGAAAAAAATTCCCTGATTTTTTTCCTATCTCTTTTAAAAATAAAATAGACGACACACAATCTAGCAGCATGAGAATCTAACAAGGAAGTTTTCAAGTCAATTGAACATATCAACAGTATGCTAATTTTATTAATTTACTATGGTTGGAGAAAATAATATGACTTTTTTCCTTCTATAATAATACGCAAAAATATAAAAGAAGATTTTTTTTTTGCCAAACTGTAAAATTAAACAATTAAAAACTAAAATTAGAATTTTTCAAAAAAAAAAAAAAAAAAAAAAAAGGAATTTCCTGAATTTTTCCTGTTTTTGTAATAAATTTTGAAATTCCCAGAGTTTTTTCCTGTTTTTTTATTAGACTTCAAATTCCCAGAGTTTTTCAGGTTTTTCCTCAATTCCAGGTATCATAGCAACCCAGTTTAATATTACCATACCTTCGGCCAATCAAAACACTTGAATTTGTTTGTAAAAATGAACTATGTATGATATAATTTATACCATAATACGTGTCGGAAGTATAGCTCAGTGGCAGAGCATTCGCTTTGCATGTGAAAGACCCCAAGTTTGATCCCCGACTCTTCTACACTTTTTCTTTAATTTCATAATTTTAGTTTATTTATGTCTTGTTTCATATTTCACGGACAATTTCATACTTTTTCGCAATATTTGATTAACAGTTTTTTTTTTTTTTTTTGTATATTTACCATATTATATTTACAATGTTAGATATTTAGGTAAGGGAATTTCAGTATTATTTGAATAAGCATGCAGTGCTTAGTTGTTCCATGACATATTAAAATAAAGCAACTTTTGTGTCTTGCAACTGTCATCACTAGAAAGGATTTTCTATGGTGAACATTTCCAGGTTTCTTTAGCCAGCTATGAGCAAATTAAAACCTTTATGCAGGTAAATACACAAAAATAGAATTTACATTATTAATTGTGTTATAGAAATGGCAGTATATTAGATACTTGTATATAACAAAGTATATTCAATATGCATTTTTATAATGTATCTTATATACATTTCTTTTTTCTTGTATATTGTTTTCATGCAAAACCAGACATTTCACCTGACATTATATGTTTCTAGATAAGAATTTATAATAATAAACCCTCTAGATTCTTAAAATAATAATAATAATAATAATAATAATAATAATAATAAACATTTTAATTATTTATTTTTCAGATAATAGATCATTTTTAAAAGAAAATTCCAATGCAAATGCACAATTTAATCTTTGTGCCATTTTTGCTCTTATTTTAGAATATTTATTCAGTTTACATAAAAAGTAATAAATATTAAATTTCTCTGTCTTATATAACATGTAGATTTTTTTTTCTTTGCAAAATTCAACATACACCTGTCAATCAACTTTAATACACACCTTTCTGATTTAATTTCTAATTTCTTATGTTTTTAAAATCCAAATGCAGTAGTTTAAATTTCATTACACTTAACACTTTTTTTTTTAGGGGGGAGGGGGGAGGTAGAAAGAATATGTAATGTTAATATTTAATTCTAATATCAGACGTTTTGGCAATTACTTTCTGCTTTTGAAAATGCATTTTTATGAAGCTCGTTATGCCTTCACACATAGCACACTATACTATTACGATTGGCTTTCGAATTTGTTGCCATGTGATGACAACTATAATGTAATAACCCTACCCCTTTTACAAGTTGATGTTTTTGCTCAAAGAGCACAGGTTTTCATACATTTGTTAAAACAACTCATTGCAGAGATGCCAACTTCTAATGATAAAAAAGCAGGAGATTTTTTAACAGAAATCACGAGACTTTTTCGAAACAAGAAAGTTTGTAAGAAAAATGAGTAAAATAATGCAAATTTAATTTTAAGTAAAGCTTTATAAGCTTAGGGAGGTGTTTACAAAGCATCAGTATTAAAATTAAATGAATAATATATGTTTCTTGCAGTAAAACAAATTATCAAAAAGAAAAGCCCTCAGACATACAGCTGTTTAAAATTTAAGTCAAAGCAGATAGATTTGATCATTCTGCTCCTAATATAAAACAATAAGAATCTTAATTATCTTTGTAAAAGAAAAGATAATAAAGAAATGAAAATATCAGCTATATTCTAATGAAATTTGAATTCTTTAAGTTTTCAATAGTTATGGTATTTAAAAAAAATCTTTTGATAATAAGACATTTTTCATTATGCAAAAATGAAAGTTAAAAATTTATTCTTAGCAAAAAAAATTAGTTTCAAAGCATTGTATAGTAATTCACATTCAAACTGAACTTGATAAATTGCAGGACAAGATAAATTTCAATTTTCATTCAATTTTTTTTACCCAATCCCACAAATTTTAAGCATAAATAATGCTAAGAGGGATAGATAAAAATTACATCAGAAAAGCAGGAGAAATGAGTGGAAAATCAGGAGCATGGAAAAACAAGCAAAAAAGCAGGAGACTTGGCATGTCTGAATTATGCTAAGAGGGATAGATAAAAATTACATCAGAAAAGCAGGAGAAATTACTGGAAAATCAGGAGCATGGAAAAACAAGCAAAAAGCAGGAGACTTGGCATGTCTGTCATTGCCTTGTTACAATGGAATCTGAAATCGCTAATCATCCCAATGAAATCTACTATTTAATTTGACCTACTTAACAACATATTTTCATAGATGTAAAAAATGCAAAGACAGGTTGAGGGAGATGCATCTATATTGATTAATAAAAAATATTTAACTATAACCACTATGATTATGATGCTATTTATGACTTGGAATCCCATATGTACAAAATCAAAATAAAGTACAGTGGAGCACCGTTTATACGTTTTTCAAGGGACCGTTCCTAAAAAACGTATAACTGAAAAAAACGTACAACTGAAAATTCGTTTCAACATTAATACACAATGAAGTGTCATATTAATAATAAAAATATACTCAACTTTCATGATTTCCTTTACATTTATTCGAAAAAGATATATTTTTAATTAAATTTAAAATATTTTTAAAAGGTAGAATAAAAATTAAATAAAAATTAAAAATATAGAAATTCAGATTTTTTTTTTTTTTTTTGAAGATTTCCTTTTTAACCTTCGAAGACAAAGCGTTTCGTTCTCTAAACGAATGACATTTTTGCAAGCGATTAAAAGGAAGGAAAGAAAAAAAAAAATTAAAATTAAATTTGTTTCTCCAAAAATAATGTCAAATAAACGGGATAAAAAAAAAAAGAAAATCTTACAAGTCACCCAAAGTGAGTAATAAATCTTCAAGTTTACAAAATGGTTTTTTTCCCCGTTCATACCCCATCTCTGGAATCAATTAAAAGAGAAAGTGGGAGGTCTTCAAGTGGTCACTGGCTACTTGTTACCATTCAACCCAGTCGTCAACTGCTCTCTGAAAATTTCTCACACACCCCTTTCCCCAGGCTATGGACGCAGGTCGCACTTTGTTACCATAGTTCTAAGAAAAAATAATCGAAAAAGATAAGAATAAAACATAAAGAGCATTCAACTTTTTTTTTTTATCCTGGAAGAAAACTCAAACTTGGGATTCTACAAGGAGAAAAAAAAAAAAAAAAAAAAAAAAACGTATAAGTGAAATTAAGAATTTACTCGTGTCGTATAAACGAAATATTTTAACATTAGAATTCAATGGAATGATTTGGGACTGAAGTCGAAAAACGTATAAATGAGAAAAACGTATAAATGAGAAACGTATAAAAGGTGCTCCACTGTATTACTTGTCTTTCACCTATGAGATGCCTGGTTCATTTCATGACCCTATATATCTTTTTCTTGTCACCCTTCCATATTTTATCAATAACATCACCATATACTGCATATGTATCATGTTTTCAGCTTTTTTTAATGAGCACTGCTTAACTTCAGCACAACAATTGTATACATTGAAAACTTAATAAACAATATATTTTTTGTCATTCAAGTCCAACAACAAGGCAAAAAAGTAATAATGAAACTCATCTCAGTCTTAGAAGAATTTTGTGATTCAAACTCAATTTAAATGTCCCTTTCTTTTAAAGGCCAACATGCTGGTTTCTTGACTGAACCAATAAAGAAAATATAACACAGTTCAAGAACATACAATGCAATTAAACATAAGTAAATTAATTTTTTCTTAACTGTTACCTAATCAGAGAAAAATGACAGCACTATACTGCATTGTACTTTATAAAAAAAAAAAATTCTTCAATATGATAAAAGTTTCCTTTTAATAATATTTTTATTTTATAAGTGCACTTTTTATTTATGAATTCATAAATGCTCAAATATTTAAATCACAAATACATATTAATCACTCATTCTCATCCCAAGATCCCAAGTCAAAAATGAAATAAACAAATATCTTTATTGAATACACTTTCTTAATCAAGAGTAAATTGTATGTTCTCTAAAATTCTCATTTTTTTTTTTTTTTTTTTTTTTTTCAAATACTGTATACATGTTTTTGTTAGTATATTGCACACAACTTATTATACAATGGACAAAGAAATCTTACAAATACCCTTTTTAAAATTTTAGCAGTCGAACTAGGGTTTCAGCTGAGTAAAAATTTTCTTTAGCAAAAAAGCTAAAATCAGAAAAAAAGCTTTAGCAAAATGCGAAAATGCCAGAAGCAGTAGAAAAAGATGAATATCAGTTTACACATTATTCTAAACGCCTCGACATGTTTGATTTTCATTTGTAAATTAAATTTAAAAGTTTTTAATCAGATCTTTAAAGAGTTATACACAGAAGATTTTTTTTTTTTTTTTTAATTTGAAATAAAAAACAAAAAAGTAATTAATAATTGTACTTACCACTGTAACCATATCAATTTGAATATAGTACAAGCATATATTTTAACACATTTATTGGCAGACATAAAAAATATTAAACTTTTTAGATTACTTTATTTTGTAAACTTTTTTAAAGCAATATGAACATCTTAGATAACGACTTATATTATTTTCTGGAGATATAATTATCACTATGGCACGTAAAACTACATTAAGCTTATACTGTATCTGAAAATAAAAACATAACTTACAAAAAAAAAAAAAAAAAAAAGTAATATAAGTGAAATTTGTTTATTACTATTGAAAGCTTTTTGGTTTACAATTTATAATTTTTCTTTCTTTCATATTAGACCACTTTACAAATGCCTCATGCTTATTTACAAATTGATTTCCTGTATGCGATTCTTAGGCATAGTTCAGCATTTTTTCTTGATCAATGTTGCAATTTTTTCCCCATGAAAGATTAGTTATAATATTTTTGAAGATTTTTTTTTTTTCCCCATTTGTCTTCAGTAAAATGCTTTAGCAAAAAAGCAAAAACATGTTATTTCATTTTTGCATTTTGGATAAGTCTTTTAGCATTTCGCAAAAAATGCTATCGTAGTGGAAACACTGAGTCAAACCTTATTAACGTGAATCTCAAGGAGAAAAAAATTGTTCATGTTATCAGTAGCTCATTCTATCAGTAACTAATCTTCATATAACTAAACTAATCTTCATTTTGACAGGGATTGTGGAAACAGTTCATATTAAAAATAATTCACATTAACAAGGTTCAACTGAATAAAGTTATCTAGTGAAAAGTAATTGTAACTGTAGAAATTTATTTGTTTAACATTTTACTCATTAAGAAAAATAAAGAGAAAATTTGTATAACGTTCATAAAATAATTAAAACTTTAAACTTTTCAGCTAAATTAGGCAGCAATATTTCCAATAAATTAAATATTGCACAGGGTTTTCATTTTATTTTCACAAAAAAATAAAAATAAAATAAAAAAGAAAGAAAGAAAGAAAAGAAAAGAAAAGAAAGAAAGAAATTAAGATATTAGAAAACAACACAAGATAAAAGAAGATTGTAGAAATCATATTTATACAATTTAATACTATACAAGTGTCAACTGACTAAGTAGTATGCCTGTACAAAATTGCTTAATTTATAAGATGAAGAGTTTGTTAAAAAATTTAATATTTAAGTTTATTATCTTGCTGCATTGTTATGATAAAGAGAGTTTATTTTCTTGAATTTTTTTGAAAATGTGAGCTTTACTAACTCATCCAAAAATAAGAACTTTTTTGTATTTTTTTTTTTTTTTTTTTCTCTCTTTTTGAGAAAGAATTATTTGTGTCTGTTAAGTAATTCTTTTGTTAATGAAAAAGAAAAAAAAAAAATATTTTTTAAGTTTGAAAATATCAAATTCTACTCTTAAATTTTTATTGAAAAAATTCCCTCCAAAAAAAAAGTTCGAAAATGATAATTGTGCATTTGCAGTTTTTTATTAAGAAAATGAAAGTTTCCAAGCATGAAAATAATTAAACTATCTAAAAATAATTATAATTAAAGTTTTACCTTATAAAGTTCAGGATATAGGTTGAAGTACTTTCTGGGCAGATCCGCCATTTCATCAGCAACCATCAGTGTGGTCCGCTGCCGTCGAAACTGTTTATTAATTCCCCTGTTGTTGACTCTTTAAAAGATGGCACCACAATCGATCTAAATCTGCTCGCAACTCGTGCCCATTACAAGCTGATTAGTTACTGACTATTTCTATGGTTTCATGATTTTGCCAGTTTCGTTAAAGAAACTTTAATGAAACTCACAAAATCGGCAATTATAATAACCTGAATTACGTGTATTATCGCGAAACCATAGAAATAGTCAGTAACCAATCAGCTTGTAACAGACACGAGTCGTGAGCAGATTTAGATCAATAGTGGCGTCATCTTTTAAAGAGTCAATGGCAGGGGAATCAAGAAACAGTTTCGATGGCAGCGGACCACACTGGCGGTTGCTGATGAAACGGCGGATCTGCCCAGAAAGTACTTCAACCTATATCCTGAGCTTTATAAGTTATAACTTTAATTATAATTAAATATGCTCTGAGTAAAATTAAATTTAAGTATTTAATTGAAAATAATTTAATCATTACCATTTGACAGCAAACCTATAATAAAAGATCAAAATATTTACAATAAATAAATAAGGTAAGTTTAAAAAATAGCTCACCTTTTGTCACAACCAACGTTCCACCAACTTGATAATAATCGCCTTTTAAATCTCCTCCAAGATTTGCAGCTTTAGCCTAGTATATTCAATTAAAAATTAAAATTTACGCATTTTAAAGGAAATGTAACTAAAACTTACTAGGATAAATTAAATCTAATGTTAAAATAGAAAACAAATTTATTTAGAAAGCAAACGAATAACCAAATCAAATAGGGGGAAAAAAAGGTTAGTGATAACTAGTTAAATGTTCAGAGAAATCACATAGAATGTGGATTCAAAACAGAACTATCTGCATCTAAAAATTGTTTAATACAGTATAGGATCCGTTATCCAGAAAGCTTGGGACCTGGGATATTCTGTATAAGGGGTTTTTCCGTAATTCGGAACACTTTATTATTTGTATAAAAATGGTACAAAATAATTTCATAAATAGCAGTGATAAATATGAATAATATATATAAACACTTGACCCCCATACATTTGTTCATTTAATAAATTATTTCCACAAAATAAAAAACATTCTTGATTAGAATTTTAAACTATAAATAATAATAGTAATAATAAATGAAAAATAAACAAACATTTATAAAATTTAATTTTGGACCTGAGAGTAAAATCCTTTCATTTGGATCTTGCAAACATTTCTATGATTTTTTTTGCTTATAGTGTGTCTCTGATACTAACTGTTCATAAATGTTTCAAATATTTTTAGCACCTAATGCTAAATATTTTATGAAATGAATTCTAAAAATAACGGAAATTAATAAAAACTCTATTTAAAGTTTTTATAGCAACTGGGACTTCATGCATGCAACCTTGGGCACTTTAAGAAGTATGAGTTATTAATGTTTATCAATTAAAAAATACCATAAAAATTCATTTTCTAACCTAAATTTGCAAAATTTTCAGTAATTATTTGGACAATTTTGTGCTCACTCTATTTCCCAAGAATAACACTGTAGCATTATTGAAAGTGGGTTGTAAAACTATAATTCTGACCACTGCTATTGTATAATTTTAATTCTTAAATTTTACGATAATTAAAAATTTTGGTAGTTGTCATTTTGTATTCTGATTTTCGGAGCATTCTGGATAACGGGTTTCCGGATAACAGATCCTATACTGTACTACAAATATTAACTTCTAACATAGAGGTGCAGAACCTTTTAGGCACAAGGGACCCTACAACAGCTGATAGGGATGTAGAGGGATCTGACCAAGGTTAATGTCAGTTTACATATATAAAGGTTGTTTGAATGAAAGTGTCACTGCTGTGACTGGGTCATCATTTTAAGATACAAAAGATTATGCATGTCTCTAAAGGGGGATTTGAGTACTAAGAACGCAGGCCATATCATCAGAATGACGAATTTTTGTGAGATAGAGCAGGAGCACGTTCAGATCAGTATTCCGATGATGTGGCGACTTTGATAAAGGATGAAGCAGTATGAACAACTGGGCACAACCAGATCAAATGCAGATAATTATCACCAGGAAACAATTACAGTTTGTTTATAAAAACTGCTACTCTATTGGAATAATGATCCATAGGACATATTCTATACCAACTCGAAGAACTTAGCGTGTCGCATTGTAAATTTATTTTATTCAGGAGGGGCGCACTGTATGTAGTTATGTATGTTTGTGAGTCATGTATGTATATACTTTTTTCGGGAGAGGAGAAGGTGAAGATTTAGAGCAAAATACATTAAAATTAAATTATTTTCATTCATAAAAAATTTATGACTATACATAAATAACTATAATAAAAAGAATGAATAATGGATTTAATAATATTTCTTACAACAGGGTGTTGTTTGTTTATTTAGTAAATGTTGAAAAGCATTCTCTCTTCAAAAATTCAAAACAGATTTATTAATGGTTAACTAAAGTTCTCAAACATTAAATATTGTTAATTTCCTCACGGGCCACAAAATACAATACAATGGGCCATTTTGCATGCAATGATAAATATCTCAGCACTCATATTTTCTGACAATAAAAATTGAATGACTACATGTTGATAACATTTGGAAGCATCCATGATAGAAACAAAGCCATAAATTTGCTCCTGCACTAGCAGACAATCCTCTGTTATAATATGATGAAATGGCATGCTTTCTCAGGACTTACAGCCCTATATAGGGGCATCTATAGTCTTCTGTATCTTAAAACGATGGTCTAATCATGTAGTACCACTTTCATTTGGGTGATCCTTATATCTGCACTGTTTTATACTGGCAAAGGAGAAAAATCGTAAAATGTTTTTCTTATTGTAAGAGATACGTTTAATAAAATATAAGTCTTAATAAGTCTAATCTTTTATTTTACATTAAATGAATAAAATACAATCCCTAATATATATATTTTAAATTCACAAAATATGTGAACAGACTTGCAATTTTGGTAATGGCCTTATTCTAATCAGCTGTACAAGAGGCCCTTGCCCCTAAAAGGTTATACCTTTCAACCACAGAAAACCACTGTTTGTAGAATTTATGTACAACTGAAGGGGCAGGGGGGGGGGGGGGTCGCCAGCAACTTTGAACAAGTGCAGGCAAAATCTTCTATAATAATACCTCCGAACTGTGCTTTACGTTACTATAGATCGGTCGATTCCATCCAATCCATACCATCTTACAGATATTACAGGAAGTGTTAATTGATGTAATCATGATTAAACTCAGTTAGAAGGTATTATTATAGGAGTTGTTGCGTGTTGGTACACGAGGGTTGCTGTAAATAGTCTCCTATAGCCGAAACTCGTGGGAGATTTTCCTCAAACTTGTTATCTACACATTCAAGAAATTATAAAATGTGCATATGTTGTTCCAAAATGTCCACTAGATGGCGCTTTACATAACAAAAATGGCTATTACACCAATGAAAATAACTCATAAGGAACGCATAACTAAATTGAAATTTTATTGGTTAGTTTTAATGCCTTCTGGGACATTCCATTTGTTAAATTTGCAAGTTTTTCACGCAATACGCCATCTGGTGGATATTCTTTATACTTACAGTACATCTCATGTATTATCCATATACTAAATTTGATAGAAATCTGCTCGTTTGTTTTAACTGAAAGATGTTGTTTATAACCACCCTGTATATATTACAGACTTTTGATTTAAGAAAGGTCACAAGAACAAAAACTGATCATGCTAGAATTTGAACGTTGGTTCTATTGTACAGTGTTTCTTTCGGGTGATAGGTTTTACTCTCACAGATGAAAGACGAGAGGTGTCGAGTTCAAACTCTGCTCGCACTCATCAATCTAGCTGTTCAGAGTTTTGTGAGGGAGGACAACCCTCAAAAGCTTAGATTTCAAGATTAGACATTTGACCTTAAACCCTACAAGACAACACAACATTTTCGGATTTACTCACAGAACAGAAAAAAAAGCTTTCACCTTTCGTGGGAATAAATAATGTTTCATATTTAAGGGGGTCTGGAACACCAAATTTCTGTTTTTATTATTTATTGATGAATTGCTGTAATTATTTTTTCTGAAACTGGAGCTTTTTTGACAATGAAGTTGAGCAAGAAAGAATCTTAAAAAAAAAAATTTGTAATTAAAATTTTTTGATAAATTTAAAATTTGTTATATCTCATGAACTAATGGTTCAATATACAAACTTTTTTCACTCTTATATACAGAAACGATTTACCTTCAATTTGTCTTCGGGATTTTTAATTAGGAGCAAAACTTTTTTGGTAATATCCAAAAGTTATGCATGAAATAAGTACTTTTTTCAAATTAAAATTAATATTTAAAAAAATTTATGATAATCAGAAATCCTGAAGACAAATTGAAGACAAATCTTCTTGGTATTTCCTCACCGTTGGTGATGTTCGTACAGAACTGCGCCCCCTGGCGGTGGAAAGTGCAACTAAAGGATTTTGCAGTTGACACCACCATGTGACACCTTATTTGAAAGGTCTTGGAAATCCAAGGCGATTGGTGATAGAGGTCTTGAAATTTCATGTTGATTGGGGATGTTCGTATACAATATACTGCACTCCCTGGTTGTTAAAAATGGAACTAGGTGAATTTGCAGTCGACCCTATCATATTACACCTTATTTTAAAGGTCTTGGTATTTCACTACCGTTGGTGTTGTTCGTATAGAACACGCTGTGCCCCCTGGCGGTGGAAAGTGCAACTAAAGGATTTTGCAGTTGACACCACCAGTGACACCGTATTTGAAAAGTCTTGGAAATTCAAGGCGATTGGTTATGTTCGTAACATACTGCACCCCCTGGTGGAGGAAAGTGGATTTTGCAGCGCGTCCGTAGCATGCCTGCTACACAGTGCAGTAGCCACAGGCAGAGGTTCGTTTGGTTAAAGGTTAATTTTTGAGAATTTTTTCATGTTACTAGCGGCCTGCATATACGCTGCCGCAGGCACCGGGTCACAAGCCCGAGTTCCGTTCTGTTTGAGGTAATTTTTTTTGTTACAGATGATTATTTTTTTGTGATGCTTTTATTTAAAAACAGAAATTCAAACAAAATCGAGTTAAAGATATAAAATGATACAAATTTAAAGTTCATTTAAGGTTATTACCACGGGCCCGGGCTCACCAGGCGGGTCAGCTAACATGTAGTCTTAGTATTAAACGAAATAGAAAATAAAAGATAGCAACTGTTTATTTGGTGTCAGTTTGATGTCCCATTGGCAGTACTTTGTAGAAAGTGATGTCATATATAGTATTTCTATTTATGACTTTTCTTTTTTTAAGAGAAATGTCGTAACTTGAAATACATTTTTTAACATGTTTTAACTTGAAATACATTTAACTAATGATGTGACGATTTTTGAAACATTGCGGTCAATAAAGTGATCGTCGAATTCGACGGGTTCCATCTAGTCTATATATTAATTTGAAACATGTTTTTGTCTGTCTCCACTATATTGAGAGAACTACTTGGTGTAAAAATTTGGTTGAGGTGTCTAAAAAAAGGTTGTGGTCTGTAGATGTGCTATGAGAAGAGAAAAATAAAAAAAAAGTCGAACGGGGGAAAACCGTTTCCCCCCCGGGAGAAACGGGTGGGAAACCGTTTCCCACCCGTTTCGGGTTAAAAACACGTTTACGAGCTTAACTAAGCTTCAAATTACTTCACGGGGAAGAAATTGTACATATGGGGACTAGAGTCGAATACTAAAAAATCAATATCTGCGAATTTGGAATTTTCGATTTTAAAGGGGGAAAAAAGGGGGAAAGTAGATTTGGTGGGGAGGGGAAAGGGGGGAAATTAGTTTGAGAGGGAAATCCGTTCTAGACCCACACATGTAGCACCTCATTTTAAAGGTCTTGAAATTTCATGTCGCTTGGGGATGTTTGTATATAGTATAGTCCGACCCCTGGTGGTGAAAAATGGAACTAAGTGATTTTGCTGTAGACCCTATCATGTTACATCTTATTTTAAAGGTCTTGGTATTTCCTGACCGTTTGTGATGTTCGTACAGAACACATTGCGCCCCCTGGCGGTGGAAAGTGCAACTAAAGGATTTTGCAGCTGACACCACCATGTGACACCTTATTTAAAAGGTCTTGGAAATCCAAGGCGATTTCTGATAGAGGTCTTGAAATTTCATGTTGATTGGGGATGTTTGTATACAATATAGTGCGCCCCCTGGTGGTGAAAAATGGAACTAGGTGATTTTGTAGTAGACCCTATCATGTTATATCTTATTTTAAAGGTCTTGGTATTTCCTGACCGTTGGTGATGTTCGTACAGAACACACTGCGCCCCCTGGTGGTGGAAAGTGCAACTAAAGTATTTTGCGGTTGACACCACCATGTGACACCTTATTTGGAAGGTCTTGGAAATCCAAGGCGATTGGTGATAGAGGTCTTGAAATTTCATGTTGATTGGGGATGTTCGTACACAATATACTGCACCCTCTGGTGGTTAAAAATGGAACTAGGTGATTTTGCAGTCGACCCTATCATGTTACACCTTATTTTAAAGGTCTTGGTATTTCCTTACAGTTGGTGTTGTTCGTATAGAACACGCTGTGCCCCATGGCGGTGGAAAGGGCAACTAAAGGATTTTGCAGTTGACACTACCAGTGACACCTTATTTGAAAAGTCTTGGAAATTCAAGGCGATTGGTGATGTTCGTATACAACATACTGCACCCCTTGGTGGAGGAAAGTGGAGTTTGCAACGCGTGTGTAGCATGCATGCCTGGTATACAGTGCAGCATTCACAGGCAGAGGTAACACGAGTCAGAGGTTCGCTCGGTTCGAGGTTAATTTTTGAGAAATTTTCAATATGGGTATCTTTCGAAATATCTCGTCAATACCTTTAAAATGAATGGTTGAACTATAAATCTGTGATAATTTAAAACAAAGTTATCGATTTGTTTTACTTTTAGCAAAAAAAAAAAAAAAAAAAATTTTTTTTTTTTAATATTGTTACTGATTGAATACCTATTACCTTTAACAACAACAAAAAAAAAAACTGAAAAAAAAATCGTATTTTTTTTTTTTTTTTTTTTTAATATTGTTACTGATTAAATATGTATATAGGAAAATATAGAAGAAAGTCTTGTGGTGGCCACAACATACTAGTTTTATATGAAAAGAAATTAGTCTCTATTTTCATTAATGAACTTATTAGTTCAGTAGCCAGGTTCAATCCAGTCATTTATCACCTTTAGAATTTTTTTAATTTAAAGTTACGGAAATTGTATTTCTCCTTATTACTTTTTGATAAGATTGATATCAGTTCGGATTAAATATTTCTTTTTCTTGCCTACAGATTTGTTTCATTATTTTGTTCATTACTTCACAATTAGATCAGTTTTCCTTTTTCTTGCCTACTGATTTGTTTCATTATTTTGTTCATTGCTTCACAATTAAATCAGTTGTTTTTTTCCCTTTATAAAAAGTTAAAATTTTTATAAAGAATGCATTTTAATAGCCGTATTGTTGGTATCACATGCGAGGGGCCCACATGAGGGGTATCACATGCGATATATATAAATTCTAAAGTTTTTTAAATCTTATTTGAACATAGCTCCACTGAAACTCGCCCCCCCAGATTTTTTAAAAAGTTGACACCTATGGGGGGGGGGAGAATAATAAAAAGAGAGAAAACTTTTTTTTACACAAGCCAATATATGCTGCATGTCATTTAAAATATTATTACATAATTTAATCAGCTTACATGAAAATTTCTACACAATTAAAAATAATAATAATAATAATAAATGAAATAGCAACATACACAATTAATATAACATTACTGGATTAAGAAATTATATATTAAATGCCCAATTTAAAGCAGAGATATTCTGAAAACCAATTCATTGAAACTATTACAAATGTTAAATTCTGAATTGAAAACAATTTTTACTCTAAAAATAGATTTTAAATTACAAAATTAATGGTACCCTTCTTTTACATTAACTGAATAGATTACAATCCCTTATATATATATATATAATTCACAATAATGAGAAAGAAATTGATGATTGAATAAGAACGAAACATTGAAGATTGAAATAAGAGATTTTTTTCTTTTTTTTTAGTTTATGTATTTATCTTATGGATTTAAGCATATATTAACTTTCTTCAGGAGATGAAGTTTTATCATGGCAAAAACAAATTGTCTCAACCGGATCAACAATTTATCTTAATTAAGCAAATTAACCATATGTTATTAAAGAAATATTTTTCAACAGATCAATAGTTGTATAAAATTGTTCATAAATGGGGAAATTACATGATAGATAAGGCTGATATCAAATAGGCCTTAAAGAAAAGAAAATCTTGAATGAGTTCATTTGACCTTTCTCGTATTTCATAAATAATGGTTGTTCAAATGAGATAATAAATCACTAGATAAACAAAAAGAAAAAAACATAATAGAGTGTGTCTCAGTATTTCTGCCCAAATTCATATGTTTGTACAATAGACAGTAATATATTCTTTTTTCTGTCAGTGCATACCTATAAAAGAATCATAACTGGAATGCACGCAATTTCCAGCAACAGTCATGCTGTAGCAAAATTGTAAAACATATATTAGTTTCATTCTCTTTTAGATAATTTAATGCAATTCAGATAATTAGCTTCTATAGGACATACCATATTTTCCTGTGTATAATATGCGGCAGTGAAAAATTCCCAGGTGCTATTTTTAGCCCTGATTAAAAAAAAAATCAACAAATAATCTGCAGATATAAACTGCAATCACCTCACAACTTGATAAATCACCATGCTCTTTATTCAGTATAGCAGTCTATTTGAAAAATAATTATAATGCAAATTTAAAAGTAATTATAAATTAAAATAATAAAAATAATTGGTATTTTACAGTAACCCCCCCCCCCCAAAAAAAAAAAAAATAAAATAAAATAAAATAAAAACTTCATGCAGAAGCAATAAATTTTAATAACAGTAGATATACGATCTGAAGTAGAGCCCCTATCTGAAAGTAGCTATCACTGCTCCTAGCATGGAATCATATTACATGAACCAATCATTAATAACTCCACAATCAGCCAAGTAGATGCACAATCTGAATGCAGTTGCAAATATTTCGTTGATGTAAATTTCTGATATCTGCCACAAGAAGCCATTTAAAAAAAAAAAAAAAAAAAAAAAAAACAGATTATTCGTGGAGGAAGATAAATCACACTTATAAATTATGAAGTTTTTAAAAAGATAATCAGAGGATTTATACATAGGAAAATATGGTAATCTGTATAAATTCTTCTCTGCAAAAGAACAGGGTTGGCTAGATTGGACCCAGGGGACTTTTTCTAAAAAAACCCCACAATTTCACCCACTTTTGGTTCTTTTTCAATTTTGTAAAACTTTCTTTGATAAAACAAATTAATTAAAATACCAAACAATTGAAATTTAATTTGCATTCATTTATTTATATAAACAACAAGCAGTTTAAATGTGAAATGAGATTTATTTTGAGTTTTAATAATTTTTATAAATAAAAAATTTAGTATTATATTCTAATGCTTACTACAATAGTGTTACAACTCAAAAACTAGCTGGCATAGATCAAATCTGCTCAATTCCCCATAATATACGTTCTCATAAACATCTATTTAGAAAATTTTATATTCAAGATTAGAGTAATAAACTCTAAACATATTGAAAACATGCAATCTTTAATTCTTCATGTTGCTTTTACTGACGAACTAGTTTCGCATGGGGCACCCCAGCTTTTTCACCGGCAGGTACGGTGCACGAAGTTTGACGAGACTGTTGTTTCTGCTGGTCATCACCACCTTTAAACACTCAGCGCCACTGACGATCGAGCAGTGCCCCATCGTTGCCATTACAAGAATTATGATGAGAAAATTTCTATTGACTCTCTGAACATGGCATATCTATGATTTTGATAATTTGCGATTTTTCTTACATCCTTAAACTTTATATTGTCATTTTTATTAAGCTGGGGCACCCCATGCGAAACTAGTTCGGCAGTAAAAGCAACAACATGAAGAATTAAAGGTTGTAAGTTTTAAATATGTTTATAGTTATGCTTCATGGTTAATTTTTATAAAGTAATAAACTCTGCTGATCCAGTCAGAAACAAATATTCTGCTAGCTAGGCTACCCTTTCTCTGCTTTGACACATCTACCTTATACAGATTTTAATCTTATAGATGTCCATTTGCTATTTTACTTTTCATTCAATAATTCTTAACTGTATATCATGAATTGAAGTTAACAAAGATCATCATAAGATTAAAACAGACTGTGATACAATAAAGATAGGTTACTATAAACATTGACAAATGGTTTTAAAATAAATGTTTAAATTAATTCATTGGCCATTTCACTTCAGTTCAGTTCAGTATGGTGATTTATCCCTGGCATGCGGTTAATATGAAAGCAAAAGATGTCATCTCTCAGACACTGAGAATGGTTATACAATCTCCATAGCAGAAAATGTGAGACGCGAGACATACGTTGCAGATTTTTTTTTTTTTTTTTTAGTCTGCAAATTATTTTCAAAACAGAATATTGTGTAGAGTGGAGTTTCTAAGTATACTGATTTCGGCAGGAAAGACTGAAAATCCTAATCTTTTTCCATCCACAAATGTCAATGCTCATTTTAAAACACACTTTATTAGATTCTAGAATATATAAAGAGGTAGAACTGTTCAATATCTCTCATTCATGTAAAATTATCATTACGAATAAGGATCTCATCTCCCCTCTCGAAATGACTGGAATATATAAAATACCTTTCACTTATAAAGATAATAGAAAAGGGTGTCCTATGTGGGTATGTCCAAATGAAAAATAAAAAAGCATGTTAAAGAGCATATAAACGACATAAAATTTGAAAAAAGCACCACAGCTCTAGCCAAGACATATCAAAAGGATGATATTGAAATTCATTTTAATAACGTAACAAAAGTAGCCCAATTCAACAATACATATTACGCTTTGTTCTGTGAAACTGTTGAATATATTAGCCAATCGGTAGCATGCAATGGCGGTGAATCTAAGTCCGGCCTAGATTCTACATGGCGCCACCTTATGGAGGACGGAACAACAACCAATGAACACAGTAGAAGTTCACAAGAGTCAAGCACCACCATTGGATAGGTGTTGATGATGAGGGGGATCCCTCTAAATAGAAAGTACTTCACTACAACAAATCCACATTTCCTGAAGCTGAATAGTTAATTAATTATTATAATGTATTTAATGCTTCAGTTTTTTAAAATTAATTCCAACTATTAACCCTATTCTTATTGTCAATAGTTACTTAAGGTCTGTGCTGTTCCTTTTTAATGAAGTACTGATATCACTGCACTGCAAAATATATATATATTTATTTTTTTTTTGCAGTGCATTTTTTTTTATACATACATATATGTATATATATATATACACATATATATAATGTTTAATACATAATAAATAATAAATTAAAAAAATATAAGACTATATAATTTCAGTGGCAAATACCCCCCCCCCCCCCCTAAATTTTCCCCTTGCTGCAAATGTTCATGTTTTAGAATTTTCCAACTCTCTGTAACCTTTCAGAAGACATTTAACAGTTAAAATAATCCTTTCCTTCCCTACAAATGAAATTTATAGCCTTAAAATTACATAAAAGAAAACTGGAGCGGGGGGGGGGGGACTTCCCTAAAAAACAGTGGGTGAGAGGGCAGAACTCAGGAGGTCATTTTACATAAGAATTTGTAAAAATGGTGTTGCGGCCGATTTTCATACAAAGAAGTGTATTCTGTGTTGCCCTCCTCCACCCCCTTCTTCCATTAAAAAAAAGAAAAAAAAAAGGCCACATTACATTTTTAGGAAGCAAAGAGTTAAACTGGTAATTAAGAAATATTAGTCAAAAATTTTTAAGTCGTTAGTTATTAAATATTAGGTCTACTGAACAACATTTATGTGACACTTGATCAAATATCTATGTATAAGTGTTAATATTATCAAACAAAAATTTCTAGTGTCAGTTTTTTAATCCAAACGAAAAAACTTTTTTGATAGACCTAATATTTTATTTTAAGCTTCGTGTGTTAATTGTGCTCATTTGTTTAAAGTTTAATAAATTGACATGCATTCAATTTAATTTGAAATGAACTTGAGTTCGCAAAAACTGAAATCCACACAATCTGTAGTTTCAAGATGAACAGATTAAGGGTCCTTTACTCACTGTAAAAAATATGTCCTATTTGCTGCCAGAAATACTCTGTAATTTGAAAAAATATGTGTAATTTACGAAAAAATTATGTTGTCAGAACGTATCTTCTGAAATTACAGAAAATTTCTGGCAGCAAATAGGACATATTTTTTACAGTGTATATTTTAAAATAGCAGAACAATGAGACAAATATGATGCAATAATAAAAAAAATTATTAACCTCAGATATGGCATCTCGTGATGTCTTTGTGAACAAAGCAGGAATAAGATTCAACCTTCCATACCTGAAACAATTGAACAAATATATTGTTAAAATTTTATTTAGCCTATATGTAAACAGTCGAATCTCGATGTCTTGAAGTCAGCGGGATCGGCAAAAATATTCAAGATAACCAAAATTCGAGAAATCAAAAAACACATAATACATTATTCAGAAGTATATTTTTAATCATGGAGGTGAAAATATATGATCAAATCAAATAAATGAAGCAAATTACTTTTACTTTTCTCCTGACAAAGGCATAAATTGATCAATAGGTATAATGATAGAAGAAGAATTAATATATAACATACAGAATAAAAACAATACATAATTCACTAATTTTATTTAGAATCGAGTTGATAGACATTTTTTCCAACTTATTTGATTCAGTTTTGATTTCATGTTATCCTTATGTGTGAAATCATATACAAAAGACATCTTTTGGTACATTAAACTGGCTTTCAATTGAACAATGAATAACTAATATTGCATTTGAACATCCAGTGTTCATTGGTGCATTATTATCATTAGAAATTAAAGAGCCATCTTTATCATCAGTGTCTTCTTGAACTGTTATTATTAATTTTGCATCTACATTTATGTAGTCAGAAAATTCTGATTCATCTTAAAACAGTTCCTTTACATCACTTAATTCCTCTTTCAAACATTCATCGGCTTATTGCACAAAGTCACCACAGGGTGAAATAAAATCCACATTTTGCAAAAACAATTTACAATAGTTTCCTGGGAAATGTTATTTTGCCAAGCATTAACACAATCATTTGAATAGCATTCAAAACTGAAATGGAAGTTACCTGCTCCTTATTCTTTACAATATAAGTGATAAGTTACCCAATCAATATTTTTCTATAATGCCCCTTTAAATTGTGAATTATACCTTGATTAGCGGGTTGATGTTTAACTATAGTATTCAGTGGAAAGAATTCAAGCTTGATAAATTTTAAGTTTTTTCAATCAGTGGCGCACCCAGAATTTCTGTCTGGAGGGGGCTGAAGAATAATTGGGCCATGAAGTACAGTAAATAGGTTTATGGGCATATACGCACACATACATATAGTAAAGAATCTGTTTTAAATATTTCTTTTGAAATAAGTAAACGAATGAATGAAATTGAATTTAAGTTGAATAGCGCAATCGAGAAATTTATATCAGTATATAACAAGCTAAGTTACAGTAGTTCGGTCAGTTGGAGTTGGCACTGAGCTTGTAAACATAAAGTTGTCCGTTCATCTATGATAAATATATATATATATATATATATATATATATATATATATATATAGGGTACAATATGACAAGCTAGTGAACACAAAATTCATCCGAAATGAAATGCTTTTCCCCATATTTCCATTTAAAATAAAATTTGATCAAATTTAATACTCTTTTGCGTTGCTTTACATGCACATGCAGTAACACGTAAGTAATTAAGAAATTATAATAATTATAGCCAAATAAAAGCTACAGTTGTAATATGTAGGAATTATAACAGAATTTTTCAGTGTAAATTTTTACATTGCTATTTTCATTTAATTATCTGGAGTATTGGGGCGATACTTCTAGGTTCGGTTAACAGAAACAAGTCGGACGTGTAGTCTTCGTGGGTGTTAGTCAACACAGCTAGCAGGGGGCAGAACCTCTTAATACCCTAAAACATTAATTCTATTCTAATATATTACTTAGAATTTTAATTTGTTCAGTTCAGTTAGCAAATATTTTAAGCGTTACCTTTCTGAGTTCATTACAGGATATTGTATTCCAGTATAATATTTATATATATTGTGAAATTTGAATTTTTATAACAGGAAAAAATTGCCTATCCAAAAATGAAGCTTAGATCTCAGTGACATGAGAGGCAAAAATGAAAACTGTGCATGGACCGTACTGTATGTTCTACTAACTGTGATTAAAAAAAAAAAAAAAAAATAAGTGGACCCCATCCTCAGAAGCATCAAGCATCTGTAAAATATCTTAACATATTGCTATCGGGGTATTTTCCTATTTTTAACAGTAAAAACTATGTCTTTTGGTATTCCTCTAAATCGTTATATTTTTAGAGAAATAATTTTGCGCATTTGAGATTAAACCAATTAAATTTTATCTTCAATTGATGTGAAATTTCACTAGCATGTATATGTGCTAGTGGCATATAAAAGGTTTAATGAATATGCAAATTTCATTTTTAATTTAAAATATTGTTTTAGAGGAACGACTAAGAGTAGGGCCGATCTTTATTTTATATCAAACGAGAATTTTCATTTGCCGATGCGAATGTGGCCCAAGGACAAAACAAACTTTCACAAAGACGCTACAAAATACTCACAAATCAAAATATAAAATTTTATGAACCTGGTATCCCATTTTTCTGACAAATACATCCCTGCTTACTTCCACATCAGATTGCTTCTCCTGCCTGACTTTTTCGGTACTCCCTCAATTTCATAATAACAGTATATGCTTTAGGGCTTTAGAAGCCGATTCCTAAAAATTGCAATGGAATGTCTAGGGTATCTCAACTAAAAAACAAAGAACTACTAGAACTACACTGTTTTTGTGTTTGAATGTAAGAATTTCAAAAATTTCTAAAATTTAATGTCTAATTTATAAACATTATTTTATCAATTTTATAAACGCCAGAAGTACTTTTAAAATCAATAGGATCTTTTTCATTTTTTAAACATTAAAAAATATTTTTATTATGTTTAACCCTTTGAAGCAGATTTCTCATTAAGCATAATTTTTACATTTTTTTTTATAGTTTTAAGTTATTTTAGATCTAAATAAGTGGAAAATGTTACATTTAAAATTTTAATTAATTTTGGTTCTAAAATATAGAGTGGGGCACTGGTGTCCCTTTCAGGGGTGGCGCCAGCTAGGGGGCCGGGGGGGCACAGGCCCCCCCGTCGGGGAGTCCGTGACCCCCCATCGGGGCACATTACTAAAATCTGTCGGGGGAAAATTATGAAATTTTCAGTTTTTCTCTTATTAGCAGCAATTTTTTTCCTTTTACAAATTTCGAGCAATCCAGTTTTTACTTTCTATAATCAATAGAAGAAAGTATTGGATTCGTAAAACTTGTCGACTTCCGGTTTTCCATGATGTTACACTTTTTGAGAGGTCCAGAACACGTTTTTACCATGACATTTGTAGAAAATATCTGTCTGTCTATGTGTGATAAAAATTTTGTTCCAACTGTATCTCAAGAACTACATACACATAAATTTGTATGTAGTTGCCCCATGACATAAATTAGTGTCCGTTAACTTTTGGTCCAAATCACTGAATAGGTGGTAGAGCCGTACAGCAATTTCTTTCATTTAAGGGAAGGCTACATCTCAGGTTCTATTTTGTATAATCGAACAAAACTTGATCTATGAGAGGGCCATTATAAAACATTAAGCTGATTTAATTTAGGTGCATATTGGCAGATAAGTTACGTTGTTCTGCTGCCATTTTCCCAGAGATTAGGAAGGCTATATCTCAGTTTCTATTGTATAACATTGCAAATAACTTTGTATATGACAGTGCCATTATGAAACACTATGTGGAATCAGTTTGAGCGCATATAGCTAGATATGTGAGGCTCATATGCTTCAAGTTTTTCTGTGAACGGGAAGGCTGTATATTAGATTCTATGCTATATAATTGCATAAAACTTGGTATACGAGAGGGCCATTTTAAAACACTATGCTGATTCAATTTGGGTGCATATGAGCCAATAGGTGGTGCTATGCTGTTATGTAATTTACTCCGTGAACAGGAAGACAACTTCTATTAAAAGGCCACTTCTCTGGATAGAAAGCCAATTTTCTACAGCACGATAGGTGGCCTTCTTAGGAAAATTTGACTGTAGCTGTGATCAATGGATACGAAGATTAATTTTTTTAAGAATTTACCTTCATGTACCTTGTACATATTTTATTCTATGGGACAAAAATAGTATACACTCAGAGAAACGCACGATGATCTCCAAAACCACAAATGGAATGGTATAAATATTAACAGTAATGTTATTAATAACAATATTGCTGTTTTTGAAGATTAGTCATATAATAAATTCTCTCTATACAGTGCCCCCCTGTCGGGGAGGTGGTGTCCCCCCGTCGGGGAATTTCTGGTGCCACTACTGGTCCCTTTCTGCGTGAAAGGTAAATTCATCATGGGACACGGGCGTCCCATGAATAAATATTTTTACAAATTGCACTTATTTACAATTACTTAGATATAGGAGTAGCAATAATTCGTTACTGATCTTTTTTAAATAATCAAATTTAATTAGAAATAAATTTTTGAACTTGGTTGATAAAATTTTTTCAAACTACTTTTATTTAACATTTTTATTTTAATAAAAAATTTACTCTGATAATCTAATAGATTTTTTATAGTAACTATTAGACTCTCTTTTATAATAAAAAACTATCATATAATAATAATAATATTTGTAATAAGAGCGTCAAAAAATAAATAAGCAAAAGGGACAACGGTGTCCCATCTGCGTCAAAGAGTTAACTGAAATGTTGATGCGGTATTTTGAACCTTCATATTTGACATTATTAGCAGCCCCATTACAAAAGGGTATAGGGGTGTGAAGTTAGCTTTGTTTTTCTGAGCATTATTTAAGAAATCGAGGTTTTTTAAACATTTTTGTAAAAACTTCATACCTGCTATATTCTTTTGTAATGGGGCCATTAATAAACTCAAACATGAAGGCGCAAAATATAGCATCAACATCCTAATTAAACCAAATAAAAATATTTTCAATGTTTAAGAAATAAGAAAGATCCTATTGTCTTTAAAAATACTCCTGGCATTTTAAAAATTGACTTCAAATTTGAAAACATCATCAATGCCTGCTATATAGGAATGACCAAAAGAATAAAAAAAGAACGTAAAGCTGAACATTTTTCAGATCTTAAATTCAAAAAACTATCCACTGCCCTAATCTAGAATGCATTTAAATAACCCTATTAATCTTAATATTTTAAATACAGTATAGGATCCGTTATCCAGAAAGCTTGGGACCTGGGATATTCTGGATAAGGGGTTTTTCCGTAATTCGGAACACTTTATTATATGTATGAAAATGGTACAAAATAATTTCATAAATAGCAATGATAAACATGAATAATATATATATGTAAAGAAACACTTTACCTATATATTTGTTCATTTAATAAATTATTTCCACAAAATAAAAAAACATTCTTAATTAGAATTTTGAACTATAAATAATAATAGAAATAATAAATAAATAAACATATATAAAATTTAATTTTGGACCTGAGAGTAAAATCCTTTCATTTGGATTTTGCAAAAATTTCTATGATATTTTTTTGCTTATAGTGTGTCTCTGCTCTGATACTAATAGTTCATAAATGTTTAAAATATTTTTAGCACATAATGCTAAATATTTTATGAAATGAATTCTAAAAATAATGGAAATTAATAAAAACTATTTAAAAATTTTATAACAATTAGGACTTCATGAACACGACCTGAGTTCAAGGATAAAATTCATCTGCTATCAGGCAGTTTAAGAAGTATGTGTTATTAATGTTTATCTATTAAAAAATACAATAAAAATTCATTTTCTAACCTAAATTTGTAAAATGTTCAGTAATTATTTGGACAATTTTGTGCTCACCATTTTCCTCAGAATAACACCGTAGCATTAAAGAAAGTAGGTTGTAAAACTATAATTCTGACTGCTGCTATTGTATAAGTTTAATTCTTAAATTTTACAATAATTAAAAATTTTGGTAGTTGGCATTTTGCATTCTGGTTTTCGGAACATTCTGGATAACGGGTTTCCGGATAACGGATCCTATACTGTATTTAAAAAGTAGCTCACTATAACTCCCACCACTATGCTAAAAAATGCAAAGCCATAGAGATACTAACTACTAATGACCAGGAGCGTAGTATTCCATCCAACTGGCAACACAGAATAAACGAACTGAAAAGAAGAAATGAGAAAGAGAGAGAAAGCCAACGAGGAAGTAAACAGCAACTACCTGTGCGCTGATAATGGACTGTGAATGAAGCTAAAATATGTTTGTACACTAATAAATTTAACATTACCTTATATAATGTCCTTATATTTTTTCATCACGATACGTATTTCGGGTGCAACCGCACTCATCGTCAGGTGAGATGTGACTCTCTTCATTCGTCTTCTTTGTTTATTGTTGAGGTCTTCTGGTTCATCATTTCACTTCGCTTCTTTTTGGGTTTATTAATTATTTGATTCCAGTCTTTCGGGATGATTGCATGCTCTTTTTCATTGACTGCATAGGGGTTAGTAAGGATTTCAAGGGCTTCGCGCTTTAAGGTATAACTGTGATTATTATAAGGGGCTAGTTTTTTAGTAGAGATAGTGTTAATATTAATAGGGTTGTTATGGTCGACAGATGCGAACGCTGTGGATTGCCGATTATGTTTTAAATCAGATTTATGTTCTTTTTCGCGTTCATAGATTTTTCTTTTTGTGACTCCTATATAACAAGCGCTAGAATCGTTAGTGTAATTGAAATCAATTTTGTAAATGCCGGGTGTGGATTTATTGTCAATTTTATCTTTTTCATTCCTGATATGATGAAAGATATTTCGATTAGGTTTTATGGGGATATTTATATTGTGTTTTTTTGCTTCGTTTTTTATTTTTATACTTGCGCCGTTGCAAAAGGGAATGGACGTTGTGAATTTAGGTTTTAATTTTTGGGTGTTATTAATTTTATTGAGAGCTTTGATATGTTTTTTTATATAGTTTATTAATGAGATTTTTTGGGTATTTTGCGTTATGTGCGATGTTTCTAATGTATTTAAGTTCTTCGTTAAGGAGGGTTTTATTGGAGCAAATAAGGATTGTGTGGTTAATATATGACCGGATAGCAGCGTATTTGTATGGGAGGGGGGTATGACAGTGGTTATTAATAATTTCAGTGTTAGCGGTTGGTTTTTTGTAGATAGTTGTATCAAAGGCATTGTTTGGATTTTTTATAATTTTAATGTCTAAATAATTCAGTGTATTGTTAGATTCGCTTTCCATAGTAAATTTTATTTTGTTATCTAGGTTATTTAGGTCTGTTAGAACGCTATTAGTATCGATATTATTTGGAAACACGGCAAAAACATCGTCTACGTAACGCTCCCAGATTTTACTTTTTTTAATAATATTTCCGGCAGAGTTTTCTATAAGCCTCATGTTTAATTCTGCGAGTATCTCTGAGATAGGCGAGCCCATGGGACCGCCTTGTTTTTGCCAGTAGATGTTATTGTTAAACTGAAAGTATGATTCGTTAAGGAATAAGTTGCTAGCGTGGATTAGGGTTTCGCTAATTTTATTATTTCCGTAGGTTTCTTTTATTATTAATTATATTTGTGATTTCGGTAATATCAATAAAGGGGTATAATTCCTTTACATCGAAGCTTATCATTTTATCATCGGAGTTTATGTTAACATCACGGAGTTTTTGAATGAATATTTCGTTAGAGTTAATAGAAATGTCGGAGGGGGGGGGGGGAGAAGAGTTTGATAAATATTTTTCATATACTTTTCCAAAAAATATGTGGGACTTTGATTTATTTACTATGGAACGTAAAGAGGGGGGATTTTTATGATCTTTGTACTTGGCAAATAACCAGGGGATAATTGGGGCAAAGTTATTATTAGACAGAGGAGTGTTATTGGGCCAGTGTCCGGTTTTTAGCAGATCTTTAATTTTTCCGGTGAGTTTATTTAATGGTGATAGATTAAGTTTTTCTGCTTTTAATTTGTTTATAGTGTCTTGCATTAGATCGTTGTAATTGTTGCGGTTTAAAATGGTGATGAGGTTTCTTTTATCTGATTTTAGAATAGTAATGTCGCGATTGTTTTTTAAATTTTTGAGACATTTTATATCAGCTTTGTTGGAGAATTTGGTATTTTGTTTCGAAATGGTTTTTATAGCTATATTTCGGACACTTTGTTGTTTATCGGGGGGTATAGTTTCGATGTGTGCTATGGAGTCTATGTTATTAGCTTCATTTAATATCTATTTGGAGCCTAATTTTAAGAGGGAGTCTTCGTGAGCATGGGGATTGTAGTTGGAGAGATTAAGGTATGGGTATGAAGTGGGGGTGGAATAGTTTAAGATTTTTGTTTTTTTATTTTTTAGCCAGTTTTGTAGTTTTTTATTATGTCGCTTGTTTAGAATTTCTTGTTTGATTTCATTATAACTCTTAATCTTTTCCATTTTTTGGTTGAAGTCATCGTCTGAGGTGGTGGCCTCAGACGATGACTGAGAAGTTGTTCTTACTGAGAAGTTTGGCAAAATCAATAGCTTTTAAACGAAGAACAGTTCCATTCACTGGAATTGAAACTAACAAAGCTTCATCAATATACAGGTATGCAAAATTTTTTCTATTTTTTTATACAGCATATTAGAAGAACCTCCCTTTATTCGGCAATGTTTCAAGATTTTTTCTTTGTTAGATAATATTGTCGACAACGTGTTTACTGGTATTCCATACTTTACTACAGTGAAGTCTTTTTTTACATTAGGATATTTTCAGCATCTTCAATGAATCTAACTTTTCCTGAATTGATAAAATGTTACTTTTTTTTTTTTTTTTTTTTTGCTTATTTTCATCAAATAAAACTCAAATCTTAACACATAGAATTGCTTGCTGCTAACTATTCAAGCCTTCGTTTTTGATTGGGGAGAAAGCATGAAATGTGTCATGTGACCAACAGATGACCAAATAACATCAACTCCTCCAACTTTACAAGAAGCGGGAATGAGGAAATCATGTGATAAGTAGAATTCAGTAAATTGTCCCACATGTGTGAAAAATATGGGACAATTTACTTAAAGACATTTTCTCAGAAATTTGAAGGTCAAAGAAAAATAGGTAGCAATTTAGTAACAGTAAAAATTGAGATAAGCAGTGCGATATTTTTCTTTGAGATAGTGAGAAAAAAAATTCTATTGAATTACATTACGTCAATCCGGGACTTTAAAACCATCGAGATAAATGAAATCAAGATATGGAGAGTCGACTGTATATACATGTACAATAGAATAGTACACAATTGAACAAAATTTACATGAGTTGATATGTTAACTTATAAATTCTTAATTCAAACTTCAAATGAACAATACAATGAAGAAAATTATATCTTATTATTTAACTTTAAAGCTTAAACATACCCATAAAGAATTACAAAAGCACATTAATAATCTTTAAAATGTTAAAACCCATTAGTAGATTTTCCAAACATAGAAGGAAACTTAATTATTAGTTATTCAGGTTAATGTTTTACCTGTAATAAAAGTATGAAAAATAAACAAGTCCTTCCTTTATTTTCAGTCAGAACAATAAATTAATTTTTTAGTCCTTTTTCAGTTACAGCCATTGATGGTAAATCAAGTTAATTAATGAACTTGATTATCAAAACCATGATGGGCTGTATACAAACTGAGTTTCAATTCAAACAAATCAATTTGTTAATATACCATTTTTTAATTTTAAAACTACCGTCATTATGACACAAGATTGCAGATACAGTTAGTCAATGAACTTATTCAAGATATTTTTAAGTCCTCTGTCTAATTCTGGTTTGAATTGATTCAATATTAATTTTGGATGTTATCTTAATTACAAATATTCCATTGTAAATAGATGCCAATGAATTCAGGGTGCCCTTGAATTCATAGGCCAAACTTTAAGGTTAGGTAAAATACATATAAAAAGCATTTTTGTATAGCAAATGAGGTTGAAAAAGAAAAATCTTCATTGAACCCAGAGCCCATCTTCTGCCACCTCACTTTATTTTCTTAGTCTAATTTTCTTTATTTGCTGATAGGTGTTAGTAGCTTTTTTTCATACACTTGTTTCTTTTTTTCACACTTAATTTTGAACTCTATATTGCTGTACGAAAAATGCTTTTTCTTATGTATTTTACCTAACCTAAAGTTTAGCCCATGAATTCAGCGACATTCTGTAGATAAACTAGGTGATTGCAACAGGTCAACTTCTAAAGAAATCAACTTAAAACTCAGTAAGCAAACACCATAAACTGCAAAAGTATGCAACAATTAATTTTGGTTGTAATAAGTAAATACAACTCTTCATCTGTCAAAAAAAAAAGAGGAAAGTGCATTAAGAAAGGGGTAAAATCACTGCTTACTTTTTTTTTTTTTTGGATGAAGGGATTGTGATTAAATTATCTTGACGCAAAACAATGATTTCAAGCTTTCGCAGTTGATGTCTGCTTACAAAATTTACATATTACTTCATTTAATGCAAGTTTTTTGTCTATTTTATTGTAATAAAATACATGCTTTACGCTTCTGCTCAGTAGCAGAATTTTCTGAATCTACCTACAGCAAAACAAAATTTGTCTGGAATTCAAAAATGCGAGACTAAATTAGGTATCACAAGAAGTATTAGCAATTTTAAAAATACGTAAAATTTTCATCTGCAAAGAAAATAGATTAAGAATATACAACAAATACAGTTATCTAGACACATAACGCAAATTATATTTGCATTTTTAAATCTGGCTTTTCTTTTTAAGATGTTAAATTGATTTACAAAGCTTTAAAAAATCTGCACGCTACTGTGCTGCATTGTTTTGGCTACTGGGTGCTTCATAATCCATTTTCTTTGTTAGTAGAAGTAAAACTAGTGCTTAAATACATACTCTCGTTCTCATATATATTTTCATTATTAAACTACCTACTGTTGCCATGGCCTCCTAAGTAGGGTAAATTTGTTTAGTTTATGGCACCTAATCTCAAACTATATAGGTAAAAGTTATCCAAACGGGTCAAATAACACTGTATAAGAAATTTGAACTTTATTTCAAACTATGTGATTCTGTATAAACAGAAGGTGCTTGATTTATATATCAAAATTAAAATGATCCATCATGTACCGTTTTTGTAGGCGACACACTTCTCATGTGTATATAAAGTGGTTACAGAGAAATGTAGCAGAGGCTTGATAATAGAAAACATAAACACTAAAATGATTTTTTGGCAGTTTTTTCTTGTAGGCATCTATTGGTGTGTCCCTGATAACAAACCAGCAATATTCAGCTAGCATACCTCCATTCCATCCCAACATTCATTCATGGGTGGATTTAGGCTTAGGCCTATAGAGTCCGGGCCTAGAAGCACCAAATTTTTACAAGTAGTTAATATTTAATTAGTGGAGGCAATTAAAATTTGAAAAGTAACTCAGATTTAAAAGATATGTAAAACTGAAAATCAATTAGAGATTTTATCAGCTTAAGAGCACTTTTTAAGCCACTCTGACCCATTATGGATTTTCCATACTGGTTTGAAACACATGAATATGGACCATTTGTACGATTGATCAGACGTACAAGATAATTTTGTATGTAATTATGAAATGCTCCTCTTTCATACAGAGATTGAACGACATGGATTGAATTTATGCTTAGACCTGCTAGGTCAGTGTGAATGGAGACAAAATTCATAAGCCTATTAAAATTTTTAAGCTATTTTTAAATCCAAATTTAATTACAAAAAGCAACTGGAATTAAAACCGATAAAGAAGACTAATTTATTTTTTAATTATGAGCTGATCATTATATGCATTACTGCACAGTGATTGGTGCATCAAATAATAGTTTTCCTTAGTTATATTACATAATAATTTATAGGCATAGTATATCAAAATATCGGGTGGGGACGTCATAATCAAATGGGCCTAGGGTGCAATCTAACTTAAATTTGCCTCTGCATCCACTGAAAGACATTTTAAACATAGAGATGTCCCGATTAAATTTCCCCCCCATTCTCCTCACTAACTGCGCCAAGGGTTTGAGGAAATAAGTTCAGATGTGAGTCTAAAAAGTGTAGTTTTAACGGCATATTGCAACCTGCAGCATAAAAGCATTTCACCATGTCACCAATAAGATCTTCCAAAATGTGGATTTTGGGAAAAACTGGAGTGTGGTAAACAAAAAATTATTACAGATTTGTTATTTTTAGCCAGACATATACAAGTACAAAAAACACATATTTTCACCTAAAAGGACATTTTTCATGTTATATAGTGTAATAAAATCACTACATATGTATATGAAGGTTACACAAGTCATTTTAAAGAGGAGGAGAAAAAAAAAAAAACATTAAAGAAACAAGCTGTTATGTATGTTTACAGGGTTGCTACACAAATCAGGAGAAAAAGTTTCCCGAGTTTTCCCTGTCTCTTTTAGAAGTAAGATAGATGACACTCAATCAAGCAGCATTAATCTAACATGTTTACAAGTCAATTGAACATATTTAGGGTTTATTAATTCTATTAACTAACTATAGTTGTAGAAAAAAAAACATTTGATTCATTATAAAGCACTAAAATTTTAAAAAGTATTTGCTTATGAAAAAATTTTCTAATGTTTTTCCAAAAAATTTCAAAAATTCCCCGAATTTTCCCTGTTTTTGCAATAAATTTTGAATTTCCCCGAGTTCTCCCTGTTTTTTTAATAGATTTTCAAATTCCCTGAGTTTTCCAGGTGCTGTAGCAACCCTGGTTTATGTAAATTATTTGAATGTTTTAAAATCCTTAAAATGTAATATTTTATTACTGCTACTTCCTTACAGTAGTGATGTACAACCTGTGGCCCCTTACTCTAAATATGGTTCTCGAGGATTAATGTGGCCCCTTGCAGTTTTAACTGTTTTTTCCCATTGTTACTCTTATTTAATAAAAATTATCTTTACATCTAATTTTATAAAAATTGGTGACTCATTTTCCTATTATAAATGATAAATTTACTAACTGTCATGCAGATATATGAAACTGATATTAACCTTGATAGTGGTCCGTCATTCCCAATCAGCTGTATTGAATGAGCCTTTGATACCCCAATCTGCTGTACAAGTGACACTAAAGCACAGTGCATTTCTAAGTTACAGTCATTTTTTTTATAAATTTTATATTAATTGTAATTATTCTACTTTCTGTTATTCAAACAATTATACTTTTGACCCAAAATAAATTTGCAGAATATTCTGATAATTATACACATACTAATATATACCTAGTACTCAAATATACAATAAATATGAAACAGACATAAGAATTAAATTACAGTGAGAGGATGAATAAAAAATTTAAAAACATTCATTCATTTGAATTATTTTCTGATCATAAAAGCTTCAATTTAACTTTATACGAAAAAATTTAAATTTTCCTTAAAAAACGAAATACAATACCTTTTATAATTCATATCTTTATAACACTTTTTCTCAACATCAATAAACAAATCTAAAAAAAAAAAAAAAAAAAGTATAATAAGTATTATTATAATGATGATAAATGTTGATAATATATATCTATAAAAATAAATTTCACTGTAATTGTTTTTTTGGAAAATGAATAGATTTTTCAAAAACATATGCTCAACTTAAAAGGTTTAAAAAAAACTTTGAGTCAATACTTTTTTCTAAACTTAATTTTCTTTGAAACATTTTTAAAATTATTATAAAATTTCAAATGAATATTATAAAATATATATCATATACAACAAATATTTAATTAATAAATATTATATAAAAAAAATCTTCAACTCATTTATCACAAAAATACTGAAATTTACATTCAACATAAAAAGTAAAGTTTTAAAATTATGTACCAACCTCCATCAAAAAATCGACCATCAATGAATTCTTGAACACCCAATTCTTCTACTCCAATGCCAACTAAGCGAATATTATGCTCATCTAATTGCGATTTGATGCCACTCAGCTGCTTTGCAGCTAAGCGGCAAAAAGCTCATCCAAAACGCCGAAAAAATGTAATAACACAAGCCCTCTCTTCCCATAAGGACTTAACCATTATTTCCTATGGGAAAAAAAATTACAAATATTAAAGCATGAATTTAATCTTAAAATACAAACTAATTGTACGAAACAGAGCATTTTGTAAATTTACTTTATGCACGAAATTTCCATCTTTAATTAATGACAATCATACTTACCCACTTTACTGGCCACTATGGTGTGTGGAAGGTTATGTATATAGGGATGTCAAACGTAAAATAAAAAGCAAAGTTAAAGAACATATTTCTGATATCAAATTCAATAAAGACACTACTGCTTCAGTAAAAGCAGCGCAAAATGAAGTAATCAACATTAACTTTGACGAGATTATAAAAATTGCACACTATGAAATCCTATATGCATGTTTTACTGCGAAACGGTTGAAATTATTAATAACTCCGATTCTGGTAATGGCAATGAAACTAAGATCAACATTGACCATGCATGGTGCCACTTACTGGAGGTTAGATCAGAAAAGGCGAAAAATATCATTTTCAACAGGAACGCCGATCATGAAGGCTGACCACAGATGCTGCGGCCCTCCAGCGAGTTTCTAAGGATGAAGCCTTAAAAATTAACTTAATTAACTTTTCTATTTTAAAGTTAATTGGCAGGCATCATGAAAACTTTTAGTTTACATTATTTTTTAGATTAAAAATTTTGCCAAATTCATCATTCTTTGAAAAACAATCAAATAAATAAAAATATGATTAATCAAAATGAAATTTTGCAATTGTTTCTGATAGATGATTGTCTATGCATTAATCTACCACATGGTTCAGGAAAACCTGTAATATTGAAAATGAACTCTTTAAAAAAAAAAAAAAGGCTTTAGGTTACAGCATGAAATAATTTTTCTCTCTACTCTGTACAAAATTGATTATTAATCCAATATAATAATAATCAATACCAGATTTACTTTGTTATATTTGCAAACTATATAACTATGTAATTAGAATATCCTTTACAGGGTTGCCACAAAAGAAATATAACAAAAATAGTTGCTTTAATTTAGAAAGTATTTATTTATCAACCTTAATTAATTTTAGAAAATTTGGAGTGGAAGGATGATTTTTATACCAACTATGTGAAAAATACCAGAGCCAGGAATCGAACCCGGGCCTTCCGCTTAACGCGCGAATGCTCTACCACTGAGCTACCCTAGGTGATAACCAGCTAGGCATTTCTCACATAATATTCATTGGCAAGGTCACCGAGTCTGCAAACCGCAGCTACATCAAGTGACATAATTAATCGTGGCACAACTCCAATAGACCACGAAATTTTTTTTAATTTAGAAAGTATTTATTTATCAACCTTAATTAATTTTAGAAAATTTGGAGTGGAAGAATGATTTTTATACCAACTTGGTATAAACATGGTAACATATAAACTTGGTAAAACAAGTTGGTATAAAAATCATCCTTCCACTCCAAATTTTCTAAAATTAATTAAGGTTGATAAATAAATACTTTCTAAATTAAAAAAATTTTGTGGCCTATTGGAGTTGTGCCACGATTAATTATGTCACTTGATGTAGCTGCGGTTTGCAGACTCGGTGACCTTGCCAATGAATATTATGTGAGAAATGCCTAGCTGGTTATCACCCAGGGTAGCTCAGTGGTAGAGCATCCGCGCGTTAAGCGGAAGGCCCGGGTTTGATTCCCGACTCTGGTATTTTTCACATAGTTGGTATAAAAATCATCCTTCCACTCCAAATTTTCTAAAATAGTTGCTTTAGTAGCCTAGAATCCTAGAAACATTAAAATAGTTGCCTAAATAATAGCCTAGTGACCAAAATACTAGCTTAAATATCACATGCTAACGATCATTAAAGGATAAAAACCATATGCATTTTCTTACTATTCAATATAAATATACAAAAAAAAAAAAAAAAAAAAAATTAGGCAATGAATCATTGTGGAAACAAATTTTCCCATAGAATAACATGGGATTTGATCGCTGAAGTATTGTCAGCTCTTAAGAGCTTATTTATTTATTTATTTTTTCTGTATTCTCCCTTTTCTGATTAACTAAAAGAGCTTTCTTTTATAATTTTGTTATTTTTTCTTACATGAAATCAGGGTGAAGAAGGACATAACAGATCACAGGAGTGTACTAGTAATCATTTGCAATAAGCAAATTGGCCAGCTTAATAGCTACATATATCCTGTCTGGTGCTACTTCTACATTCTCATTGGATGTTCTACCTGTTTCAAGGTCAGCATCAGGGATATACCATACTTTAAGGTGGTAAAAAAAAAAAAAAAAGTGAAAAGATTTAGATATGGGATTGTTTATAAAATGCATAGAAAATATTTCTTTCTGAAAGATTTTCTTGATATTTCTGGAAGAATTTTGCAAAAGGTGAAAAATAGTCTCCCAATAGTTGCCCTTTTGTGAAAATAGTTGCCTTTTCAAGCTTTTTGGGTCAAAAAAGTTGCCATAGTCTCCCCAGGCTGAAAATAGTCGCAAATAGTTGTATTTTAGTAGCCTGTGGTAACCCTGCCTTTATATATATATATATATATATTATTGATCACGATTAAAATAAAATCACACTTATTTATCAAATTATTAATTTTTAATAAAATACTTCTATTCCTGAATTGCTAATGCAAAGTTAAAAGTACTTCATTTATTGCTTTAATCAGTGGCGGATCTGGGGGGAGGGGAGGGCAAAAGCACTGACATTCACAACTGAATGTTACAATTGTAAATTTTTCATTGATCTGGAATAACATCTTGAAAACTCTTATTCCCCCCCCCCCCCCCAAAAAAAAAAAAAAGTTAAGTTCTGGATCCGCCACTGGCTTTAATAGAATAATTTATATGTCAAACAAACAATTTATGGATTATATTTTGTTTAGTTTATTTCCAGTCTGTTATTTTTTTCACTTGTCTTCCACCCCCCCCCCCCCAGTGTTCCAGACATTTAAAAACAAACTGCACAAAATAACAGCCCTGAAAATGTAAATAACAGACAACTTTAAAGAAAATTACACTTAAAATATACAAAATAACCAATCATAACAGTTAAAAATAAGTTTAAAAATATATATGATTGCATGAAATTGAGACAATTATTATCATGCCAAGGTACATCAATTATTATCATGCCAAATTCTGATAGTAATCCTCCACCCAACTATACCTTGATCTGTGATTTACAGATATTAAAATATTTTTAAAAATCTTCCCTTTTCCTGTATGTTACAATCTGAAGTTTTTCCTAAATTTTCAGCTTTTTAAAAGTTTCCAGTTATAATACACCTTCTAATTTTAACGATTTTTGTTTCTAAAAGAAAGGGGGGTCATAATCTGAATTTTACGGTAAGTTTATGTACCTACATCTGCATGTAAAATAAATAAAATAATAAAAAACAGACATGGTACAAGCTTACAGAAAAAAAAAAAAGACTGAACTTTTCACGACCCCCCCCCCCTCTCAAAAGTGGTATCGGGCAACTGACACAATATAAATTTTTCAATAATAAAAATTATGTTAAATCTGATTGCATACATGTGCACACAATAAACAAAATCAGAACAATAAATCTTATATTGAATGTCATATTAATTATAATTAAAAAATAGTTGTAAGTGCTTAAAAAACAGACAAACTTATTACATATACTTGAAAATAAGTTTATTCTATAGAAGCATTGTTTCCTGGGGCATTTGATTAGCAAAATAATGCAGTTCAAGTTCCTTAGGAAAATGCAGTTAAGTGCTATTTCTTTTTCATTTTCTCCAAGTTTGAATTTGACATTTCTTGAAAGCCAATCACATAGAAATTGCTAATAATATATTGCACAAATTCAGGCTCACCCCCCCCCCCCCTACACATGTCCAAAAAGTTTTAATGCGGATTTGCATTGATCCCAAGAATAATAATTTTCAAGCTTAAAAAGGCTGAAAAGTAACATGTCTGAAAAAAATCATAGGGTACTGTTATCTTGCTGTGCATCAACAGAGTTTTCCCTTGGTTTGAAAAAAGGCAGGGTGCTGCTAGTAAGAAAAGAACCCTTTTTAAGATTTTAAGGACAGTTTGGTATTCTTAAGGCCATATTTAACATATTAAATCCACATTCATTTCAAAATTCCATTATAAGTACACATAGCATAATAAATATTTTTTTTATTTTAACTTTCTTTGCTTTTGCTTGTTACTAATAAATAAATAGGTGTTGAAAGTCACATAAAAGTTTTATTTATGAATGTATATATTTATCTTCAGTATATCATTATTCTTCAATTTGTCAGTTATCTCCTAAATTTGTGCTCTAATGCAAGAAGGCAATAAGGGTGCTTTCTTTTACACACACACACACACACATATATATATACATATATAAGGGGCATAAAGGGTGCAATTTTTTTATTATTATTAGGAACAAGAAGAGTGCTATCTTTAAAGCTGAAAGGCAGACAGGACGTAACACCCTCCTGAAACTGTCTGGGGGAAACACTGGCATCAATCTCAAAACAATGCACAAAATTCAGTACGGCAAAAACTGGCATAGCTTTAGAATGAGGCCTCCTTGGAGAAATTTTAAACCTGACACCGAAGTAGCTCAGATGTTTCTTGCTAAGATCTTTACTTATGCAATTCAATAGTAGCAAAGCTTGTATGAGACCTCCTTGATGGAATTGGGCACTGAAGTAACTCGCATATTTCTCGCTAAGGTCTTTACTTACGGAATTGCGATGACCATTTCATTTCCAAAATAGTAAAAAATATTTGAAATTGCCAAAAGGATCCTATGCTAAAGCCATGCCCCACCATTTCAATTCATCACCAAAATGACAAAAAAAATTTTAAAGTTCCCAGAGCAGGGTTCAATCCAGCTTTTTTAAATTAGTACCCCATTTGTCAATTTATAAAATAATTTACGAAAAAAATCAAGTAAGTTTGTGAAAATTAATCATGTTTCTGAACAATGAAGCAAACTGCATAAAACAGTTTACTTAAATTTAAAAAATAAAATGAAACAGTTATAAAATAAATATATATGTGGGTGAGTTATTTCTTATGTGTAATATTAGAAGTTATTTAGTTAGATAATTACCATTGCCTTCACTAAATATCTAAATTGAGGGTATTTATTATTATAAGTTTGATATGGTGAAGCTCATACAAAGTTTAATGTGCAGCTATATTGCTGAGAATTGGCTTTGTGAAAGTGCCTCTTTGCTGAAAGTTGATTTTGTGATGGTGCCTAAATGCGGCACTAAATTTGTTCTGGATTAACCTCTGCAAAGGGTTGTGGTTGGGTTTTACATCACACTAATGTTGAGCAGATGGGCAATTGGCAACGGTCTGGGACACACCCCCTAGAGTTGGTCCGGAGACATGCCATCACAATTTTGATCCTTCACGGAAGATATCCTCTGCAAAGGGATCCTATACTACAACCAGGGCCCGACTATGCTTTTTTAAGACCCGAGACACTGATGCTATTTGGAGGCCTCCCCTTACCCTGCTCTACAGAGTTCGCCAAAAGGACCCATTCTCAGAAACAAAAAATATAAATAGGGCATTTTAAAAAAATTTTCCTTTAATTACGTCTTCTATTTCCTCATTTTTTTAATAACCTATCATCAGTTCAAGACATAGGTGTCAACTTTTTAAAAAATCTGGGGGGGCGAGTTTCAGTGGAGCTATGTTCAAATAAGATTTTAAAAACTTTAGAATTTATATATATCGCATGTGATACCGCTCATGTGGGCCCCTCGCATGTGATACCAACAATACGCCTATTAAAATGCATTCTTTATAAAAATTTTAACTTTCTATAAAGGGAAAAGCATAACTGATTTAATTGTGAAGCAATGAACAAAATAATGAAACAGATCTGTAGGCAAAAAAAAGAAATATTTAATCCGAACTGATATCAATCTTATCAAAAAGTAATAAGGAGAAATACAATTTCCCTAACTTTAAATTAAAAAAATTCTAAAGGTGATAAATGACTGGATTGAACCTGGCTACTGAACTAATAAGTTCATTAATGAAAATAGAGATTAATTTCTTTTCATACATATATATAATTTCTTTTCATATATACATATGAAAAAAGGATCATTTAAGGACTCAAGCTTAAAAAAAAAAAAAAAAAAAAAACTTTTAGATGGGAAAAGTAACTAGTGGTGATGCCCGTCATCTTTATTTTACCACTCTTTTGGCAAAAGTGTTCTCCCGAACAGCAGCCCTATCAATCCATTCATTAACCACTTTGTCCAAATTGATTGTGTCTACTTTATCTTTATGGACTGATAAAATTGCACAGTGGTTCAGTGTTTCCTGGGTCATTGATGTGCGAAGGTATGATTTTATTCTCCGCAATGCACTAAAAGATCTTTCGGCAGAACAAGAAGTACATGATAGAGTATAATATAATTTTAAAATGGTTGAAATGTATTGGCTTTATATCAATATAAAGCCCAGTAGGTCCCACGCATGTCCAATCAACAATGTAGGAGTTAAAAAAAATCTGCACAGGCAAATTTTTGTCACTTAGTCAGCCCGGGAGACTTCTTCCCAGGGAGGCCGCCCCCCAAAGATTTAAAAGTGGGGGGGGCAGCCCCCCTGCCCCCCCATAGTTTACGCCTATGGTTCAAGACAAATGAAAAACTGAAGCACATTGATCAGCCAACATGTAGGAAATTAGTCACAAAATTTAATAATTGCTTAAGCTCTCTAATAAAATATAGAAAGAAAAATTGAATCAATATATTTGTTTTTAATAGACATATAGATATAATGAAAAAAATTATACTATTATTTCTTAATTTTTTGAAATTTGGTGGCCCTGGGCCAGTGCCCCGTGTGATAATCTGGTCCTGACTACAGCTATGTCTAGCAATCACCATCACTCATGCATGTGATCTTCACGCACTTGAAAAGCAAAAAAAAAAAGCACTGGGCACTACTACATTGATGTACTCGAATCTTAAAATGCATGAAATTTGGTACCGCAGCAATCGCAGATTAATGGCTAAAAAAAGAAAACTGCACGCTAAGCTGTAGCATAAATTGTACAGTCGGTAACAGAAGTGTCCAAACACTAGCAAAAATTCCTATTTAAAAAAAGTACACTTCATACGGTTTTGTTAAATAAATCCTTGTCGAATCCTGTTCTTTGTCAGTCATAGAACATGATTCGATAAGGATTTATTTAACAAAACCTTATGAAGTGTACTTTTTTTTACATAGGAATTTTTGCTAGTGTTCGGACACTTTTGTTACCGACTGTATGCTATTGACGTACTGATAACGACGCGAAAACATATGTAAGTAAACTACAAATGACAAGAAGCAGCCTAAGAATAAACTTACTTTACTTTTGTGTAATATTTAAAAACATACTATTACTCATTTTAAGAAGAAACTATATTAAAAAATTAAGCAGAATCGGGTTTAATTCAAATATAAATTATTTACCTCTCCAGTTACAGGTGATTTTAACTTGTTTTCAGCAATTCTACCGACTTCATCCATTTTTCTAGAGAATTAAAAAAGGTTTTAAAATAAAAGGGCAGTTTTCTAGTTTCCATACACAAAAGGAAAAAAAAAATAGCAACGCACTTAAAACAGATAAGAATCACTAAAATAATATCACCTGACTGAAAAAAGGCCTTGAAAATACCTTAGCGAATAAGACAAATTAGTGAACTCTTACAAGCATTACGCAATAACTAATCAGTGGTTGTTGTTGTTGGGGGCTCGTTTTCTTTGAGAAGCTGCTGGAGCTGTCGTCTCCAAAGATTACAGACTACAGGAAGTTACACAGGATTAGAATGATGGCACAAAGCTTTTAAAAACTTATCCAAAACTTTTCAAATCCGCAAATCATGTGGTGTCTCCTGTTTTGTTTGGATTTTTATGGCATTTAATAAAAGAGAGTTGAGTTGACAGGCTAACTTTACCACAGTCACAAGGAAAAAGGAAAGAAAGAAAACATTAATTGTTTAAATGAATATAGGCAAAAATTAGATACATATTTGAATAAAATACATATTAAAAAAAAAAATTGTATATTTTAATTTTTCCTCTCAATTTTTTATAAGGCGGAGCTTAAAATTGAATTTCGTTCATTGGTTGTCAAACCGTAAACGGAAATGTTTTATTTACAAACTTTGCTTATCTGTGTTTTGCGGCCGTGACTACGCGACCGGCTGGTCCGGTTTTCCAGATCTCCGGTCTCCCTGACCGGCCGACGCAGTAGGCTACTGCGCTTCGCTGTGTTTTGGTTAGATTTTCTGCTAGCCAATGAAAAGTGTACAATGGAGGAAAAAGAAAATATGAAGAAAAAAGTTGATTACGGTAACCTCATTCCTTTCCCCAGGAGTAGGGTTGATAGATATTATGATGTATCACTATCTGGCTCAAACAATGATTGCTATTGTATTGTATTTTATTTTTTTTATTTATTGTTTGTTTACAGGAATTTGTGATCCCTGCCTGAAGGTAAAAGTTATTAAAAATGGAACAATCGCATTTTTTTTTTCTTTTTAACACTAACAAATTTGTTAAAGCAGTAATGTGCAGTATTGTGAAAACACTAAAATGACTAAGAAATAGGAAAGGGATACATTAAAAATTTAAATTTTATTATTTTCAAAAAATGTTTTATTTATCCTTCTTACTTCGTCCACATTACTTCCAATAAATATCCTGATTTTTTCTTACTATAATTTTACTATTTTACACAATATAAATGTATTTTATAGCTTATAATTATGAATGAGAGGTAACAATTTCTTTATTTGGAGTTTGTGAAAAACAGGCTATTCTGGAAGGAATTTAGATACTGAAAGTAAAAAGAAGTTTTTTAAAAAAAACTTCCTTATGAATTTAAATACAAAATACTTCAGACTTCTCAAAACGTAAAATTGTCTAAATGATTAGAAACTCTTTACCATTTCCAGAATTTAGTAAAATTTCATAAACAAGTTACCACTGAAAAATAGTTTGAAAAACAATTTTAAATAAAGTATTAGTGTTCTTTTGTATCTCCATCACAGTCGTTTTGTTTTGCAAAATAGTTATCCAAAATGCAATAGCTAAAGGACAAGTTTTCACTTATATTAAGTATTTCTGACCATTAGCTTTTTAGTCACCTAAATTTAGTAAAAAAAGAAATTGAAAACAGGCTGTCACTAAAAAATGTAAGCCATTTATGAATGATATATATTATTATTATTAAAGGCCCTGAAAGTGGATTTAATTTTTAAGAAGAATTCATAAAACTGATTGCCATGAATATATGTATATATCTAAATAAGAAAGCTTTTTCAATAAGTTTTATTTATTTTTTCTGCTTCTGTTATATTATTATATGTAAAGTATAGTATAAGCTTGATATAAAGCAGATTTTATAGTACAACATTAACTATATGTATATCCATTCAAAAAGGTTATAAATCAAACACAACTAAGATGTTCAAATTGATTTAAGATTTAACATTATTCAATTATAATGCATTATATACAATATTTCCCTATTGTCCCATCATGTTAGGCTTTTACTGTATCTTATTAAACAGTGTGATAATTATTTTTTTATTTCAAAATTATTTTTATTGATGTGTAATAATAGTTCTTTCAGCATATCATAACTAAATTTTAAAAGTAAATTTTCAAATTAGAGTTGAAACATATAGAGAAATCCAGAATAGTATGCTAACTCGCATTTATAAACTTATTGTTTGCTTTAAAAAAAAAAAAAAAAAAAAAAACTGATTTTAGCTTTTTTGTTAAATAAATTTTAAACCATGACACTTGTCGTTTCTTTATTCCTATAATCATCTGTGTAAATTTAAAATATTAAATTGCATATCTTCCTGTTAAACATATTCATATTTGAATAATTTGTTCAGTTGAAATCTGCTCATATTCAACTAAGTTAAATTGAAAGATATTTATATATTTATCATGCATTCCATCATAAATATTTGTTTAATTGGATTTTACATGATACATTAAAAAAAAAAGTTAACCACATTATTTTTCATGATTTGATTATTTTTTATATTGAATAGTTTTTAAAAGTTAAATTAGGAAGCTTTTGCAAAAAGTGTTTCATGTATGATTTAATCCCCCCCCCCCATAAGTTTTTAAAAAGAAACTTCCCATATTCAGCTAAATTAAACTGAAAGATGTTTATATATTTATCATAAATTCCATCATAAATATTTGTTTAATTGGGTTTTACATGCTATGCTACATTTTTTAAAAAGTTAACCACATTGTTTTGCATGATTTGATTATTTTCAATATTGAGTAGTTTTTTAAAGTTAAATTAGGAAGCTTTATCAAAAAGTGTTTCATGTATGATCAAATCCCCCCCCCCCCCCCCCCCAATAAGTTTTTAAAAAGAAACTCCCTATAAACTAAAGGAAGCTTTTTAAAAGTGTTTCATATATGATTAAATCCCCCCCCCATAAGTTTTTTCAAAAGAAACTTCCCATATTCAACTAAATTAAACTGAAAGATGTTTATATATTTATCATAGATATTTGTTTAATTGGGTTTTACATGTTATGCTACATTAAAAAAAAAAGTTAACCACATTGTTTTGCATGATTTGATTATTTTCTATATTGAGTAGTTTTTATAAGTTAAATTAGGAAGCTTTTTCAAAAAGTGCTTCATGTATGATTAATCCCCCCCCCCCACCATAAGTTTTTAAAAAGAAACTTCCTTATGAATTTAAATACTTCAGACTTCTCAAAATCTAAAATTGTCTAAATGATTAGGAACTCTTTACTATTTCCAGAATTTAGTAAAATTTCATAAACATATCACTTACAAGTAGTTTGAAAAACAATTTTAAATAAAGTATTAATGTGCTTGCTGTATCACTATCTCTATCACAGTCATTTTATTTTGCAAAATGCGAAAAGTTATCCAAAATGCAATACCTAAAGAACAAGTTTTTCACTTTTTTACCATAGAATTTCATTAAGTACTACTATTATTCAAAAAATCTTCGCCGAGAATGTCACAATTAAAGATGAATCTTTTTTTTTTTTTTTTTTTTTTTTTTTAAGTATTGGGATTTCTGACCAATTGTGAAAAAGGCGTTTCAGTCACCTAAATTTCGTAAAAAAATAGAAATTGAAAACAGGCTGTCACTAAAAAATGTAAGCCATTTATGAAAGATGTATATTATTATTGAAGGCCCTGAAAGTGGATTTAATTTTCAAAAAGAATTTCTAAAACTGATTGCCATGAACATATATATATCTAAATAAGAAAACTTTTTCAGTAATAAGTTTTATTCATTTATTTATTTTATTTTATTTTTTTATTTGCTTCGCTTCTACTATATTATTATATATAAAGTACAGTATAAGCTTGAGATAAAGCAGTTTTTTTACTACAACATTAACTATATGTATATCCATTCAAAAAGATTATAAATCAAACACAACTAAGATGTTCAAATTGAGTTAAAATTTAACACTATTCAGTTATAATGCATTATATAAAATATTGCCCTATTGTTCCATGATGTTAGTCTTTTAATGTATCTTATTAAACAGTGTGATAATTATTTTTTCATTTCAAATTTATTTTTATTGATGTGTAATAATAATTCTTTCAGCATGTCATGACTAAATTTTAAAAGTAAATTTACGAATTAAAGTGAAACATATAGAGAAATCTAGAATAGTATGCTAACTTGCATTCATAAACTTATTGTTTGCTTTAAAAAAAAAATCATTTAAGCTTTTTTGCTAAATAAATTTTAAACTCAACTTAAACCATGACAGTTGCTGTTTCTTTATTCCTATAATCATCTGTGTAAATTTAAAATATTAAATTGCATAGGGTCAGGTGGGGTAAAATAGGTCAGTTAAAAAAAAAAAAAAACTTTAAAAAAACATCCAAATATTTTTTAAATTCTAATTTTGCTGGTTTCATATAATATTATTTAAATTAGTCTTCATTTGTATACAAAATTAACTGTAACTCATACGTTTTAGTTACAGCCAGTAATTATTTGTGTGTCTCGTATTAGTAACTTGAATGTGTTGCTAAGAAAAACTTTGGTTTTGAACTAATTCAAAAGCAAATTTTACAGTTTTTCATTATCATATTCCAAAAAGCACATTTTTAAGATGAATTTCCTAAACTTCCGTGAGAAAAAAAATGAGAGCCAGAAATCCGCCGAAGTTCGAAATCCACACAGCTTGTCAGATACAAACAATGAAATTCACTATTAATAAATTACAAAACTGCAAATCAGAATTTTTTAAAAAGATCTTGAATACAGATTTTATGTTTGCATTTTATGATTACAAAAAAGAAAAACAAAATAATAATAATATGAAAGACTGCAAGAACCAAGTTGCTGCTATTGAAATTGACAGTATATTTAAATTCATCAAAAGGAAATAATGATTATTGTGATGTGATGATATCAATCAGGTAAATAATAATAAACTAATTTTTTTAAATGCTTTCTGAAAAGGGCATAATTTTTTAGGAAGAACTCAATAAAATTCGTAGAAAAATAAATTTGTGTTCCTACTATTTACAATAAATAAAAAAATAAATAAATCATGCAGGTTCAAATTTAGTTTAAAACTAGTTATATGTGAACAGATTGTATCTAAATTTGACAAATATTTTATTCATGTTTATTTATTGTTTTATTTTATATTTTTGTAAATGTTCTTATGTACCTAGTAATTTAATATTCAGTGTTATTCACTAGTATGTGTTTAGTTTGAATAATATTCTGTTTTTATTTTTCAAAGTGAAAATCATTTTTTATGGGCCCCGAAATCCACAAAATCCTAAAACCTGCACAACCTCTGGTCACAAGCTGTGCGTATTTTTGACTCTCTACTGTATTAATATTTTGGAGTAAAAAAACACATGTGAGGTAAAATAGGTCAATTGTTGAATCATGTTAGGCTTATGTTAAGAGGGAAAAACAAAAAGACAATACATATTGAAGTTGAATCGAAGCATTCAGTTTGTAGGTGTAATTCAAAAAGTTGTTTCATTCCAGCTTATTTAAGAAAGGTGCCACTTTTTCATACGAATGGCAGGCAGGACACAGCATTCTCCTGAAACTCTGCAGTTTAGCATCAACTTAAAATGCAAGAGTGGGTGAATCTAGATCATCAATCTCCAATTTGACAAATTAATTCTAGTGCGACTTCAACAGTCATGGAACAGGATACTATTTATATATTATCCTTTTAAGTACATAAAATCTGCTATTATAAACACTTTATCACCCAATCAAACATTGTCTTCCAAAGATACTTTGGAAAATGCACACAAAAATCAGGAGTAATTTTAACAACCAACTTATTTTTCAATTGATTGTATGATGAAAAAATCAACAGAGATGCTAAAATCACAGAAACACCAATTGTAAAAGAAACAAAAAGCAAGTCTTTCTCAAGAAGAAAATTTGGACAGCATCAGTACTAATCAATTCGTAAAAGTTGGAAAATGTGTTAAAGTAGAATTTCCTGGGGAAAGATCAAAGAAAATATTTCATGGCATTATTCTTTCGCCCAATCATGAATATTCTGAAAAATTTGAAGGGATAAATAAAAGTGGAAATTAGGGATGAAACGGATATCCGGTAACTATCCGGTATCCGGCTGAGTTTTAAATATCCGGTGGGGTACCGGATATCAGCACACCGGATACGGATATCCGGCAATTTCAAGCCGGATATCCGAAGGAGAAAATTCAAGCTTAAACTCCCATCAGATGAAAATTTTGCGACAATTTTTAAATTTTTTTTAGATCATTTGTAGCTTGTAAAGGATTTTTTTTTTTTTTTTAAGTTGGCTTCTGCGAAAATCGATTTTGGACTCATTAGCAAACAAATTTAGCCAAAAGTAGCTTCAGGTCTAAGAAATATAGAAGCATTATTTTAATTTTGTACAGAGTTAGCTAGGTTTTTTTCCAGAGTGATCTATAACATTCTCCCTAATCTTTCCCATAACAATAAAAAGAGCTGTTCATTGTTGTTCCTGAACAAATGATACTTATTCTCTGCAGTTGCAGTGTATATATAACTCTGTTTTCATGTCTTTTGCTAATACGTTGTTAGATTGTTTAGTAATATTGTTAGTCTTGGATGCTAAAGTTGTTAGATTGTTTCGAGAATGAGTCAAATAATGTGCATTTATTGACTAGAACCTGTTTATTTACAATTCAGTTTTCCATACATAATAAAGCTGTTGTTTTTGTGACCATGTATTTATATTAGCAGAAACCTGGCATTACTTGCGCCATCTATCTATTCGATTTGGATTTTTTTAAAAACCCTCCAATTTATATAAATTTGCATTTTTAATGGAATATCTTACTAAAGCACTTGAATTTAGAATTCCCTGTTGCGTTGCATAGATATATCGCAAAAAATTAAAATTACTTCAAATAAAAGTACATATTTAAATTTTCAGAAAGTCTGTACTTTCATATTGTTCATAAGAAAAGAAAAAAAAATCAATTATTTAAAGTTTTTGATTTTGTACTGCAGAAAAACTTCACTTACTTAAAGAATTTTAATAACTAATGTAAAATTTTCTTTCTTATTTGTACAGAATATAAAAATATAAAATAAGTTAAAAGTATAAATTCATTTTGAATTTTTACTTTCTTCTATATTAAATAGAAGGAAGTATTGGATTTGTGAAAATTTTCAACTTCCAGTTTTCGGTGGATTTACGCATTTTGTGGGAACCAAAACACAATTTGACCATTTTTGGAAAATGTCTATCTGACAAAAATTTTGTGCAATTCAGGAGTTAATGCACAGAATTTCATATAAATTTATACATAGTTGCATCTTACCAAAAAAAAAAAAAAAGTGCCCATCAACTTTTGGTGCAAGTCACTCAACAGATGGCGCTGCTATACTGTGATTTCTCCCATTTAAAGGAAGACTATATCTCGGTTTATACTGTGTATAATTAAAAAAATAAACCAAGTTTGTCACAGGGAGGGCTATTATGAAACATGTTCATTCAATTTCTGTGCATAACGACCAATAGGTGATGCTGCTATGCTGCAATTTTCCCGTGAATGGGGAAGTTATATCTCAGATTCATTCGTGTATAATTGCTAAAAATTTAGTATGGGAAAGGGTCATTTTTATAAAACATCATGTTGATTCAATTTTGGTGCATATAGGTCGATAGGTGGCTATATTATGTTGCAATTTACTCTGCGAATAGGAAGGCTAAATCCTCAACATCTATAAAATTAAAGAGATAAACAAGATAAAATTAATATGAGAATAAAAGTTGGCTTAATTTGGGTGTATATCGACCAACATGTGGCGCAGCTGTTCCTCACCTTCTGTGATTCTCCACATGGCTACATCTCAAAATTGTTTGATTAAAATTGCACTAAACACTAAACTCAATATCTAAAATCTTTATTGTAAGCAGCTATGGTTATGTTTCTTCTGCATGTTAAACATCATGTAGTGTTGTTATATAGAGTGATATAGATAGAAGAAAGTTTTGCGATGGTCATAACATACTAGTTTGAAGCTTTTAATTTATTTGTACATTTTTTTTTTCTTCTTTATTTTATGTTTTCTTATAAATGTCTCAAAAGAAAGTATTGGATTCATAAAAATTTTCAACTTCTGGTTTTTGATGGATTTACACATTTTAAGAAGTCCAGAAACTGGTTTGAGCAATGTTTAAAAAATGTCTGTGTGTGTGTGACAAAAATTCTGTTCAACTGTACCTCCGGAACTACTGCGTACTACAATTACATATAAATTTATGTGTAGTTGCATCATGACATGAATCAGTGCCTACCAACTTTTGGTGCAAATGGCTCAACAGGTGGTGCTGCCATACTATGATTTCTGCAACTTAGAGGAAGACTATATTTCAGAAACTACTGCACAGAATTTCATATAAATATATATGTACATGTAACTTGGCATATATTAGTGCCTATCAAATTTTAGTGCCAATCGCTCTACAGGTGGTGCTGTTATACAGTGCTTTCTGTAATTTAGGGAAGGCTATATTTTAGGTTCTATTTCATGTAACTACACAAAACTTCATGTTGGAAGGGCATTATGAGAAATTATGCTGGTTCAGTTTGGTTGCATGTTGGCCAGTAGGTGGCTCTGCAATACAGAAATTTCCCCACAAAAGGGGAAGGCTATATCTCTTATTCTATTGTGTATAATTGCATAGAACTTGGTATGTGAGTGAACCAGCCATTGTAAAACACCACTGCGATTTATTTTAGGTGTATATCGGCCAACAGGTGGCAATACTGCACTACAATTTACCCAATGAATAGGCTAAGTTAATCCCAACTTCTATGACATATGTGCATGAAACTTGATATATAAGACAACCATTATGAAAGCAAATGTTGACCTTATTTATGTGTATATCAGCGGACAGGTGGAGCTTCTATTATGATTTTTCACAAGCGTATATCGTTTCAGCATCTGTTGATTAAAATTGCATAAACTCCTTTTGTAAAATGTTTATTGTGAGAAGCTATGGTTGAACTTTTATACGATTTAAACCGTAAGTGGCGCTGTTATATAGAATTATGTAGAAGAAAGTTTTGTGATGGCCACAACATATTAGTTTTCATGTGAAAATAACCCTTCAACTGTGTTTATATTAATAAAATATTTTATTTCATTTTTTTTAATAATAGTATTGTAAAGAATATGTAAATAATAAATTTTAGTTTTATAATTCTGAACAAAACCTATCTTTTGTGATAGTGCTTTTCACCAAAAATTGCAAGTGTAGGAATGAGTATGTTAGGCTTAAAATTTTATTCTTCATGGCAATATTGCACAAATAAATAGAATATTAAATAAATATGTTTAAATAAATTATATTTAAAATGTTTTTAAAAGAATAGTATATGAAATATGTTTTTTTTAAATTGTTTTAAAATAAAGAAAAAGAAAAGAAATATACAACACAACAAAAAACAAAACTAATGCCGGATATCCGTATCCGGCAGGCAGAAGAGCTCCGGATATCCGGTATCCGGCAAAATCACTATCCGTTTCATCCCTAGTGGAAATGGAAGTTCCTGCTGGAATTTTCCAGAGAAAGATATTTCTGATGTAGATGCATCGTACGTAAATTCTAAATGTTTTTCCTGAACTAATGATGGACCATACAGACATTTTTTTCCCTTGAAAGAACACAAAATCAAGTTTTTATCAAAAAAAAAGGAATATGTATGTGTAATTTTATTTGCATGAAGTAAGTTGTATTAAAATTTAAAACAGTTTTAAAGGATGACTTATTTTACCCCAACCCATGGGGTAAAATAAGTCACAAACAGCATATTTTAAAATTTATTTTTCAGCACAACTTTTTTGTTTTTTGAGAGGTATTTCTCTTAAGATGTCATAAGGAATATTCATTTGCATATTTCGTGCAATTTTTTAACAAATGGAACCAATACATTTTCTGCTGTTTAAGTGCATATGTAAAATATGCTGTTTTTTGATCTATTTTACAACACCTGACCCTATCTTTCTGTTAAACACATTCATATTTGAATAATTTGTTTAGTTGAAAGATGGTAATATATTTTTCATAAATTCCATCATAAATGTTTGTTTAATTGGGTTTTACATGCTACATTAAAAAAAAAAAAAAAAAAAAAAAGTGTGCTACATTGACACCTCATTATTTTGCACAATTTGATTATTTTCTATATTGAGTAGATTTTAAAAGTTAAATTAGGAAGCTTTTCCAAAAAGTGTTTCATGTATGATATCCCCCCCTCTCCGTACTTAGAATTTTTCCTCATTTATAATGAGTGAATATTTTTATTTTACTTTAACTGTAATAGTTTTAATTTTCTGTTTACATAAATTTTTTGTTTATCAGTCAACTTCAATAAATTGATTCTCTATTTTAAATATATTGTTATTAAACACAAATTTTTTAAAAGCAATAATATGTAGTATTGTATACTCTAAAATATAAATAGCAAAGAAATAATAAAATAATGCATTACAATTTTAATTTTGTTATTTTCATTCTTATTTTGTCTATATTACTATAATATGGACTAATAATAATTATATTATTGAACCAACTGAATTTGAAAGAAAACAAATAAATATTAGATTCCTGAAAATTTTCAATGGTGACAAACTGTAGTATAAAACTTTGTAACCTATGTTATTATCCTAACTTGCAAAGAAAAAATTAAGATTAAATTAAAATGTATTTTTACATATTAAAATATGCCTAATCTGTGAGCATCTATAATGTATAATCCACATTAAATCTGAATGAAAGAAATTGAATTCTTGGAAAATTTCAATGGTAACAAGTTTTTTTTTTTTTTTTTTCCTCCTCTGATATTATAAAAATTAATTTGTACTTTGAGACTGTGACATTTTTCAAATATTTACTAATCATTTACGGTCAACATATGGTGTTTTTGCACATCTGTCAAAAGTATTATAATAGCCAACACATCTTTTTGCAGATTAACTGTGAAGAAATTATGGTTTTATTTATAAATTATTTTTATTTCTTATATTTTTTGTATTGTTTATAAAATTATGCAAAAAATTCTTCTTCCCCCAAAATTAATAAATAAACTTTTTTTTTTTTTTTTTTTCTATTATTTATCAACAAAACTTATTAGATGCTTTGCCTTTTTGTTCTAACTGTTGAGTCTTAATTTTTTCTCACCTTAAACCTAAACTATAATGAAAAATAGAAAACCTTTTTATTTATTTCTTTAAGATATATATTTAGTAGAATAATTTAATGCTAAAAGCGAAATAAAAACTTCTAAAGTTCATTTTTATTAATAGAGGGCGACACCAGACATTTTTTCTGTTGGAGCTTTCAACTTTTATCCATGAAGATAGAGGAAGTTCTTCATGCTTTTATCCCATTCTCTTTATCGAGAAATTTTTCATCAAGACCCCTTTTTGCCTTTTCACATATTTATGATAAGGGTGTCTTGTTTTTCAATAATAAACATAGATATAATATCTATATAAATATAGGCCTCCTGCCACTCACTCTTACATGCGCTATATTTTTAAAATTTGGCCTATATTCTCCTATATTTTCAGTGCATATCCTATATTTATTTTTTAGATTAATAACACGAGTGGTAAGGATAATTCCTCAGATTGCAAGACACATAATTATAAAAAAAAAAAAAAAAAAAAAAAAAATGGAAGATATGAAACTTTGTGACTTTCAAAATCTTAAAGCAGTATTAAGTCTCTATCATGAACATAGAATGTGTCTTTTAAATTATGTGACACCTTGACAGTTTGTTAAAACATCTTCTGCCTTACTGAATGAGAAACCATAAGTAATCTTCGTATAGTTTAAGCTAAAATCTAAATCAGAGGTGGAGTTATTACAAAAGTTTTATAGCAATATGTATAAGAGCCATGGGGTAATATTTAGTATGTACTATTACTTCGTGATAAGAACTGTTATGGAAGTTGTAAAAAAGAAAATGAAGACAATAAAACAGGATTGGATTGGCAGAAAAAAAAGTCACCGGAAAGAAAGTCAAGCGAAAAAAAAAGTCACCAGAAAAAATATATTAAAAGAGAATAAATAGATAAAAATGTGTTTTAAAAGCTTCTAAGAATGTTTTAATTTAGAGTGAGTATGTGACGAGTACTTATATTTAGTATAACTGAAAACTATGTGAAATAAAGGCAGTGTTCAAACAAATGAAACTCAAACAAAACTAAGAAGGAGCAGAGGCCACCACGGCTTAAGACGGGTGGAGCAGGATAAACAAATTTTACCGTCGCTTAACTTTCCCCAAAATCTCTGCAGACCATATTATAAGTCAGAAAAGGTTAGGATTAAATTATATTTATTCTTAAGTTAAGAGGCCTCTCCACTTATCGTCCCCAGAAGCCAGAGCCAATGTTATTCTATGGCGAACTTCGCCCCATTATAACTTATTAACTAATATATATTTTTAAATTCCGTTTTCACATTCAGAAACTTCACAACTATTAAACAATTTATCGCTTTCTAAAAATTATTTTTAATATTTTATTTTGATGTTGTAAAATGCGAATTTTCACAATGTGAAATTTTTCATTTTTGAGCTTAAAAATGCAATCTTAAAAATAAAAAAAAATAAAAAAATCAATTTTTAGAAAGCGATAAATTGTTTAATAGTTGTGAATTTTCGGAAAGTGAAAACGGAATTTAAAAATATGTACTAGTTAATGAATTATAATGGGGCAAAATTTCCCATGGAATAACATTGGCTTCGGCTTTCGGAGACGATAGGTAGAGATTCCCCTTAATATATATATATATATATATAATTACTGATATTTATAAACCAAATTTATATGAACTAAATCATTCATATATGTTATGAGTTACAGAGTTAAAAATAATGATTTATGATTATATATGTGTGTGTATGTATTAATAGATGCTTTTGAAAGATATATGTATATGTTCAAATATAAAAGTTCAAAATTTTTAAGATTTTATTTAAAATTAAAATTTATCTTTATAAGCAATAATAAAAATTTATTAATTTTTAATTTCTTAAAGTATAAGAAGTTTTTAATTAAAAAAATATATATCGTTTTTGCGATGTCGTGTACACATACTAATAAACTAACAACACTATAAACTGTATCAGTTTTATGATCTTTAGATTACCATTTCTCACACCTCAAAACGTGTAGAAATGTAAAAACAAGCGATGTTGAAAATTTTTATCACTTTCTAAGATCCTTATAACTATAGTATGATTTATAATGAAAAATATGTACAGATTGATAAATATTTTATATTATTGTTAGTAGTAGTAGTATTTTTTTTTTTTTTTTTTTTTTTTTTTAATGGAGATTTCTTTAAAAATGTCATACGACGAAATTTTAAAAATGTAATTGATTTATTTATACAATGAAATAATTTATTATTAAAAAAACAACTTTTTCTCACTATTACCTAATAATAATTTGAAAGTAATAAACCATATGTGTTTTTTGTAATTTTAATTTATTTTATTTAATTTATTTATTTATTTATATATTTTTTATTTATTTTTTTTTTCATATTTTACCCTTATTTAATTGATATGATACGAAACAAAATATATTAATCGATGACAAACCAAAATATATTAATTCCGGGTGACCTTTTTTTCTGCTTACCCTTGGTTGGACCATTTGGTCTGTTCCAACGGGTTTTAAAAAAAAATGAAAAAACTATAATTTTGCCCACATTAAAGGTTTTTTTTTTTTTTTTTTTTCCCAATTTTATAAGATATTCTTCGATAAAATTAAGAAAAATATTAAGCAATTTTTATTTACAAAATTTTTATTTATTTATTTACAAAACAGACAATTTACATAAAAAATTAATTTTATTTTGAGTTATAATTTTTACAGATAGAAGATTTAACATTATATTCAGATTCTTACTACAGTAGTGCTACAACCAAAAACTAACTGGCATAGATAATATTTGTCAATTCTCCATTATATATTTACTCTCATAAATACTCATTATGGAATATATTGTATGCTAGCAGGCTACGCCAGCTTCGCTGGTCACGATATTTAAATGGATTTTCAAAAGAATTGGATAAATGATAAT